>JAABKJ010000755.1:57924577-58562772 GCA_011634705.1 Andricus grossulariae
GCTATAGAATTATGTTGTCTAGATTAGCTAAAAATTAGGTCCTTTTTAACCTATCTGGTGGCAACTTTCTCCTGAGATGCTCGGGAAATGAGTTCTTCAGGAAAACGATCAGTTTTATTTTAAAAATTGATGTTAAACAAAATTTCATGAAAAAGGGCCATATTCAGAAGGCCATAATTTTGGTTATACTCGTATTACAACTAGAGCATTGTTTTTTTTAGAGCTACTCAAAATTGAGTGTTTTCTAAATAACTTTCTGGCAACTTTTATCTAAAATACTGAGGAAATAAGTTCTTTTGAAAACCAGAAATTTTATTTATAAAATTGATTGTGAACAACATTTCATAAAAAAGGGTCATATTCAAAAGGCCCTCATTTTGATTCTATTAGAGCTAGAGCAATGTTTTTTTTAGATCGAATCAAAATTAAGTCTTCTTTAATTAATTATCCAGCAATTTTCACCAGATATTCATAGGAAATAAGTTTATTCCCCAAAACTATGTATATATTTTTTTTCATTCAAATCATTCGCTTAAAATTGACTTCTTGGAACCATAACTCCCAAGCATTAAGAGATAGAACATTCGATTTTTTTCCATTTTGAATAAAAATTTTAGGCACTTTAATTCTTGTGAAGTTATTGGAACATAGGATGAGCTGGAATGAAGCAATTTTCAAAAAACTGATTCTTCCACTTTTTTCACCATTTTTCAAAAATATTGAAGGGTTTCAGCCCTTTTTTGGATGCCAAACTGAATGGTTCGAGCCAATGAAATTCCACGTTTAACTTATTCTAATAAAAAATATATTTATCAACCTGTTTAAAATAAAAAAAGGGGTTTCTCAAAAAGAGACCAAGCGATTTTTTTCTTTTTGAGCTCAAAATGATCGTGGAGCATCCCAGAAGCACATTCAGAAAAAACCGGCATATGCAAGCCCTTTTGGCTTGAAGTCAGTCGAGGCACACCATGCAGTGTAATCCAGGGCAATTCAGTGTAATAAAATGGTAATCCTCCATAATCCACTTGTAAGCCGACGTAATATACTTGTAATCTAAAGTTATTTAGATGTGATATAGGCTAATCTACTTGTAATCTAGAATCATTCACAATTATCTACTCATAATCTAGAGTTATTCACTTATAATGCAAGGTAGTGCAGCATAATCCGCTTGTACTTCTCCGCACTCTAGAGTTGTCCAGTTGTAATCTAGGCTAATCTACTTATAGTCTAGTGTAATCTACATTAGTAGACATATTCACCTATAATCGAAGGTAATCCAGCGTAATCACTTCTAGTCTGACGTAATCAACTTCTGAGCTGGAATAATCCACTATTATTCTAGAGTTATCCAGTTGTAATCCAGGCTCATATACTTGTGATATAAAGTAATCCACATTATTACACTTATAATCTAAGGTTATTTACCTGCAATTCAGTGTAAACCACTCGTTTTTTTCCGTAATTAACTGTTAACCTGGTGTAAACGACCTTCAATCCACATTAAACAACTAATAATCTAGACATATTTACCTATAATCTAGTGTAATCTAGGGTAATACACATGTAATCCGCCCTGATAAACTTACAAGCCAAAATAATCGACTACTCATCTAAAGTTATTGAGATGTAATGATACAGACTAATCTGCTTGTAATCTGGAGTAATCTACATTAATCTACTTATAATCGAGAGTTGTACGCATATAACCTGAAGTAATCCTGCGTAATCCACGTGTAATCCACCGTAATAATTTTATAAGTAGGAGTAATCGACTTGTAATCTAGATTAATGCGCATTAATCTACCAATATTCTAGATTCATTCACCTATAATCTAAGTTAATCCAGCGTAAGCCACTTGTAATCCTCCGTAATTAGCTTGAGAGGTGGAATAATGGACCATCATTCTAGAGTTATCTAGTTCTAATGCAGGCTAATGCCTATATTCTAGGGTAATCCAGCGTGAATTACTCGTTTTTTGTGTTAGTCTACTTGTAAGCCGGAGTAAACGACTTGTAATCCACATTAATCTACTTATAATCTATACATATTCATTTATAATCTAGAGTAATCTAGCGTAAAGACTTGTAATCCGCTGTAATCAACTTGTTAGCCGGAATTGTCAACCATTAGTCTAGACTCATTTAGATGTAATACAGGCTGATCGTCTTGTAATATAGAGTAAACTAAATTACTCTACTTATAATCTAGAATCATTCACCTATAATCTAGGTTAATCTAGTGTAATCGACGTGTTTTTTTCATTTGTCGTAATGAATTATTAAGCCGGAGTATTCGACTAGTAATCTAGTGTTATCCAGTTGTAATCCAGGCTAACATACTTGTAATATAGAGTAATTCACATTAATCTACTTATAATCTAGAGTTATTCACCTGTATGCCAGGGTAATCCAGAGAAAATTACTCTTTTTTTGTCATAATCTACTTGTAAGCCGGAGTAAACGACTTTTAATCCACATTAATCTACTTATCATCCAGACATATTCACCTATAATCTAGAGTAATCTAGCGTAAAGCACTTTTAATCCGCTTCAATCGACTTGTAAGCCGGAATAATTAACCATTAATTTAGGGTTATTTAGATATAATAGGGGCTAATCTATTTGTAATAAAGGTAAAATATATTATTCTACCTATAATCTAGAGTTATTCACCTATAATCTAGGGTATTCTAGTGTAAATCACGGGTAATTTACCGTAATGAACTTGTAGGGCGTAGTAATCTACTTGTAATCTAGTTTAATCCATATTATTTTACTCATATTCCAGATTTATTCACTTACAATCTAACGTAATCTATCGCAATCCACTTGTAATCCGCCGAAATCAACCTATAAGCCGGAGTATTCGACTTGTAATCTAGAGTTATCTAGTTGTAATCCAGGCCAATGTTCCTGTAATATAGAGTAATCCCTAATAATCTAGTTATAGTCTGGAGTTATTCTTCTATACTCCAGGGTACCTGAGCATAATCCACTTGTAATTCGTCATAATCAACTTGGAAGTCGGAGTAATCGACTTGTAATCTAGAGTTATCCAGTTGTAATCCAGTCTTATATTTTTGCAATCTAGATTAATCCAAAGATTGTTTCAAACACAGATATATTATCAACCAAAAATATAATAATAGAATTTTCATACAAAAACATTAACTGTTAACAAAAAAGAGATTTATTGCACTAAAGAATTGAAGATTATTCTTTGGTTCTTTAGAAATTTTCTGGTTTAAAGTTTAACGCATTTGTTAAAAATTAAACGACATTGTGAAGTATCTATTTTTTGTTAAAAATTTGTTTTTCTGGTTCGAATAAAATAAAATATTTGGTTGAAAATTAACTTTTTGCTTGTAAGTACAGAAACTTTGTTCAGAATTATTTGTTTTATGGAAAATTTATATTTTTTGGGTGAACGATTAAAGTTCGTTTTGGAGAAAATTTACTTTTTTCACTTAAAAAATCCTCAACTTGGTTAAATTGTTTTTCTTGACTAAAAAATTATATTCCGGACGAGGAATTGTATTGACCCACTGGTATTAAATGAGTAGACTAGTTGCTTTTGTCACTATTAGAAAATATATTTTCCAAAAAAAAAAACGACGAAAAATTCAATAAAATATTTCTGCACTCCCACATGTGTCAAAAGTCTGATTAAACAACATAGCTTTTTAATACTGGACCATGAAGCCCATGCAAAGAAACACCGACCCATATAAAAAATTATATAAAATTCTTTGATTTTTAATTGAAGTAAAAATGACCAAAGTTAACCAAAAACCATACAGTCAAAGAACTCCGTAGAAAGTATTATTTAAGGACGTAGATTTGAGGTAAATTTTTTTTAAACGATCCTTGTTGCAGGGTAATTTATATACAAAAGGATTGCTTGTATACCAAAAAAAATGGTGTAATTTTAAAATTTCACGATTCATTACAATTCTGCACGAAACTAATTATTATAATTTGTATATACGTTTATGTAAATATTTCGTGAATTGTTATAATTCTCGACACAATTTGTTGCTCCAGGGCTTGAATAAACTCTGCATTAATCAATACTATGTTCACTTTATTATAATAAATTATTTTCTTCCAACCTGTATTTTTTAATTAATAACTTCGTTCGTACATGGGAAAAATATAAATTCGATATACTAAAAGTAGTACCAGAATATTGTATATTCCTCATGCACAACTATAGAAAAAGTACCAATTGAATGAAAGAAATTCAATGTCTCTATACGGCAAATTTACCATATACAAGTATGGAAAAACTACCAATTCAGTATAGAAAAAAAAAGTACATTGTATATTTCCCATACATAAGTATGGAAAAATGCCAATCCAATTTCCACTGCAAACGTTTTGATTTCAGACATACAATTATGAAGTTGCACTTGTCATGAATAATATAAATAAACAAAATATGTATTGCAATTATTTTAATCGTGTAGGATCATAAGATAAAAAAGGTTTGAGAAATCTATAATTACTACTTTGGATAGGGCGCATGCGTGTAGAAATAATTACTGATGGAATCAGTATATTTTTAATAATGGTCACTGACTGAATTCTAGCGACAAAATTTAGTAAAATTTAACTGGCAATTAGTTTTATTTTCTCAATTCAAATTTAGAGGGCAGTCTTTTCACAACATGAAGGTCGACCAGCCAATCAGAGAGGTGCATTTATTGAGTTTTTGATACGAAAGATTTGAAAATTTAATCTGTCAGTTGTTTACTAGACTTTTGTTGTACTCTTATATTTAATATTTTTTTATTCAAAAAAGATTTTGGTAAAAACGCAGGTAGACATTAATCATAGATAGAGTTTTGAATCCGCGAAGAAAATAAGAGCATATATACAAAAGACCTCATATTTGTGAAGACTCTTAAAATGATTTTTAAATCGAAGTAAAAATTTGAATACTTGTAACTTCGCGGAATTTTTTTTTAATTAGAAAAGACATGTCTAATTTCCTCTAACAAACAACATATTTCGTCGCTGAGAGATTCTGCCATTTGAAGTAGAACTTGCCTGATGAGAAATGGATTGGATAAAGTAGAAACTAAGAAACCAATGTGTGTTGGTGGAGCTACACGGCAAAAGTGAAACTTTGATGGATTAACTTTGCAATTTTTCTTGAGAAATCATCATGAGTATTGAGGAAATCGCATAGTGAGAGAGTGGAGAGATAGATAGAGAGAGCATATACATGCTTTGGTTAGCGTGGCAGTAGTGGGGATATCGCAGAGAAAACTTTAAAGTGTACTTTTAAAAAGATTACTAGGCTTACATTTTCTGACGGATTCTCATAACACAACAAATGCAGAAAATATTAGAAAAATGAACTTTGAAAAGCTATTTCAATTAATAGAATTTGAAACTAAACCAGGGAGGAACGTTATTATTGCTTTTTCAATCTTGATTTTACAAAAGGCCTTCACATGAATCGTGCACGTGCAATGTGCATATTAGGCAAAAGGGAAATATTCAAAATTTCCCCTTGCAAAACAGAGAGATCCCTACGAGGGGACAGGGTGTGTATACGTATGGAGGTATTTACCGTTTAAACAAGCTGCGACCGCGGTATTTTCAATAAACTCTAGAGCACCACGTTGCTGGCAGCAAGAAGGAAAGGAGACATCAATATTGCACTGCACCCTGTGGATAGCAGTAAAAGAAGACTAAGGGGAAATGTGAGCAAATAGGGGAGACAACAAAGAAGGAAAAGTTTTTTTTTCACAAAATGGTCCACATGTGTAGAAAAATCAAATTTATTAAACGAGTTTCGTAAATAAAGTAAACAACTTATTGCGAGTAATAAACTGAAAAAAGTTCTACTTTTTCAATCATATGTACTATTTAATCGATAAAAATCGTCCAAAACCATGCCCAAACCATCTTAACGAATTATTTTCACATATGTCAAATAGTGCCTCCTCTACACCACATTCTTTCATGATTATATTATTACTCACGTTGTGCATCAGCGTTTTGCCGCATATCATGCCCAGGAATTCCATGTTAATCGCGGTTATTTTACTCTTATCCTTTTCTTGGTAGGTCCAGGTCGGGCTGCCGTACAGAAGATTTTGTATAAGCATAGTATTATGTATTGTCCTTTTTGCTTTACTTGATATATTTTTACTTCTGATAATGGGCCTTGCTCTACCGATAACCTTCTTACCCTCGTTTATACGTCTATCCAACTGTCCATCTATCCTTCCATCTCTAGTGAATAGGCTACCATGTATACGTACTTATCAACTTGTTCTATTCTCTCCTTGTTTACGATAATATTGCACATTGTTATCTCATCCTCTCCTTTAGACACAATAATTTTTGGTTTATTCACGTTAATTTTGAGGTTCATGTTCTTCATTCTTGTAATCAGTTTGCTCAATATTCTTTGCAAGTCTTCACTGTTAGAAAAATCTGTACTAGATTTAGTGTACATGTAATGGAAGCAAGAATGCATAACATGAAAATAAGTTAAGTATACCAGCGTACAGTAAATTTAGTATATGCATATACTGAATTTAGTATGTACGTAAATGAACTTTAGTGTACGCGTATACTAAATTCAGTATACATGTATACGAAATTTAGTATACGCATATACTAAATTCAGTATACGCGTTCCGTTTCGCGTGGGTTCCGTCTTCATCATCTGTAAACGTGATCAGTTGAAAACTGAAATTAAAGAGCAAACTTTTAATTTTCAAATAAGCATATGGTTAAGCTACATTTACGTTAATAAATTTAACATACCTTTTAAAGATAAGACTTCGCATATCCTCGCAGAAAGAAGCTGAAACTTTCAACATTACAAAGAATTCAAACAAATGCCACCGATCACATTGCCCAACTCGCATAAATCAAAACGCGCTTGCGCAGCTAAATATAGTAAACAGGCATATGAATTTTGGTATACAAAAACTATGAAATTCATATACGTGAAAGAAATTCACTGAACACTTAATAAATTTATTATACATATAAGTTCATAAAACAAATTTAGTATACGCAAGTATACTTAAATTACAAAGTGTAATGAATTTAGTAAACATATAGGAAATTTAATATGCCCATGTATACTTGAATTGTAAACATTTCTAACAGTGTTCAATTCTTATATCCTTGTCCATGAATATAATAAATAGCCTCACACTCACTTTCCTACGAGCATATATAGCTTCTATTGCTTTCAGGAGCCATCCATTAACACCGTACTCTTTCAGAACATCCTTAGGCTTACTGTTAAACTTGATCAAATTTTTATTTTCATACCATTAACTTTTCTTCTTCTTCTGTATGTCTAAAGTTCAGTTAGAAAAAGCAACCATTCGAAAATAAAAAACGGAGGTATTATATGCATGATATAATATCTATATATGATATGTTTGAACGGAAAGTACGTGTAAAGTTGAAGAATAGCTTTTAGTTTGCGTTAATATCAACGGAGCAGTATTTTGTTAAGTGACAAATGATTTACGGAATAAATTACTTGATTATCACTGATTCTCCCTACATACATATGAAACCCTCAAAACTAACAAAAGATTTCGTTTACTTGAAAAAGGGCTGATGGAGTAGCATCACAGTCATTTACATTGAGAATGAAACTCATTTTATTAGAACAATCCAGATTTAGATCATATTATTAGAAAGTTACATGCAAATTCAGGGTGTACACTCAACTGGAAAGTCTGAAAAACCTAAAATTGTCAGGAAATTTTCATATACCTGGAAAAACCTGGAAAGATTAGGAATTTTTTTTTAATTCCGAATTTTTTTGAGTGCATGTCTAAATTCTTTGTAAATTGTAATACAAAATTATATCACAATGTTTTTTTTTTATAGAAATAGCTTTATATTATAAGATTGAACCGTTTTGTTCAAAATTTGTTTCTTTTTGAAAATAGTTAATTTTTAGCTGAAAAATTAACTAATTTTTATTGGATTAAACATTTACATTCTTTAGTTAAAAATTCAACTTTTTAGTGAAAAACTCATCTTTTTTGTTGAAAAGTCATAATTCTTGGTAGAAAATCAATCTTCTTGTTTGAAAATCCATTTTGTTGCTTAATAATTAAGCAGTTTGCTGAAAATATTTTTTTTTCTCTTGCCTGCAAGACCTTAAACAAAAATTTAACTCATGTTGGAAACTCGGCTTTAGTGGTTGAATTGAACTCAAATTTTTTGATTTAAAATGAATATCTTTTCTGCTTGAAAAATCTACTATTGCATTTTCTGTTCAATATTATTCTATTAGGTTAAAAATTATTTTTTTTTCAACCGACAATTCAATTGATTCAGTTGAATATTCGATTATTTAAGTTTAAAATTACTCTCTTCCATTGAAAATGTATGAATTTTAGTTAAAATGTCATGTTCGTTGTTGAAAATTCATATTTCTACGTGCAGAGTTCATTTTTTGGGCTAGAAATTTTATTTATTGGTAGAACAGTCAACAATTTCAGTTGAGTATTTATCTTTTTCAGTTGAAAATCCAAGAATTTTGTTAAAATTTTTTTTTTTTAATTAACCTTTTTTATTGAAGATTTAATTTTTCCAGTTGAAGATTCATCAGTTTAGTCGACAAAACATATTTTTTGTTGGAAATTCAACAACTCAGTTAAAAGTTGAACTCTTGTTGAAAATTCATTTTTTTGGTTGAAGATTCATCGTTTTAATTGAAAATCTATCATTTTGGTTCAAAATTCATTATTTTGAATGAAAATTTATTATTTTAGATGAAAACTCATATTTTTGGTTTAAAATTCAACTACTCCAGTTAATGATTCATCATTTCAATTGAAAATTCATTACTTTGGTTGAAATGTAACTATTACATGCTCAAGTTGATTATTTAAAATTAATTCATTCATTAATTCAACTATTAGCTTCAAAATTGATGTTTTTAGTTGAAAATTCAACTATTTAGTTTCAAATTCATGTCATTTGTTGAAAATTGGTCATTTTTTGTGAAAAATTCATCTTTTTAGTAAGAAATTTACGTACTTGGATTCAATTTGATTTATCTTCTTGAAAATGCAATATCTTTCCTTTAAATGTTGGGAATTTGAATCGTTTAAAATTACATTTAATATGCGAGTATATTACCCACATTATTTTCCGTAAAAAAAATGTTTCTCTATTTTCATGAAAAATCTTCTTATTTTCCTTGTTTTACGAGGTTTGTTCTCAACTGGAAAATATCTTGAATTCAACATATTTATGTTTTGCATATGCACTGAATTTTAAGTGTATTAAGATTATATAAAAATTTATTTGATTATTATTCAACTTCATGGACTTTCGGGACAAATTCAGAAAAACAATAATTATGTTTTTAGAATTGCTTATTTATATAATGAATCGACGATAAGAAAATATTTGAGAATATTCTGTAATACAATTTGTCAAAATATCTAAATCAAACATATAATTCAACTTCATAGGAACTTGTATTATATATATAACTATTATTATTATTATTAGGAAATTTGTTATGATTATTATTACATTATCATCATATATATATATTATATCATATATATTACGAGTTGAATGTTTAAAAAAATACGAAATACATGAATGGCCCTTACTATGATAAATTATACCTGAAAAATGTTAAGATTCCTGGAAAAAACCTGGAATTGTCAGGGAATTTTTTCAGGATTCGCGTAGACACCCTGAAACATTGAATTTCATGATATATGAGTCTGGAAAAATAAGGGACTTTCTCATTCTTTTTCTCTCATCCCCTTATTTTTTTTTGCCGTCGCCTTGTGAAACATGAAATCTTTGAAGTCATGATCAAGGCTACATCTCATCTTTTGTTAATAATATCCAGAAAGAATATTACATATGGCATCTTTTGTGGAATATGACACCGATTTCACTAAAAGAACATTTTGCTTTCGTGTTATGTGAGCTCTAAAAATATTATAAGAACTCACTAAACACATCAACGATGCAAATAATTCCGCCACGTAAAAAGTTGTTAGCACCCACAACATAGTTTGTGAAATACAAATTACCCAATTATTTCTAAATGATACCCGAATTTCGAAATTGATTGGATGAACCAAATTCCATAAATTTTGATGATGTATTGAAACGAAAAAATGAAAACTTTGTAACATATTATTATTTAAAAATACGAGAAACTCTCAGCTAAGTCGTATTTTTTTCTTCTTTGACACTGTCAAAATTTCTTTATTTTTATCAGCTAAATCAATTCTAAATTTGACAATCTTTTTTTTCTTTGTAGATGTTTTTTGTGAGATTTCACCTCTTTTTTAACCAAAATTGTTATCAAATAAAATTCTCCTTTTTAGGTAATAAAAATAATGTATACTTGACACAATATGATGCATCTTATTAGTATTGATATTGATATCATAAATAAAAATATAAAAATGGAAAAAAAGTTCGAAAAAGTTAATACTTTTCAGAAAAAAATATCATCCAAAATCTTCCTCCGTCATAACCATGGAAGTTCCATGCAGAGTTTTGTTTTTTAAATGCTTCTTTGAACTCTGATTATCATAAAATATCAGGTTCAGACCAGAAACATTTTGCGAGACAAATAGAAGGCTCATAAGTAAAAATACCATTTTTCAATTTTTTTAAACTATAAAAAAACTACTTTGTCGTAAAATCATTGGACAGCCTATACAAACTAGAGGATGATTTTTCAAAACAAAAGCTAAAAAAGTTACATAAACAGTATTTCATCATTTTTGTATGGACTCAATTTAGGACAGCATATAAATAACCAAAATAATAATTTTTATAATGAATTATTAAATTTTTAATTTTTTATTATAAATATAACTAAAAGAGCTCAAATTCTGTTTTCAATATGATACATGGTATATAATCAATATTCATGCTATATATAACAAATTTGGTGGAGCAAAAAGTTGTTCAATATATGGATTTTATATAATTATCTTCGCAGAATCAAATGATGCTATTAGTTCTTCTGAATCTCTAATAATTTGAACAAATGAATAAAATAAAAATTGTTTAGAAATGTTTAAATTCCAATTTTTCTACCCACAATTTGTTGCGGAATTTTAGAGAATTCTGAAACCAATCAGGCGTGTTTTGACAAAAGTTTCACTTACATGGTTATGGCATGATATCCTTTAATTATGTAAAATTTCCTAAAAAATGGTCCCGCACATTTATCTAATTAAGTTATACTGAAAAATTTTGAAATTCAAAAATAAAACGAGAACTTTATCCAGACAATTTTGTCTGAAATTTTTAGATGAATCGGTTGAATATTGTAGGCTAGATTTTCAGTGAACTGTTGTGAAAAAAAAAAATTTTGCATATATAAAAGAGTAATGTTCCCATAAATAATTATTGGTTCAAAATTTCCTAAAAATTGGCACTGGAGCTTTATCTAGTCAATTTATCTTAAAATTTTAAGACGAATCGGTTGAATATTTTTAGGTACATCTTAAATAAAAATGTAACATATTTTTATAAAAAAAAAGGAATCCCCTATTTTCTCTGCAAAAAAAAAAAGATTTAGAGTTCGCGACACATTTCTTGCCTATCAATTGATGCAATTAAATTGTTTACATTTTCTACTCTTAATTGAAATAAATGAAAATTCTTTCTTTACCTGAAATCACTTGAATTCTATCAAAAAATAAGCTTTTAATTTAACAGAAAAAAAATATTGATGTCCATTATTGGACTTAGCATGAGAAATATATGATCTAACCACAATTCAAGTGCCAAGATGAAACCTAGAAATTTTTGCATGAGAAAATGGGATTGAATTTTATTTAAAGTACAAAAACTTTAACTCTGAAAATAAATATATTATGAAAAAAATGACTAAGAAATCTCAAATCCAAAGAAATCAACTATTGTCAAAGTGTTACATAAAAGAAAAATGTAATTTGTATGTTTTTAACAGATAACACGTCCCTTCCCTAGCCCTAACAATCCCCTCCCCTACTCACCCTCGTTTCTAATAATTTCCACTACTTTCTCTTACTCCCACTCACTTCGTCTACTTCCCCATACTAATTTCCTTTTACTCCCCTTACTTCTCCTCTTCCATTTCCCCATATTTCCCATCATTCTCTTTCCTTAATTTTCCCCACTTACGCTCCCCTCATTTCCACTACTTTCTGCCCTAGTTTCCTGCTTTCCCATAATTTTCTCTACTTTATCTACTTCCCCTTTCTTCATTTCCCCTACCTTATATCCCCTATTTTTCGCTTATTTTCTCTACTGCCACTCACCCATTTCCCATCATATCCCATACTTCCCCTCCCCTCATTCCCATCCTAATTCTTCTTTCCCTCCACTTATTTATTTTACTTTCTTCCCCTCATTTACCTACTACCCCTCACGTCACCTCATCTCATTTTTCCTCACTTCCCTTACTTCCTTTTCATCCATTTCCCCTCACATACCCTGTGTCTCCACTTCTCATATAATTTCCCCTACTTCGCCTCCACCAATTTTCCATTATTTTCGGATACCCGACCGAAAATATGAGAATTTCCGCCCAGGACCACGAAACCTTAAAAATCGAAAATTTAATTTTATATTCGCCTACAACTTATTTTCTAGTGATTTTTTAACAACTTCGAAAAGTCTTATGCAACTCGAATAAGAATTGGCTGAGATATTTATAAGAGGAGCAAAATGTATACATAATTCAAGGAAATATATTCTTGTTTTTTTTTCACTTGGTGAAGATTCACTACCGCGAATATTGATTAAGAATACAAATTTGCTTAATTATTCGTTTTCATGAAAGCTGAACCTGTCTCTCCCAGCAAGAAACTAACTCTCTGCAGAGCAATTTTTGTTTTCAACAATTGTAGTTCATTAGAAAATTAGCATACTGCTACCTTAGTATCTTCTACCATGGCAAACCCCCAATTAGAAAAAATCAAAAAGACTTTAGTTTCATCCCGCTACATTTTCTCTGCCCAATTGGACCAAATCTGTTCTTGGCAGCTGCGTCGCAGCATCGCTCGCGCAATCTGTTATTTTCAGCAGACCTTTTTTTTCACAACAAACACCGCGTGCCAGAAATCATTATTGTTTTTTTTTCGAACGAATGGTCAGCCCCGATTTTTGTTTTCTTCCTTGCTCTCATTCTTAAATTTCTTTCTTTCTCGTATCGCGAAGTCCCTGCTCAAACCTCCGTTTACGTTCACCCAACTTCTTTCATATACTTACGACGGACTGCAATTTAAGGAGTTCATAGGTATACAATCAAGTTTGAAATTACAAAAATAATAACAAAAGGCTTATTATTATTATTTTGAATATCTCTTTAGGCTATAATATTTGAGTCCCGTAGCATTGCGCTTAAAAACCTATTGTACTATGCTTTTTTATTTTTAAATCCCGGGGAAATAGAGGTCTATACACGGGTGACCCTCGCCGCTAAAGTATAATTTGATTCCTTGAGAATGAGTATATATACCTATATAACTGTATGAATTTAATTACAGCAAGTGATAACCCGCGGCTGCATCATACTTTATTAGAAGCACTCGCATTTGCCTGGATGTTTCGCCAGGGGAAAGGAAAACTGCGGAGAACCACCTCTCGAGTTTAGTCGGATTTTTGACAGTCGAGTTTGAAGGCAGATATTTTGAGCCTACCCATCGAATGCACACAATCATCCTCGGCGTCAAACCTCCCGCATATATAGTAAAAAAGTAGTTCATCATATTTGTTCATTGAAATGTAATTATTCGCATTTTTTCTTTACAATTCTAATCGGAACGTATTTATAAAAATTATTTCAATTGGAAATTATACATTAAATTACTTTTAGTTAGTATTTTTTTTTTTATTAAAGAATTATGTGAATAATAATCCTAGGGATCTACAAAAGCAGTGTAACGATATATATAAAAAATCTCGTAATAATTGTTCTGAAAACCTGATTGGCTTTTCATTACTTGAAGTTCTTGAATGTCTCAAATTAAAAAATTTGAAACTAAATCTAAAAAAAAACCCTTTTAATAAAAAATTTACAGAAACAATTTTCGACACCAATTTTAGGTTGTGTTAGCGTTTCACACAGAAAATTTCTATTTGAAAACAAAAATTAATGAAATTTGAGCAAGATTTCGAATTTCGTAAAATCTTGGATTATTCTATTGTTTTTCATCGAAAATTGTTATTTTTATTTATTTCTTCAAATTCAAAGAAGATTAAAAAATTTGAACGATTTTAGTTTCTGCTAGCGTTTTACAACAAAAATCATTATAGCTCGAAGAAGATTTACAATTCTAAACAATTTTTATTATGGTATGTTGGTGTTTTTTATTAAATATTAAGGGTATTTTTTATTAAAAAAATTAGACTTTGAAGAATATTTACCATTTTTCATTAAATGTGGGCTATAATGTTTGAAATTTTACATCGAAAATTGGCATTTTCAAGAAAAATGATTATTATTTGAACGAGATTTTGAATCGTGTAACGTTGTTGGATTATGTTGGTAGTTTCCGTAGAAAATTATTGATATTTTGATTGAAAAATAATTTTACTTTAACAAATATTTACCATTTTTCAACTACTTTACGATCCATTAATGTGTTTTACCTGCAGTTTCTATTTTAAAAGAATAATTGATTAGGTGTAAATCCAATGACTTTTATTCAAAATAATAAAATTTAGAAGCTTGAAAAAAGGTTAGATTTTGCTGAAGTTTTTCGTCGCAAATTTAAATTTTCATTCAAAAATTATCAGATTTTCAATAAAATTATAATGTGTCAACAATTTTAGTTAACGTTGGCGTTTTGCATCTAAAATTGACATTTTCAGATAACAAGTATCATAATTTGAACCAGATTCAAAACCTTTTAACAAATTTGGATTAGGTTAGTGTTTTTTTTTTCTGAAATTGTTATTTTTGGTAAAAATTTATATATAAGAGAGGATTGTGTACAAATATACTGTAAGCTAGTGGGTTTCACAGGGAACATCGATAACGATTTTGAAGAAGGTTTACTATTTTGGAAAAATTTATGGTTGTGTGAACATTTTTTACCGAAAATTTTAGGTGTTTTTAGAGTCTTATACCAGCAATCGGTACTTTGTAGAGAAAATCATTACATTTTCGAGAAGATAAACAATTTTTGAAAAGTTTTAGGTGATGCTCGCATTTTTGTATCAGAAACCGGTGTGTTAAGAAGAAAAATTTACTTTAAAATTAGTTTCTTCATCTTGAAGTAATTTGTAGTTCAATTTGAGAGATGAAATAATTTTTTATAAAAATAAAAATTTCAAGGTGAGATTACTCTTTAAAATTAGTTTTTAAGAGCATAATTTTAGCAGAAATAGGAATGTGGGTTAATATCAATTAATTGTAGAACAACTGAAGCGTTGCAGTACAGATAATTAAGAAAATCGGAATTTTTCAGGTAAGTGGAAAAACCGAGAAATAGTTTCGCGTAATAGAATGAAGAATTTGACAATCTTGAAGTGACAAAAACCTAACATCAGAACAGACTAGACTGCAGATCGCGATAAAAAGTGCAATTCTCACTTTAAACAAAAACTGAAAACTCACTTCCGAGTAAATCTTTCAAGAATATGGAGGTTGAAATTTCACAGTTTATAAAAATGTTTCTTTGGATAGAGATAGGGGTGCAGAGGAAGCAATGCAAAAGCTTTGCAAAGCCAGCCGTACGAGATCATAACCTCAAAACGGTACTTTATTTTATAAAAAATAATTAGCTTTAATCCAACGATACATCAAGTGATTAGCGATTTATGACGGCCATGTCTAAACGCTCTTTCTATGTTGGTACCTTTGTCGCATTCTCAATCGTACCAACCAAGGTAGCAAATAAAATAGTTACGCCACCCACTTTAATTTGTTAGAGAAATCAATTAGTAGTACAGATGACTATTTTATTAGTAACTCTGACTACTAAAACGTTACCAACGTAAACTAGTCACGTGTACTACTAACGGCTTCCTGGCTTCCTAAACCGACTACTTCCTTAGTTGGTGTTACTAACTGAATACAGTGAAACCTGGATTTAGCTCCCCTGGATTTTGCCTTTCCGAGAATTGGAGCCGCGCCGTAGGGATACGTGAGAGGCGTTTGCGGGGGGATGTGCGATGTGCACTCAGGCGTGAGAGAACAGAGAGAGAAACAGGAGAGAGACAAAATAATTCGGAGTCTCTGGATTTAACGTCAAGGTCAGCACCAAAAAACGGCGCTAAATCCAGGTTCGACTCTAGTTGTAAGAACCAATGAATGCTTTACTAATAAAAAGGTAGTAGTCCCAACTATTCATTTTTCTCAGTGTGTAAAAATAATTATTTGTACTAGTTCATGAATCGTCATTGTTTAAGATACAATTGCTATTCCACGTTTTCAAGTGAACGGATACCACAAGCGTGACGAAGCAAGTGCAATTCATCATAGCTGGTAAAATACAAACACAGAGACCACAGTTTCGCACGCTCTCGTACTTGCAGTTTCGCCAGAATGTAATCGGATTTCAAATTGAGAAAACGCGCGGACGTTTCTAAAGGCAAATTTGCTTGACTCCTAAGAGAGAGAGAGAGAGAGAGAGAGAGAAAGGTGGAAAATCAACCCTCTCGAGAGGTACTCGTAAGTAAATGTATAAACTATAAGGTATCTCCAACCATGTTCTGAAAATCGTAGATTCGTAGCAAGAAATGGGGGATGGGGGTGTCGACAAGGCAGAAGGCACGTCGTGACGTCGCCGTGCGGGTGACGCAAACGCAAGCAAATTTTGCCCCAACCTTATTACGACTCCTCTTAATCAATTTAACCGTTAAGCGAGAACTCAACATTTGAGTTTCTCGACGACTGTACCTGCTTTCACCTGTACCTATTCCTGCAATGCTTCAACTTTCGAGATATGTACCAGGGTATAACGAGGAAATCCATCTGAATATCAGGGATCATAGTCCCTCCACTTTTTGCCCCTATTTCCCCTTTTTCTCCTTAAATTTGAAAAATCCCTCAAAATTTGAGTTTCTCGACGACCAGACCTCTTTTTTTCTGTACACGAAAAAAATTAGCCAGTAAAAAAAGTCACGAACGCAAGGTCTCGAACGCAAGGTCTCGAACGCAAGGACAATTTATCGGATATTGATGGATTTTCATCAATAATCGGCGAACTTTGAAAAAGAATTGACAAAATCGAGGTGAAAATTTACAAACGGGTTATCACGCTTTTTTCGACAATAATTAAAAAAAATATTACGAATGATGGGGAAAAAATGTTCAGCCCGACAAATCTAGGAACGAAAAACGTTAAGCAGTTAAATTTTCAACTAACACAAGATCCCTTTTTAACAAATATAGAAAAATTGAATTTTCAGTAAGAAAAATGAATTTTTAACAAAACAGACCAATTTTCAACCAAAGGATGAATTTTCTACTCAAATTATCTATTTTCCAATCAAAATGACGAATTTTTAATAAATAAAGATTCTTCATTAAAGAAAGAAAAAGAAGTCACGTGAATTGTTGAACTTTCAAGTCGCAAATATTGATTTTTAGTTAAAAAACTTCATTTGAAACTAAAGAAACAAATTTAAAAACTAGGTTAACAATCAAAACAGTTTAATTTTCAAGAAAGTTGTTGAATTTTGAACCATATATTTGAGTTTGTTTACCAAAAACATTTGCATTTAAAAAAAAATACTCGAATTGAGAATAAATATTTAAGTTTTCAACTAAAAAAGATCAATTTTGAATCAAGAGTGGAAAAGTTAATTTTCCAGCGAAAACAATTAATTTTCTTCAGAAAGAATTTTCGGCAAAAGAGACGGGTTTTCAACAAGAGGAATAAATTTTCGATTCAAATGATCCACTTTTCAGCCAGAAAGACGAATTTTCAACAAATCAAGATTTTTTAGTGAAAAAAGAAAAAAACTTCATCTAAATTGTTGAACTTTCAATTCGAAAATATTAATTTCCAGCGAAAGAAAATTAATTTTAAACAACAAAGGAAAAGATTTTTTAACCAAAAATTTAAATTTGCAACCAAAGAGATGAACCTTAAACCAAAAAAAGAAGGTCAACAAAATAGTGGAACTTGCAACCAAAGAAATTAATTTTCAACTAGAATGATGAATCACGAATAAAAAGATGATTTTTTGACAAAGTGGTTCAATCTTCAATCAAGTAGTAAAATTTTCGAGAAAATAATATGAATTTTTAACGAATAATGTAATGATACATATTTTAACAAAAACAGATTTTTATTTAAAATACAAAACAGTTCAATTCATTAAAAAATACCAATTTCGGACAAAAAACTTGAATTCTTAACCAGAAAGATAAACCTTCAATCAAACGGTTGCATTTTTATCCAAAAAATATGTTTCAACCAAAAAGATCAACTGTAAACTAAGAAGATTAATTTTTTACCATGAAAAACGAGTTTTCAAAAAAATATATAAATTTTCAACTAAAAAACATAAATTTTTAACCAAAAATGGAATCGTTCAACGTTCAAATAAAGAAATTAATTTTCAACAACAATTATTTTTTTCAACCACGAAAGATTTTTCAGATAAGAAATAAAACAAATTTCAATCATATTGTTGAATTTTCACACCAAGAAGAAGAATTTTCTACAAAATAGATCAATTTTAAACAAAAAGGTTCATCTTCAAGATAGTATTTTAATCTTCTACAAAAACAGTTGAATTTTCAACCCATAAAGACGAATTTCCAACCAAAAAGATAATTTTTTAACAAAATTGCTGAATTTTCTTGGAAAGAATTAAATTTTTGAACAAAATAGTTCCATTTTCAACCAAGAAATCAAGTTTAAAACCAAAAAAAAATTAATTTTTAATCAAAAATATAACAGTAGACTTTTAAACCAAAAATAATTAACTTTCAACAAAAAATAGTTGGATTTTCTTATTGAGGGGGAAAAAGAGAGGAATACCAGAAAGTTAATGGGAATTTGGATAATTTATAGACCGACAAATATTTAAATAAACACTGAAGTTCATTTTTATTACTTTTAAAATATTAGGTTTTAGAAAATTATGCTTAGAAAATAATTTTTAGTTAATTTTAATCCAAAAGTTAATTTTCCACTGCACACTTTTTGAAATTCTACGATTTTGTTGTAAATTCATGTATCTTTTAAAAAATTCGTCTTTATGGCAAACCATTAATTTTCTTGGTAAAAAATTCATCTCTTTGTTTGAAAATTTAACTATTTGGTTTCAGTTTGTGAACTGAAAATTAAAAAATGATATTTTTCGTTAAAAATGTATCCATTGTCAGTTGAAAATTCTATTACTTGGTTGAAAATTCATCTTCACTGATTGAAAACTCAACTAGTTGGTAGAAAATTCTTCTTCTTTGTTTCAAAATTCGTATTTTTTTCAATTCAAGAGCAATTTTTTAAATTGGAAATTTGTCTATTCCATTTCGGGTTGGAAACTGATCTTTTTTAGTTAGAAATTCAACTCTGTTGTTTAAAGCTTAAATATTTTGTTAAAAATTAAACTATTTTGGAAAGTCATATTTTTGGGCAACATAGTTCACGGACTACCTGCACCGGCTACCTGCTTGCTCTATCCCCTCTACTCAACTTCCCCTCATGTAGCTCAGGGATCGCCAGACGCAGTCACCGAACCTTGCCAATGTTTGATGTTTCTTATTTCATTCCTCATTCATACAAAGTACCCCCCTGCTGTTAAGGATCAGCGACAGGTTCTGGCGATCCCTGAGCTACCTGAGGGGAAGTTGAGTAGAGGGGGTAGAGCAAGCAGGTAGCCGGCGCAGGTAGTGCGGGAACTATGTTGCCAAAAAATATGACACTGGCCTTACATAAGCCGTAAAGAGTAATTTTCGAAAACGCAAAGCTGTTTGGGCAGGGCGAGAACATCGTAAAGTGAACGGATAGGCTAGAGGCTAGAAATATCCGCATATTATGCGCATTAGGGAGGTAGAGCGTGAGGAGGGCGAGAATGTAAGAGAAATAAGGGAGACGAGAGGTAGACGAATAAACGATAAAGGATGGGGACAAGAAAACGAATAGAAGGAGAAATGGGTCGACTATTCTCCCTTGAGAAGATGAAGAAACAGAGTGTATACATCTACTTGACGTCTGTCAAAACACGCTCCGTTGCTCCGTAAGGAACCGTCTCTACTCGGCATACCTCACAAAATGTTCACCACTTTTCTAAGGAACGATTCTTGTTTTGGGAACAACGCCCGGGCAGATTTCCATCGATTTGTCTTTACGCCTCGTTGTGTACACAGTAGTGTTGAAGTAAGTGAAACCACCGCGAATAGCGTGAAAATCCCTGCTATTTGATACATTGCGAACACGTATTTCATACCGCGGAAACAGTGCCTCTGACTGCTTCAGTATTTTAGCGAATTTCCTGCTAAATGGAGGATGGAATGGAGTAATAGGGAAACATTATTTTTAGTGATTTTGAAATTGGGCGGAAATTGGGATTATAAATGAGGAGTAAGTGAACAAAACATGATAAATCGATTCGAGATAATTCCTTAATAATTAGATAAATGATGTGTCTCAAAAACACCAGGGATAGAAGGAAAATTGGATCATGTAGAGGAAACAATCTGGCTCGTTATCCATAGTTGAATCCTCCACTAAAAAAGATTAATTTTCAACCAAACAGTTGCATTTTTAACCAAAAAGTATGAATTTTCAACCAAGAAGATTAATTTTCTACCAAAAAGACGAATTTTCTACAAAATACATGATTTTTCAAACAAGTAGTTGAATGTTTACCGAGAAAGAAATTAATTTACACTCAAACAGGGAGTAGTTAGATTTTCATGTAAAAAATTACTTCTCAACCAAAAAAAAAAACGTATTTTCCACAAAATAGTCAAACATTTAACCACTTAAATCATTTTTCACCAAAGGAGTGCAACATTCAAACAAATAGTTGAATTTTCAATTAGAAGGATGAATTTTCAACCATAAAAATTGATTTTCTATCAAAAAAGACGAATTTTCAACAAAATACATGAATTTTCAAATAAAAAAAATAAATTACCAGAAATTGAATATTAACATTTTCAGTTGAAAAATTAATTTTTAGCCAAAAATTAAACGATTTTTCAAATGAATATTAAAAATTTCAACCAAAGAGATGAATCTTCAACCAAAAGTATGATTTTTTATCAAAGTAGTTCAACTTTCAACCAAGTTGTTGAATTTTTAGCAAAAAAATATGTCTTTTCAACAAAATTGTTGCATTTGCAACAAAGTGATTACATTTTCAACCAAATAGTTGAATTTTTAACTAAAATGATAAATCTTCCACCAAAAGAGATTTTCATTTGACATAAAAAACAGTTGAATTCAACCAAAAACGACAAATTTTCAAGAAAGTAGTTGAATCCTCATGTAGAAAAGGTTAATTTTCAACCAAGCAGTTGCATTTTTAAACAAAAAATGTGAATTTTCAACCAAGAAGGTTTATTTTCTACCAAAAGACGAATTTTCCACAAAATACACGATTTTTCAAACAAGTAGTTGAATATTCAACGAGAAAAAAATTAATTTTCAATCAAACATTACAAAAAACAGTTGAATTTTCAAATAAGAGGATGCATTTTTAACCAACAAGATTAATTTTCTATCAAATAAGACGAATTTTCAACAAAATACATGAATTTTTAATTCAAAACGATACATTTGCTACCAAATTAATTACATTTTCAGTTAAAAAATTAATTTTTAACCAAAAATTAAACGATTTTCCAAATAAATATTTGAATTTTCAACTAAAGAGATAAATCCTCAACAAAAAGAATGACTTTCTAACAAAGTAATTCAACTTTTAACCAAGCTGTTGAAATGTTTACAAAAAAAGATAACTCTAATAAAATGTTTGCATTTTCAACAAAGCAATCACATTTTCAATCAAACAATAAAATTTTTAACCAAATGAAATGAATTCCGAAAAAAAATATAATAGTAGAATTGTCAACCAAAATAAATTAATTTTTAACAAAAATAGGAGATTTTATAATTGACATAGTAGAGAGTTGAATTTAGGTTAAATTGCTTGGAAATTTCCAAAAAATAATGCCCTGACTTTAAAAAGAATTTTTGAAATTTCGCAGGATTTTCCAGCATATGAAAATTCCCAGACAATTCCAGGTTTTCCAGGTAAGTAGATACCCTGATTTTTCATTAAAAAATTCAATCGAATGTTTTACATACCAATACGATCATCAAATTCAGTTTTGAAATAGAAAAAAATCCACTTTATGAGTCATACGTACCTGAAACACAAAATAAATGTACACGTTAGTATGCAGTACAATAATTTTTTTTGAAATATTTAAGTTAGACAAGTTTCAATTTTAATGATTTGTAAGTAAACAATTTTGAATTAAATTCATCCAGTATAAATTCAAAGCAATGAAAACTTCCGACAATAATTTTTCAAATTCAAGCCTTAAAAATAAGATTTTAAAAATAGGCATTAAAATTGAATTATTCTTTAGATGTAAATATCTCAAAATATTAAATATTTCAAACTGAACTTGAAATAATTTCGAATTGAATGGCTTAAAATCGAGGAATTTCGAAAATTCGGTGACAGCGTCTGGCGATCCCACAGTTAGATGAGGGGAAGTTGGGTAGAGGGGGTAGAGCAAACAGGTAGCCGGTGATCAAATGGGCATAGCCTATTACTAGAGATAGCACAGTCTTCTTAAACTTTATTTTTGGTCAATTGTTATTAATATTTCGAAACATATTCATCACGTATTTATATAGTCAAATTAACAACGTATTTACATACTTTTTCCTTTTTTTTTTTTTTACTTGTCCCCAATATCATTTATCCGTCTACCTCTCACCTCCCTTATTTCTGTCACATTCTCTCCCTTCTCACTCTAACGCGCATAATATGAGGATATTTCTAGTCTTCTGCACTCAGCGTGGCTAACGTAGCGTGCATCTTTTCGCGGGGTCAAAGTTACGCAGTTCTCAACGTGTTGTCATCGGACTCGAAACTTTGAGAATTCTCCGAGCTCTTCTTGGATCAAGAAGGAAACAATGCTGGTGAAACTTTACAAAGAAAATGGAAAATACGAGGCAAAAAACGAGAAACTAATTATTATGAACTCGGGAGAGTAGCTTCTTTCTTTGTTTGACGAAGTAAGTAATTTGGGGCGGAAGTAAACGGATAAGATTAAACTTGAGTGAGATTTTCTCGAGGCGTTTCTATTTTTCCAGTTTTATTTTAATTAGAGGAAAATAAATTTTCACTAGGTGAGTAAATTAAGTGATAAAAAGAAAAATTCGAGGTAATTTCGCCGTTTACAAATTTGTTTCATTCAAACTATCAAAACTACGCAATTTTATATTTCGAAGTATTCAAAAAACAATCTACAAGCTAACGAATCCAATGAGGAAAAAATGTTCAATGTTAAGTGTTCGCAATTGAAAACTTTTAAACTCAAATGTTGAACATTCACAGACTGGCAAAAAAGAACATAACATTTATTTAAATATTAAGATTTTTAATTTGAAATTGTACGAGATTCAGCCATCAATGAAGTTACCATAATTATTCCTCCTGAAATTATTCAATTTAAAACATGTAAATTTTGAATTATTTAACTATGAAGGACTCGATATGATATCAATTGAAATTCGAACGGATTGGATAAGTTTTTCTACTAAAACTAAAAATTAAAAACGTTTCCGTTAAAAGATTCATTGTCATTTTCCGTTTTCCGTCCACTCTGGACGAAAGCCCTATTTATTGGATTATCTATTTTTATACAAATTGTTTAATCTTCAAATGAAGGAAATTATTCATATTATATAATCTAAGACTCATTAATGTCCCTTTTACTTCATCAGGAAGTCCATAAACCCCGACAGAAGGTAATTGTACCATCGTTAATGGCAACCTAAGTGCTTTATGAAGAGTGTATTAGATTATAGTGGTCCCAAACACTCGTCTATTATAAAAAAACGCCAGACACAAAAAAGGCTATCAATCTAAGACTGATTTTTGAGAGCATAATGAGCAGAGAAACATGTTGTAGAATGCAGATTAAAATACACTTAAGGAGTGGCTTAAAAAGATCATTGAACTCAATGAGTTAACTCAACTTAATTTATAAATTTACCAGAAATAAACCCGTAACCGGGTAATTTTGTATAGCTCGAAAAGTTATCAAATTTAAGCCAAATATACGGAAAGCTACTGTATATACATTTAGTAAATTGAAACTTATCCGAATTTGTTATAAAAACTATAGTCATTTCATTAACAATATAAAAAATGTGATTTTAATATATCTCGAGTAGAATCAGATATGATTTTAGTGTGTATAATTTTTGAAATTTAGAATTCATACAAATGAAGTGCGCTAAAGTCCAACTTTGTCACCACTTTGATTATAAATACATTATTAGCCTATCCCTTATTGATTCTGGATGTTTTGACGTTGTTTGTTCAGAACACGCGTCTATGAAAGATGAAGACGATCTTTTTCGGATGTTAAAATATTAAATAGCTTCGATTACTGGTCAAATATTTGTAGAAACGAGAAAAAATCTGCCTCAATCCGGACTGAGGCAGACTTTTTCTTGTTTCTCCAAATATTAGACCAGTAATCGATAATACTTAATATTTTAACATCAACAAATGATTAATATACCCTGGTCAACAAAATAACATCAGTTGCTTAGATAATCATTATATCCTACGCATCAAAAAATAAAAAGCTGTGGCATGTAGTTAAGGATCTTCTAGGTGTATAGTGAAGTTCAAAATTATTCATCTTTAACTTGATTTATAACATTTACAAAAAAAGGTTCATTGTTTAATACTAAATTTCTATTCGTCATGTTGCCACTAAACGTTAGTAGAAAATGACTCATTCGATTAGTCAGAAACATAGAAAAGTTTAATAAAATAAGGCGATGATGTAACATTTCTAACTTTATTTAAACAATAAGACTTCAATACTGTTAAATTGTAGAAGTGACGTAGCCATTAAATAATAAAGTTGATTAATTATACCCATAAAACCCCAGAAAACGATCTTGACACACATTGTGTCGTTCAACTTCGCTTCTGCCATTTCATATCAAGAAGAGTCAACAAAACCCGTCTAATAATAGATTAATAACTAAAATCTCTAAAAATTTAGTCAACATTTTAGTTTCTTATCTTCGTATCCATTCCGAAAAAATGAAATCAACTCTTCATCTACTCATCATTTTACTCTTTGCCTGCATGGTTTTTCTTGATTTTATAAGTAAGTTTGATGTATTATAATAATAAGAATCATAATGTTAACACTAAATGAGAAACAACGTCACAGAAAAATCAATTTGAAAAAACAAACCTTTTCCACCAAAGCAAAACCGCGAGCTTCAATAACAATTCACAACTAGTGTTGTCGGCCACCTGATAAAACTATCGATTTTTTATAGCAACTTACAAAATTGTACGCAAATTTGACTCAAGCCAATCATAAGGACTGGAAAATTTTCCGAAAAAGTAAAAAACATTATCAACCAACTTCTAGTGGTAAGATTTACAAAAGTAAGCACTAATTTATAAAAGTTGTCAAACCTATCTCTTTTCAAGCAGAAGATTTCCCATCCCATATGTGGCTTTTCAGTGAAATTTACGCACAATTTAGCAGACTATCCGTTTCTATATAATTACTGACGGCTACTATTTTTCTCAAAAATTAGGTGCAATGAAAAAACTACACGCAGATACTGTACACTTACCTCGGACTTTTCCTGCAAATTTCCCAACCTTCATTTATATACAAAAGAAAAATGGCGATATTTATTTTGGATATATGAATAAATATGGCCGCAAGGCTCCAGAATGGACTAAAAACCAAGGATTAGAGACCAATGCTGCGGTAGAAGATGTTTTCGTAAAAATGCCCAATGGCATAAATTTCATTGCACTTGTCCGCCCTTTACAAACTAATGTTTCTCCTGATAATAATCTTCGTGAAAATCATCGTTGTTTCATATTATACGAAGGTAACAATATTTTAGTAACAGATCTTCAGCCTGTCAATGAAATCCGACGGGCGATTACTAGTATCATTAGCATTCAGGTACGCATGCCAGATGAACATAACCATCAGTATTTGGGATGGTTTCAACATTACAACGGTCCTCGTCCCAAATGGTTAAGAATTCCTTAAAAATTTCAAATTTTTCTTTAATATGACAGAAGATATCTTCTTTGGGTGTTGAGCGACAAGAAAATCGTTATATCTGTCTAAAGAAAAATGTTAATACGAAAATTAGATATGAAACGTTTTCAAATAAAAACATTCTTCTCTGAACATGTGTCTTACTTAATTTTATTTCCATATATTCTAGAATCTATATTTTTTATGATTAATATTTATGTCTAATGTCGGATCTGACGTTCACTTCCAACCTAGTAATTATGAAGTACACTGCTTTGGTGTTGTTTTTGAGAAAGAAGTAATATTTCGAGTGCATAACAAATGAGCTGCAACAAAAATGATCCCGCTGTTTTTCTGTGCACACTTTTATAATTTGAAATATTATGTGTCTACCAGATGGATGATTTTTTATTTTAATTTTTAAACAATTTCAATTTCCCAGGCACAAACAAGGGTATCAATCTTAAACTAATTTTTCAGAGTATAATGAAAAGACAAACATCTTTTAAATTAAAATATCCACTTGTGCAGAAGCCTAAAAAGAGCATAGTAGTATACAGATCTCTAAATCAAAATGTTGTAAAATGTAACTAATTACTAGCGAAATTTTACTAATTCAATTAACGAAAAGTGAGCCACTGAAGATAAGTAGAAAATTACTAATTCAATTAGTCGAGATATGCCCTAATACAATAGTGAAAAACAACTAATTTCTTCGTAGAAATATACGAATTTATTTCAGACTGTATATAGTAATTAAAAAATGGTTATGAAAATGGGAAAATGGGAAAACGCGAAAGATGGAAAAACCCAATCAAATAATGCGATAGTGTAACGTTACTAGCCGTATGTAACTAATAAGAAGGTCGTATTGCAACATTGTACACGTAACGTAGCCTATCTCTAATTTCGCAATAGTGCCTACACATTGTTTAAATAGAGCTGAGAAATTATATCTATAAACCCCCACAAAACGCATTTGCCAAACGATATGTCGTTTGAGTTCACGTTTGTCATTGTATATCGAGAACAATCGTCAATATTTTAATTCTCTATTGCTGTCTTCATTCAGCAAAAATGAAGAACGTAATTCTACTCGTTACCTGCATGTTTGTTCTGGACTTTACAAGTAAGTATGGTGTATTTTTATCGAACAGCCGATCACGTTGGATCAAGCAAAAATATTTTTATTTAGAACTATGTTCATAGTGTTACAAAAGACTTTAGCTTAAGGATTTTCTGTTATCTGTCATAATATACATGTCATTGCAAAAATTATGTCATATAACAAAGTATATAGGTGATTGCCAAAAATTTGACCATTTCAGGCAACAAGATTTTCAAAAACTGCAAAATTTTCGAACCAGCTAAACTATTTGTATTCTTAATCAGGGACAATTTAAATATATTAAACTAAGAGATATAGGAATGTGTTGGTGATGGATATGAATTTTGTGACAATAAATTTTGCGCTTTTCCTTATTTGGAATTTCTAAACGAACTTGTCTAAAAGTTTGGGACCTGAATTCCTCAACTTTTTTGGCAACCAACCATATCAAGATATGCTCCTAACTTAAACCAATTTTGCAGCAAAACAGATTTTGTTGACCTAAAGATACCTCTGCCAAGGTTTCTATTAAAAAAATTATTCGCCAATTTGACGTATAATTTTAACAGTAATTAATTAAACTGTATGTAAAAAACTGGATAAATCTCAATTTTTTCTATAAAATTAGGTGCAATGCAAGCAGAACATGAAGTAACCCCAGAATTACCTCGGACTTTTCCTATAAATTGCCCAACCTATGTTTATATACAAAGGAAAGATGGCGAGGTTTATTTTGGATATTTGAATAGGGATAGCCGCAATACTCCAGAATGGGCTAAAAAGTTCGAATTTGAGCCCAATGAAGCAGTAGAACATGTTTTTGTGAGAATGCCCGTTGGCATACATTTCATTTCGATTGTCCACCGTGTAGATCTTAAAAATTATATTCCTGTTGAACATCCAGAAGAACATCGCTGTTTCATATTATCCGATGCTACTCAAGTTTATGTAGCAGATCTTCTGCCTATTAATCGAAATGATCTGGAGCAGCAGACCATGTGTCCCATTCGTATTCTGGTACGAATGCCAGATGAACATAACCATCGTTATGTGGGAAGGTTAGTAAATTATCACGGTCCTCATCCCAAATGGTTAAGAGTTCAATAAATATTTCGATTTTTTCTTTAGTATGATAGAAAATATCTAGTTTGTCAGTTTTGTGCCACAAGAGATACGTTATATCTGTTTAAAGAAAAATGTTCATACGAAAATTTGATATGTAACATTCTCAAATAAAAACAATGTTGTCTGAAAATGTGTCTTACTCAATTTCAATCTATTTTAGGATCTATATTTCTTATTATTTATGTCTAATGTATCTAGGGGTTAATTACGGGTGAAGGATTTCATATGATATCAAGTGTCATTTAAAGTGATTGCATACGTTTTTTTCTACTCTATTTTAATTGGATTATCTACTTTCATACAAATTTTAACGTATTCATATTATATAATTTCAGACTTATTTGTCTTTTTCACTTCATCAGGTATTCCATTAAAACCGACAGAAGTTAATTATATGATCGTTAAAAGCAAATTAAGTACTTTATGAAGAATGCATTAGGTTATGAATATAGTATTTGGAATACATTGTCGGTTATAAAAAAGCCCAGATACAAAAAAGGCTATCAATCTAGACTACTGTTTGAGAGTATAATGAGCAGACAAACATCTTGTAGAATGTGGATTAAAGTGCACTGAAGGAGAGGCTTTCCCTGGATATGGGTTAAATTTGGTAATTTTGTATAGTATTTTGTTCAGCATAATATACTATTTTCGATGCGCCCTAATTAGCATTGTCGATATATTAAATTTTACTAACAAACAGGAAAGGCCGTGGCTACTTGTACTATTTGTACCAAAATGTCGGTAGAGATATGACTTGCAAATATCTTAAGTATAGAATCAGATAAAATTTTAATGTTTACACTTTTTGAATCTTAAGAATCGATACACAAATGAAGAGCTAAAATGAAATATTGTCACCAGTTCAATTACACCTGCCATTAGTTGAGGCTAACTATGTGGATTTACTTCCTAAATTTTTGAATTAATAGATAATGTTGACTTGAAAATATTTCAAAGCGAATATAATGACAATTTAAAACCATCGCAAATTGGACAATGTCAAAGACAAATCTCTAAAATAATGTGACAATATTTGAAAAGAACTTTAAGCATTAATATCCCGCTTTTATTCTGAAGGTTTTGAAATAGTTTTTTTCACAATACGTGTCCATTGAACATACACCTTATCTCCAACCGATCAACAAATTAAAAGCTCAGATATTAGTTATGACCTCCAGGAGAGTTAAAAAATCAGCATCCTTGAAGTAAAATTACGATTCTAAGAATTTTATTGTACTTTATAGAAATTATTTTTCTTGAATATGCATGAGCTTGAATGAGTATCAACTCAACTGCCTAATTAAGTATATTTTGGTTTTTAAGTTGTTTAGTCTCTGAATCAATTCAATTAGCAAAAAGTGAGCTAGTAAAAATTGGTAGAAAATCACTAATACGAGTAGTCAAGATATTTTCTTATACAATAGCGGAAAACTAATTGGTTGATTATATTCAATAAATTTATTTAGGACTGTATACATATAATAATTCAAAAAAAGTTAAAAACATGGATAACGTGAAGAAATAAAAAGTTTAATGAAACATCCTGATGGTCTTAACTCTATTGAAACAATAAGAAGGTCATATTGTAAAACATTGCCTTCTGATTCTTTAAAAGAAGTTAGAAAAAAATAAGAATATTTTTAAATCTTAAAACTACAATGGATCAATGGTTGCACATTTTTCTAATTTTTCATAGAAAATTGCAATTGTTTAACAAACTTTGTAAAGCGGATTTGCCTTGAATAAGCATCAGCTTTAATAAGTATGAATTGAGTCCATAAACAATTTTATTTGAATTTTATGGCTTTATAAAGGATCCTTTTTTAGCTTTATTTAACTAATTACTAGTGAAATTTTACAGATTTGATTAGCGAAAAATAAGCCAGTAAAGATTAGTAGAAAATTACTAATTCAAGTAGTCGGGATATTTCCTCATTTAATATTGGCAAGCAACTAATTGCTTGATAAAAATCGATAAATTTAATTAGGACTGTACATAATAATTAAAAAAATGTTATAAAAACGGAACATCTAAAAAAAAAAATTAAATAAAACGACAATAAGGTCATATTATAAAATTATCAGAGCCTTCTGATTGTTTGATCACAGATGAGGAAAATACCAATTTTTTACAATCTTGAAACGACAATGAATAAATGGTCTTTAAATTAATTATACACATTCAGGGTCTTCATGTGCTACATTTCAACACAGCTCTGTTTTCGATTTTCACCATTTTTTTCGGTTGTACATTTTTCCAATTTTCGAAAGAAAATTGGAATTACTTTACAAACTTTTTCAACTTAATTTTCGATGAAAAAGCTTCAGCTTATGCGAGTTAAAAGAAGAAAAAAACGAAAAAAACCATAAGTGTAAAATTGGGTTTTGCGAGTTTCTGGCCCTACTTATTATTTTACTGCGGTTTTTTAATACTAACTCTTTTTAATACATGAAATACTACTTTCTCCTGATGAATAACTCTTTTCATAAATTGTTTAAACAATTTATTATTCTTTTTAGTAATTTTCTCTTAGAAAGTTATTTATAATAATATAATAATAATCTTTTAGAATAATGCAAACTAATTGTGTAAACAATTCATTATTATTTAAAATAATATTATCTTTGACCAGTGCTAGAAAGTTGTGCTTTTTTCTAAAATATTCAATTTTTTGCCCACTTTTCACTTAGTGAGGTAACAATTAAATAACAGTAATTAAATTAAATGATAAATAAGCAATAGAGAGAATAATTTTCTAGGCAATTTTTCTTTATTGTGAATATATTTTTCTGGAATAAAACCAAAAAATATTTAAAATATTTTTCAAATTTTCTATATGGATCATGTAAGAAATGTAAAGTTTTCTTGAAGTAGCTACTGATTTTGTTTAAATTAATATTATTATTTATTCCTTAATAAAAAATCAAAGAAAAGCTATAAATTTCAAAAAAACCTGCAACTTTCTAACATTAATCTAAGTGAATATTTAAACAAATATGTTTGTTAACTTGAATTAATTATTATCTCACTGAGTAAAAAGTGAAGAAAACTCAAAATTTTCAATGTTCTTTGATTTATAAATTAATTTATTATAACCAATTATGTTTCTTAAATTTTATTCATTATTACTTCGCTCTAAGTGAAAAGTTGATAAAAAAAAGTGCAAAATTAAAAAAAAAAGTCACAACTGTCTAGAATTACTATAGGAGAAAGTAGTTCTGAACAATAATAATTTATTTAAACAATAATTTTTGTGAAATTTTAGTAATTATTACCACACTCTATGTTGCAAGTAGACAAGAAGTTGAAAATTTCTGAAAAAACGGCAATTTTCTAACACTATTCAAAGAGAATATTATTAAAAATACTAATAAATTGTTTAAACGATTATTTTTGTCAACTTAAATTAATTATTAAAAAAAATCTTGGAGAAAAAAAAATGTTTTCTTGGATATCGATGAAAATTTAGTTGAATCGACAAAACTTTGGTTGATCCAACAAAATATCTAATTAACCCATCAAAATTTTTTCGTTGAATCAAGCAAATACTCCATCTATCAAAAGATTTGATTAAAACAACCAAAAAATGTAGTTTTGTATATTTTGGTTGAACCAACAAAAATTGTATTCATTCAACCAAATCGTTTTCTGAGTTTAAAAATATATACATTTATTTAAGACTGTATATAGGAATTAAAAAAAAGGTAATAAAAATCGGAAAAGTGAAAATTGAAAAAGTTTAACCAAATAAACTGATGTTGTAAGGTTTTTAATTTTTTAGAAACAGGAAGAAGTGCATAGTCTTAAATTGTAAATGCGATGCAACCCATTTCCACTTTCAGAATCTCGCCTTCTGTTTGCCTAAAGTTAAGAAATGATCCCTATAAAACCCTCCAGCACGCACCTAAAACACGCAGTATCACTCGAGTTCTCTTCTACCACTTACATCGAAAAAAAAAGTATTAAAAAATTTCACGAACTGATTAGTAACCAAATTCACTGAAGAATTAGTCCATATTATAGTTCTTTATCTTTGTCTCTACAAAGAAAAAAAATGAAGAACGTCATTCTACTCTTTACCTGCACGATTTTTCTTGATTTTTCAAGTAAGTGTGATACAATGTTATAATAATATTAATAACAAATAAGAAACACCGTCGCAGAAACATTTATTTGAAAAAAGAAATATCGTTCTATCAAAGTGAAAGCGCGAGCTTTCTTTATCCTAAAACCAGATAAAAATGCACTATCTATTGAAAAAACAATTTATAACTAGTTTTGTCGACCCGATGGTAAAAATATCTTCTAAGTATTTTGCAATGCTATCAAATTTTGTGTGCGAAAAAATTATCGCGAATCTAGTTTTTGTACGGTTTTCGGGTTTTCGGTTACAAATCGTAACATTTAATTAAATTTTGGAAACATTTACTTTTCATCAGGAAAGAATGTTTTGAAATATAAAAAAAATTAGACTTTTTTATCTATAAAGACTCAATTAGCCGCTTAATATGGTATAAATCCGTTTTTTGCAGTATCTGTCGCAAAGTCAGTTCTGTACGAATAGAAACGCCATTATTTCTTTGTAATATTTAGGAAAGTGGCGATACTTTTCTTCAATCGCAATGTAAGGTTTTGTGGAAGACATTACAAAATGTTTTTGAAATAAGTGTCTCATTACACCCAATATAAAAACATAAATCTTTTCTTAATATTTAAAAAAATTCCTTTATTACCAAAAAAAAAGTTAACTTATCTAACAGAATTGCACAAAAATAATTAAAACGAAAGAATTATTGAGCAAAGCGTATACTTGTCATTGAAAAAAGTATGTCACATAACAAAGTATATCCATGTAAGCTCACCGCTTAAACAAAGATTGCATCAAAATAGCTTCAATTTATAAAATTGTACGAAAATTTGACTCGAACCCATCATGAGGGCTGGAAAATTTTCCGAAAAGTCAATAACATTATGAACCAACTTCTAGCGGTAAATTTTACAAAATAATACCCTAATTTAACTCCAGAAGTTGTCAAACATATTTTTTTAAAGATTTCCTATCCAGTTTGTTTGCTTTTTAGTGAAATTTACGTATAGTTGTTTAAACTCCCATTTTTTATCTAATTAGTAACAGATACTTTTACAGTATGTAGAGAAACTTCATAAATCTCTATTTTTGATTACAAAATTAGGTGAAACGCAGCACGGAAATGTGAGACCTTTACCTACGCGTTTTTCATCAAATTCACCATCCTTTTTTTTTATACAAAAGATGGATGGAACAGTTGATATTGGATATCTGCAAAAAAATGGCCGTGCAATTCCAGATTGGGCCAACTTCTGGGAATATAACGAAAATGAAGCAATGCAGCATGGTGTTGTAAGAATGCGCAATGGCGTAAGTTACATTTCAAGTGTCCAACATTTACCAATAGCATTTGGTTATAATGTTAATGATCAACTTCCTGAAGATGTTCGCTGTTTTATATTATACGATGAAGTCAAAATTTTAGTAGCAGATCTTAAGCTTATGAATCAAAACAATCAGCAGATTCTTGTACGCAGTGACATTGTTGTTCAGGTACGAATGCGAGAGGCACCTCACCAACGTTATGTGGGAGAATTCGATCATTACAATGGTCCTCATCTTAGCTGGTTAAGAAATTATGTAATAAGCGGGTAAAAATATTTATTAATGATTTTGTCTTCGGTAAAGACTAATCGACGGCAATTTCAAGTTATTCTGTATGTCTAGCTCGCTAAACGGAACTACACTATTTTTGATGTCTTAAGGCCAAAAGGCTCCCAAGAGCTTCGACGGTCATCACTAATCCGCTTTAAATTTCACAGAATGTTTATATTATTTATCTTTATGTTATTTATTTTTCATGGATTAATAAGTTTGTTCATCTGCAGTACTTATGTTCTTTGTGTTTAGCCACAAGAGAATCGTTATATCTGTTTAAAGAAAAATATTCACATGAAAATTAGATATGTAACATTCTCAAATAAAAACATTGTTGTCTGAAAATTATCCTTGGTCAAGTTTATTTCGATCTATTCTAGGATCTATATTTGTTATTATTTATATTTATGTCTTATATTTATGTCTTAAATCCGTAGAAATTTCTTGACCTTTCATTATTTTTATTCCCTAAAGTTGTCTCGAAATCCGTAGGAATCCCGTAATATCTTTTAAATATAATTGATGTCCTGGATACCTCTTTAAAATCCTTTGAAATTTTCTGCCATCCTAAGCAGTTCTTTAAAAAGCCTTAAAATTTGGAAATCTCTTTAAACTCCTTGGAATCTTATAAAATACCATAAAATCTTTCAAATCCTTTGAAGTCCTTGAAATCGATAAAGTCGCTTAAATCTGATGAAATCCCTGGTAATCACGGAAAAATTGAGTAAAATCTGGTAAAAAATCTGTAATATCTTTCAAGATTCCTTAAAAAATAATGAAATATTTGAAATCCTCTGAAATACCATAAATTAAAATCCACTTAAATCTATTAGAAACCTCTTATAGAATCTTTCATTTTCTTTTGAAATCATACGAATCCCACAAATAATGTAAAAATTCTTGAAATCTCTTGAAATTTTTCAATGCAGTAAAAATTCTTTGAGATCTGCGAAATGTTTTAAATCTCTGATATCTCACGAAATCATTTGAAATTCCTTAGAAATGTTTTAATCTATTATAATTGTCTAGAACTCATTTGAAACAATAAGAAGGCCATACTCTGAAAATGTAATCGCGATACGCCTGTCTCCAATTTCACAACAGTGCCTGCCAATTGTTTAAATAAATAACACACACCTGACACACGTTGTGTCTTTCGAGTTGACGTCTACAATATTATATCGAGAACAATTGTCTAGAAAAGTTCACTAATTTGTTAGTAACCAAACTAAGTGAAGAATTAGTTAATGTTTTAGTTCTCTATCGTTGTATCCTTCCAGTAAACATGAAGAATATCATTCTACTCTTTAGTCTTTACTCTTGATGCAATATTACAATTAATACCAAATAAGAAACAACACGAAAAACGTTTCATGTTCCAAATACGTCCTTAAAACTTCTCTGGAACATTGCATGTTTAGAGAACGTTATTTGGACTGACTTATGACGTTTTTGAGCCATTCTAGTGATGTTCTTTAACGTTTGTTCCCACTGGGGAAGCACTCCCTGCAGAACATCGCTGTTTTATATTACACGAAACTTTCAATATTTTAGTAGCAGATCTTCAACCTCGCAATGAAGTGACTCGACATATTATACTACTAGTAGTCCCCTACATCTTAAGGTACGAATGCGAGATGAAAGTAACCATCGTTGTATGGTTATGTGGGAGGGTTCGAACATTATCACTGTCGCAAATCCTAAAATCGATCTCAGTGAAGCGAATAATTTAGAATTGAAACCATCGTTATCAATAGATGCGGTAGCAAATCGCAGCCATTACGAAAAAAAGCTAACAAAAATAAGGTCATGTTACGTAATTGTAAACCTAACATATTCTGCCTCCAATTATACCATAAACTACGACAGAACAAGCCAGGCACACTTTTTGTCGTTCGAATTTACTTGAAAAATATTACATCGAGAACAATCCACAAGAAAAATGCACTAATTAATTAGTAACTAAAATCAATGAAGAATTAGTCAATATTTTAGTTCTTTATCGTTTCCTCCATCTGGAACAAATGAAAAAAGTCATCCTACTCTTTACCTGCACGGTTTTTCTTGATTTTACGAGTAAGTGTAAGAAAAACAATTATTCTTGTGTATGAAGAAACATTTTTAAATTAGTATTTAGACCACTTCAAAATCGTCAAAAAATGAAAAATTAACATTAATATTTTTTTTTTTTGTAATTTAGAAAAGTGACGTATAATATTCCAAACTTCCCTTTTTTATCCAATTCTTACAACAGCTATTTTTATAGTATATAAAAAACTGCTTAAATCTTGTTTTTTCTTACAAAATTAGGTGCAATGTTAAGACCTGAACAAAATCTACCTGAGACTTTTCCTCTAAATTCACCGACATATTTTTTTATACAAAAAAAAGATGGCGATGTTTATTTTGGATATCTGAATTACAATGGGCGTAAAGTTCCAGAATGGATTCAGGCCGAGGAATATCACCAAGATGATGCAGTAGAGCATGCTTTTGTACGAATGCGCAATGGCATAACTTTCATTTCGATTGTCAAACGTTTAGAACATGGTATTAATATTAATGATCAACTGCCTGAAGAACTTCGCTGTTTTATATTATACAACCGAATCCATATTTTAGTAGCAGATCTTCGGCCTGTCAACCAAGTCCAACGGCCGATTATTAATAGTGGCCTGCACATTGAGGTACGAATGCCAGATGAACATAACCATCGTTTTCGGGGAAGATTCGAATATTACCACGGTCCTCGTCCTAGCTGGTTAAGAGCTTATTAAAAATTTACACTTTTGAATATTCATATCTGTATAAAGAAAAATGATAACATTAAAATTAGATATGTCACAATTTCAAATAAAAACATTATTGTCTGAAATTAATCTTACTTAATTTTATTTCAATTGAGTTTAGGATCTATATTTGTTATTATTTATATTTATGTCTAATGTCGGATCTGAACTTTCCTATAGACAGTACAGTATTAAAGTAACAGTGTAAGGAACTTTCTGCTTCATGCCATTTTGATTCTAATTTTCTGAACATTTTTCCTTTTTGCTGTTGCTAGTATTATTGTAAAATTCATTGACTCTTTCTTTGATAGCGCTATTGATCAGAGGTCATGAGTAACTGTTCAATCGTCAAACTTCTTTAATTTGATTTAGATATTCTTTTCTGAAATGAGCGTCACTGAGTTTCATCCCTCTATTAATTAAATTTTTAACACAACCAATCCTTTGTAAAAAAAGGATAGTAAGAACCGAGGTAAGAATTGTAATTTAAATACTGAGCTGATGAAGTCGGTTTTGTATACCAGTTGGTGAGGACACTTTCTTAGTTTTTCTTTAAATTCCCAACTGCTTTTTATGCTAAGATCAGTGTTTGCTTGTACAGGTTTTAGAATTTTTCATAAATAAGAAGCCATATTATAGGTTGGAGATCCAATGGTGGACCCGTTATTACGAGTAGTATCATTGCACTTCTCTTTAACTGATGGTACTAAATTTGTGTTAACTTTTTTATACAAATTAATTATTATTGCTTGACATCAATTCTGCAGTTGAAGTATAGTAATTTCTTTATGGTTTACTATTAACTTTGTGATATTTTTTTAACTTCTTGTTTATTATTCTCATGCAAAGATTATATCAATATTGTTAGCTTATCGTTTATCAAATTTGAACGAAATTCCAAGCTTCTTATCTCAATCATTTTTTTCGGAAATTTCGATTGGAATATCGTGGTTTGTGATATTTTAAAACGATTTATTCAATCTATAATTTCCATTTTTTCATCTTCAGTTCAAGTTTGATCATTTCTAAATTCAGAAACACAGCAAAATGAGATAAGCGTTTGTTTGATTAATAAGATTTGTTATCTTTTAATTGAGTGTTTGTTTTCAATCCTATATCTGATTAGTACGATATCAAGATATATTATACAATTAGGCTAAAATCATGGCAGACATATTACCTATGTAGTTGACATTGCGGTATATGGGATCCCTGCGATGGTTGTTTAACCTGCTTTTTTAAATTGTGTGTGTGTGTGTTGAAACCGTAATAATCATATTTATCGTTAAAAAATTCTTAATTATGAAGTTTGAAACGTGATGTAACCTGTCTCCAATGATGATATAAAAACTAAAGCACGCATCCCAAAAACGTCTCGTTCGAGTACATGCTGACCATTTTATTTCGAGAACACTCAACAAAAAAATTTCGACTAATTGATTAGTAACCAAAATCACTAAAGAATTAGTATTGCAGTTCTTCAGCTGTATCTTCACCCAGAAAAAAATGAAGAACATCATTCTACTTTTAACCTGCATGGTTCTTCTAGAATTTACAAGTAAGTGCGACGTAATTTAATAATACTGTTAATAAAATATAAGAAAAACCGCCGCAGGAAAAATGATTTGAGAACAAAAATTTGTATCGAAGGAAAAACGCGAGACTGATAATGTCGTTTAACTGTTTTGCAATGCTGTCGAATTTATCTGGCGGCGGATAAATTTGATCTTCGATTGGATAAAAGTACTAGGTGTTTCTATTAATCCAGGTTGTCGGGTTTCCTAAAAGTTTTTAAGGTCGAAACATTTTTTAAAGTACTTAGACCACTTCAAAATCGTCCAAAAATGTAAAATTAACATACAAACGTGCCTTTCTTATCTAATTACTAAGAGCTGCTTTTACAGTATGTTAAGAAACTTTATAAATCTTCATTTTTGTTCTCACAAAATTAGGTGCAATGCAAAAAGAACATGCAGAAACTCGACCGTTACCTCGGGGTTTGCCTTCAAATTCGCCAACCTATTTTTTTATACAAAAGAACGATGGCAATGTTTATTTTGGATATCTGCAAAGGATTGGCCGTGTAGCTCCAGAATGGGCTAAAAACCGGGAAGTTGGTGCCAGTAATCCAACAGAACATGTTCTTGTAAGAATGCCCAATAGCGTGAAGTACATTTCAACTGTCCAACGTTTACAACATCCTGTTGATATTAATGATCCAATACCTGAAGAACATCGCTGTTTTATATTATATGAAAATGACAACATTTTAGTAGCAGATCTTCAGCCTTTCAATCAGCTCACACGGCGAATTACTAGTCCCTTGGGGGTTCAGGTACGCATGCCAGATGAACATAACCATCTTTATCTGGGAGGATTCGAATATTACGATGGTCCTCCTCTTAGCTGGTTGAAAGCTTTTTAAAATTGTTGACTTTTTTCTTCAATATGCGATACCAGAAAATATACATTTTTGTCAGTGTTGAGTCACAAGAAAATCGTTATTTTTGGTTCGAAGAAAAATTTCAATATGAAAATGAAATATGTAACATTCTGAAATAAAAACATGATTGTCTCAATTCTGAAATATCAGTCCTGCTCATTTTTATTTCAATCTATTCTAGGTTCTATTATTGCAGTTATTTATATTTGAGTCTGATGTTGGATCTTGCTCAGATCTGGCGCTTGTCAGCCTTCCATGACGAAAACAGTGCTAAGTCTTGTAATTGGGTTAAATATACAAAAATTAATTTTTTCGCAACACTAAAATCTGCCTTCTGTATGACTAGCCATGTGGAATATTTGATTACGCCTTTTCGTCAATGTCAATACATGAGAATGATAATAATCGTAGGATCGTAATGGCAACTTAAGTGTTGTATGAATACTATGTTGGACTATAAACATAGTGTTGGGAACACTTTAGAGTTTAGTGTATGTATGAGGAAGCGCAGATACAAAAAAGGCTATCAATCTAAGGAAACTTTTAAGGGCATAATGAGCAGACAAACACCATGTAGATTAAAACACACTGAAGTAGAGGCCTAAAAAGATCACTGAACTCGAATTAGTTTCTGAAAAGAATTCAATGAGAGAAGTGTTTCTGGACTGAATGAATTTCAACCTGGAAGCAATGACCGAACCGAGTCTTTTGAGAAGGGCTTCCTGACCTGAACCCGTGAATCCACAAAGCGCCACTTGTTTGCCGACTCAGAGCCACTGGGTATCCCAATCTCGACGTGTGTTTCTGTTTCTGGATCAGACTTTGAAGAAGGGTCGAGAGGCGAAGCGCCACCTCGGAAAAAGTTAGACCAGCGGTCGAGCTATCTCAGCAGGGACTCGCATTGTCCGAAAATTTAAAGCGGCATCATCCCACCGAGAGAAAAGCCAGTGGATGGGATGAAAGATGAAAAAAAGCACGGTAATATGAATGTTAATGACCAAGGCCTGGATCCACAAAGCAATGCCAGCCCCGAAGGGGTGGAGCACCACCAAAGGACCTTTTTAAACCACTTTTATGCAGATTTATTTATTTTGTACACCACGTCAAAATTGAGATGGCTCGCTTTCTATGGTGGGATTTACCGACCGATTTTAAGACCAAAAAAAATCCATTTGGCTCTTTTTGAAAAAAGTTGATTATTATCTCTGGAAACATCATAAGGGTAGTTGCCAAAAGTTGTTTCAGCCTTCTTCTCTTGATTTTTCCTTACTTTTAATAGCAACAAAAACAAACGCTTCTTATCTTCAAGAAGCGAGAAAGAGTAGGAAATACATGCTAATAGTATTCAGTCATTATTTATTTTTTAACCCAGAGAGGGAAACAGGAAACAGTTAGATGTTATATAAAGTACAAACAACACGAGGAAAAGGGTGTTTTTCCTTCATGCAAGCTTCATGCGCTTGTAACTTGGCAATAAATTTCGGGGGTGAAGGCGCGCGACGTTTTCTCGCACCTAGATTCTAGACTTCATGGCGTGTGCGACAGGTTACCCTAAATTTTCCCGGGACGAATAGACTTCAGGAGATAAGAGACTCTGAATTATATATTGAGAATGGAGAATAGAATTTAGAACCTCTTTCACGTAAATGATGATACGATTTCTAGATACTGAAAGTGAAATACGATTCAGACTCGGCATTGGCGGTCAGCCAAACGAAAACATAATCACCCGTTCAGCTCACAATTAGGGTCCCTTTGTCGCGACAGACGGTGCCTCTCCAATTCTTATAATTTATGTCCTCAAAATATTCTTCTCTTTTGCTGGATTTTAATTAAAAATTGTATTTTGTTATATATTTCTGGCAGGGTCACTATTCCGGAATTGAAACATTTTGTTAATATAAGCCGTTTCCTCTTGAATGGAATGAAACACATTGAACCTGACAGGTTAAACCTGTCCTGACTCGCTTTTCATCTCTAAGGGGACCATGCGTGATTTGTCGATGGGTATAATCCGACGACAATAGCAGGACCGAGAGTGACTAACGGCAATTTGTAGGTAAACGAGAAGGGCCAAAATCGCGCGTCATTTGGCCAACTATGAGGCAGCTAAGCCTAATTCTGATTTATCGAAGGTGCGAACTTCTGCCTCTGTGTAAGAGATCTTCATAAAATGCGGTTGAAGATTAATTCACCCCATCTTGAAATTGTAATCTCGAGTTATGATAATGGAATCTTTTGGCCAGGATAATTAAAAAATGAAATTAAGTCCTGATCGCCTTAATCAGTGAATCCCCGAAAGCCATATAAAATTGAATACCCACCCTCTGTTCCTTGCCTAACTGGAAAGAATGGCGAAAATAATCAAGGGTTACCCTTCCTTCTATCTTCAATAAACGTTTAGTACATTACTAATAAAATAATTATAATAGTCGAATTTATTCATTCATCATTGATTTCCAAATTATTAATTTTGCATTTTGCGAGTAACCCTGATCAATTTTTAAAGATTCAGATTCTAAATCATATAACTTTCAACCTTTTCAGAATGATCAAACGTTAATGGTTTACAATTAAAAATTCTTAAATTATAAACGGAGAAAATGGCACTGATTTTTCTTTTATACAGAAATCTCATTTTTTAGTTTAGAAACATTTGTCCAACCACTTTGAATTTCATTTGATACTACATGATATGATATATACCTGATAATAATTTTTATCATATATGGAACTTTTATAATTCCAATTTAAAATTACCGTTTTGAATGAGAAATTCTAAAATAGTTCAATTTTTGAGGCCTGGAATACAAATGTTACGAAAATATGTGTTTGTAAGTTTTTTAATTTTTAATTGCTTAATCAGGAAAGCTACAAATTTCGAAATGTATCATTTTGTTATGTTAATTAAAAAGTCATCGTTTCTGGTTGAGAATCCAACTATTTTGTTGAAGATTCCTCTTTTTCGGTTGAATTCAACTGTTTTTTATTTAAAATTAAAATCTTTTTTTGTTTAAATATCAACTATCACGTGTTTTTTGATGAAAATGTATCTTGTTCAGTTGAAAATTCAACTACTTAGTTGAAAATGCATGTATGTTGTTAAAAAAATTGTCTTTTGTGGTAGAATGTTAATCTTCTTGGTGAATAATTCATCTGTTCGGTAGCAAATTTATTTTCTTCGTTGAAAATTTATTTTTTTTAGTTAAAAATTTGTTTTGTGTTTTCAATTAAAAATCAATTTTTCAAAATGAAAAATAAACTTTTCCATTTTTTGTGAAAATTTAAATGTTTTATACAAATTTAATCTTCTAGGTTGAAAGTTCTTCTGTTTGGTTAAAAATTTAACTCTTTCGTCGAAAATGTATTTCATTTGCTTGAAAATAACCTTTTTCCCTAAAAATGTAACTATTCTATTTTTTTGGTTTAAAATGTATCTTCTTGCATTTGAAAATTTATTTCTGTGGTTTAAAATTAGTTTTATTTAAAATTGAAATAAACTTTTTAAACTGAAAATTGAAATATTCCATTTTTTTTTTCATTTTTTGTAATGTAATCTTTTTTGATCAAAATTTAATCTTTTAGGATGCTCTTCTGTTTGTTTCAAAATGTAACTCTTTCGTTGAAAATTTATTTTCTTTCTTCGGAAATTAATTTTTTAACTGACAATTTAACTATTAAATTTTTGGGAAATTTCGATCTTTTTGGTGGAAAATTCTTCTTTTTGGTTAAAACTTTGTATTCCTTTTTTTTGATAATTTATTTTTCTAACGGAAAATAATTTAAATATATTCTATTTTTGGTTAAAAATTGATTTTTTAGTTGAAAATTCATGCATTATGTTAAAAACTGTTTCTTTTTTTAAATCTTGGTAGAAAATTCATCTTTTGGGTTGAAAATTCAACTATTTGGATAAAAAATCATTTCGTTGATTTAAAATTGAACTATATTGTTGAAATTCGTTTTTTTTTTAGTTGAATATTACTTTTTTATCTGAAAAAATAGCTGTACCGTTTTTGTTCAAAACTTTATCCTTTTTAGTTAAAAATTCAATTATTTTGATAGAAATTTGATATTTTTTAGTTGAAAATTCAAAATTTTGGATGAAATTTTGTTTCTTAATTGACCAAAAAATATTTCTAGGTCATTTCCCGGTCTTTCCCAGTCAAGTCTTTAAATTTTCCTGGTCAACTAAAAGTAGCATATTCATATTTTCCGCGAAACGCAAACATTTATTTTATTATATACTTGAAATTTTCACTAAAATTTAACAAAACAAAAACGGATTTAAAAAAAAATAGTTCAATTTTCAACCACAGCGATGAATTTTCAAATAAAATCATGAATCTTCAACTGGAATAGATAAATTTTAAACCAAAAAAATGAATTTTCACCTAAAATGATGAATAATTAACTGGAATACTTGACTTTTCTACCAAGAAAAGGAATGTTTAAACAATAAGATGAATTTTCTTTGAAAAAATACAATTTTTCAACAAAATTCATGAATTTTTAACGAAATAGTTGAGTTTTCAATTAAAAAAGACAAATTTTTGACACAAGTGTTGTATTTTGAACTAAAAAAAAAATCAATTTTTAACAGAAAATGGAATATTTACATTTTTATTTAAAAAAAAATAATTTTCAACCTAACTGATAAATTTTCAACTAAAATGATGAATCTTTAAGTGGAATAGTTGAATTTTAAACCAAAAAGATGAGTTCTCAATTTAAACAATGAATTTTCAAACTGAAATAAATTAATTTTCAACCCCAAGAAAATTAATTTTTCCTAAAAAAGATAAATTGTTAACCAAAGCTTAGATAATTAAGTTTTAGGTTAAAAAATCCAGGCCCTACCCACAAATCGATTTTTTAACAAAATACTTGAATTTTCAACGAAATAGTTGAATTTTCAATTAAAGAAAGACAAATCTTCATCCAAATTGATGAATTTTTAAATAGAAAATATCAGTTTTCAACCAAAAATGGAGCAATTGAATTTTTAGTTGAAGAAATTATTTTGCAACAAAATAATTTAATTTTCAACCAGATATGAATTTTCAACTGAAATTATGAATCTGCAATCAAGAAAATAAATTTTTAACAAAGTAGATTAACTTTTAATGAAAAAAAAAATACAAATTTTCAACCCGAAAAACAAAATTTTCTACAAAACGGTTGCATTTTTCAGACAAGAAAGAAAAAGAATTTCATCCAAATTGTTGAACTTTTAAGCCAAAAGATTTTATTTTTTTATAAAACAGTTGCATTTTCAACCCGAAACTATTAATTTACGACCAAAAAAGTTAATCTTCAACTAAATAGTTGCAGTTTTGATCAAAAAAGAAGAAATTTCAACAGAAAAGATTAGTTTCCTACCAATAAAGACGAATCTAAAAAAGATAAAGTTTCAATAAAAAAATGGAAAAGTTACAGTTTCAGTAGAAAATTAATTCAATATAAAAAAAAATAATAATTTTCTGAAAAATAGTTAAATTTTCAACCAAAGAGTTGGACCTTCACAAAAAAAAATTAATTTTTAACAGTGGTTCAATTTTTACCCAAGTAGTTGAATTTTCAATTTGAAAAAATAAATTTTCAGCCAAAAATGGAATGACTCAATTTTCAATTTAAACAGTTAATTTTCGACAAAGAAGATAAATTTTGAATTAAAATGATGAATTTTCAACAAGAAAAAAATAACGTGGTGCAAACTTTACTCAAATCAATTTTCTGTAAAATTCTTAACTAAAAGTATAATCATCGGGAGGTAACAGCTGAAAAATATAAATAAAAATAAAAGGCAAATAAATTACTAACAAAAATATTATATCAGGGTAGCCCCAAACTTCATTTTCAAAATTCCCTAACTTTACTCTGACCAATTTTTCATTTTTAACATACAATTTTTTTATACACGGAATAAAACAATTTTAAATTAAAATAAAAAAATGTCTGATTTATTATTCTGGATAGTTATTTGAAGTGCCTCTTATAGAAATTCTCTAACTTTTGTGAGATTTTTTCCAAAATCGCTGACAAATTTTAACCAAGTCTACTCAATAAAACCTCATTACTAGCGAAATTGAATTATTTTTCAATATATTGACAGCAAAAAATGATTAGATTTTTGTCGCTTTTTGTTCAGCAGAGAACAAGCTTAAACCCCCTATTTTTTATTTAAGGAACTAAAAATTCCAGAATCATGAGGGAAATTCAAGAACTTTTCCAGGGTTTTCCAGGTAAAAAAAATCAAGATCTTTTCCAGATTTTCAGGGATTTCCAGGACGATAGACACCCTGGTAGCGTACATCCTCAAATTGTGACGAATTCTGAAGTAAATTCCCGGGTTTTTAATTAAATTCCCGGTTTTTTCGCCACCCTGATTTACTGAATGTAAGAAATGTTGCAGATAAAATCCAGTCTGACATGCCACATCAAGAGGAAAAGTTATACAGAAAATTGGTGGGAAAATCGTGGATTTTCTAGAAACAGTTTCCGAAACGTGCCGGCGCATAAACACATCACCGTGGGGATGGAAACCGCTGTTGCACCGGTCGGCAATAATTTTCCAAATTTGAGAATGGAGGGATGCAGGATCACGTACACGTGCCGTCAGTTAGGAGCCGGCACGGCACCCTACCTGGCTAAAATTGATTTCAAAGGCTACTACCCCCCAGAAGTAATGTTACGGTTTCATATGAGCCCCCAGGGAAAAACCACGCCCCAAACCTTTACTGAAACTCGCAAGGTGCTTTCAGTTTAGTGAAAATTTAAAAAAAACCAACTACCCTCCCGGGAATTGTTAGGCAAATGCAGGCGACCCTCTTCCACATGATAGGCTCTTTGTTTGGCCCGTGGCTCGTGCATAAATTCCTTCCCAAACTAAGATGACGATAATAGGAAGGATCCTTTCAAGGAAATGACTAGACCCTGCATTTTGTAACTTTATGCTAGACTTCATCTCAACCTAATAAAGGGGAAATATTCTTCTAAAGTCATGACGCATGATTGACATTTTTTTTAATTAAGTGGATAATAAAATAGTAATTAAAGCAAAGTTCAGAGTCTCTACATGACTGATTTTGAATCCTCGGTCAGTTCCCGGTTTTCTTCAGGTCTAGTTTTCAGTTTTCCTGTCTGGGAATTGAAATTCTTTTTGAAAATTCCATTTCCTGACTGAGTATTTGAATTCGGTTGAAAAATCCAGTGTTTCAGGTCAAAATTATAATTATTTTGAAATATTTTCGCTTCTTAGTCAGAATAAAAATTCTTTTGGAAAACTTCCTGTTCCAACTCAAAATTATAATTTTTCTTGAAAATTCGCTGTTCCAAGTCGGAATTATACTTCATTATATTCCTTTTTAAATCCAGATATAAGCTACTTAGTAGAATTATCATTCATTTAGAAATCCCCTTTTCCAAGTAAGAACTATAATAATGCTTTGGAAAAAGTTCTTTGTTTCCGATATGAATTAGAACTTTTTTCCGAAGATTCTCAGACTCAATTCCGAGTTACATATAATTTCTATAGAAAATTTCCTTTTCGAACTCAAAATTATCATTTTGATCAACAATTCACTGTTCCAAGTAAGAATTATTTTTCAACATTTTTCTTTTTTCCATACATATATAATTCAGAATTCTAACTCTTTTGAAAAATTCCCTGTCCCAAGTAAACATTATCATTCTTTTGAAAAATTGCCTGAACCAACTCAAATTTATCAGTCTTTTCGAAAAATTTCTATTTCAAATCAGAATCAGAATTATTTTCGGAAATTCCTTGTTCCAAGTAAAAATCATTTTTGTAAAAATCATCATCAATCAAAAAATCAAAGAATCGTCATCCAAAATCATTTGGAATATTCCACGTTCCAGATCTAAATTATAATTCTTTTGGAAAATTCCTTGTTCCAGATCTCAATTATATTTTCTTTCTTCGAAACTTCTCTGCTTCAATTCAGAATTAGATAAGTATCACTATTTCGGAAAATACATTATTTAAATTCAAAATTATCTCATTTCTAACAATTTTGTTGAAAATTAGATTCATTTTTGGTTGAAAATAATTTTTTTTCTTTCAACTGAAAAATTAATTATTCTATTTTTGGTTGAAAATGTATCTTTTTTAGTGTAAAATTCAACTATGTGATTCAAAATTCAAGTACTTGGTTGAAAATACATGTATTTTTCTGATAATCTATTTGGTTGAAAATAACCATTTTGCCAAAAATTAGAAGTTTTTTGTTTGGTTGAGAATTAATTTTCTTCACTGAAAATGTTACCCTTCCATTTTTGTTTGAACATTGATCTTTTCTGGTTGCAAATTCAAGTTTATTGTCGCGGATTCAACATTTTTATTCAAAATTCGTTTTATTTTTATATTAAATTCAACTGTTTTGTATTTAAAATTAAAATGTTTTTTTCTTTCTTAAAATGTTAACTATTACTTTTCGTTAAGAATTTATTTTTTAGTTGAAAAATCTGATGCTTGATTTAAAATTAAATTATAAAGTTCATTGATGTTGGTAGAACTTTCATCATTTCAGTTGAAATTTCAAGTATTTGGTCGTAAATTAACTTTTTTGGTTGAAAATTCATATTTTGGGATTAAAAATTTAGATGTTTTGTAAAAAAATTTGTCTGTTCGGCATGAAAATGTTACAACTTAGTGAAATGTTCATATCTTTGTTTGGAAATTAAACTAGCTTGGTAGAAAATTAAACTATTTGGTTGATGATTAAACGCTTTATTTAAAAATTAAACTATTGTCTTGGGAATGCGTTTTTTAAAAATAAAATTTAACTTTTTTATCTGTAAATACAGCTTTTTCATTATTGTTTAAAAAATTTTCCCATGTAAGTTAAAATTCAAGTACTTGGTTGAAAAGTGATGTATTTTGTTAATAATTTATCTTTTTTCGTGAAAACTTAATCTTCTTTGTTAAAAAATAAAAGTTTTTGTTGGTACAAAACTTGGTTGAAAATTCATGCATTTTGATAATAATTGATCTTCCTTTGTAGAAAATTAATCTTCTTAGTTGAAAAATAAACTTTTTGGTGGAAAATTGGTTATTTTTGTAGAAAGTTAACCTTGCTTGTAGAAAATTCATCATTTTGATTGATAAATCAACAATTTTGTTGAAAATTCGTCTTTTTAAGTCAAATACAACGATTTGAACATTCTTTTTTTCTGCTAAAAATTACTTTTTAAAAATTAAAATTGAACGATTTCATTTTCGGTTGAAAATTTATCTTTTTTAGTTGAAAATTCACCTATTTCGTTCAAAATTTTTTCATGATTGAGAACTAACTTTCTTGTGAAAAATTCTTCTATTTCGGTTTTTTAAGTCAACTGCTTTCTAAAAATTCGAATTTTTAGATTGAAAATTTAACTATTTTGTTAAAAATTCGCCTTTTGTCGTTGAATTCAACTGGCTGCTTAACCTTTTTTTTTAATTAGTTTTTTAACTGAAAATTTATCTGTTCCATTTTTGATTAAAAACTTATACTTTTTAGTTCAAAATCAAAATTCAACCAGGGATGAAAATTCATGTGTCAAAATAGTGTCCTAAAATTGTTCGAGTATTAAAAATGAGGTTCAATGTTTATTTGAAATGTTTGATCTGTTTCGGTTAAAAATTTACTTTTTTGTTAAAAATTCACATTTTTAAGTTAAAGATTAAACTGCTTGTCTTTTGGGAAGAAAATCAATTTTTTTGTCAAAAATCATACTGTTTAGTTGAAAATAATCTGTTTTAGATAAGGATCCAAGTATTTTGTTAAAAAATAATCTTTGTTGGTTAAATCCAACTCTTTCTTTTTATTAAATTTTTTTTTTTTTTGAAATATGAAGTATTACATTTTTCCTTGCAAATTCATCTTTTTAAATTAAAAATTCAACTCCTTGGTTGAAAGTTAAACTATTTTCTTAAAAATTCTTTTTTTGTTTGGTTGAAGATTTATAAATTTATTTAAAAAACTGTTTTTTTTTGTTGTTAAAAATATTGTTTTTTTTTAACTGAAAATTTAACTACTTTGTTAATAATTCATACATTTTTGGGTAAAAAGTTCAACTGTTTTTATATAAAAATCGTCTTTTTGACTTTAAAATTTCACAATTTGGTGTAAAATTCAACTACTTGGTATAAAATTAAACAGTTTTGTAGAAAAATCATTTTTTGTATTGCAAATTAATTCTCCTTAATAAAAATTACAGTACATTATGTTTCGTTGAAAATTTATTATTTTTTTAACTTAAAAATTCAACTATTTAGTTCAAAATATTTAGAAAGGAAAAAAACACATCACATCCATTGTTCAAAATATTTAGTGGAAAATTTATGTAATTTGTTGCAAATGTTTATCTTTTGGTTAAATATTGAACTATTTGATAAAAAATTTATGTATTTTGTTGAAAATTCGTATTTTTTGGTGGAAAATCAATTTTTTTTTGTTACAAATGCAATGTATGGTTAAAAATTAATGTATTTTAGTTAAGGCTTCAAGTATTTTTATAAAATTAGTCTTTCTTATTATATTCAACTTTTTTATTTAACATTAAAATCTGTTGCGGTTTAAATATCAACTATTACATTTTTGGTTGAAGATTCATCACTTTAGTTAAAAATTCTTTCTTATCTTTGTTTGAAAACTTTACTATTTTGTTAAAAAAAAATTATTATTTGTTTTAGTAGAAAATTCAACTATTTGGTTGAAAATTCACGTATTTAGTTGAAAATTCGTGTTTTTAGTACACAATTAATCCTTTTGATTTAAAATTTAAGTATATGTATTTTGTTAACAATTAGTATTTTTTGGTAGAAAATTGATGTTTATGGTTGATTATAAACCAATCTATTTAGATTATCTTAATTTAGAAAATTAATTTTTTTGTTTAAAAATGTAACTGTACGGTTGAAAATTAATCTGTTTTAGTTATTGATTCAAATATTTTTCAACTGTTTTGTGGAAAATTTATGTAATTTGTTGAGAATTCATCTTTTTGGTTGAAAATTTAACTATTTGGTTGCAAATACAGCTACTTTATTGAAGGCTCGTCTTTTTGACTTGATAATTGATCAATTTGGCCGGTCCTAATCAGCCATTGAGACAACTTATAGCCAATAAGCAAATAAGTTTATTTTTTTTTTTTAAAGTAAAGAAATAGTGGAATTAGCGGACAATTGTGAGAAAATACTGTCTTTAGCATAATTTTGTTCGAAATAGTACTGAAATAGTGTTATCGTTTAAAAAAAGTGTAAAATAGTTTTGTGGGTGATTCTGAAGCCAATCCATTCAGATTATTAAATTTTCCAAATAGGAAAAGAAAACAATCCAAAATATGCGGCTGCGACACAAACACCGGATTATACCGAGTTCGTGAGTCGCACTCTTTCGACTCACGAACAACCCACGAAGCTTCTTGTATTTATTTCACAGGCGCCAGATAGATTAACCTATCCGACCCCGTCGGTTTCGGTCCCGTCGCAACCACTAGGCTAATCAACTAGCTCTCTGTCGTGCAAGAGAAGAGGGATGGGATCGATAGAGTGAGAGAGTGTATTGTATTAGAAAGTGACGTTAGCAAAGTATTCACGATTTCACTTAAAAGTTCACAAAATAAAAAAAAGCATATATTGGTCGGTTGGAGTGAAGATGGCTGGCCTGTCAATCTTGACCAATGGGTGCCTTCGTACTTCCGCTGCGTGCTGCCCATTGGTCCTCACGCGCTGATTTGAACACAGTTATTTACTTAATCTTATCAGCGTGGGGTCGTCCAGCCATGCTGTGGTGCAGGGCTGGTCGACTCTGTTATGTACTGCCTTCGACACTGCTAGTGGAGCTAAATGCTGTGTAGTTGCAGGGCTAGCTCGTCTCGACTCGTTGATCGATTCAGTACCGCTACTCGCCGCCGGTCGTGGCGCTGGGATATGAAGTTGACGGCAAAACATGGTTGCTAATTGTGGCATCTTCCCACTTCGTTGGTGAAACATGACCGTCTGGTAATGATTTTGCCTTATGGTTTCGGCGATGGAAAATGTCAGCTAGTTGTGGCACCTCCCCACTTCGCTGGTGAGACATGGTCGTCGGTTAGTGACGCCATGTCATGGTGTCGACGATGGAAGATGGCTGCTGGTTGTGGCACCTCCCCACTTCTTCGGTAAGACAAGGCCGTCCGGTAGTGACATCATGTGATGCGCGGGACTGGTGCGCCGTCTTGTTTTTGCTCTATCCTCCCGTCCCGCTTCTTTGGTGTTGGCTTTCTGCAATTTCTGCTCAGTGTTCACGAACTGTCAGTTTAATACCCAGTTTCGATCTCGACCCCGTTGACGCAAAACTATGAAGGGCTACACTATTATTAGAATGAAGGGTACTCTGGCGTGGATTCTAAAGTATAATATCTAATGTGTTGGCTTATTCTATACTTCTTTTTCCTGGCTGGACGGTAAGAGTGCTTTTATTAATTTTCTCTGGCCGACCGTTCCTCGGGTTCTGAGGTTAGGTATGGCTTCGGCGAAACTCCGGAAAGTTGTCTTCACAACTTTCTGCGTTTTCTCGAAAACTTCGCTACAATATATATAAATAAGCAATCGTATTAACATCAAAATTTATATTGATTAAACATTTTTTTAAATTATTGATAATTTGTAAGATATTCGTGATGTGACAACTAGTACTTATGAAAACGAGGATACACTTCCCCTATCTAGACAGAACGCTTGGCTATTGTTCAGAGTGCTTCATATTATGTTAGCTTAATTTGTATTTATTCATTTGTGCTGGTGGTTGGAAGGAAACAGGGAGGAGTGGAAGTATTCGAACTTTTTACTTGCCGAACGGAGCACAATTAATTTGATATAATTAATCTGATCTGAGTCCTTTCTCATCGCATTTTCGGATGTGGTCTGTTCTATTAGGTGATTTTGAGAAGCGTGGCAGTGTACTTTTTTCCTGTCTGAAAAAAAGTTAGGTAAGATTCAAAATATTTGAAACATTGGCAGGAATCAAAAGCAATTTCTATGAATTTCAGGAGATTTAAATAATTGCCAACGTTTTCAATAACTTCCAAAGAAATTCATAGAATTTCCGAGGATTTAAATCATTTTAAGGAACGTTCAAAGCTGTTAAACTTTTGGACGAATTTTACACGATGCCAAAGTTTTGACGGCAGTGCAAGGGATTGAACCACAATTACTCAAGCGAATTAATATTACATTAGAAACTCACATATTTCTGTATCTCTTATTCCCCCTCACCTTCATTTCCCGTTCGCTGTAGACGGTTATTTCCATTTGCGCAGTTCCGGCAACTCCCATCACGGTCCCGGTAAATCTCCTCCGCGTCAGTGGGTGACCATGTACTAACCTTCCTGACGACTGGAATTTCCACCTATCGACGTCATGTCACAAAACTCACTATTCCGCGAAATATTTGCGTAGTTTTTTGATTCTATATTTTGATTGATTTTTAGTTGGAAAATGGTCGTACGCCAACAGAAACACTAACGCCAACAAAGATTAGCGGACCGCAACTTTTTCAACTGCGCAATAAGCCGAGAGTGCCTGAACCGTTTTCACTTGGAATGCAACATATTTCGTAATATATGCGACTAACTAATCGCGTACTCGGCCCTTCCGAGGCGAGAGTCGCAACCGTCCCTCGCCCTACGCGCTGAGAAACTGCGTGGGCCAGCAGTTCTAGGAATGTCGTGTGTGCTTATTTGTATTATTATTGATAGTATTTATTATTGATTTCAAACCGCACCAACTTTTCGGCTGAAAAAGTAAGGACAAGCGGCGCATCGATACAAGAACGGCACAGCCAATGAACGTCGTTAATAAAAATAAACTGCCTACTCACGGTAAGGGTGGGGCCCCCTCCAGCTTGGAAATAAAAGAATCGTTTCCAATCGTTTCGTTTCAACGTCTGGAAAAAGACGATTTTTTACTGTATTTTAAAGATTTCAAGGGCTTTCGAGCGATGCAGGCAAAATGTATGGGATCTCAAAGTACTTTCTGAACTTCATAAGGATTTTGAAATATTTATAGGATTTAAAATGTAAAATATAAAGAATGTCAAAAGTAATACGCTTGACTATTGTTCAGAGTGCTTCGTCTCATGTTAGCTTGATTTGTATTTATTCATTTGTGCTGATGGTTGGGGGAAAAGGGGGAGGATGCATTCTTACTCGAACTTTGTACTCGCCGAAAGGAACACAATTAATCTGTCTCTTCTTAACGCATTTTCGAATGCGGCCTGTTCCTTTTGGTGATTTTGAGAAGCACGGGAGTCTTTCTTGTGGGATGTTCCTTTATATTTCTTAACATCAATTTCTTTTTGCAAAAGAAAAATGAATAGTATCTAGATCCAATATTTTCTGTTTTCCGCTTCAATAATTCGAATATATTTCTGTCATCTAAAATAAAATAAAGTCACATGTAATTGGGTTTAAGTTTGGATAACATGGTAAGATTGTGGGTTTTGCTAATCTAATTCAATATCTATATACGAAAAAAACTAGGTCTTGTGATTACTGATCAGATAAAACCTTCCCTCATAGATAAGCTGTGTAGTTATAAGTGATTAGTGTTACATTGTAAAAAACTAACGGTAATTTGACTATAAGAGTAAGATTCTAATTTTGAGGTTAAAAAGTAATTTTATACTCAATACATTGTGAATATAGAGTAACATATATTGTACCAGCTATATTTTCATTTTAAGACCGAGAAGTACCCTCGCTGAATATTGAAACTGTTTTTTAAAAATATTTTTTTTTCTGAGTATGAGACCTCCCTCTATAAAGCAGCAAATTTATTTGACGCTGGTGGGGAAGCACAGTGCTCATAAAATCATCACAAATGAATTAATTTATCGTGAATACATCCATAAAACTTCGCAAATGTATGTAGTTTTATTATTCATCAATCTACTACCATCATTAATACTTTAAAGTGAAATAAAAATATAAAAGTTCTACATTTAAATGCTATAATAAATAGGCTACAAAACAGTTTTTCGTGGGCACGTGTCGTCGAATTTGATTAATTTTTTTATGAATCAGACAAAAGTTCTCCCATTAAGTTTTAACGAAAATTTTGTTTTTTAATTTAAAGTCGACTTAAATGATTATTTCAGATGCAATATTCGTACATTCAAGTTGACACTCTTTTTCCTAAAATTCAAAGTTGATTTAAAAGCGTATCTCGGCACCCATTATACGTGGTCGACTAACTGACTTGAAGAATTTTTTGTTCAGAGAATCAAGAGGCGGTATTGGTGTAGTGACGTTGGCGATGTCACCATTTATGCGTACCTTAACTCTTTGATAGTTTTTCGAGTCGTATTCATCATAGCCATCACGGAGATTAGCTTTAGGAACCATGAATGGACAAAAACCTTTAAATTGTATTATTCCAACGATATACTCGTGATACTTATCTGTCACTACAGGCCAAGCGCCTTCTCCTAAACGGTAAGTTTCTCGAGTATGATAACTTTGGTAATGATGAACATTCTGAAGTCGAATCGGATGAGGATAAACTGCCACCCGTTGAAATGGCCACCTTAATTCTGAAAAAGAAAGTATAAGTCGGAAATTAAATTAGGGCTCGAATCCAGTGAAGGAACCTAGGGAGGGAGGGTTGTGACTAATTAAATTGACCAATCGTCAAAGGTTTACTAAGGAGTGACACACGATATGATGTGCAAAAACGGAATTGTTTTCGTATGCGAGTGTGTGTCGAGGAAGAAGCATTGAAATGGACACCACTCTTTCTCTATCTCTCTCTCTCTCTCTCTCTCTGAAATAAGAATGGATGTCTCCATCAACAGACTAGCTATACCTAAAAGTCCTAAAGAAGCTGGGCTGATTTATGAGCATTAATGAGATCTAGAGGCTTTAACTAGTTTCCGTTATATTTATGGATATTGGGGGTTTAAACTGCTGGCTGGGACAAAAGGACTGTGGTCTTTTGGGGGCCAGGAAAGATCAGTTTAAGATCACTTTAAGACAGGCCTATACCTGCCTATACTGTAGTCTTAACTTGGTCTTTCTTTTCACGAGGGCAGTTTCCCTCTTTAAAGTTTTAGAAAATGAATGTACTTCAAGTAGTTTTTAGAGTAGAAGTATTATTTCAAAGAAGAAATTCGTTTGAATTATAATAGAAAATTTTGTTAAATTGTTCGCTGTGAAATAATCTTTTTCTTTTAAAAATTTGGTTAAAAATTAATTTTTGTTGGTTGAAGAATCATCATTTTATTCGAAAATGAATCTGGTTGAAAAAGTAACTACTTTGTTAAGAATAAACTTTTTCAACGAAAAATTGAACAATTTTAGTAGAAAATGTAAATATTTTCTTAAGATACGTTAATGTTTCGGTTAAGAATTAGATTTTTAACAGAAAATTTAACTTCTCTTTTTGGTTGAAAATTTATCTTCTTTCGATTAAAATTCAACTATTTGGTTGAAAATTGATATCTCTTATTCAGAAATGAAACTATTTGTTTGGAAATGTATACACCTTGTGGAAAATGTGTTGCTATCTGCAAAAAATTGATCTTTATGGTTGAAAATTAATCTTTTTGGTATAAAATTCAACTATTCCAGTTGAAGATTCATCATTTTTCATGAAAAGTCATCAATTTGGTTGAACAGTATATTATATTACAACTCAGATAGCCACTGCTTTGGCATCTGAGGCCGATATTTTAATTTTTAGATAAAGAATATCAATTTGCAACAAAATAGTCGAATTTTCAAACAAAAATAGAAAACTTAAATTTTCTCTTAAATCATTTTCAGCTTCTTCTTGCAAGTGAGGTGGAGTGCTCTGCATAAACTCTCCATCTTCATTAGCACTTGCATCGCGACATGTGTAGCCACTGTTATCGGTTGACGAAACACTTTCGGGCTTTCGTACAATCCGACTCACGTGAAACTGCGTGTTGCCGACGGACATGCTCTGTACAACTGTATTGTACAGTCTACAAATATCAGTCATATGTACAGCGCATGCGTCAGAAGAGAGAGACAGGAGCGTGTCGCCGCTTGGACCTAAAGCGCATACGCGCACTCCGTGAAAGTATACTTTTACGGCTGTGGCCGGCAAAATACCCCCTCCGACCAACGAGAACTTAGCGTCCCACAAACAAGCAGAGACAGATACGAAAACTGTCCGGTTTTGAATAAAATACTTTTCTTAATATGCAGTTTTGAAATATTTCCTTTAATTTTAACAGATTTTGAAGGATTTCATAGTATTTATGATATTTTAGGATATTAAAAAGGATTCTAGGGGATATCAGAGGACTTCCAAGATTTTCATGGATTTTAGTAATTCTGAACGATTTTGAAGGCTTCTTAGAAGGTATTTTAATCAATTTTAATCATAATTCCAATTTAGATTTGCATAACTTTTTTTTCTGCCCACTTCAATGTGTGACAAATCTTTAATACAATTTATAATTTTTTTTAAAAACATATTGTCTTAAAGCATATAAAAATCTGCGTTGAATAACCACATTTGAACTTTCTTCGATCTATGAAAAGGGGACTTTCACCAACTTCTTAATTACATTTTTCACTGATATCATCTCCAGATTTGTTGGTGCACTTTTACAGATTTTGCAAAGGCTTAAAATTTACGACCTTGAGATTTCCTAAATGCGCAGATTTTAAAAATTTATAATTAGGTACAAAACAAACGAAATATCCGATCGAAGAACCAAAAATATATATTTATTAGTTACCAGATTTCAGTATTTAATGAAAATATGTAAAAACTTTAAATATTAAAAAATGTTATCAGATATATAGTACACATTAAACGTTTTTTGAAATTTAAATTTATGTGACCTTCTATTCTCATTAATATATCAGCCCAAAATAAATTCATATAGCTTCAATAAGAATTTAGCAGTATTCTCCGGATGAGATTGTAGAATGTTTAACGAATTAAAGTAGTTATATTGTGTTTATTCAGCTTTATGAGGTAATACAGTATACCAACTGCTGTACACATTTTCTTAAGTTAAGGGAAGCCCGCTTATGAAGAATTTTGATAATAGTCTAACTAATGACTATTCTTCCAAATGTTTCAGTATATCAGCTATCTTCTTTGCACTTCTAAATTATTTTGATTTCACAACTCTGTTCTATACATTAAGTACGTGAAGATACTGGGAAAAAAGTTTTCATGTACTGAAAAGATAAATTATTTGTTTTGAGATATGATAACATTGTAAACACGGCCTGAGATGAAACTATAACTTACTCGGAACAATGAATGCAATAATAATCGAAAAATAATGGATAAATGAAATTTTGTTTTTCGCGCTGTGAAAAGTGAAACGATATCTATGGGGACAACTATTCAGCATAAATTCCTCGGTATCTCACTCCTTGCTAAAACTCCATTTATCCCTCGGGACCCAACCAATCTTTCTTGATCCTACGGGTCCCACGAAACTAGAACTAATCCTTGGTACCCAACCTGACGAACAGGACCCATCATAGCCCTGGGCATATACCTAAATGTCGCTCGGGACCCCGTGTTTTCCACGTGTTATCCATCGCATCGAGACACAACACATCCAATGGAACCTAAACTAACTTAGAGGACTGTTATGTTTCCCGCTTAATTGTGATTATAGTTTGTACTTATTTTTTTTATATGAATGTTAGGTATTTTCTCAAATATTGTTAGATATTTTGTTCGAGACTATAAATTGGTGAAATGCATAAGAATTTTGTTTGGGTTTCCCGAAGGTGGAATCATCAAACTTCTCCGACTCTAATACGTTCAAAATATAAAATAGGACAAAAATAATTTCCACGAAGTCAAAACTCAAGCAGTTTTCCCGAAGATGTGCAAAATTCAATTAATTCCGTTTCTGTAACAGAAGAAGACAAAATATTAATAACCTAATTCAGAAAATTATACAAATTTGTATGCGTGCCTTTTTTAAGTGGGTGGTTGAAAAGTAGGAATCTTTTGGTATTTTTAAGTTTTTGAATGAGTTTAAAATCATTTTGATTCTTTGTCAAATCTCAGTCCTACAATCATCGATTGTGAGCCAGAGAATCAGTCTTACTCACCGTTATTAAAATTTGCAAACTACATTTATTGGCGAGAATCAGGCTTTATTTTTAACTCTTAAATAACTTTTTTTTCATATGAATGAGTCAACAGAATTTACTGCAAACTACCTCCTAACGCCAGGGAGTAATCTCGATCACTCTCAAGATATAAGCGGACAACGCGTAATTTAGTTTCCAAAGTCAACCTCTTTTGGAAAAATCCTTATCCATACTCTCCTTACGAGCCCTAGATGAAACTCATTGCACCAAAGGAACGAAAGATCAATACAGATTTATCATTTTCACCCCTTGTGAAAAGATAGATCAATTTAATACCACTTCAAGACCAGTCTCAAACCACGTTTGGTCTTTTTCTGGTCTGCACCCTTCAGCCTATACCTGCATCATTTGTAGGGTATTGAAATAGACTTTACTCTATCTCTCTCTCTCTCTCTCTCTCTCTCTCTCTCTCTCTCCAAAATAAGGACAGCTGTCTGTATCAACTAACAGGCCGAGGGGTTATCTCGATGACCCCCTATAAAGTTAGACGTTTTCTCCGAAGCGCCATACTCAAAATGACTTGTGAAAATAAGGTGAGTGAAATGCACGAAAAAGAAGAATTCAAATAATTAAATCAACAAGATTTAGTCTCAAGCAAAGCACGTTACCACTTTACTTGAGCTAACCAAAAAGAAAACCCGCTCTACTTACATGTACTTTAATCCAACCGCAACCATCAATAAGCCTTTGACAATTTACACACTAAACTATCACGACACTATAAAACTGCTTTGCTCAGGAGCAAAATATCTAAGCCCCCACCATTTTCTTATCTGCAAGGAAACATACAAGCGTAGCGTTTCGGTGAGTCGGCCAGCCTCGTGTAGTGCCAAAAATGCACTAGACACGAACACGAAGCCGAGCACGAAGCCGAGCACGAAGCCCAACTCGCCCGAGGCTCGTCTTCACGATTCGGTTTCGTTTGCAGGTCGGCTATCGGGAGGTTTGAGTTGATTTTTGTTTTTAAAAATTGAAACCTTAAAGAAATACATTTAGTATTTTTTTTAGCTGGCTGAACTTCGTTTGAACCTGAAGGATTGGCTTTTGAAAAAGACGAATTTTTATGAACCGGGTCACTCATATTAAATAAAAAATGAAATGACGAAGGAGAAGAGAATTACCTGAAACGAATCACTAAAATCTGACCTAGAAGTCAGTTCTAACGGCTACTCTATTACGACAAAAATATCGATGATGAAATTTCTTTAAAATTTTTCCAAACCCACAAAAACGTTATGGGCTTCGATAAAAACCGCTACTCTATGGAATGAGTTTTTTCAAAAAATGTGTGGGATTTTCTGAACAACAACTGCATGAATTTCTGACCTTTCTTATTTTTATTTTTTAAGTGTATTTTAGTCTGCAAACAAAACCTGTTTTCAACAAAAAATTCTTTAAAAAATCGTTTTGCAAAATATTTCACAAGAATTAAGGTATTTCGTAATATTTTAAAGATTTAAAAATAATTTGAAATATTTCTTTTAATTTATGATTTTGAAAAATGTCTTTCAATTGTAAAAGATTTCCAAGAGACTTCATAAAATTTAGTTGTCCCAACTTCAAGCTTTACTGCTTCTGTCTAAAGAAGACAGAAGTTTTCGACCTAAAGTTTTCTATCTATGGATTTCAAACTTTTGTGAGTAAGTGTAAACAAACGAAATGTCTGATCAAAGAACCAAAAATACATTTCTAAATGACCAGATTTCAGTCTTTAATCAAAATTTACACGTAAACACCACGAAGCGACTCTTGTAGTTTTTTGTTTTGCGATCAGATCCTTTACTGAATGAATTACAAAAGTTTTAAATCGGTAGATGTATGAAACTTGAGGGTCGTAGATATTACTTTTTATAATGAGCACTAGAAACTCAGAAAATGTTGAATAATTACGCATTTATTGGTAATTGAACAAATTGACGAAAAGTCCTGTTTTTGTAAATTATTTCCTACAGAATAATCGAAAACCTTTCTAATAGGGGCCATTTAGCAGAAATTTTCATCTGCAAGAATCTAAAAATTTTAATAAATAAATAGTACACATTAAAAAAATTTTTAAATTCCAATTTATTTAACCTTCTTTTATTAGAATTAATATATTAGCCCTAAATAAAATATATCTTCATTAAGAAGATAGTAGTAATCCCCGAATGAGTTAGTAAATATTTCCACTGATCGAATTAGTAATATTGTATTTAACTTCAGAAGCTTACTTTTTTCTGCACTTCAAATTATAAATATTATTGCATTAACCAACAGGGTTAGTTAATATCACTAAGATGAAATACAGAATACAAACTACTGTGCACATTTTCTTAAATTAAGGGAAGCCCGATTGGGAAGAATTTCAATAAGAGTCTAACTAATGAATATTCTTCCAAATGTTTCAAGATATTAGCTACCACCATTGTCCTTCTAAATTATTTGTATTCCACAACTCGGTTTGCTCAATACATCAAATACGTGTAAACACTGACAGGCAAGTTTTTTCGGATTGAAAAGATAAATAATTTTGTTTGTGATGCGATCAAATTATAACTACGGCTTACGATGAAATTGTAAATTACTCAGAATAATTTATGCAACATTACTCGAAAAATAATGGATAAATGAAAATTTTGTTTTTGCTCTGTGCAAAGGGATACGATATCTATGGGGGACGATTCTTGATCATAGATCCCTTAGGATCCCCTACATTTAACAAAATCCCATTTATTCCTCGGGACCTAACCAATCTCGCGGGAACCCATCGGTCCCACGAAACTACAACTAATCTTTGGTATCCAGCCTAACCTACAGGACCCACCATAGCTTTCGACACACCAAAATGTCTTTCGGGACCCCATATTTTCCACAGGATCCCGTGTATACATTAGGAACCTACCTATCCCACGAGACTCAAACTAGTTGTTAGGACTCAACCTATTCATGGAGACGCCACCTATTTCACGGAACCTTACCTATCCCGCGGTACCTAACCTAACATAGAGAACCAAACCATCGCTTGGCATCTTACCATTTTCTCGGGATCCTACATATTCTTTAAGACTCCCGCTGATTTCACTTGACCCCACCTAACTTAGAGTACGAGTACTTCCTATTTCACGGAACCCCACGATTTAAATAGGAATATTCCTATCCATCAGGACCTAAGCTATCCCTCGGGACCCTATTTATCCCAAGGGACCTCACACATCTCTTGGCATTTCCTTCATCTCACTTGAGAACTACCTATCGCACAGGACACCATCTATGCCTCGGCACCACCTTTTCCCACGGAACCTAACCGATTGCGTGGGATCTCACGTGAACAACGGGAATTCCCCTTTTCGACAGTACCCCACCTATTTAAAAAAAACTACTCAACTAAAAAAAAATACTCAACCCCTCGGATGAAAGCCCTCTTAACCCTCAGGATCCAACCGGTACCCATTAAGCGTGCTCGACTACCTGACTTGAAGAAATTTTTATTTAGATACTCGAGAGGCGGTGTTGATACAATCACGTTGGCAAATTTTTTTTGAAATTTCCAGTGAGTTTGGAGGCGTATCCCGGCACCAATTATACTCGTACGCTCTGGAATTACTGACATGAAGAAATTTTTGTTTAGATGTTCCAGAGGCGATATTTTTAGTCACGTTGACAATCTGGCAATCTTTTTTTTTTAATTTCAAGTCGCTTCAAAAGCGTATTCCTGCAACAATTTTGCATTCTGAACTGTCCTACTTGAAGAATTGTTTGTTCAGATGTTCCAGAGGTGGTATTTGTAGCCAGCTTAGCAATCCTTTTTTTGGAATTTAAAATTGATTTAAAAGCGTATCTCGGCACCCATCATACGTACTCAACTGACTGACTTCAAGAAATATTTGTTCAGAGAATTGTGAGGCGGTATTGATACAATTACGGTGGCAATCTCTTACTTTTCGATTTCAATTTGCTTAAAAAGCTCAGGCTAGCAATTTCTTTTTTCAAATTCAAAGTTGATTTAAAAGCGTATCTCGGCACCCATTAGACGTGCATGACTGACTGACCTGAAGAATTTTTTATTCAGAGAATCAAAACGCGTTATTGGTACAGTCACGTTGGCAATCTCGCCATCTAGGCGTATTCTGACTCTGTCATAGTTTTTAGAGTCGTATATATCATAGCCATGAGTACGATTTGCTTTAGGAACCACTAATGGACAGAAACCTCCAAATTGCATGATTCCAACGATGTACTCGTGATTCTTATCTGTCACTACACGCCAAACGCCTTCTACTAAACGGTAGGTTTTACCTCGAGTCAGATAACTTTCATAATGAAAAACATTCTTAAGATGAATGGGATGAGGATTAACTGCTATCGGTTTAAATAGCCACATTAATTCTGCAAAAAGAAAGTGTCATTCAGAAATTAACGCAAGTAAGGATCCGGGGTGGTTAGCCTGGAGGTGGAAGGGGGGCGTCGAAAAATGTAAAACACATAGAGAGCTATTACTAATTAAATTGTCATTAATAGATGGTAAAAGTTAGAGTGCGATGTTATGCGTCTGAGTAAATAATTACTTATAAATAACGTGAAAGGTATAAAGTGACATACTTCAGACCAAATAAAAAGACCTTGATGATGTTCAGAAGATCCTTTAATCAATCAAAGTTTCGAGAGTCAAATGCTCTCCGCATCAGGAAACAGGAACCCAAGTCAAATATAAGTCCTTTATTTTTTTTTTTAATTGGAAAAAACCATAACTTATATTTGACTTGGATTCCTGTTTCCTGACGAGGAGAGCAATTGACTCTCGAAACGTCGATTGATTAAAGAATCTTCTGAAGATCATCAAGGTTTTTTTATTTGGTCTGAAGTATGTCATTTTATACCTTTTGCGTTGTTAACGTTAAAATATTAAAACTTCAGAACTTGAGATGAGAATTTATGTAAGAACATGAATCTTTTTGACTGGAATATTTTGGGTTTTTGCAATTAAAAAAATAAATAAAGGACTTATATTTGACTTGGATTCTTGTTTCCTGATGAGGAGAGCATTTGACTCCCGAAACGTCGAATGATTATAGGATCTTCTGAATATCATCACGGTCTTTTTATTTGGTCTGAAGTATGTCATTTTATACCTTTCACGTTATTTATAAGAAATTAAATTGATTAATTGCTGTGTTATCAGTCTTTTTTTCTTTATCTATTTTGGGCTTTTTACTAAGATCATCTACCGATATCTCGGTGCACTTTTAGAGATTTTGCGAAGTTTTAAACCTGACGACATTGAAGTTTTATATATCTACGGATTTTAAAGTTTTGTAATTAATAATAAACAAACGTAGGATTGTATCGAAAACCCTTACAAAGATCTTGTTGAATAAAGACAATTTTTGTTCTGGGTGTCGGGATATTTCTAAAGATTCTTGCTGAAACAACTTTATTCTTTTATTACTAGTTTTCTATTCAAATTCAGTAGCTCAATGTTTTCTAACTAAATTAGTAGAATGTTAGTATAATTTTTTGTGGAATTTCACTAATTTATAGATTTAGAGAGCACTGTGCGCTGGGAGACGAAAATGTGTTTTAGTTTCAATATTTTTGAATGGGAAGTAAATATACTGCAATTAAAAATACTTTTTTAATGATAGATATTATTGTATTTACCAACAGACTTAGTGAAGATCACTAAGATGAAACACAGCATACCAATTACAGTCCTCATTTCCTTTAAGTCAATGCCACCCGCTTGCGAAGAATTTCGGTAAGAGATCTAAGGGAGATAACCCTTCAGCATGAAAAATTATTAAAACTATTCAATACAGTATTTTTTTGTGGCCTTTCGCCTTGATCGTTAGAGGTTCTGAAATAAACAATGTTTAATTTGAAAATTGTAATGCATTTCATCATACTATTATAGCCTCATCAGAAATGCAAAAGTTAGAGAAAGAAATACATATTTTTATCTAAAAACATGCAGTGTACATCATAAGTGACTACAACAATTCGCACTCACCACAGTAGACGTTTTCATAAATTATTGAAAGTTGAAATTCATAGATAACATAGATTGCATACAGCAATGAAAAATCACATCGTCTTGACCCATTCTAGTGTAGAGTTTCTGAAGTTATAAAAAAACTGGTGGGTAATATATCAGATTTGTAAAATGAGAGAGTTATAATACTGTTGAAAAAAATACTTGCAGTGTTAAAGATGATTTATGTAGTCATTTTTACAAAACGAGTCTTCATTCATCGTCTTTTTATTTGTCAATTCGTACAACTTACATGCAGGTAATTACTTTAGTTCTGATCTAAGGAACAAGAATATTGACAAAATTACCAAAAGTGACATCATGTAAATTATTTCGAGGATATTTCTTTTATGAGAGTTATTTTCTAAACTTAAGATTTTTACGTTTTTTGAGTCGAAATTAAATTGAAGACATGAGGACGAGAACTGGATAAGGAACATTTTGTTTTTCCTCCTGCTATAATGTTATCAGAATTTTCTATATGAAAACCTATCGTGGAAAACTTTTTGTGTTCATCGCACAAAATTATTTATTGACATCTATATTCGAGAACATAGACACAACATCTAGAGAAATCATAGTATGAAAGTATTTTTAAATAGATTTTTTTGGGCGTTTAGGGTATCATTTGTTATAAGATCACTTAGGAGGTTTAAGACAGTAAATTCCCAATTTTGACCACTGGTCGCCAGACAGTCCAACTTTGGCCCATACCTCGTCCTATCCTAGGATATCATGTTTAATTTTTAGGGTTTCGTAGCGCTTGCAAAACTCAAAATCACATATTTTTGGGGGTACCCTAATATAGGTGTTATTTTGTAGACAAGTATAATTGGATTAAATAATAAATCTTATTGTATTTACCGACAAGGTTAGTGAAAACCACTAAGAGGAAACAGTCATTTTTCTTTTTAATGAAGGAAACCTACTGATGAAGAATTTCTTTCAAGATATTTACTAGGCGCTATCTTATTTGTCCTTCTAAATTATTTGTATTTCAAAACTCTGTTTCTTCCATACGCTGAATACATGAAAACACTGCAACCTTCTGACGTTACTATGCAAACTTGAGAGGGGCGAAAAGAAGTTTTTGCGCAATGGAAAGATAAATGATTTGTTGCGAAGCACGGTTAACATTGTAAAAATTACTCGAGTCGAAACGTATTGCTCAAAATAATTTGTGCAAGATTACTCGAAAAATAATGCGTAAATTGAAATCTTATTTTTTGCTTCGTGAGAAGTGTAACGATATTTTTGGGGATAACTCTTGAACTTTATTTAGCCTTTAATCTTAAATTTTTAAGGTTCTGAAATAAAGCATGCTTATTTTCGAATCGTTAATGACCTTGGGTCAAAAGGAACACCAACTTTATTACTATTTTTGTGTCTATAATGTTCAAAAAATTATTCACATGAAAGAGATTTATTTTTTTCCTTACTTGCCAACCTAACTTATAACTCAAAACCGCTATCCCTCGAGGCCCCTCTTCACCCTCTGTAGCCGCCTTGCGTACAGTGGCGGCCAGTTACTTAAGGACATATATGCGATGATACTTTAAATTTATTTACTGTCAATATGTTAGTACCAATCATATCCTTAATGTTCAAAAGAGATACTTTACTTAGCAGACTCCAAAACTGTATTATGTGACGTCTTAAATTAAAAATTAAATCACTCGTCAATAAAAATTTTGCTCGAGTAAACTGGGAACTTTTGAAATTACCCGCGTGAGACAACAGGGCAAGGGTCATCTCCGAAACACCACCAGAAAACACTCATCTCAATTATTGGTAACGCTTTTATTCATTCCTTTAAACCTTATCTTTTCATAGCTTCCTCTGGAGCCCTTTCCACCGACGCAAGCCATATTGCATCAGGAGGGAGGACGACATTCTACCGGATCTACATAAGTAATCGATTCGAAAGTGGTGACGTTTGTTCCGCTCGAACGATCTGGAAGTCGCCACCATACGGACGACCGAGATGACCGCTGAACAGACTCACAAGAGGGTATGGAGCTCCGACACTACAACGAGATACTAAAGTCTCTCTGTATTGAATTTCTTTCACCGAACTGTCATTGAACCCCAGTTTATCAATATGTATGATATTTATGTACAATTTCGGACTATAAATATAACTATAAACCAGGGTGCACTCCCGAATATTTTCAAGTTTGCAAAATCGCTTAACTTGCTATACCTGCCCACGTGATCTCGGCAACGACGCTTATTGGGCAATCACTTCTATCCTTGAATTTCAAGGGCACCTTAGCCTGTCACTGTTGCTCTCTCGTCGCTGTAAAAATGTCATCCTCAGGAGACGAAGTTCCAGAGAGTATCTTCTTCAAATATTTCAAAACTTTGTGGTCAAACAAAGATTCAAAGCGATCTCAGCAGTGAGACCCCGATGCTGTTTCGAAGTCAAAAATCGAACGAACCTCTCTTTATCTTCACACGTTAGAAAAAGAGGTCCGTTCGACTTTCCAATTTCGACACGGTATCGGAGTCCCACTGCAGGTATGACTTTTTGTTTTCTGGCGAACACCATGATAGTACGGGCATTTGTTTGAGTAAAAGTTTGCAAATTGAGAAAGATCTGCCACGTGTTGCGACCATGGAGTCCTGCCACTTTCTTTATAAGTGCCGCAAGTGTTTCCAGATTTATGCGTGGTGAGGCTAAGGAACTACTACCGAGATTAAGTGTAGCCCTTCTGTGAGATTTTTAACTGTTTGGAAATTTTTGACTGTTGGCTTTCTGACTTGAAGTGGTAAGATTGAGGGTATTTTTAAAATTGATTGTTGAGGTTAGTTACCGAATTCGACATGTGGTACTCTTCTCTTCTCTTTCTTCTTGATTGCTTTTGAATGAAATTCTTTTTGGCTCTTTGATTGTTGAATAATAACACAGCCCTACAAAAAAAGAGTATCTTGAGCCAGAAACGCGACCCACCATTTCCTGTGGTTTTGGACCCACTGATCACGAATCTGAAGGCCGTTTTATCGTGTTGCCCTTGGTTTTCACTTAACCTCAAACTTTTTGAATTTTGAGAGAAAAAGTTTTGTTTTGAATGACGTTTTCTTTTTTGTTTAATTCAAAGTAGACAAGGAGTATAGTTTGACGTGCTCTGTGCTGAACCTCCAAGCAAAACCATTCGCTAAGATCAATAATTGTAGAAAAATCACTGAAAATGCTCATATTCATGTTTTTTCGCAATTCGACTTCACAGTTACTACCGCAAATTTCAAAATATTGTCAAATTTGTTCTTCATCACTGTCAACTGCGAAAGAATCTTATTCCTTGTATCCGCTGATCACTCATGCTTTTGTCTGAAGTTTAAAGGTCGGTAACTATACAGTTCCATAACGCTTAGCCCTTGTGCAGTTATATGAGAAAAAAAGCGTTATAGCAAAATGTTGCTACGATGCTTTCTACTTTTGGCCACAGTTCCATGATTGAGCAAGGCTGCAAGCAAACTTGCTGCTATGATGAACACTGAAAATAATGACAACTGCCTCTCAGAACGCTCTCAGACGCTAGGGACGTCAGGGTGTGAGGATGAAGCCATAGTGGTTCTGACGATGAGTTATTAGACTTAGTGAATGGTTGCCCTAAAAAATTCAGCACAAAACGCGTCAAACTATACTTCTTGCCTATTTTTAGACTTAAAAAATCAAGTCATTCGAAAAAAAAACTTTTTTTAATATTCGCAAATTTTGAGGTTATTTGAAAACTAAGGACAACGTGATAAAACGGCCTTCAGATTCGTAATCAGCGGGTCGAAATCCATAGGAAATGATTAGTCTCGTTTCTAGTTCAAGACACTTTTTTTCAGTACGTTTAATTAATTTGGATTATTTAATAGATATAATGCATAGCAGAAGGAAAATTACGAAACAAAGATGAAAGCCACTTAAGGGCATGCTTTATTGAAACGAAAAGAAAAGAAAATTTTATCGAAGTTAACTTAAACGTTTCATATTTAGTAGCTCAGCTACTGACTGCTACTATTCGATCGAATAATTTCGACCAATTCAGTTGAAAGTTTTGTTCTTGTTTTCAGTTTCTTTCCAGTACGGCAGAAATATGTCGTTCAGAAACTGCTAATACAGGTGCTGATCCATAATGCCATCCATTTTATGAATCGGTTCAGTTACAGACTGAGTCATTGCGCCCTATACCTTAATTGAACCACCACATCCGTTCACAGTTGGCTTCGTGCCTCTTGGTTTAAATTCTTCGCCCGCGCGTCATCGTACATACGTCTTACCATCAGAACCGAACCTGTTGCGCTATGTTATGTCACTAAAAACTGAGCCGATTCATAAAATGGATAGCATTATGGATCAGCACCTGTATTTACAGATTCTGAAGGACATATTTCTGCCGTGCTGGAAAAACTAAAGCGTCAAAATCCGACCTTTGTACGCCGATAACGACCCGAAACATACGAACAAGCGAGCAAAAGTATTTCTAACTTCAAATAAAGTGGCGGTTATGGATATATACGCTATTACAATCTTAGATTGAGATGTGATCGAAGCTCTTTGGACCGTTGTCGGCAAAGTCATAAAAAAGGCAAGATCAAAAAATGTAACTGAATTTTTCAAAACTATTAGATCGAGTTGGAATGGTGGTATGCATTATATCTATTAAACAATCGAAATTAATTTAATGTTTTTATACAGTTTTGGAGTTTGCTGATTAAAGTTTCTCTTTCGACCATTATGGATATGATTGGTACTAACATATTGACGGTAAATTATTTCAAAGTTTCATAGCACATGTGTCCTTAAGTAGCTGTCCGCCACTGTAAATGGACGACCTTAAACTGTATGCATCTTCAGAAAAAGAGCCTAATATCCTCGTGGCGACGGTAAATATGTACTATAAAGCCATTGGCATGAGCTTTGGACTCGACAAGTGTGCCTGCGTTCACCTATACAATGGAAGACTAGGAAATACATCATCGCGTGACGATTAGGATGTTTAGCTCATAGGTGGAATTACCATTCAATATCTTGGTAATGGAGAGACATATGCATATCTTGAAATACCGCAAGCGAAAACTCAAGATTTGCGTCTGTTCAAAACTGCCATTTAAAAAAGGTTCGCGTTACTGAGCTTGGAGTGTCTTCATCAAAGGATGGTTCTGGCTACAGCCTGCCTAATTCTAAATAGCGCAGATTTTTTTATGAGACTCGTACATCAATATGAAGTAGTCAATGCTTTGGCGTTTCTATACCGAGACGCAGATAGGGCCGCAGATGAGCTTGGTCTCCCATTTGATTCCAGTGACACTACACATAGCCTAGCATCACTAACACCTTTGGTGCTCCAAAGTCGTGTACAGGAAGTAGAACATTTGCTTCTACTAAGACAGCATGCTGACAATCCCCTTCAAGGTAGATTCTACGGCATTATATGCAGAGAAGAGCTATCGACGGGTCTGTCCAATGTGTTTCTCAAGTCTGCTGAATTGAGATCGGAGACTGAGGGATTTCTTTTCGCCTGTCTAGACGGCGTTATACACACCTTAGTTTACCGCGAGTGCATAACGAATGTACCTGTAGGCGATACCAACTGCCGATCGTGTAACCAAGAGCCAGTAACACTTGGACATGTTATCAGTGGATTCTCAAAGCATGCACGCTATGGGGGCGCAGAGAGTGACAATGCGGCTCTAACAGTTATGTATTACCATCTTCTGCACTTCTATAGTGTTGATGTAATGCCCTTCTGGCCATACGCCCAAGGGGAACTGGAGTCTGTTGTGGAGAATGAGCAGTGTAAGATCTACTGGAATTTATCATTCACCACCAATCAACGTATCAATGCTACAAAGCCTTATATTGTCCGCCAAGATATGAAGACAAAGATCACTTACGTGATTGAATTCTCAGCACCAGCCGAAGCTAATATCACGGCAAAGGAGGAAGAAAAACTTGCTAAATATCATGCAATTTTTTTTCGAGCTTAGTAGACTCTACCAAGGCTACAAAGTCCATCTTGTAGTTCTTATAATCGGCTGCCTTGGAGGTATGAAAGCTTCATTTGTCAGCCAACTCAATAGGATTTCGTCTTGCCAGCGTCTGGCTCAGTCCTTCGCGAACCGGATGCAAGAGGCTGTTCTTCTGGGATCACTACATTTTGTCCGTCACAACTGTTAATTATAAAATTCTACAATGATTGGTAGCTCTAAAAAAAGTATCCAGAGGTGAAAGTTCCATCTCCGAATGTCCTGTCTGCCACGTCAGGTCATCTGCGGCTAGATACTAGACTCCAAGCAACAGTGTTGTATGATGTCATCTCGCTCAAATTTCCCACTCTTGCTTACCTTCTACGGCAGAAGGAGCAGAATTTGTGATAATCTATATACGATAATATCTAGGTCTTGTGATTACTGATTTTGAGACTAAAAAGTAATGTTAGTCACACAAGACTGTGATTTTATAGTTAAATAAATTGCACGAGCAGTATTTTCTTTTCAAAACCCAGAAATACCTTTGCAGAATATTGAAACTCTTTTCATTTTCTTAGTGTTAAGCCTCCCATATAAATCAATTCATCATGAATGCAACCATTGAACTTCGCAGAAATATTTAGTTTTATCATCGATCTACCACAATCATTAATATTTTGAAGTAAAATAATAACATAAATGGTTATCATTTTAGATACTATATTAAATAGGCTACAAAACTTGTATTTCGGCACCAATTCTGCTTGCTTGGCTACCTGACTCAAAGAACTTTTTATTGAAATATTCCAAAGGCGATATTGGTACAGTCAAGCTGGCCGTCCCTTTCTTAGAAGTTAAGGTTGATTTCAAAGCGTATCTCGGCACCTATTAGATGTGATCGACTGACTGATTTGAGGCTCATTTTGTTCATAGAATAGTAAGGCGGTATTGGTGTAGTGACGTTGGAAATCTCGCCATTTATTCGTAGCTCAACCCTTTGATAGCTATTGGAGTCGTATCCGCCATAGCCATCACGGAGATTTGCTTTCGGAACCATGCATGGACAAAAACCGTTAAATTAGATTATTCCAAAGATGTACTCGTGATACTCATCTGTCACTACAGGCCAAACGCCTTCTCCTAAGCCGTAAGTTTCTCGAGTGCGATATCTTTGGTGGTGACGAACATTCTGGAGTCAGGTGGGATTAGGATTAACTGTTACCCGTTGAAATGGCCACATTAATTCTGCAAAATGAAAGAATAAGTCAGAAATTGACTTGGACGCGGATCCAGTCAAGTGTCCTGCGGGAGAAGTATGACTAATTAAATTGACCAATTGCTGTGCTTAAATGTTTCAGGGTGGCCTCTAAAAACGGTTTTCTGTAGTTCAAATTATAAATATTATTGTATTTAGAAACAGGGTTAGTGAACATCACTAAACTGAAATACAGCAGACCAACTACTGTGCACATTTTCTTAAATGAAGGGAAGCACGCTTATGAAGAATTTAGATAAGAGTCTCACTAATGAATATTCTTCCAAATGTTTCAAGGCGTTAGCTCCCACCATTGTTCTTCTAAATTATTTGTATTTTACAACTCTGTTTTCTCAATATATTAAATACGTGTAAATACCTGCAAAAAAGTTTTAACGCACTGAGAAGATAAATTATATGTTCTACGATACGATAACATTGTAATCACGGTTTAAGGCGACACAGAAACTTACTAAGAATAGCTTATGCTCGAAAAATAATGAATAAATTAAAATGTTGTTTTTTGTACGATGAAAAGTGAAACGATATCTCTATGGGACAACTCTTGAGCACAAATCCTTCAGGGTCACTCGACACACCTAGCTGTCCTGCGGATCGCATGTTTTCCACGGGATCCCACCTATTCCTCTGGAACACACCTATGCCAACAAGCCTAGCCTAGTTTACAGAACCCAACCTATTTATGAAGACCCTACCCATTTCACGGGACCTCACCTATCCCTCAGGACCATCTAATTTAACGGGACTTATCCTATTCAGCAGGACCCAACTTATCACACGGTACCTTAACTAACTTAGAGGACCCAAACCATCCCTCGGCATCTCACATTTTTCTTTGAATCCTACCTTTTTTATTGGATTCTACTTTTTTCTCAAGATCCCTGCTGATTTCACGGAACTTCACTGAGAGTACTCCACTTATCACTAAGGACACCCCCCTAACCCACGGGACCCTCTATATTCAACAGGACTACACCAATCCATCAGAACAAAAGCTATCCCTCGGGACACTCATCCCAATCTAATGAAACCTCTCTTGTCGCTCAGGTTCCAAACAATGCCTCGGGAACCATAACACGAAAATATAACTAACTCTAGGGACACCGTGCATTTTTCAGATTTTTCCCATTACTTTTTCAATAAAAAGCTATGTTCCAAAGTTAAGTCTCTTCAAAAGCTGTCAAATTTCCTTACTTTTTATCAGATTTTCGGGTCTGTAAACTATAAAATTTTTTTTAGCATATTCATTTCGGGCTCATTAACGTACAAGATTTTCACCTTTGAAATGATCTTTCATTTATTGAGCTACCATTTTTTATTCACTTACTTTTTTAATGCCAAAGCCAGTGGATTCGAATTTTCTCGCCAATAGTAGAGGAACACCAATCAGCACATAGGCCTAAATTCACTAATCGACAAGGTGACGGGGTTGGCTAAGTTATGGCACTTCTGAAAGTCCATCACCGTAAATATCGGTAGATGGCAGGACCGTCACTGATTTATATTGTTTTTTAGTGTTTTACCTCAATTCCCGACATAGTTTATGAACATTCTTAGTCGAGAAACTTATTATTTCAAAAGATTACAATAGATTTTAAAGGATTTAAAAATTTGCGAAGGATTTTAATAACTTATATTTTCGATATTAAATGGTGTTTTAGTAACTTTAAAAGGAATTATGGCACTCCGAAAGATTGTACCACATTTAATGAAGGGATTTAATATTATTTCAGAGGTTTTTAGAGTTTTTGAGAAATTAAAGCAAAATTTATGGGATTGCAAAATATTTCCTAAACTTCACAAGTATTTGGAAATATTTCCTAGGATTTAAAAGGTTTTTGGGTATATTGAGTGATTTTAAGCCATATTTAAGGGATTTCCATAGACATAAAAAATGTCGAACATTTTGTAATATTTTTATATATAGCAAAGTAATTTTGAAAGATTTTGCAGGATTTCATAGGGTTTATGATATTATAGAATATTAAAAAGGATTCCATGGATTGTCACAGGATTTCCAAGATTTACAAATATTTCTAAGGATTTTCAAGGGACTTCATAAGATTTTCGAGGATTTCAGTAATTCTAAGGGATTTTAAAGGCTTTAGTAGGTTATTCTGAACAATTTTCCAGGATCTCAAGGGATTTGATGGGACTACATATATTACGAATGATCTCAAGAAATATCATCAGCTTGCATGTAATTTCACGGGATTTCAACGCATTTTATAATGTTTTAATGGATTTCAGAAAACTTGTTCAAAAGGATTAAGGGATTTCAAAGGATTGCAAAGATTTAAACAGATTGTTAATAGTTTCACGGTATTTTCGAAGATTCCCAGGAATTTTCAGTGGTTAAGAAAAGTATTAAGGTATTTTAAAAGATTTCAAAGGAATTCGTGAAAACTTTTAATGAAAATATCTACAAAAAGAGGATTTTCGCTAACTTTTTTTTTAAAGCTATTGAAAAATACCATTTCTATAACCTTCCTCTATTCCGATGAATATATCAGCCCTAAATAAGTTCACATAATTTGATTAAGAAATTTGTAGTTTACCACTAATGAGTTAGTCAAAATTTCGACTAACCTAATTACCAATCATTTGTATTTTACAACTACTAGCAAACAAGTTTCTATATACACTGAAAAGGTAATTAATTTGTTTTGAGATATAATAAAATTTTAACCATGGCTTAAGGTAAAACTGTAACTTGCGTATGTATTTTGTTGAACATTTATCGGTTTTGTTAGAAACTTATTTTTGTTGGTTGAAAATTTAACTATTTTGTAGGAAGCTCATCTTTTTGTCTTGAAATTTAACAATTTTTTGAGAATGCAACTCTTTTTTCAAGTTATTCACTTTTTTCAATTTGACTGTTCTTTATTTAAATTGAAAATCTTTTCTTTGCTAAGAAATAGTAAGATTTCACCGAAATGTTACGTAAGATAGGAGAGGGGGTTTAAACTTGCGGACCCTCACAAAGTGGTTCAAAATTTCAGAAAAAAAGCTTTACATAATTTATGCTTGTGTTAGACAAAATAAATTAATTACACTGGAATGTGGATTTAATGAGTACAGATTAACTGCTTCCGAGTATTGTTATCACTGAAGGTCAGTAAAGCCATCCCCGAACCCGGCATTCAATCCAAGTTCGAGTGTAAATATTTTATTTTTTTGCCTTTGTTGGCAGGGAATAATCCTCCTGCCTCGAATTGTTTGGAATTATGGATTTGGGTAGTAAAAACACTTATTTATATGCAAAGTAGTGATTAGGTATTTCGGGAATTAAAAGTCAAAGTATTCTCATTACATTGGCCTCGGACTCGGATTACAAAATTACTGTGTTTGCATTTCTGACTATGAATATAAGGACAACACTGTCAGTTGTTTTGGAAAATTTTATTTTCCAAAAGTGGAAAAAAAATCCATGACTTTGTTGATGTTTCTTAATTATCAATATCCATCAGGCACCATGAGCGCGGACGGTGGAGAGAAACCAGTTCGAGAGCTCGCTCCACTCGTCGCAAGTGGTAACAACTGGCTTTGGTCAGACGACGTATTATGGGGATAAAATAGGAGTTTTCTTGCACTTTTTTGTCCAATTACTCATAAAGAATTGTAATTTGATAGAATAATACAATTGTTCATTTATGGTTGAGACTAAAATTATCCATTACATCGACTAATAATAAATTTAAATTGTTTTTGTACAATATCATTTTTGTGAACAACAAATTAATACACTGAAGTATTTGTTTAAATAATGTTTTTAAAACAATAATATAAATTTCACGGGATTTTCTTTCAAACCATTGTTTTGCTTAAAAAAGATTTCTTGTGGCCCCACCCACCCTCTGCGCTGTTTTTATACTCGAATTCCAGAAAATACTTGAATACTGCCAGCACTCCACTTTAGGGATCTATACAAAAAATTGATTGGAATATTTTTTACAACAATGAAACTTGCACAAACGTTTATGAAACTTTATGACTTTATATTGATTTTTTTTAAATACTAATTACAGGCCAAAAGCACCGATTAAAAGAATGTATAATATTTTCAATAATTCATTGAATAATTCAAAAGTTTCAGTATAACCGCGCAAGAGTATCTAAAAACCACGAATGTTTCTTCATTCGATAGTTTTCATTAAAACTATCAATTTCTTGTATAAAACAATAACAAAATCAAACATTATACTAAAACTGTAAGTGGAGTGACTCTGAATGTAAATCTAAACAATGTTCGGTTTTTTTAATTAAAAATACGAATTTTCCACGAAAAACACTAACATGACATAAAATGATTGTTCCAAATTGTAAAGGTTCTTTGAAATACAATGATTTCTGCTCAAAATAACTGATTCCCGGTTAAAAACTTTAACCTAACCTTCAATTGTTCAAAAATTGTAAATCTCCTTTGAAATTTATATCTATGTTTTCGGTGAAAACCGGTAGCTTAACCTAAAATGGTAGATAAATTTTTAATCTGCTTTAAAATCTAATTATTTTTTTATTAAAGATATCCATTTTCGGTGTAAAACACCAACATAAGCTTAAATTGTTTCTGACGAAAAACACTGACATCATCAAAAATGGTTCAAATATTTTTAATCTTGTTTAAATTATAATGATTTTCGTTTGAAAGTGCCAATGATTGGATTTAAATCTACTAATTTTTGTTTGAACATAACACAATTTTAGGCCATACATAGCCTAAAGATTTAGAAAAATAGTGAATATTGTTGAAAATGAAATAATTTTTTATTACAAATACCAATCATTTCCAACGAACAAAATAGCATATCACAACAGAAAATTGTTCAGAATAGTAAATCTTCAAATGATTTTTGTTTAAAACACCAATTTCTGGTGTAAAACGGTGACATAACCTAAAATTGCTGAAAACTGGGAGTCTTGATGACTTTTCTTTGAAAATGGTAATGTCCGGTAAAAAAAAACTAGCACAGCCTACGTATGACATGACCTTTAATGAGCAATAATTATGACCCAAACTATTTTATTATTATTGACACTTCGGGTTTTCTTCTAAAATTTGATGAAAGCATCAATAGGACTTCCTTGGCAATTTTATAAACCAAGTTGAAGCTTAAGTAATTTTGAACTTGGCGGTATACCTAGAGCATCCTTGATAGTCAAAATTTATAATTCACGTGGCAATTATTCAAAATCAATTAGGCATTTCTGCGTTCTGCATCGGTAACGAGAATTAGCCATTTCTGCAGTCCAAAGCAGGCTAATTTTCCGAAATCGAACGGAAGCTTGAATTCTGGAATGATCGTTACAAGCATTAGTATGCACATCTTGGCTTGTTCGCCGGCCATGCATAGATAACCCAAATACACAATACGAAGACTCGGTTTTGAGAGATTGCAGGAAAGCGAGCAATCTAAAAAATAAGTTCATCAAAGTGGGCGCTGCCTACCTAAAAAAAATGGTTCTGTATCCTATAAATACATTCAAACATCCCCTTTCCATACATTCCTTCCCCTACCCCCCCTACCCCCGCCCTACATTACACTACTTACACTCCGCCCTACCCAACGTCTTCATCTACTACTTCCCCCTCTCCTCACTTTTCAAGCTTACACTCCCCTTCTCCTACTTCCCTTCGCCAGCCATCACTTCTCCTCCATTATTCGACCTGATTTGCAGTCACTCTCCCTATTTCACCTCACTTACACTCACTTCTCCTACTCTCTCTTCCTTATTTCTCCTTCTTTCCCTCTCCTAGTTACCCCTTACTTTCCGCACTTACACTTCCCTCATTTCCCTCTAATTCCCCCGCTTCTCATCCTATCACTTCTCCTCACTTCAACTAATTTTCCTTCCCTTATACCTCCTCAATTCCTCTAATTTTATACGTATTTTTCTTCCACCGATATCCCCTCACTTTTCCTCACATAATTTACCCTTACTTCCACTTATTTCCCTTCCCTTATTTCCCCTTATTTGCCTTACTTACTCTCCACTTATTTCCCACCTTCTTCAACGTCTTTCTCATCTATTTCCCCCTCTCCTCGCTGCCGCAGATGAAATTCCCCTTCCTCGGTTTCCCTTCCCCAGCCATCACTTACCTTCTCCAATCACCCTAATTTTTAATCATTTGCCCTACATCCCTCACTCACAGTCAATTCTTCAACTTCCACAACGATATTTTTCTTCTTCACCTCCCTCATTTCCCCTCACTTCCCATACTGACTCTCCTCCCAATTCCCCTAATTTCCCTGCTTCTCCTCCCATTATTTACCTCCATTTTACCTAATTCTGCCTCCATCATTTCCCTTACTTTCCCTATTTTCCCCAACCTAATTTCCCTCACTTCCCCTACTTACCCTAGCTCATTTCCGCTAATGTCCCTACTTTCCCTCTATTATTTGTCCTGATTCCTTTCCCCTCACTCCCCTATATTTCCCTGCTACCCCTCCTATTATTTCATCTCACTTTAACTAATTCTCTTTCCCTCATTTTTCTTACTTTCCCTACTTCCCCCAACTTTTGTTCCCTCATTTCCCCTACTTTCCTGATCCCATTTTTCCTAATGTTTCTACTTCCCCTCCCTCATTTTTGAGAAAAAAATAACATTTCACTGAAATAAGCATTTTTATATTAAATTACATGTAAAAATGGAAACTTTGACAATTGTTTGTATAAAAACTGTCCATTGTTCTTACTTTTTTTCTTTCGAATTTTTGCTCTCCAGGTTGGAAAATAAAACAAAAAATAAATTTAGAATTTCTTACAAAAACCCATTCACTACCATTTATCTATTTTGGGTGCACAATATTTTTTCATTCATCTTTTGTTGTATCTTGCATAGTTAGACCGCGAAATGTAGTTTTTTCTTTTTTAACGTTTTTTGTGCGATCAAAATTTGACTCTTCTTTTTTCCAAAAGAATTCCAAAACTTGTTACGATAAGATTGTAGGGTTTTCAAAAAGAAACGTTTTTCTTGACGTTTTTTCATATGGCGCGTTATTTGGCTTGAAATTTTCATTTTCGTTTGTTTTTATGAATTTTGTAAATGCTATAACTCTGATGATTTTTTTTTATCAAAAAATCCATGAGGATAAATTGAGGGCACGGATGCAATAAATGGACAAGCGCTTGAAAACGCGAAAAAGTGTTGTCCAAGCTTCTTGTAATATCGAAATTTCAAAGTTCAAAAAATTAAATTGAAAAAAAATGGTCTTGTAGAGAATGACAAGATGAAACTTTTTTTTATTTTAAGTTTTTATTTTCGACAAAAAAGACAAAACTGCCAATCGTTAGTAATAATTAATTGCAAATTGAGACCTGACTGAATATATATTTTTTGTTCTGTTACTGTTAAACAATATAATTAGACATTTCTATTTATTTTTGAGATTGTGAAGGTCTAATACATAAAATAATCATTTACACTAATAACTAGATATTTAAATAAATTATTCAACAAATGTATTATTGTTTATAGACATTTTCTTTCAGAACCAAACAGTTGCAGTAAAATAAAAATGAGAAAATTTCGACCAAAAGAGATCTATTTTGAAATGTTTTTTCCAAAGAGATGAATTTCAATCTAAAAACTATTAATTTTCAACAACAAATAATAGAGTACAATTTGCAGTTCAAAAATATGACTTTTAGCTAAAAAAAGGGAATGTTTGACGAAATAGTTGGTTTTTCAGCCAAAGAAATGAAGCCAATAAAAATACGGATGTACAACTGAATAAAGAAAACAAAAACAACAAAAAAAGACGGATTTTGAACAAAATAATTCAATATTCATCTTCAACTAAAAAAAATAAATGAATTTGTAACTAAAGTGTTGAATTTACATCTAAAAACAATCAATTTTCAAACAATAATGGAATAACTAAACTTTAAGTTGAAAAATCAATTTTCAACAAAATAGTTAAATCCTCAACCAATGAAATTAATGTTCAAGAAAGTAGTTCAACTTTCAACCGAGCAGTTGAATTGTCAACCGAAAAAGATGAATTTTCAATAAAAAATTAATTTAGGTAATTTTCAACAAAAAACTATGTACTTTCTAAAAAAAAATATCCCAAAAAATAATAACAGAAAAATACGCGGAAAAATCCCTAAATATATTTTTTTAATTATGTCCATTATCCGGATGATGTATGCCAAAGTGAATACAAAAAAAAACCGACCCTGATCTCCCCCTCATGTAGTTGAGGGATCGCCAGATGCTGTCACCGACCCTTGCCAGCAAGGGAATCCTTTATTCTAATTAAGAATAAAATCAGAAACATTGAAAAATTTAATTTTGCAATTAGTAATTACAAAATATTATATTCAGAATCTACTTTTTTGGCGATTTAAACGATATTTTACTTGCCTTAATAAGTTGAAAATTAGAATAAGTTTCACAGTATTGCTATACATGATTCCAATTTTTCTAATTACACAATCTTAAGCCTTTAATTTTCAATTTGTTTTCAAGTTTATTTTCAAATACTTCTTATTTTTAAGATTCGAATTTAAAAAGTTATTGTCTCAATTTTTCATTTATTTAAATTCATTCAAGATGCATTTAATTCAAAAATGTTTCATTAAAAATAATTCGAATTGAAAATTGTGCAACTGTCAAGTATTTCAGTTTGATATTCCACGATTTAGGAGTATTAAAAAAACCAGACAATTTTCTACGTTTAAAATTGAGGCCAAAAAATGTATAATATTTGAATAAAAAATAATTAAATTTAAGAGACGAATTATTGTTAGCATTTTTTTCAGTTCTAAATGAAGTTCGGATTCATTTATTTTTTCACGTTCATAGTAGAATTTTTCAATTTTCAATATTTATAAATTCAGAGCTCGGACCCACTTCAAAGATAAAAAATATTGTTTATAGTGTCATACATTTTGAAAAAAGCAGCAAAATAATAGTTTTTTTTATTTCCTAACAGATTTTATTATGTTAATTCTAGGTCTAATTTATAGAAGTACAATTTGGATATTTTGTTATCATTCAAGTCCGAGTCTTAAAAGTTGTAAGTTTCAGAATTTTTAGATGCAATATATTACCATTAACTAAAATCTGCGTCAACTAGCAATAATTGCTTTCTAAATGAGAGTGCTCGATGCGCCAAAAAACATAATTCGAATATAATATTTTTAAATTACTAATACTAAAACTAATTTTTTTTAGGTTCCTTATTTTATTCATGATTATTACAAAAGACAACCTTGCTAGAAAGGGTTGGTGTCGGCGTTTGGCGATCCATCAGCTAGAAGAGGGAAAGTTGCGTAGAGGAGGTAAACATAGAAAGTAGCCGGCGATCAAATGGACATCGTGCATTTAAGCCTATTGAACATTGCGTAATTCTTCACGTGTTCAGTGCTGCTACAAGTTTGTTTCTCTTATGTCAGCGTGCTAATCCAAAAGGTTTGAAGAAAGGGCATTAAAAATAACTATGATTGAAAAATAATAATTTAGAATTATTCAAAATTTAAGATCTTCAGTTGTGTCCAACATTCAAATTTAACTACAAAATTCTTGGACCACCCTCCTGGCAAGGGTCGGCAACAGTGTCTGGCGATCCATCAGTTACAAGAGAGGAAGCTGGGTAGAAGAGCTAAATCAAACTGGTAATCAAATGAGCGTGGCTCACCTGACCAGTGTTTGTTTCACGTTTACTTTATCATATAAAACATTGCGTCGCTGTTCAGTTTTTCAATGCTGCTGAAAGTTGGTTGCTCTTATACCATTGCGATAATCCAAATGGTTTAGAGAATGTGTATTAAAACAATTAAAATTAACAAATTTAATGTAGAATTATTCAAGATTCTTCTGTAATCTTCAACATTCAAATTCAAATACAAAATTCTTGGACCGCCGTGGTGGCAAGGGTCGATGACAGCGTCTGGCGATCCATCAACTACATAAGAAGAAGTTGGGTAGAGGGGGTCAAGGAAACTGGTGATCAAATGAGCATCGCCCACCCGACCAGTGTTTTTTTCACGTTTACTTTATCCTATTGAACATTGCGTAGCTGCTTAGTTTTACAATGCTTCTACAATTTGGTTGTCCTCATGTCAGTGTGATAATCAGAAAGTTTTAAAAAAAGTTTATCAAAAACAATTACAATTTTGAAAATCGATTTTAGGATTAATGAAAATTCTTCTGTAATCTTCAACATTGAAATTTAACTACAACATTCATGGACCACCCTGCTGGCAAGGGTTTGTGACAGTGTCGGGCGATCTATCAGCTACATGAGAGGAAGCTGGGTAGAGGGGGTAAAGGAAACTGGTCATGAAATGAGTATCGCTCACCTAACCAGTGTTTGCTTTACGTTTACTTTATCCTATTGAACATTGCTTAGCTGTTTAGTTTTACAATGCTTCTACAATTTGTTGGTCCTCGTGTCAGTGTGATAATCAAAAATTTTTAAAGAAAGTTCATTAAAAACAATTACAATTTTTAAAATAGATTTTAGAATTAATGAAAATTCTTCTGTAATCTTCAACATTGAAATTTAACTACAACCTTCTTAGACCACCCTGCTGGCAGGGGTCGGTGACAGCGTCTGGCGATCCACCAGCTACATGAGAGGAAGTTGGATAGCGGGGGTAAAGCAAGCAGGCAGACGGCGATAACATGGACACTGCCAGGCGAGGTAAACTCTATACATAAGAGGAGAGTTCTCGACTATTTACACTTTACTTAGCAGTTTACGGGCTAAGGTAATTACGACAACGCCGCACTGTTCGTGTTGCGAAACACCTTTAACATCAATCACTTACGTACACGAGACGACGGGAGTCTTGAGCTATGGTTGAAAGCCACGCATCGGCTGCTCTTTTTGTGAATAAAAAAATAACCCTCAAATATAAACTATTTTGCACCGATTTGTACTAATTGTACCAAATTTAAGTCCTACGTACATGGTAGCCTATTTAATGTAAGTTTCTGTCACACATTCAAATATGAATATGTTTGATTAGCCAACTACTGCCCTCTCTTATCCTGCGTGCTGAGAAACTGCGTAAGCCAGCAATTCTAGGAATTATTAAACAGGGGGTTACTAAATCGTGGTCCGAGTATACACTAGGCTCAATGTGGGAAATTGTGATAATGGTGATTTGTTGTTGAAAAGTGTACTATTACACTGCAGGTTTAGATTCATCTTGTTTTGTTACAAATTCTACTATTTGGAATAAAATTGAGTTATTTTGTTGAAAATGTAACTATTTCGTTGAAAGGTCCTATTTTCAGTCAAAAATCCAACTTTTTGGTTGAAAATCTAACTACTTTGTTATAAATTTCTTTCTTTGTTTAAAGATTCACATCTCTGGTTGAAAATTCGTTAAAAATTCGTTTTTTTCATAGAAACTTAACCTCCTTTGATAAAAATTCATCTTTTTCGTTAAAAATTCAACCATTTAGTTGAATTAAATATTTCGCTTCAATGCGTAGAATAAATCTGTATCAACGATGATAGTTTACATTAGTTTTTTCTTTATTTTGAAAAATATTGATTCAAGTCCATGTAGAGAAAAAACTAACATAAATCATAATTATTTAGCATTAAATCTTTTATTTTAGGATTAATAAATATAGTTAAAAACTCACCTCTTTGGTTAACAATTTGACTAATTAGTTGAAAATTCGATTGTATGGCTTGAGAAGTAATTTTCTAAACTGAAAATGTAACTATTCTATTTTGGTTGAGAATTTATATTTTAAATTGAAAGTTGATCTTTCCTAATTGAAAATTCAACTATTCAGTTGAAAATTCATGTACTTAAATGAAAATTCGTCCTTTTTGATGAAAAACTGAATTTTTGGCTAAAACTTTATGCCTTATTTTAAAGTGAAATCTTTTGATTGAAATATAATGTATTCTGTTAAAAATTCGACTTTTTTTGTAAAATGCAACTGTTTTTCACATAGAACTGAAATATTGTTTGGTTAAGAAAATAAACTGCTAAATGTTTCGTTGAGATTTCATCATTTTTCTTTTAAAAGTCCACTGCTTCATGAACAGTTAAACTTTTTGGCTTGAAAATTCTACAATTTTTCAGAAAATTAAACTATCTGGTTATACATTAACTTTTTTGGTAAACAATTATATTTTCACGTTGAGAATTCAATTGTTTTTTAGAAGGTATATCTTTTTTTACATTCATTTATTTTCGTAAAAAAATTATTTGGGTAGAAAGTTAAACTTCTTGGTTGAAAATTAATCTTTTTGGTAGAAAATTTAACTATTTTTGTAGAAAATTCAACTGTTTGACCAAAAATTAAACTATTCAATTGAAAATTCAGAAAATTTATAGAAAATCAACTTTTTGGCTGAAGATTCATATTTTTGGGTTGGAATTTATCTTTTTTGGTGGAAAATTCATCTTCTTTTTTGAAAATTCATCTTTGTGGTTGAGGATTCATATATATTTAAAAAATTCCCTTTTTTTGTTGAATTTGAGTGCTTTTTATTTTAAATTAAGATATGTGTTTGTATAAGTATCATGTATTATACATGCTTCGTTGAGAGTTTAACCTTTTCGTTTCAAAAATCATCTATTTTGTAACTACTTTGTAGAAAATTAACTTTTTTTGTAAAAGATTCATATTGTCGGTTTGAAAATTCAACTGCTTAATAGAAAATTCATGCATTTTGTGAAAAATTCGTCTTTTTGCATAGAAAATTAATCTTCTTTTAAAAAATGCGACGTTTTTGGTTAAATTTAACCGCTCGAAAATGTGTTTGTTTTTGTTAAGAATTAATTTTTTGAACTAAAAATGCAAATAATGCATTTTTGGTTGAACGTTCATCTTTCTCGATCAAAAATTAACTTTCTTGTAGAAAATTAATCTTTTTGCTTGAAAAAAAGCTGTATTTTGAAAAGTTTGACTTTTTAGCTTGAAAACTTAAATTTTTTGCTGAAAACTCGACCTTTATTTATCGCCAATTTATTATATTGAGAACGAAACAAGTTTTTTTTCAAATTTGTTTTCCAAAAAAAAGTTTTTTGTTTTAATATTATTAATATTAATAATTGACAAGTTAGTGCTCGCAGCAAGAATTTATTTCCGTTTGTAGTTAATCAGCTTTCAGCTTCATTACTTTTATTTAAAACAGGAATAATTTAAAAATAAATAATCTTGAATTAAAAGCATATATTGCAAACTTGAAAATGTTTTGGTTTGATTTTAAAATTTTTCAAAATTGTATCGTTTGAAAATAATTATATTTTATAGTTAAAAAACAAACTTAAACCAGTGTTTAGTTAATTAAATTATTTTAGCCTGAAACGTTTTAAGTACTTGAATAAATGTTTGAAATTAAATAATTTTAAAGCCTGTGTCTTCACTACTTAGCATTTGAAACTGAAAATTAATCAATTTTACAACTCAAAAATGGACCATTTTGAAATTGAGAAGGCTTCAAATTTTTAAAATTTGAATTACTGTAAAATGGTACAATATCAGATTTAGACTGGAGATTTACAACTTTTAAAAATTGAAAAAAAAAATTGTAACTCCTTTTTTTCCAATTGAGAGTTTTATATTTAGAGCAATGAAAATTAGGCAGATTCCCTGTTACCTAAAAATCTCTGAATGCCTTGAGCTCTCTAAAATCCTTGATTTTTCTGAATTTCTTGAACTCCTCGAATATTCTGAATTCCCTGAATTCCCGAAGTTCCTTGGATTCATTAAATTCTTTAAAATCCCTGAAATTCTGTAAATTGAATGAAATCCTTCAAGTTTCTCTGAATGCGCGCAAATATCTCAATTTCTTGAATTTTCTGAATACTTCAAAAGGGTTAATGGTAGTCTATGACTTACTCAACATTTGACCTTGTAATGTTAATTTTATCCGCCTTCTTATTTTTAAACTAAATAAGTTAGCGTGTCGAAATTTTGGGAGACGGAAGAAAATATATGAGCTGACAGAGTGGGCTGATAATAGTAAAATACGAGTTCACAGGCATATCATTTTCATTGTTCACCTCTGACGTCACTTTTCAGTCCCTAGGGAGTGAAAAGTACTTTTTACTCCCTAGGGAGTAAAAGTTAGAGCTTTATCCCCGTTTCACAGGCGTCGAAAAGGGGGAAATCATGCATGTGTCATAAAATATTATTATGTAGAAATTGATTATAGGATAATAATCAGCATTGGGATAAATAATAGAAAAATATTGAAAGAATCAATGTAAAAATTAGAGAATCACCCATAATCTCATGTGGAAGTACACCAAAATAGCGATTCCGTACAAATAATGTTTGGAAAGCAAAAACTGGTGAATTACCTTGATATCTTTAAAATCGCTCAACATTCAATTGAAATCCATTAAAAAAATTTTAAATCACTTTAAATCCATAAAAATCTTTGAAATCTATTAAACTCGTAGAAATCCCTTGAAGTCTTTAAAGCTGTTTTGAATTTATTTGAAATCTTTAAAATGTTAGAAATCTGTAGAAATCATTCAAAATCCCTTGAAAATAAAATTCATTAAATTAATTTCCTTAAGATCTCTAGATATCTGTTGAAATCCCTGAATATTTGTAAAGTGCCCTAAAATATTTGGAATAATTTTAGGTCCTGTAAAATCCTTTTAAACTTGGGAAATTCTTTGAAATCTCTTGAAAATTTTCAAATCTTTTGAAATATTTTTCAGTCTTTCAAGACGACTTGAAATCCTAAAAATACTTCGAAAATTTTGTAATTTTCCCATACTCCTTGAAATGGTTGAATTCATAGAAATGCTTTGAAATAAAATCTAATTAATTCCCTAGAAATTCGTTGAAATTCCTTGATTCTTGTGAAATTCCTTGAAATACCTTAAAATCCTCTGCAATCTTTGAAATTATTAGGAATCCATGGAAATTTCATTCTCTAGTGATCATTTCAAAAAAAATTCCTAAAAATCTTTGAAATCATTTTAAATCCTTGAAGATTCACGAGAATCCTTGATATCCTTTAAAATTTCCTCAAATACCTTTAAAATCCCTTGAAATCTTTAAAATCGCTAAGAGTCCCTTGAGATTTAATTTAATTTATTTTCCAAAGTTCTTTAGAAATTTCTTGAAATCTTTGGCAATCCTAAAACTTTTTTTAAACCCCTTGACATTTTTTAAATATTTCTAAATTCTTTGGAATGCTTTAAAATCCTTGAAAAATGCTTAAGATCCTTTGAAAATCATAAAAATCTATTAAAATAAGTAGAAATCATTTGAAATCTCGTGATAATAAATTGAATTTTTCATTAGAGTTCTCTAACAAAAATCGTTTAAATCACTTGAAATCTTTGTGATCTCTAAAAATCTTTGGAATCACTTGGAATCCCTTGAAATTACATTTTATTTCACTTGTTTATCAAATCTTTTTTTTAATCCCTTGAAATCTTTGGAAATCCTGCACAATTATCTTAAATCCCATTAAATTTTTTATATCTTTTAAAATTCTTGGGAATACCTTACAATCCGTTCAAATATTTCCTCTGAAAATCGTAAAAAACCACTAAAACAAGTAGAAATCTTTTGAAATCCCTTGAAAATCAATTGAACTTGTTTCTTTAAAGTTCTCTGAAAACCCCGTTGAAATCACTGGAAATATTTGAAATCTCTAGAAATCTTTGAAATCGCTAGGAACCCACTAATATTAAATTTCATTTCACTTAGTTACCAAATCTCTCTCAAAATCTCTCAAAATCTTTGAAAATTCTAAAAAAATCTTTTAAATCCCTTGAAATTCCTAAATCTACTGAAATGCTTTAGAATACCATACAATCGCTTCAGTTATTTCCTTCGAAAATATTCTTTTAAATCCCTCGAAATTCTTAAATTTCCTGAAATTCTCTAGAATACCTTGCAATCGATTCAGATATTTCGTTTGAAAATAAAAAAATCCATTGATTCGTTGAAATATATTGAAATCCCTTGAAAATAAATTTTTTCATTAGACTTCTCTAAAAAACCCCGCTTGAATTTCTCTGAAAATTTCTTGAAAGCCTTGCAAATCCTACAAAATTCTTTTACGTCGCTCAAAAATTTGTAAATCTCTCCAAATCCTTCGAAATCTATTAAATTCCCTCAAAAACTTTCCCCTGTGAATCGTAACAATTTATTATATTAGGTATAAATGATTTGAAATCGCATGAAATTGATGAAATCTCTTACAATGCCGCGGAACCCCTTAAAATTCCCCCAAATATTTGTAAATCTTTAAAATTTTCTAAAATTCCGCAACATTTTTCTAAATCTCACGAAAATCCTTTGCACACTTATAACTCTTTTCCAATCTCTAGAAAACCGATGATATACTTTGGAATTACCTGAAGTGTTTCGAAATCCCATGGAATGCCCTGAAATTTCAAATCTTTGAACTCTTTTGAAATTCTGTAATTCGTTTTTGGTTTCTCTATTTTTTGCATTAATTCCTTCAATACTCTAAAATTATTTTCTTTTACTCGGTGATATTTTTTCGTAAGGGCTCATTCTAACGACAAAAAAACATTATTCGAAAGATTTCAAATAATTTTAACGGATTTCTAGAAAACTATAGGGAATGAATGATATGAAGTGAAAGAAGGTGGGTCTATAAGACCTGTTCTTGTGCCCACCACCGATTGGTCTCAAATTGTTTTATTTTGTTCATCTAATAAGGCCTCCTAACCCCCTGAAATGACTTTTTCTGAAAGTGATTTAGTTTCAAGATTCCAAGAAGGTATTTTTATGTTCGTATTTTACATGGGTTACAGCATATGTCCGAGCCATTATTTTCCTCAAAGTACTTAGCCTTCAAAATGAGGCTAATTTTTTCGCTTTGTTAGGTTTGCGATCATGAAAGGAGTATGAACGTTCTACTTTATCAGTTTTAGTATCAATAATGTCTATAAAATGATTGATACAAACTTCGACGGGCATGTTCTTCATCATCTTGGTATTGTTCAATGGCATAAAGGCTATTCGCAAATAGAGGAGATGTATGTATCCTTGTGGCTGATGGTATATACATGTCTATTCAAAAGAGAAGCAATTACTCGTTTCAAAGCCGGACTTATTCTATGCATGAGGAAAGGAATCTGGTCAAGCCTATGATGTTAGTAACAACCACAGGATGTATAGTAGATGTTTTCGGTCCGTATCTTGCTAATGGCAAGAACAACGACGCTAGCATACTTGACAGTATTTTAACTCAAGCATCAAGAAAACTACGACCTGGGTGCCTTCAAACTCTGTTATCGTTGTCGATCTGGATTTTAAGGACTGTCTAAAGTTTTCAGAAGATCTTGGATTCGCTTTAAAAATGCGCTTTGTTCCACAAACAGGAGAAAAGTATTCTAAGAGTACAAATACAGTCTCGTCACACATCTTTCGAAGTGTACAACTTAAGGATAGAAACTGATGCTGGACCAAATCCGGCAAGTGGTTGGTACTATCAGTGCAAAAGTGGTGCACGAGAACGAGAATGATTCTCGTTTTAATATTCTAATTCTCGTCTCATCTCGTTTTGATTAAACAAGATTATCGCAGTACGAGCGAGAATAATCAAGAACTAAATTATATACAATTATTTTAATATTTTATTTATGGGAGAACAATAATGCTGAAAAGCATCCAAAAACAGCAAGATGAATGAAAATTCATGAGCAAAAATTAAATTATATTCTCTTGGGACCATCTACAAAGTACGTGAAACATTTTTTAGAAACTTGAAACACCCCATCTCCCCTGCGTATGATTCTTTTTTTATTACGCACGTCTAGCTACCAACATGTTACGTTTCAGCTTGACAAAAAATCTCGCTAAAGAATCTACAAGCTTTTAAGCAACGTGAAAATCACATTTTTCGAAATCTTAACTCTAAAGGATTTACAAAAATTATTCACAATCCCATTATAAAAGATATTTTAAAGTGAAATTGCTCTATTTTACATAAGAATTTCACTAAAAAAATGTATAACATTTATTTTTAATTTAGCCTTAGGAACTTGGTGAATAATAATACAAATACGAATAAAATCTCGGATAGCCGATAATGAATTTTTTGTCGAGCTCTTACACATCTCATTACTAAAAAATTTCGAAACGCCAAATTAAAAAATGTTTGTTAGAACAAATATTTTTCAAGTTCTGAACTTTCTAGTACAGTCTGCGTGAAAACCTATATAACAATTATTAGGGATTCTTACAGCTTTTTCAATTTGAATTGAAGGTGTAAACCCTCCGAAATGACATGCACTGGATTAGAAATATAAAAATTATTTTCAATAGATATATAATTATTTATTAGTTCTCATAATTTGTATGCATCATTCAAATATTCAAATGTACAAATTACATTTGCTTTCGCATTTGATATTGAATTATAGATGCCAAAATACAAGTAGATCGAATGAATTAGGTGTCATTAGGAATCTAATTGAATTGTGACTAAATTGATTTCGGTCTTCTTTAATTAGTAAGTTAGTTTGCTGACTTCTCCACCATTCTAGAACATTGGAACCTGAATATTTAGGAATTAAATTAATATGTATTTTTATGAAAATTTGCCTTTTTTGGTTGTATTCAACTGTTTTTAATTTTGAATTAAAAAATATTTTTTGGTTGAAGTGTCAACTATTACATTTCTTATTAAAAAATCATCTCTTTAGACTTAAATCCTTGGTTGAAAGTTGAACTATTTGATTAAAAATTCATTTTTTTTGTTATTGAAGATTCATAATTTTAGTTAAAAACTTATCATTTTTAGTTTCAAAATTCAAATATTTGTTTGAAAATTGTTGTAATTTGTTGAAAATTTGTCTTTTTTGCTAGAAACTTAATGCTCTTGGTTGAAAATTCACCTTTTTGAATGAAAATATAATTATTTGATTCATAATGTAATTATTTTGTGGAAAATTCAACAATTTTTTTTTAGGTCATCCTTTTTGAAAATCGTTCTTGAAAATTTAATAGTTTAATTGTCATTTTTTTTCTTTCTTGATTAAATTTTTTTTCATTCAACTATTGTGTCAAAAATTCGTCTTTTTGGTTTGAAAATTTATAGCTTTTTGCAGAAATGCCATCATTTTTGGTTAAAAATGCAACTGGCAGGTAAAAAACTATTTTTTTTTCGATTGATAATGAACCCTTTTGTTAGACATTCACATTTTCGACTTTAAGTTCAGAATTTATTTCCTTGCCTGAAAATTCAACTATTCTGTTGAAAATTCGTTTATTTTTTGGTTGAAAATTATTTCTTTGAGTTGCCAATTTAACTATTCTCTGTTTTTCTTGAATTGTACCCTTTTAAATTAAAAATTGAACAATTTCGTTGAAAATTCATACATTTCGTTAAAAATTTGTTTTTTTTTTTTAGAAAAATAATCCTCTTGCTTTGTTTTCGGTTGCAATATGAACTCTTACATTTTTTTTATTGAAAATTCATCAGAGTTATTTATTGACAATTTGTTTAGGTGTAAATACTGCTTTTAAAATCACCGATATTAAGTTGTAAATATTAAGTTATATTTTTTAATTAGAGTTGAAAAAACATTAACCCGTTTAAATTTTTTGAATTTGTGCATTTTTTTCGAGAATTTGATATTTCTGAAAGTTTCGCATAAAACGAGGCAAGAATTAAAAAAAATAATAATGGAGATCAACATTGAACGAATCAAATATCAGGTTAAGCTCATTGAGGGTCAATATAATTATGAAAAAATTGAATGGAAAAAATTGGATTTACACTTAATTTATTAAATAAATTGATTGAAAGCTACTGTGATGGATTATCCTGTAAATTTTCTTCTTACTGCCTAAAATTCTTGAACTTCGTTTTTTTTTGGAACAATCGAATATGAACAAATGACATTCGATGGGCTCATTTGAAAAATTTTCTCGCTAATCGAGTAAAATATAACAGGAACGAGAATTTCTCGTCTCGGTATGCAGCTCTACTCTCACAGACCTTCAAGTGAATTTAAAAGTCATGTGAATAATGCCTTGTATTGAACGGAAGAAGAAGGATTATCATCTTCAGATGATAAAACCAATTCTGACGAATAAAACTGTTGCAGAGTACATAGCCTTCAATTGACTATCATTTCTGATTCATCCTAATCTAATATGATACCTTTTCTTGGAAGATATGCCTCTCTATGTTTGTTTCGATCATTTTATTGAAATTATTGATACTAAATCTGATAAAGTAGAACATTTATACTCCTTTAATGATCGCAGACCTAACAAAACCTGAAAATAAGCCTTATTTTGAGGAGTAAGTCCTTCAAAAAAAATTATGGCTTCGACATATGTTGTGATGCATATATCTGTGTAGTTGTTGGGAAAGTACGATCTTGCGTGAACAATATTAACCATGTAAAATGCAGCATGCTTTGGCCAAAAATGCGAAAACCTATGTAAAATACGAACTTAAAGATACCTATATCTTGAAACTGAATCGCTTTCAGAAAAAATCCTTTGAGGGGGTTATGAGGCCCAATGAGATAAACAAAATAGAACACTTTCATGCCAATCGATGGTGGGCACGAAAACAGCAAATGTACTCCAAATTCCAGAAGTAATTAGCCCCTTGTTCTTATCAATGTATATCAATTATGTAAATGAATTTATAATAATTAATGTCCCTTAATCCATTTCTGTTACCCAACTCTGAGGTAACGAAATATGTATTCATATTTCATCAAATTGCCAATAATTAATTATCAGTCATTATCCTGATTGTTGTAATTAATCCTTACCGAGAAATTTAAATAATTTTGCTTGACACAGAACCATCCATTCAAAGATAAACTCCGCTTTCCACTATGACTGACAGTCTGGTATTGATTCTGATTAATTAAATGTACCAAGATTAAACCGGTATTTCAACTTGTTAGTCAAAACAGAGATTATTCATGCATTTGCATTATCCTAATTGATATATAAACAAGAGTCAAAAAATTTCAAAACAGGAAAGATTTTCCGCGAATAATTTGCTAACCTAATTTAGATATAGAAACTATATTTGAGACTTTTTTTTCACGATACAACTTTTTCACTACTATTTACTTACTTTACTATTTACTATTTACTTTGCCTTTAAACATATTTTCAAACTTCTTCGCCACATGTACAAAAATAACATATCCGCCATCTCAAAAAACGAAATTTCAAAAGATTTCAATATTTTGAAAATGTCGAAATTTTTCAATGCATTTCAAGGGATTTCTTGAAATTTAACGAGATTTTACCAATTTTAACAGACTCCAGGGGGTTTAAAGGATTTCAATTGTCTTCAGAGATTTGAAACGATTTTATAGGGTTTCAGAGCTTTAGAATTATTTTAAAAGATTCTAAGAGATTTCACCAGACCTGTGCGATTTCATATAAGATCTTCAAGGAATTTCAAGAATTAAAAAATTTTTTTAAATGTCAAGGAATTTAAAATACTTCAAGGTTTTCTCAGATCATGAGAATTTTCAAAAGATTCAAAAAATTTCAAAAGATTTTAAAGGGATATCAAAGATATCAAAGGATTCCAAACATTTTGAAGGAATTTCAAAGAATTTCTAGAGAACTTTAGGGAGTAAATTAAATGAAATTTTAATTGACTTTCTAGGGTTTACGAATTTCATGGGTTTTCATGGGGTCTCAGACGATTTCAAAAATTTGAACATTTCTATAGGAATTTTAAAAGATATTAAAGATTTCAACATATTGTAAGGGATTTCACAACATTCAAGGTGTTTCAAAAGCTTCAAAGGACAATGAATATAGGGTTTTTTTAAAAGATTCCAAGGAAGTTCATCAGATTTTAAAGAATTTCGTAGAGTTATAGATAATTTCATGAAATTTTTGCAGCGTTTAAAAAATTTCAAAGGATTCCAAGATATATAGAAAAATTCGAGATTATTCAAGCTTTTTAGCAGATTTAAAATATTTCAAGTGATTTCGAAGCTTTTAGGGTATTTTGAAGAATTTTAAGGGATTTCAAGAAAAAGTTAAACAAATTTCAAAAGTTTTCAAGGTATGTGACGAGATTCCAAAATTTTTAGGGATTTTCAAAAAATTGCGTAGTATTTTAGAAAATTCTAAAAGTATTAAAAAAAAAGTAGTTCATGAATGATGTTTATAAGATTTCAAATGATTTTGACTGATTTCTAGAGAACTATAAGGAATAAATAAAATGAAGTAAAATTTCAAGGGACGCCTGGGGATTTCTACGGATTTCAGGAATTTCAATTTTTAGTTAAAATAAAAAATAAAAACTTGGGTTTTCAAATCATTTCTGGATAGCGATTATAAATCGAATTTTCAATCTTTTTTAAAAACAAAACCCTCCTCCCAAGATATTGAGATGCTAAAAAAGAATAAAAAATGTTTTATCCAAGAAAACTATCCTGTTAGCAGCAAATCATCATGCAAGATCGTGATATCACAGCTATAAGGTTATAACAATTAATAATACGTTAAAATTTATATTAAATCTAAAACATTTTTTTCGATTTAAAAAATAGAATTGTATCATAACTTAGTTTTTTTCTGAGTAACATTTCCATAAGTCTATTTTTCAGTGTCAAAAAAAACTTAGAATAAAGTTAGAAGGTCGCGGTTCTTTCCGAATTTTTCAACTTATTATCAACTTTTTGGGTTTTATTTTTATTTGTGATATTTCTCCTCCTCTAAATAAAATACGCTGTTATCGACAATAATATACATATATAGAGATGAAAAAGGTATCGATCAAATAATTAATTAATTATAGCATTTCACGGGACAAGGTGGACTTACGACAGTCAGGAAATTGCTTCCGGTACTCTGTTACCACTTGTAGTAAATACTGTTTGTGACTTCCAAAGTCAGAAGCTCGCAAAACCAAATTTTTCATTCATGGGGTATTTTTGGTACCCTATAAAACAGACTTATGTAGATGATAGTTAAAAAATGAATTTTTATTTGTATTCTATGGCTAATTGTGAAGAGAAATGTTCAGTTTCAACTCGATTCACCTAATATTGCCGATTGTGAATAAAATGTACAAAAACGTCTGTTCTGTTTACGGGAAATACGTGTTAAATTTCATGGGGCTTGCAGAACCTCTGAATATCATTTTTTTAAATGCATTTTTTTCGTGGATTTAAACAAAGTTCCGGGCGATATGCATGAAAACTCGAGAGAGAACAAATTTCCAATGCGTTTTTGGACCACCCTAACTAACACTATTCAAATGTTCTTAAAGGATTCTCACTGTTTTTTTTTCAGACTTTGAAGGTACTTCAAAATATTTGAAAAGATTTCTCGCGATTTTATGGAAGATGTATATTTTATATATGATACCAGATTTAAAAAATAGTTAACCCCTCGATTTGATATATTGAAAAATTGCATGCCACTATATTGTCTCTACTTTTTTAAGTTTATGATACCATTCACATTATTTGGAATCTCTCAAATGAGTCCGAAGCATGTTGGCTCATAAAACTGAATTTTTTTTCATATCCATCTCGGAGACAGATGATAGCAAAGAAGAGAAACGTGAATTGGAAGGCAGTACGAAAATTAATAGATATCCAGGAGAGGCTGGGAATGAGTCTCGAGGACATGCCGGAAATCGTGATGATGGACCTAAAGGAAAAACCGTACTCTCTTGATGAGGTACGGCTATGACGTGACAAAAAAAAAACATAAATAAAAACTGTGTAATAATTCATTTGTTTAAATTTTTTATGATTTAATTTTTTGTCTTACCAGATTCGTGAAGTGTTAGAAACCACAAATGAGGAATTAGCAACTTATTCAATCAAATCGACATTTAGCCCCACACAAAAGTATAAACTTCGAGAAAGAGCCCTTCACGTCTATCAAGGTAAGAAAAATCATTTATTGTATTTCCAACATTTTAAAATATAACCTTTTTCTGAAAAATTGTTGCCAAGAGATCTTGCATACATTGCTGTCGTAAACCTGACTGGTTGCGACGCTGCGTGTATTCAAATTTATTTTTACAGGACTTAGAAAATTTTTAGGAATAGTTTCAATCAATATTTAAATTTTTTTTCAAGATTCCTGGGAAAATTTCAAATAATTTTTTTAGTGAAAATATTTAAAAATATTTTACATCATTTTATAAAATTTCGAATAAGAATGTAGAAGGTTTTAAAGCAAAAATGTTCGATTTTACAATATTAAAAATGTTACAAAAAATTGTAGTATGTTTAATTTCATAACATTTAAAACAAAATGTAAATTTCTGAACATTTTGAAATAAAATCTGAACGCTTCTTTATAATTTTAAAAGGTTTCAAAAGAATGAAACTTGATTGAAAAGATTTCTAAGAAAATTTTTAATAAAAGATTGTAAAGCAATTTTTGTCATTTCTCAAAATTTAAAGAAAATTTTAGGAATAATTCAAGTCATTTTTAAAGCTATTTAGTAGGTTTAGAAGTTTGGAAAAGATTGAAAAATAATTACAAATTGGAATATACTTCAAAACGTTTATATAAACATGTATATTTTTGAAGGTGTTGAAAACAAATTTTGAAATATTTTTAAGAATTCACAAAGGTTTCAAAAGAATACGCCTTTTCAAGATTCCTAGAAAAATTTCAAATGATATTTTATTGGAACAAATTATTTGAATATTCAAATTTGGGTACAATATCAGCATATGTTTTTATATCTGTAGGAATTGATAGTTTTTTAACTGGATGTGACGTACTTTTAAACAAATCGTGTGTTTCAAGATTCAGAAGCACAAATTTAAAAATGAAAATGATTTTGTAGTCTTTGTAGAAAATAGAAAGTTCAGAGAGTCTTACTAAGTCGTTCATTGCATTGATTTGGAATTAAACTGGAATTTCTAGGTTTTATTGTACTTTCCGAACTTTGTCTATGCAGTGAGTAATTTGTTGCGCTGATAAAAGTTCAGTCCGTACTTCGCCTTACTGAGCGAATAAGATTGCATCCATGAAAATTGTGGTATTAAATTCAAATTCTGATATGATATTATCTAATGCTGATTGATGAGAAGCTAATTTTTGATTTAACTGAATATGCCGGATGTCGTTATGTATTTTTGTATTTGCTTGTCTGGTTTTTGGGCCAGTTCTGAAATTAGTTTAGCAAAAGAGTTTCATTTTTTGTTATTTCGAATAATTTGGATTGAACTATATGGATGAAATTTGCCAGAGCTCATTGAGTCGTCCTTTTCCTTGATTTAGTGCCGTAATTTGCTCTAGTAGCCTCGATGCCGTCGGTCCTAGTTGGTGGCAAAAGGCTATTAGCTGTTTGAAGTTGAAGAAAAACACCTTTTCTTGTTGTAGCCAAAATCGGAGTTCAGTGTGACAAATCGTCTTCAACATTGTATTATAAGTTTTGACACTGCTTATTCATTCCCAAAACAGTACTGGACACTTCTGTATTTCCATAATATTATACGGAGGTTCGTTAGTGAAAACTCCGTCCCTTAATTCGAATCCTCGGATTTCTTAAGATAATGCATTTTTAGTTTGTGTATATCGCCTTTGTTCCTGAGATCTTTTGCATTATGAGGGTTTTTTTTCTTAAGCAGCGATTATTTTTAAGAAACCGATGTCATCTTCGTCATGCTTACTACTTTTAGTTTCATTTTGTTTCACTGGCCTACGTTGAAATTTCATTTTCGGAGTCTCGTATAATAATTGCGTTTAGCGGCGTTTTCAGCTTTGATTTGGTTCAACGCTGCTGAAATCCTATTATATAAAAGAAGTTTGCATAACTCTTTCATATACTCAATATAAATCGCAACATTTGGCCTGCTGATCATGCTCGATGGTAGGAGTGCTGTTTTACCGAATAAAAGTTCATGCGGAGAAAATGTTGTTGTTTAGTGTACACTCGTATTATAAGCAAACATTGCTATGGATAGGATCTTACCCCAGTTGACAATTTTCGCTGATGTGTTCAATGCAATGTATAGTTTGTTAGGACATAATGACTACGTTCGAGTGCTCCGCCTGATTGAAAGTGGTAAGTTGTACCTTGGTTTGAAAAAAACACGTAATGTACTGAAATTGAAAATTAGATGAACAGCAATTGATCTCGCTAACCTTCTTGCTTCAGCATCTGCTTATAGTACTGAGATGCAATATCATGAGAAATTATCCTGGAGTGTAGAGATGTATTTGTGCCTTTGCAAGAATTTGGCAGTGGTCCGTAAATGTCCATTGCCACTTGATCAAACGGTTATACAGGAGTATCTGTTATGATCATTGGTGCCCGTGGTTTATTCCTAATTGATTTTCTTTGTTGACATTCGGGACACCTTTTCACGGAAATCATATTAGACCAATAGCAATCTTCTATTAAATGACGATTTGTTTTAGCTACTAAATTATGACCAGCTGCCGCAGAAGCGTGATCTTTGATAATGATGTATTTGCGCTTGTCTGCTGGTGGAGTGTAAGGTGTATCGTCATAGAGTAATTAAAAGTGGGTAGATTGAAAATGTTTTGATTACTTGTTTTTTAATTTGTCCCCAAGTTGCTCCGCAAAAGTTATTTATTTGGATAATATTTTCTTCCTTTATGAATTGTCTTTCGATCAGTGCCCTTGTAATTGTTGTTTCTGTTATGCAATCTTTCTACAGTAACAATACATTATTTTTCGAAATCTGGTGAATGCAGAATTGATTCTTTGCAGATATAGTCTCTTAGAATTTCAAATTCTTTGTGACAGGCTCAGCCCACGCAACTTGTATTGATGATACAGTTAGATCAGATAGAGGCTTTGATATTTTTGGGAAATTTATAATAAAGTGTCCGTAATATCCTGCCAATCCTAAGAACTGTCATACGTTTCTCGCTGTTTTTGGGACTGAAAAATCTTTGACTGCCTTTAATTATCTTAATTTGGCATGACTTGCTGATTACTAATGACTTGACCCAAATACACCGTTTCTCGTTTCAAAAATCCGCACTTCTTTGGTGTAGGAACATCTCCAGTCCCTGTAATATCAAATTAAAAAGAATCCGTAAAAGGTTAAAAGGTGTTTGAGGCCTTCTTTAAACTGAAGGGAATTCGTAAAAGTTCATAGTGGCTATAAGGTGTTGAGAATACCGTTTTGTGCCTTTCCGCAGGATAAGTCGGAATTTGGTGGGAGCCGGATTCCAAATCGAGCACTGTAACGAAATTCGCGTTGCCGCTAACTGGTCAAATATATCGTTTATATTCGGCAATAGATAGGCATCTCCTATTGTTGTTTCGTTTAGTGCTGTACAGTCTGTCACCACTCTCAAACGCTTATTGCCTTGGGTGTGTGGCTTTTTGGGAATTAGCTATAATGATGTGTTATACGGAGATATCGATTGTAGAATTATGTTTTCATTTAACATTTTTTTGGTTTGTGAACGGATCTCGTCCTTATGGGATTGTGGATATCCATATGGACGGGTGAAACTCCTTTATCATCCACGGTGGGTATTTTATGATATACAATGATTGTGGAAGACAGTGCCATACCTTGAAGGTAAAATGAGTTTTTGTATGGCTTGATTAAATTGTTTACATCTTCCTTTTCTATCTCGTTTAGATGCTGGAGATTAGGAATCTTTGTTAGAAGCTTTTATCTTGATTTCTCATTGTCAGAAGGTTTCATCGCGTTTAATGTTTGAGTGGTGCAGATTTTCGAAGACGAGATTTGTAATGCTTCGTCTTCTTTTGCTTCGTCTTTACAATATGCTTGTGCTACATATAGATCTAATGCTATTACCACAATCACTGGTGTTGTATGTTTCATTGTTGACTCATTAGCATTAATCGCGGTTGTTAGTGCTATACCATTTTTCATGGTACACCCGCATCAAGCAAGGGGAAGTAACCCAGTGCCACTTGTGTATCATTTATTCTAATGAACATTACATTTTTTATTCTAGGCGGTAAAATAAAGGGTTCTCCATCATAAAATCAAACGCTCAAATTTTGCACAATTAGTGACCTTGACTCGCAGTCAATTTCTGTTTGGTAATTAAAAAAAACGCACTTTTTAGAGGTTCTGCTTCCTTGAGTGGGAATGAGCCTGATACTATTTGGGAACTAACATCTATATCATTGCATTTCAGATTAAATTGACCTAAGGCGAGCACTAAATTCGGAGTTATCCCCTTTAATTCATAAATAATGTCTGAATTCTTTTCTATCCAATCGCTTAGGACGATGTATTTGAATAAATTGATTTCCCCTTCTATATTTGAAAGCATTTGTCACTCATCATCTCGCAGATCTCTACTTGTAAGAAGTAAAGTTGGTCAATAAACTGGACTGCTCAAATGAATGATTGCTCGTCGTAATATCTGAGATTGACTGTGGTGCGTCTGATAATCGGTTTGCGCGCCTATTTGACGAGTAGTGATGGCGTTCAAACTTCCTTGAGTTGTGTTTAGTACTTCGTTTGCAATGAATTGATTTTGTAAAGAATTTTGTGGATTTTTAGGAAGATTGAAAGTTGCTTGGTTCTGTAGTTGCTCCAGGGGCTGAGTGATAATCTGAGTTTCTAGATGATTATTCGGACAATTTGGTGATATAATTTGAAAAGGATTCTGCGGATTAAGTTGATATTGAATTTGAGATTGGCTTTGATGTTGAATTTGAGCTGGACCTTGGTACTGATTTTGGGGTTGGTTTTGTAGTTGATTTTTTGATAATATTTTTGTGATTGGTTTTGGAACTGGTTTTGGGGTTGATTTTGATACTGCATTGGCGATTGATTTTGGTACTGATATTGGGATTGAGTTGGATACTGATTTTGGAGTTGCTTTTGATACTGATTTTGGGGTTGCTTCTGATAATAACTTTAGGATTAATTGAAAATTGGTTTCGTGATTGAACTCGGTATCTACCTCATGATCTACCTCGATATCGACCACGAGATTGGTCTCCATAACCATTTTGTGATTGTTCTTCTGCATTTAAGGTATTTTGATCATATCTATAATAATATTTATAACGGTTTTGGTGCTGATTATTAGCGATATAGGAATTTTCGAAATTATTGAATGCACTTCGGTTTCGTTTCTGTCTGCGCAAATTTGAATATTGGGATGAAAGTAGTTTTTCTAAATTTTCTCCTTTCCGTTCATTGTTAAATGTGGAATATGATCAACATTTTTCTCGTGAAAGGCAAAACAGATTTGGACGATTCTTACGTTCACAATTTTGTTTAAAAACGTACATTTCAGAAGCCTTCCTTCTAAATATAAAAAATTTAATTAAAAAAAAAATTACTAATTACATAACGATCATCAAAATCCGTTTAGCTTCTTACGAGAAAAATGTTGATCATGTTGCTACATTAAATTTTCACTGCTGATAACTTTGGCAACAAAATTTTGTTCGCGCCTAAAACCTGTGGAAAATTTTCGAGCAATTAGGCTATTAAAAAATTCATTGTGCAGGGAACAAAAAAGGCTTTTGATTTGTGGTGACCTATTTGGCATAATTGGACCTAAACTAAAAATTCAATATCAAATAAAAAAAATGGTAAGCAGAAGATTCTAAGCCATGCTGATTTTGAGCTACGCTAGACAAATACTGAAATTCTTTATAGATCGCCATTGATTATGCTAAGGATATGTTTTATGCTGTTAAGCTGTAATAATTGTAAACAACATGAATTTGATAAAAAATGGAATTCTATTCAGCTTGTACGACTATGTTAAACCAGAAAGGGATCAAATCTATTTTTAATTTAGAATTTGTTTAACATTCGGAAAATCTTTTCTTTCCACTTTAAATTGTTGGTGCAGAAAACGATCCTCTTTGCATTAACATTCCGAAACGGTTCTTCCCATTTATTTATTTCGTTTACAAATTCCTTTTTCCGATTTCTTTTCTACTCTTCAAATGAGATAAATTTAACTTGAAAACTCATTAACTTTCAAATTACACTTTTTAATAAATAAAGTTGAATTCAAAATTATCTGTATGAGAAACCTACTTTGCTTTTTTATATAATAAGATAGATTGCAGATTCTCTATGAATTACTATAATTTCGAAGGCTTGGCATTTAAATTTATTCAGTTTTGAAAGAATTCGAAGTTTATCAATTTTGAATGCTATAAATTTCGAATTTCACTATTAAATCTTTTAAAATTGCAAAACATCGTATTGAAAACCTTGATATACAGTTTTGAATTTATTAACTTTAGGTTTAAATATTCTAAATTGTTTGAGTTCAATGTTCTTAATCAGTTTTAAATCAAATATTTTATATTTAAATATTTTAAATTGCTTGGTTTAAATTTTAAAATTACTAAATGGTCTGGCTTTTTGAATTCTTCGAAATTATAGAATATCAAAGATAAATACTTGATGGTTGCACAATTTTGGGTTTGAAGGATTTTACATTAAACAATTTTGAATTGAATGCCTCCTGAACAGATTCAAAGCAACGAAAAATTAAGACAATTCCTCAAATTCAAGCCTTTAAAATTAGAAGATTTTAGAACTCGGAATTATTGAATTATGTGTTATTTTATAATGTTCCACGATATCGAATATTTCAAACCTAGCTTGAAAAAAAATTCAAATTTGAATGCTTCAAATTGTGCTATTTTTGAAAATTGGAATCGTATATAGTAATCTTATTCTGTATCCTTTTTTCAATTATCAGGTTTCCATTTAATATCTTAAAATTGTCCGACTTTTATTTTAAGACTCTGAAACTTAAACGATTCAAGACTATTTCAAATCATTCAGACTGAAATGGTTTAGATCTTCATATTTTATATCTAATTGCTCATTTTAGATAAATAGTCAAATATTGGTAAATATTTGTTTAACCATTTCTTCAAAATAAAATATTTCAAATTGAATAGGTTAAAATGGAATAATTTAGACTGAAATAATATTTTAATATGACTTAAATTGAAAAAGAGCGTTTAATTATGAATCTAATAATTTCAAGTTCTTTCTTGATTGAAATAGTTTGTTTTTTATAAAGTTTTAATCTGTCTGATTACCGGAAAATCCCATGATTGATTTATATTGAAGTAGAATTATTTACTCATTATTAGAAGAATGAGTAGAATTAGTAGAATAGAATAGTAAAATATAATAATATCATATAAAGAAATAATAGGAATATAATATAATATAATAAAATATAATATAATGTAATATAATACAATATTATATATATACATATAATGTAGTTGAGGGATCGCCAGACGCTGTCATAGACCCTCACTAGCAGAAGGATCCTTTGTACTGATGACGCATAAAATAGGAAACATTTTTTTAATTTTGCAATGAGTAATTTGGGAATATTATATTCAAAATTTAGGTTTTTTGGCGATTCCAACGATATATTGCTTGCCTTAATATATTAAAAATTAGAATAAAAGCGGTAAGATTGCTATATATGATTCTAATTTATAAAATTCCACAATTTTAAGCCTTTCAATTTGAAATTTATATAAGTTCACTTCGAAATATACAATATTTTGGGACATGTTCGACAAAAATAAGTTAATTTCCTTTTCCTAGTTCTAAAATCTTCTATTTATACGTTTAAAATTAAGACCAAACATTTTAGAATATTTAAATAAAAAATTATTAAATTTAAAGCACCCATTCTTGGTGACTAAAATTTTTTTCATTTCAAAATGAAGTTCGGATTCATTTAATTTTTAAATTTTCGTAGTAACATTTTTTTAGTTTTTAATATTTACAAGTTCAGGACTCGGACTCCCTTCAGAGATCAAAAATAGTGTTTATAGTATCATACGTTTTTGAAAATAGTAGCAAAATGGTGATGTTTTGAATTTCTAAAAGATTTTATTATATAAATTCTAAACCTAATTTATAGAAGTGCTATTTTCATATTTTTTTATCATTTGATTCCAAGACCTACACTGCCGGTGAAAATTGACAAAGTTCTTTTAATTTCAATTATGTCAAAGCTAAAAATTCTCTCTTCAAAGGGTAAAATGCTCACAAAATTCTGTTTGAAATCAGCCCGGGATGAAGCCAACTTCTCTTTTTTAAAGTAGATATTGCAAAAATAGTGTAAATTTCAATCTTTTCTTGAATTTTCAATAGCATCCGCAATAATCAATATTTTCAAATATTTTTGTGCTTATCCTAAAGCTATTTTTTACTATTTTTTGTAGGCAAATAAAAATACAACATTCAATACATATATTTTTAAAGGCCTTTTGTAGAAAGTTTATGGTTTTATGTTTCATACATTCATAAATTAGAAAAATAGCTTTAAAATGAGCCCAAGAACATTGAAAAACATTGATTGTTATGGAAGTGACTGGAAATTTGAGAAAATATTGGAATTTACACTATTCTTGTAATATTTACTTAAAAAATTGACAAATTGACCTTATCCTGGGCTCATATCATACAGAATTTTGAGAGCGTTCAACCCTATAAAGAGAAATTTTTTCAGCTCTGACATTATTCAAATTAAGAGAACTTTCTAAGTCATCAAAAAAGAGGTGTCTGGAAACTTTAGACCGGTAGTGTAAAAGTTCCAAGTTTCGCAATATTTAGATGCAATGTATTAACATAAACTAAAATCTGCTTCAACTAGCGATAATTGCTATCTAAGTAGGAGCAGTCGATTTATTGTTTCATACCAGTTTAAAATTTCTGATAATAAGTCAAAAAAATCATCATCAAAATCATCATGGCTTGAAAAGCACTTTTAATTTTCAAACTAATGACGACAGATATATCGCACTGATTCTAATTTTCAAATTGTTAAGGCAAGTAAAATTTCGTTGGAATCGCCAGAAAACGTAGATTTCGAATATAATATTTCTCATTTACTAATTCCAATATTAAAATTTGTTGAGGTTTCTTATTTTATTTCTTATTAGTAAAAAGAACTCCCCTGCTGACAAGGGTCGGCGACAGCGTCTGGCGATCCCTCAGCTACATGACGGCGATCAAATGGGCACTTCCCACCTCCCGGGTATCTCAGTGCAAGTTTGATATCGCCCATTAAATCACTGACCAAATTGCATTACTTCTGGTGCCATCAATTTTAATAGCGAGGCAATATTGATTGAAGCACCTGTCCTCTTCCCTCGGTTCACTTTCCCTCACAGTCTACCGATATAATGAAATTCATTACGACAGACGCGCAATGGAATTGAAGCATAAAAAGAGGTCGCAGACTGGAGTTCTATTTTTCCTGTTTGGAAACGATTGATGAGAGTTAAATAAAAACCGGAATGGGTGAACGGTATACAACATAAATAATGAGGTGCTGCAATTAAATTGAGATGCTCTGTTTATTGAACCAATAACTCAAGAAGAGATGAATTCTTGGCATAGACTAATCAGCAATCAGGCTGACATTTTTAGCTTCGGTGACAAATACGGAAATGTTGTTGAAAAAATATTCTATTTTTTGTTCAGAACTTATTATTATTATTAACTTACTTATAACTTATATTATCTCTTTTCGTCGAAAATTTAACTGTTTTATTAGAAACGCGTCTTTTTAGATAGAAAATTGGTCCTTTTGGTTTGAAAATGTATCTTTTGGTTGAAAAATTATCTTTTATGGTTGAAGGCGAATTTTTTTTTAATTCTACTATTATATTTTTGAGTTTATTGAAAATTCGACTCTTTTTTTTTAAATTCATCTTTTTTGTTCGAAAATTGAATATGTTCTTAAACAGTCTTCTTCTGGGATAGAAAATTCGTTCTTTATGATTGAAAATTTATCTTTTGGTAGAAAAGTCATATTTTTGTATTGAAAATTGATATTTTATGGTTGAAAGTCAATTATTTTCGATTGAAAAGACTACTATCATATTTTTAGTCCACAATTTATTGCTTTTGGTTAAAAATTCTTCTTTTTGGAAGAAAATTTAATTATTTTTCCGAAAATGTAACTATTTTCTTAATAACTAAAAGTACATTAAAAAAAGAAAAACATAAACTTAAAGTCAAATTGTGCAACAAAAATGCACAAGAAGACTTAAAATAGGTATGTTCTTTTCAAAACCGTGTTTAAAAACAAATACTCAAGAAACTCAATTTGTGTAACATAATTGCACGAAATTTGCACCAAGTTGATCAAACATCTATCTTTTTAGTAATTTCGTTTTTAAGAAAATTTTCTCATTTTTTATTTTCCGGTCAACATTCAAAAAACTTATTTTGAATCAGTGTCTTCAGAAATATTGAAATACTTTAATAAGATTCATCGAATACGTATACTGTGCATACAAAATTACAATTATATTAAATTAAATTTATTTAGGAATTTTATTTTATCAATTATAAAAATAATCTACTTTCAAAAATTTAATAAACAGAGATATTAAGTTCTTTCACCGTTCTCAAAAGTTCGATTCTTGGTCAACCTAAAATTTCTCAAAAATTTTTCTTTTTTGGTTGAAAATTCAACATTTTTTTAACACTCTTTCTTTTGGATCGATAGTTCGGTCTTTGTGATTTTTTCTTTTGGCAGACGTCATCCTTTTAGAGGAAAGTTAATTATTTTCATTTAAAAATTCTACCATTATATTTAAATTCAAAATTAATCTTTTTTAATTAAAAATCCTGTTTGGTTGTAAATTTAATCATTTTATTGAAAATTCAACTTTTTTTTAACATTCGTATTTTTGGATAGAAAATTCGTACTTTAAGAGTGAAAATTAATCTTTCATGGATGATAGTTAATTATTTTTAATTGAAAAGTCTACTATCATATCTTTGGTCCAGAATTGATCTCTTTTCATAAAAAATTCTGGTATTCGGTTGAAAATTCTGTTTTTTTATGTATCTTCTTTTATTAAAAATTCATCATTTATGGTTAAAAGTTAATAATTTTTTATTAGAAAATCTACTATCATATTTTTGGTCTAGAATTCCAGAATTCTCTTTTGGTTAATAGTTCTACTATTTTGCTAAAAATTTAATTATATTGTTGAAAATTCAACAATTTTCTCAAAAATTCATCATTTTTTGTGTGAATATAATTATTTTTAGTTAAAAAGTCAACTATTATATTTAAGACTCAGAATTCATCTCTGTTGATTGAAAATTCTATTATTTGGTTAAAAATTTAAATTATTTTATTGAAAATGCAACTATTTTGTTAAAAGGGCACTTTTTTTGGTCGAAAAGTCATCGTTTATTTGGACATTTGTCTGTTTGGATAGAAAATTCTCTCTTTATAATTGAAAATTCACCTCTTGATAGAATAGTTATCTTTTTAATATAAAAATTAATTTTCCATGGACGAAAGTTAACTATTTTCCATTGAAAAGTCTACTATTATATTTTTAGTACAAAGTCCGTCTCTATTGGTAAATTTTCTTAATAATTTGTTTGCAAATTTAAATAACATTCAACTATTTTCTCAAATAGTCTTCATTGGGGGAAACTTAATTATTGTTATTTAAAAAATATACTAATATATTTTTTTATTGTATTAAAATTTTAACTATTTTTATGAAAAGTAATCTTTTATTTGAAAATTCGTCTTTCTTGGTTAATAATGCAACTGCTTTTGGTTTAAGTTTAATTTTTTTGGTTTGAAAATTCGATCATTTGGTTGAAGATTTATCATCGTAGGTAAAAAATGTAACTATATGGTTAGAAATTCAATTTCTTTTTCTTCTTAGAAATTCACCTATTTTTTTCACCATTCTATATGAGAAATAAATTAACTGAACAAATAATTATATTAATAATAATAATATTGATGGAAATTCAAAATGAAAATAATTCAGCGATTTTTTTTGTTATATAGAAGCAGCAAGAGTGATTGCTTTTCGTGCAGTCAACGAGGATAAAAATATCGAAGAAAACGATAAATTTCGTCAATTGGGCAGCTTGATGTCCGAAAGTCATTCGAGTCTCTCTACATTATATGAGTGCAGTCACCCCCAAGTTGACGCCCTTGTGAAAGCAGCCCTTGATTGTGGAGCGCTTGGAGCAAGACTCACTGGAGCCGGGTAAATAAAAAAATAAACAGGATAATTTTGTCTTATAAATTAAAGAAAACATATATTCAAATATTTTGTAATAGAAAAAATGATTCGATGATTCTTGATAGCTATTATGAGGAATAAAATTAACTTAGCGCGTCAATTCTGTTCTTCAGAAAATAATATAGAAATAAGTTAGATACAGTGGAGGCAGTAAGGTTTCAATGAAATACACGATAAAACGACTGAAACACTCAAAGTGCAATTACTTCTAAAGTTATAGCTAGAAACCTTTTCTATCGCATTCTGAACTTTTAATTACTTACGTTGTTAGTAGAGTTGCGGAAAAAAAATCAGCAACAAACAAAAAACTCCAAGTTTACTTCAACAAGGAATTAAATTCATTGCATACATTAACAATTAAACTTTGCTCTGTAGAAAGACCCACGTAATAAATATTTAAAATAGACAAATAACAAATGTCAAATAAATCAAATTAATTCATTAACTTCTGTGTGCACACCCGGATACCCGGGTATTCCACACGGTACATTTTTGCATGTAGGGTAATGGGTACAATGGTTAGCTACCCCCCTCCCCCAATAATTAGGCATTTTCTTGAAATATATGTAATTAAGAAATATTCACAAATAAAACTTAATAAACATTGCAAGATTGTTCTCAACACACTTCATGCTATTTATTATAAGTTTTCATTGTCAATATTTTTTAATATATGATCATTTTGAAGTAGCCAATCATTGTCAAAGGTGGCCAATCGCAGTACCCATTTCCCTGAGTGGAGTAAAAATGACAATTTCGCTTAGAACCTCCGAATTGTCGTTATTTAGCTCAATTCTAAGCAAATGGTGTATTTATAATTCATTTATGATTTTTTTTAAACTAGTCGACTTCAAGGTATCCATTAAAAATTCTACTTTAAGTAGATTATTAATTTATTATCGAGTTATTTGATTTATGCACGTAAAATGTGTGAAATGTGCCCAGTTGTTCAAAATGAGAATGTGAAATGGTGTGATGAGATGTGAAATGAGGACTGGGGTTCGATCACGGAGCCGGTACCAATGGAAATTTTTCGATGTACTTCTACCGGGGCTTTGGTGGCTCGGAACCCACCTTAAACTGCAGATCCCTCAGAAGAGGCCAGTTACCTCCCAAGGATTAAAAGGGCTCCATGTTGAGCAATGTCGAGCCTAACCTTGGAGGTGACTAGTCGATTGTGTGAGAATTTGAAAATGAGTCCGTGATCTCCTAGCATTGAAGCTCCAAGGGGACTCTCGCTCGTTGTTCGCTGGTCGATTTTGAGTAATGAACACACACCCACATACACTTACATAACACACCAAGGCAATGCCTCGAATCTGTGCATCTAAATGATGACCTCAGAGGGATCGCTCCGTCCACCCTAGTCTGACCGTATTCCCTCTGCGGAATGCTAGGGAGGCTGCCGGATGGCAGAGTGGGTGAGGATCACTTTGCCGTGCAAAGAAGAACGTCATTTATTGTGCGATGTGATACGCCTGGCACCTGAGAGGTATATTTTCAGAACATTCAAAACAACGAAATCCACCGAGATCTAAAATATTTGGTGAAGTTTGGCACAATAGGCTTTATAACTTGAGCGCTAGGGAGGACGTCACGGGCCCCCGCCCACATTAAAAACAAGAACAAAAAACAACTTATTAATAATTAATCATTCGTTACATTAAGGAACATTTTTGGATGCTTGTCGATCATTATTTATACGAATTGTAAATAATTTGGCTAAAAACTGCCCGGAGGGAACTACTGTGTTAAACCAATCATTTTCTTAGTTAAAGATCCATCTCTTTCGTTGAAAATTTAACTATTTAGTTGAAAATTCATTTTTTGCGGGTTGGAAATCAATTTTTGAACTGCAAATTCAAGTATTCCATTCTTGGTTAATTGTTTTTAGTTTAAAATTCAATTATTACATTGAAAATTAATTTTTTATTTTAAATCATATTTTCCGGTGCGAAATTCTACTGTTTTGTACAAAATTCGTCCTCCTAGTATAAAAATTCAACTATTTCGTTAAAAATTTGTAGTTTTTGGTTGAAATAAACTCTTAAATATTCAAAATTGAAATTGTTTTTGGTTAAAATATCAAGTAATATATTTTTCTTTGAGAATTAATCTCTTCTAATAAAAATCCAACTTATTGGTTGAAATTTAAACTTCTTTGTAAAAAATCATCTTTTTTGGTCGAAAATTTGACTTTTAAAATTTTTCTTTTTGGATAGAAAATTTGTCTGCAACTGTTATTGGTTAAGGTTGAATCTTCTTTGTTTAAAAATGTGACTATTTGGTGAAAGATTGATCTTTGCAGTTTAGAAATTTAACTATTTGGTTGAAAATTCAATTATCACCCAATTGCCTCTATTTTGAAAGCATATTGGGCCTTTGTGATGATGATCTGCAACGAAGAAGTGAAGGATTGCAAAAAGTTTTTAAATAGCTTGACGTAGTTTTTAACGGCAAAAATAATTTTTCCTAATTTTTTTCATATTTTTTAGATGGGGAGGTTGCGTTGTAGCAATCACGACAAGAAAGAATGTACATACCTTCGTGGAGGCGCTCAAAGAGAAGTTTTATCGCAATCAAGACTTGGGAGGAGCTACTTTAAAGGATCTGGTTTTTCCAACAGAACCGTACCAAGGCGCCGCAATTTACAACTTTTAGTTCCTTCATTTATGCATTAAATTCGAATTTAGTATTTTTCATCAGTTTTCTGTATAATAGTAACGTGAACGAAAAAGGATTGCCTCTTCCCACACCGACGTAGAAATAGACGCAAAGGATATCTTACTTCCTTTTTAATCTGTATAATTCTTTAATTAAAAATATATTCTTTACAAGTTTATTTCATAGAATAATTCAAATATATCCCCCGTAATCAAACTGACCAGTAAACATGTATTATAAGTGTAATAAAGATTTTGTATTAGAATTGCAAAAATATTTGACTATTTGAATGAATTTATTGTTTATTTTTCATTTAATTTTATTAGTTATTTTCTGAAAAAAGTGTCCAAATTTTAGACGACTTTGCGCACTTGTCCCTGATTACAAATTAAAAAATTAACATTGCTAAATAATATTAACACCATGGTTTGAAAATTGTGTTGTTTACGATAATCTCATTTTCTAAAACCTTCAAATTTTTGGCAATCGCCCTTAAGCAATTCTGTAAACTCGTTTCCAATAATTTACTTAATTGTTTGGTCCTGCTTTTTCCCTCGTTTCCTACTTGATGGTTATTTCCACTTCCAACTCCATGCATTCATAATAAATTTTTGCGTGAACATTTTTTCCCTAGGGACTTTAAAATAAAAAAATTATTCAAAGTAGGCAACAGCAATTAAGTTGTTCAAATATGTAATATCACTCCCTTTCTCAGTCACCTAGCAACGGGTAATAACAACCCTTAGCAATGGCTAATAACATCCTTTAGCAACGATCAATGACAATCATTAGCTACGGTTGATAAAATCCCCTAGCGACGCTTATTATCAACCCTAAGCCACAGTCAATAACATCCTTAGCAACGTCTAGTAACAACTCCCTATCAATGGACAATAGCAATTTTTTAGTAAGGGTTAATAACATCCCTCAGAAACAGTCAATAATATCCCACAGCAATAGGCAATAACAAACTTCAGAAATGATAATTGCAACTCCCTAGCAAATGCCAATGACAAACCTTAGAAATGATCAATACAACTCCATAACAATGGACAATAACAACCCATAGCAAGGGCCAATAAAAACTCTTGGCAAAGTTCAATAAAATCCCCTGGTATCGCCTTCTAACAACCATTAGCAACGATTAATACAACACCTTAGCGAAGGACAATAACAACCCTTAGCAACAACCGATACAATCAATCGTTACCTTAGCAACGGTCAATAACACCCCTAATAAATGATCAATACAACCTCAGCAATGATAATTGCAAATCCCAAGCAGAAGACAATAAAAACCTTTAGCAACGGTCAATAGCATCCCCGGCCAACAAATATTGAGAACCCTTAGCAATTTTCAATACAACTCCCTAGCAACGGTCACTGACAATAATTAACTACGGCTAATAAAATTTCCTAATCACCGACAATAACATTCCTTAGCAACGGACGATAAGAACCATTAGAAATGATTGATACTACTCTCTAGCAACAGTAAATAAAAACGCTTAGCAACTATTAATACAACTCCCAATAAACAATCAATAACAACCCTCGGCAACAGTTAATATGATTCCCTAGAAAAGGACAAAAATGAACCTTAGCAACGATCAATACAACTCTCTAGCGGTTAATAAAAACCCTTCGCAGCGGTCAATAACATACTCTAGCAACGGTTAATATTAAACCTTAGCAACGATTAATACAGCTCACTAGCAACGGTGAATGACAATCTTCAGCTACGGCTGATAAAATCCCCTAGCAACGATCGATAATAACCTTTAGCACTAGTCAATAACAACCCTTAACAGCAATCAATAAAACTCCCTAGCAAAGATTAATAACAACCATTAGAAATGATCAATACCACACCTTCACAATGAACAATAACAATTCTTAGCATCAGTCAATAAAAACTCTTGGCAACGGTCAATAACATCCCCTGCAAACGATTAGAAACCTCCCTCAGCAACGATCAACACAATTTCCTATTTGCGAATAATAAAAACTTTTATCAACAGTCAATAATATCGCCTGTCAAAGGTCAGTAAGAACCCATAGCAACGATCGATAAGACTCTCTAGAAAAGGTTAATAACAATAATTAGATACGGCTAATAAAATTTTTCAACAAAGGACAATAAAAACCCTTAGCAACGATTAACACAATTCCTCAGCAACGGATAATAAGAACTTTTAGCAACAATCGATACAACTTTCTAGAAAGAGACAATAAAAATCCTTAGTAAAGGTCAATTTCAACCCTTAGGAACAATCCATATAATTCTCTAGCAACGGACAATAATAGCTCTTAGCAACGGTCAATTAAAACATTAAGCAACGATCAATACAATTTCCTAGAAACGGACAATAGCAACTCTTACAAATGATCGATATAACTTTCTAGCAGTGGTAATTAACAAAGCTCAGCAACGAACAATACAACTTCTTATCAGCTGACAATAACAAGTCTTAGCAACGGTCAATAACAATCCTTAGCAAAGGTCTATGAAATCTTCGGCAACGGTTAGTAATAAACCTTTAGCAACGATCAATACAGCTTCCTATCACTGCCGATAGCAACTCTTAGCAACGGTTGATAACATCCCCTAGTAACGATTAATACCAACGCTTAGCAACGATCAATATAGTTCCCTAGCAACGGTCAATAACAATCGTTAGTTACGACTAATAAAATTCCCGAGCAACGGACAATAAGAACCTTTAGCAACAATCGATAACCTCCCTAGTAGTGGTCAATAACAAATCTTAGCAACGATCAATACAATTTCAACCCTTATCAACGGTTAATAACATCCCCTAGCAACGTTTAATAACAACCATTAGCAATGATAAATAAAACTTTCTAGCAACGGAAAAGTAACAATCATTAGCAACAATCAATTAAAACCCTTAGCAACGGTTAATAAGAATCCTTAGCAACGATCAATGCAAATCCCTAGAAATGGTCAATAACAACCCTTAGCAGTGGTCAATCCAGCTCCCCAACAATGGACAATAACAACCTTTAGCATCTTGGGGTAAGGGGGTCCCGTGGGATACGTGAAATGGGGGGAAATTCCCGTGGGATGAGAGTATCCCGCGGAATAGATGGGTTCCCATGAGATAAGTCCACGGAAAAAAAATTATAGCTGAACCAGTGATATTTATCCTTGATCTAGATACAAAAACTCGTGAAATGTTTAAAGCAGGTATTTGCAGCAAAATTTATTATGAGTATTATTATCAATGAATAACATAAATGAATAGTTAAAACAAAAATATTATATAGCTGAATCACGAATGTAAGAACTCTGAATATGTTGCTAATCTAATAGGATTAATTTTGACAGAGGTTCGAAATTTATAATTGATTGAACAGTTTAACAGTTTTTAGTTTCATTGATTTTATTTTTCAGTATTTTTTTGTTTCAATTATACATTTTTTCCGTGTGGGGTCTCGAGGGATAAGTGTGGTTCCGAGGGATACGCAACCCTAAAAATGAAATATACTCAATAATAAAAGAAAATCCATATATCAAACAAAATAATCATCACGGTAATGATTGAATATCTGATCTTGGCGTGAAATAAATATTTAGAGAAAGCACGTTTTCGATGAAGCTTTTCAATTGAATAAAGTACTCCGATTTCAAATTCTAATCTAATGCTTTCTTTGAGGATATACATTTTCCTCTTTAAAATTTTTGTCCTCTCAAAAATTCTTTAGAATTACACAATTCAGAAATTGAATTCTCAGTTTGTCACCTCAAATCTCCATTAGTTAAATATACAAAAATAAATTGAAGTACCATTGTTCAATCTTAATTTGCGATTCGGAGAACTATATTATATTCTCCTCTCGAATTTCCATCAAATTTTCACAAGTCTTCTTTCAACATTCGACTGAATTCATAAGGATTCCTAAGGGTCTTCATAATAATAAGATAAAATCTATATTCTTAGGAGTGATATTTTTCCATCATTTGAACCGAGCATTGAAGATTTAAAAAAGAAAAAATAATTTTATAGAGTGATAAATTCGGGGATAAATTTTACCACACAGTTTTCTAATCAAATTTCCAATGATATGGATATTATTAGAGTGGGTAGAAAAAACAAAATTATGAAAATATAAATCGGAAATATGTAGAAAAGTAATGTATTAGGACCCTGAAGAAGTATGATTAATTAGGTGTGAATTGATGAACGCCTTCAACGATGTCTAGGCAATAACCCATTTTTGATGGACCCCTTTTTCAAAAAAATAATTGGAAACCCTAAAGAAATGACTAGAGCATTTTATAAGGTGTTTCAGGCTTTTGTAATAGTAAAAATGTATTAGAATTGTTTCTTGATATTTCTGAAAAATCAGAAATGTAATTACAGTAAATTTTATAAAAACTGAATTTCGTGTTTTTTAAGTAAGCTTTTTTTATATGACTCTAAAAGATATTCATAACTTGTTTGCGCTCTTTACTGTGAAAATGCATTAAAAAATAATAATTTATTATTCCTGATGAAAAATTTCAAATGGCTTATCCAGTAATCTCAACTTTTGCTAAAACATTAAAAATCATCATCAGATTCTTGAAATGAATTAATAGAGAAAAAAGTGTTTTTTTCTTCTTCAAATATCTATTTAAAACCAAAAAAATCTCTTTGGCATCTGAAAATTATTATAAAAAATTTTTAGTCTGAAAATTTCTAGTTTCTGAAAATGTATACAAATTTATAAGACTTCATGGCTGATATGCTGAAATATTAAATTTTCAGCATTTAAACTATTTACGTAAATAGCATATTTGTATAGTGTATAAGATCAGCGTTTTCAAAAATTTAATATTTTATATGGTTAAGGGAATATGAAATTCTTTTCTTTTTCAAGACTGCAGTTGCAAAGAAGTACTTTAACTGACTTCGACTATTTGGATTCTATATTATTTTGCTGAAACAGAATAAATTAAATTTAGGATTGCAAAGTGCTGGAGAGATTTGTTTCGTTGTTTATTCTTAATGAGTTATTAAATATATTATGAAGATAACCTTACATTCCTCATAGATCTGAAGTTTTCAGACTTACGAAAAAAATATTCTCAAAATTAATCAGTAGGTTATAATTACCCGATGTATCTATTTGTGATATGAATTTTACGTTCAGTTTTATTTGTTTATAAGACATAATATTTTTGATAGATATTGGGATAATGAATTTTTTTTATGCAAATTAACCCTCCTAGTACCAGGTGGGGTCTGACCCGACCCCACGTTTCATTAATTCTAGTCTAGCGCATGCGTGGGAAGGAGGAGCATCGCTTCCGTTTGGGTAACCTTTCCTTTAGTCTCGCTCTATCCATCAGAGAATTTACGTACTTACGGTGCATAAAATGTCAACGACAAGTGTGTGGGCAACACAAGAAAAGATTATGTCCCCAATGTGCTTCTCAAAAAGAAGAACATACTTTATAGATAAGCGAAAATATTTCAAATGGTTCTTTACTAGTTTTTCTTATTGTTTACCCAATTATGCAAATTTGCTTTATTTTTTCGTCTTTTTGACATTAGTTATGGCTGTCACCATGATCATGAGTGGCTAAAACATTGTAAGCAGAACATCTCCAAGAATGCAGGAATCGGATTTGAAAAATAGCGGCCTCTAAGTGATATGGAAGAAGTCTGAATTCGAAGTATTAATGGAAAAATTAATGAACATGGTTTTATTTTCTGTATTTTGATCATAAACGATTTTGTGATACTATTAAACACATCAAATTTCTTACAAGAAAGTATCCCCAACCGGACCTCAATATAATGAGGTGATAAACACTTTTCTTCAAAATTAAATTAATTTTGTACTTCATTTGCGCCTAATAATTTTATAAGCTTTTGTGCATGTCGCATAAAATCACCTGTAGGAGTGCGTACGTTTGCCACCCTTACTTCACCATCCTTGCCTGGATATGCTTTATTTATTTTTCCTTTTCTCCAAACATTTCGCGGACTATCTAAATCTAATATTAAAACAATATCCCCAACTTCTAAAGGTTTTTCCTTTTGTTTTCAGATTGTGCGAGAAATTAAGCTTGGCAAGTATTCGCGCAATCAACGCTTCTAGAAATTATCAGCATAAAACTGCGCTATTCTATATTGTTCACGCGGGCAGAGGTATTCTGGGTCATATCTGCCAAGTTTAACTTCTCCTGATGACACGCCTAGCAAAAAATGGGTTGGGGTGAGAGCTTCGTTGTCGCGAGGGTCGAAAGAAACGTGTGTGAGAGTCGCGAGGTTACCGAGTGTTCGATTTCGCATAACGTCGTGTACAATACCTCTTCACTTGGCGCTTGATCCAACAAGATTGTTTTTAATGCGCTCTTTACAGATCATATCGATCTTTCCCACGCTCCACCCATATGCAGAGCTTCAGGAGGATTGAAGTGCCACCCAACCTGTTTGTTAGAAGCAAACTAAGCAATTTTGTTGATGTCTAAACTTAAAATCGCTTGTTTTAATTCAACACTTGAACCTCGTCAATTCGTGCCGATGTCGCTGCAAAAAGGCAAGCCTCTCCGAGCAGCAAGCCTATGAATTATCATAACTGCTGAATTTGTACTCAGACTCGAAAAGAGTTCAATATGAATCGCTGGAGTTGTCAAACATGTAAACAGAACACCCCAGCGCTTTTCCCTGCGTTGACCGATTTTTACAAACATTGGGCCGAAGTAATCTATCCCGCAACGGCTAAACGGTCATTGGTTCGCTGCTACTCAAGCAGTTGGTATGTCACCCAATAACGGATTTCGCGGCTTGCCTCTTTGTACTCTACAAACTAGACATTTGTTGATAATCGACCATAAAGCGCTGCGCAAACCAACGATGTAATAGTCTTGACATAACTCGTTCAAAACTGCGTCACTACTTGCGTGATAAAATTTCCGATGGTACTCTTTGATAAGCATGATGGTGGCAGGATTTTTGCTATCTAAAATTATCGGGTTATTATTAAACTTTACCTCTGGCGAAAAAGGTATTCGACCTCTAGCCCTTGATATTCCATTTTCATCTAAATACGGTCTAACTCCGGCTATTTAACTGCCTTTACTCACTTCTCCCTTTTTTTAACGTGCTTATTTAATTCATAAAACATACTTCTTGAATTGGGCGAAACCAATACTGCTTGCTCTTGCCGTTTCTACAGATGTAGGTGACGAAATCCTACCCCTCCACTTATTAAATGCCCTACATGCGCGCCTAGCTGTGGCGAGTAAGCCTCGCCATCCTAATAATCTTATCGGACGGGAAAGGTATGTTGGCTCGACCAAAAGCACGCATACGAAAGCTTTTCTTTTTGCCAAAATATCAATTTCAGATTTTTCTCTTTCACTAAGGAACTTCTCTAGCGGCCAATCTGAATCTCCTTTTTGTAAAAACTCTTGTCCCTTGAACCATCGTGCTTGCGAATGTAATACATCTTTAGAAAAACGAGTGACGTCGTCCACAGGATTTTTGCTGGTAGGCACCCATCTCCACTCCGAGCTTCGCGTTAAATCGCCAATTTCGCCCAGTCGATTCACGACGAAAACTTGTCCTGTACGGGGCTCCGATTTAATCCACCTAATAACCGTAGCAGAATCTTACCACAAGAATCGATGAATAATTTCGATTTCGAGTTCATTCTCTGCTAACTTTTTAAGTCGCCCGCCAAAAAGTGCGACTTGTAACTCTAAACGCGGTACAGAGAAGGCTTTAGTGGTGCGACTCTACTCTTTGCCATCACTACTGAAACATGAGCGTGTCGGTGTGTATTTTCATATCGTAAATATACAGCCGCGGCGTAAGCAGTTAAACTCGCGTCACAAAACATGTGAAGTTGCGCTTTAGAATCTTGTTTATCAATAGATTTTAGACAACGCGGTATTCGACCATCTCTAATGCTTCTCAAGTTTGATAGCCAGTCTATCCAAACTACATGTTCTTCATCGCGTAATCTGCTATCCCAGTCGATTCCACTACGCCAAACTTTCTGCATAATGATTTTTGATTTTAAGGTAAAGGGAGAGACAAGACCAAGTGGATCGAAGATCGACATAATAACCCTAAAAACTTCGCGTTTGGTCGGTTTTTTATCACGATTCAAAATTTCTTTTGCAATCTCGAAAAATTTTGTATTAAATTTTAATTCGTCCGATTGCGGATACCAGAAAAGTCCTAAAACTCTCTCTCTCCCTCGTTCGCATAGTCGCGTTTCCTGTTCTTTTTAAGATAAATTTTTATTTGCGATTTCAGGTAAAACTTCAATAGCATTGCTTACCCATTCGTGCATTTCAAAATTAGCTTGTTTATTTATCGTGATCACGTCGCATATCATTTTAACCGCTTCTGATTTGGTTTTGACACTCGTCAAATAGTCATCCATGTAACTATTTTTTACAATACTTTTAGATGCTTTTGGATGTGAATCGGAGAACTGCTTAGCATTTTTGTTTTAATATAACTCGCATTGGACGGTGATGATTTTGCGCCAAAAATTGATATCTTTATTTCGTAAACGTCGGGCTCTCTATCTCTATTGTCTTCACGACATGAAAACATCTGTGCGCCGCAATCTTCCTTGATAACATCTATACGCAAAAACATGTCTTTGATATCACTGATAACCGTTATACTGTATTGTCTAAATCGTATAAGAATTCCTGGTAAAACTTGTAAAAGATCAGGTCCGGCATCTAATTGATTGTTTGAGCTTATTCCCTTAATTTTTGCCATGGCATCGAATAAAAAACCTATTTTATGACGTTTGTTTATGTTATAATCCCCAAAATACGGCAATCACCAAATCTTTGGTCTCTTATCGTTAATATTTACTTTTTCAGCATAACCGAGTTCTATGAAACGATTCACTGCTTTGTAATACAACATTGCGTAAACTTGATGGCGATCTAACCTGCGCTATATTGTTACTAAACGTTTTTTTTTCTGTTGAATAGCTATTTACATTTGAAAAGCATTGATTTTTCCATAATAAACCAGTTTCCCAACAACCACCTAAGTTACGACTTCTTCCTTTTTCAAAATTTCCAATGCGCGATCGTTCTCGCTTTTATGAATTATTTTTAAACTCCTTACCAAGCTATCCAATTCGGAATAATGTTTTAATAACGCGTCTAATCATATTTCTCCTTCGCACGATTCGTCACCAATATATCATCGACTCGCGCTCTCCTGATATTTCTCAGACGTTTAAAACTGATTGTGCTGCCTTTGATGCAAGACATTATCTTTTATTTCTCTCAACTCGCGCGCACCTTTAAATTCGTGTCTACCAAAAAATTTTACAACATTAATGTCAACCTTTTCAGAATGATTCATTAAAATTTTTTTATTACTTATTCCTTGCAAAATTAAACTTATCTTTTCTCCGCGCACTCCAATTTCTCTAGCTAAATTCTCGTCAATTAGAGTAATAGTTGAGCCGTCATCCAACAACGCGTACGTTTCTACAGACTCTTTTGAACCTTCAACGCGTATCAGCACGATTTTTAATAATACGCTCGGCTCATATAGTCATTTTGACGAATCATTCATGGTGAAAGCCACATTCACATTACCCGATACTCTTGGTTCAACAAACGCTGGTTGACCAGATTTTTCTGTACGCTTGTTAACGCTTGCACTGTCTGAATTATGCAATAATGTGTGATGACTTTTTTTGCAACGAGAGCATCTGTTCGATTCATTACAGCTATCTCTCCTATGTTGCTTTTTTAAACAGTTATAACACAAACTGGAATTTCGTGCTACAGGCCACCGTCTGTGTAAAGGCTGTTTTTCAAACAGAACGAAGAGTCGGGGAACAAAAGGGTCTAACCCCGTTTTTCCAAATTTTTCAGGACGCCAGAGAAACGTTTGTATTTTGCGAGATTACCGAATAAAATATATTGGATATCTATGATCAATAATCTTCACTCTTGAAAGTTGTTTAAAATTTCATGCGAATCTGTCAAATAGTTTTAGATTTATGAGACATCAAAGTTAAGCACGGGCCCAACCCAAGGGGGTAGAGGCGAACAAAAGGGCCTAACCCCAAGCAGCAAGCATTCACTCGGCTTAGTTCCGCCTGGTCTGCGGTGCAATTATATAAATAAATACTAGCAAATACAGTAATAATTTTTAACTGAATATATTTGTTATGTTTTGAACAATTAATTATTTATTGTCTAGTACATTTTTCTGAGCCTGATCTATTATATTGAGTGATACTTTATTTTCGATTAATTGATAACTTATTTGTGAATTTAAAACTAAACTTGAATGTTCGTACATGAACGAAAAACAGATAAAGGGTATATGAAATGTCGATCAAAATGATACATTCAGTCAAGTTGAGGTTATGTTTAATATTTGTAATTCAAAATAAAAAATAAAAACGGGGTAGGTCAGCTGAGAAGGAATGATCTGCATTCTGCATTTAAAATTCTAATTATTTTAGGTTATTTACACTCATACTCTACTATAAATTTACAAACATTTTGTCAAATGGTCAAATGTGTTCGAATCAATATAACCTCAAACTTAAGAACATTGTTCCGGCGTGTAGATAGACAAAAGTCATTATCCAATTTTAATTAAGGATAGCTAATTTTGATTCTTTGAAAATGTTCAAAAATTGCAATATTCCATAATTGTAATATCGAAATTATATAACAGTGATATATTGTCGTGGAATTCCAATGCGCGATGCGCATGCGCTCGGACGATTTTAACATCTGAATGTTTTTCAGTTTAACATAAATATATTTTTACGCCTAACATCTCAAAAACATAGTAGATGTTTGGCCTGAATATCCGCATGTTAGGCGGTACAATCTTACCCTTTGAACATCTACATTTAAGCATCCAATTTTCTCCGTGTAAATTTTCAACCAAATAGTAGACTTTTGAACCATAAAGAAAGGTCTTTTTGCCAAAAAGATTTGGATTTTCTTATTGGATTATATTAACTCATTTCACATTTAAGCGAAAGGAAAAAGAATTCTTTAACAAAGGGGAAAAGGGGGGCGTAGGGGAAAGAGTGTAATGTCTGAAAGGTGAAACTGATTTTAATACATATTAAGTTATTATTGAAGTGTACCGTTGCAGGAATCTTTCGAAAAATTCACAAAATTTGTTAAAATTGATCATGAAGAAACGTACTAAGCATTATCTAAGTTCGTAACGTTACTTCTACTGCCACCCCCTTCCTCCCCCTTTCGCCAACCGTAGTTTTTGGTGCCCCCAACCCTCAAATTGGTAAAGTAGTTTTTGGACGGCCCCTAACCTTCTTTTATTTTTTAAAAATAATTTTTATTTTGTGAAAAATATAGAGATGCAAAAGATAAAATTATGTTTATCTAATTGTAAATGGTATATGCTACAAGTCAATACATATTGCATGACCTATTCCACGGATGCACGGATATTCGTCTTTCCACGTGGGCATTGATGATATCTTTCAGGCATATAGAGTGGGCAGTAGAACCGTCAAAATAGCCCAAAGCATTTTATGTTAGCCACACTTTCAGTTTTTTCTTTGTGTCATAATACTCATAATGCGACGTCATCGCTGCCCTTGCTTGAACGCCTGGTGTCACTGACTTAGCTTTTTTTCCGGTGGCTTGAAAGGATTAGGCTCTAAGGCAAACACGAATTAGTCAAGCCTTAATCACATTTTGCATAAAAGTTGCGCCAGTATTTCGCAATGGCGTAGACCGTAGAGCCAAAAATAGAAACATATCTCGAGGAAATTGAATTCTTCGTCATATAGAATCTAGACTCAGCGAATATCATGTGATCGTTTATCAGTATCACGTAATAACACTAATACTTCTTGTCTCGAGTGTGACCAAACTGATTAAAGTACAAAGGACGCGATATCTTGTCGCTAGATTTTGTTTACTCCAATTTATGAATTTTTAAAAACAACAACGTTTTACAATTGATTGAATAACGGTAATTTAAAAATAGATAAAAGAATTTAAGGTTGTTCTCGATGTTCTCGATGTACAGTCAAGCTCAAAATTAATCAAATTTTTATATTGAATTCTATGATCAAGCAATATAGATCCTCGTAGTTACTTTTAATCAATTTTGAAAGAGAAAACGAAATGGTAAATAAGAAAAAATTATTTTTTAGATGTAAAATAAGCTATTTTTCATTAAAATTACGACTTTTTGTAGTGAAAAGAAAAACACAAATATTTTAAGCATTTTAAGAGTTTGGAACTGAATTAAACTAAATTATTATTAAATCTAAATTAAATCTGAATACAATTGAATTTTTTTTACTTTTGTTGAATTAATCTCGAATTAAAATGAATAGCATTTTCTGAAATAAATTCTCTTGAAGTCATGTAAATTATATTTTTCTTAATGTTGTAAAGTTCCATTAAGTTGAATAAGATTCTTTTAAAGTTGTTTGAATTGACTAAGGATTCAATTTAAATCATCACGATTTTAATTTATTTTCATTGAATTCGTTTAAATGTGTTGATTTCACTGAAATACTGTTTATTTATTTGATTTTTTCATTGCATACCAAACTTTAACCTATTTTCAGTTGCATTACGTTTATTTGAATTAAAGCGGAATTCAGTGCAAATCTCTTTGAGTTTAGTTTAAATTACTTCGAATCAAATTTCATTCATCACGATTTCAATTAAATTCAGTCAAAATCACTTTCGATTTGAACATCTTGAATTCAGATTAAATTCAATTCAGTCCCGTGAAATCGAATACAATTCCGTTGAATTATTCTACTGAATTCACCTGAATTTGTTCTAATATCGTTGAAATCAATTTAATTTTACCCATAATCCACTCATAGTTGAAATTAACTGTAAGGGAATTCATTCTCATCCTCATTTGAATTGTTTTGTTACTTTTGAATTATTTTAACATCTCTTATGTTCAACATTAATTCAATTGAATTTACTCCCAATTTCGGTACATTATGTTTTTTGGCACATTTTAATTTTCGTTAGATATAGTTGGATTTAATTGATACACTCTCTAATTATGTTGAATTAACTTCAATTCTTCTGAATTTAGATGAATTTGCCTTAAATTTGTTTAAATTGCCAAATAAAATTGCGTAGGTTGATCATTTACATATATTCTTTTGTCTCTTTTCTATTAAGTTATCCTCTAATCTGCAATTTCTTCAACTCTTTTACTTCATCTTTTTATTATTTATCATTTCCTCTACATCTTATGAATTCTGATACTTTTTCCATGCTCTTAAACTCTTGCATCAACTTGTTATGTCGTTCATTTTGCCTCTGTTCTGTCGCCTCCAAGATCTTCTACAAGTATAATTTTATAATTTCCTTTTTAAAATTGTATGTATATAAATGATACAACTATCTATAAGTCTTAAAGGAACTTTTTTTTTAATTCCAGGTGGTCGTTAGATGCTCAGGCAGAAGCAGTGAAGAGTCTAGATTGGCAGCAGCATGCTTACGAGATAGCATCTCAATATCCACAATCTTCCTGCTGAGGCTACATTGCCATGTTGTTTAGGTAATTGCGATTAAAATACTTGAATTCAAATCGCGAATAAATCTACTTAAACTACTTTTATAATACATAAAATCAACTCTACTTTAGCCTTCCGTGTCACTTCATTCAAGTTTAGGTGCACGGAGAAAAATTGATGTTTAAACGTAACATCTAAATGTTCAGGTTTAACATATTTTATTTTTAACTATAGGACAGCAATCTAGGTGTTCAAAGTTAGTATCTGTAGATATTAAAAAGTAAGATGTTACTCTCTAAAATCCAAAATGTTCAACTGAAATATCCGACATATTACATGTATGTTTATATCAAATAACGGCTGTGAATATTTGAGGAGTTTACTTATTTCTGATCATTTAAGGAATTGATTGATAGCATATTTGTGAATTTAAAACTAAACTTTAATGTTTTAACGTGAATGAAGAACAGATAAAGGTTACATGAAATCTCGATCAGATTATACATTCAGTCAAGTTGAGGTTATGTTTAATATTTGTAATTCGAAATAAAAAATAAAAGCGGGGTAAGTAAGCTGAGAACAATGGACCTGTAATCAGCAATTAAAATTCTATATATTTTAGGTTACTTAAACTAAAATTGTATTTTAAATTTACAAACATTTTGTAATATGTGTTCGAATCAATATAACCTCAAACTTAAGAACTTTATTCTGTCGTGTAGACAGAGAAAAAAGTCGTTATCCAATTTTAATTACAGATAGCTAATTTTGATTCATTGGAAATGTTCCGAAATGGTAATATTCCATGATTGTAATATCAAAAATATATAGCTGTCAAATATAGTCGTTAAATTCCATTGTGCTATGCGGATGCGCTCGAACGATTTTAAAATCTGAATGTGTTTCAGTTTAACATAAAAATATGTTTACGCCTAACATCTCAAAAAGATAGTAGATGTTCGGCATGAATATCTACATGTTAGGCGGTACAATCTTACCCTTTGAACATCTACATTTAAACATCCATTTTTCTCCATGTAGATAAATTTATTCTATTCATTACCAAAACATTCGTGTAGTGAATTTGATAGACAAAGAAGAATGCTAGAATTATTTTAACAATTAATGATACTTAACTGAGGAGAAATAATTTTGACGCTAGTTGTTTCTAATAACATTTCAGCAAATTGTCGTGGCAGCTTATCGCGATTCTCAATAGTGAGTGAATTGTCTATTCATAAATTATAGAATACATAAATTAATCGGGAAAATTTATGGATAAAGAAGTAGGGTAATTGGTATAATGCGTAATTGGTGACTGAATGTTTCAAGTTTAAAAATGTATGAAAAACACTATAAATAACAATTCGAACACACACAATGATTGGCGACGAAGTAGTGATTAGCACAGAGCAATGATTGAATTATTTGGTCCTTGAAAGGTGGTGAAATATAGTCACTGGCCTCATTACGTATCTTATAGAATCCTGACTTTTAGAGAACAGTCATTCGCTTCTAAGTTGCACAATATTTGGCTAGAATATTTTTGGGATTATTTCGCTCATTGTTTTCAAGAAAATGTAACAAACGTTATTTGTATAGTCATTATGTCTTTGATGTATTCACGATTTATTGGTGACACATTTATCGATACACGCATATAATTTTAATGATAGAGTACTAATCTCGTCGTTCTTTAATCAACAAATTAAAATGAAATGCAAAACTTTATAGTAACCTTTAGTTACAATAAAAAAAACTATAATTTTCTACAAGATAACTATTTTAATAGTAGTTTTATTTGTGAATATTTTCTAATGTGAACATATTTAAACGAGGTAGCCCATATTGGGGAGGTGACCAACCATTGTATATACCTGTTACCTTAATTCAAGGGTTGATCGAAAATTAATCGAAATTTAAAGAAATTGCGACTTATCTGCTTCTTTCCTCGAATACCGTGTCGGGTATCAATTCCAAAAGAGGAGGAAAAGCGATGGAATTTTGGCTTGAAATGTCTCGTTGCGAATTTCAAACGTCGGGTTCTTTCGAAGAAGTGGATGAACTCGGTAGGAACGGGTGAAGAGTAAAGCGATAGTTTAGAAACGAATAGAGGGAAAGAGAAGTCGAGTAAAGAAGAAAGGGGATAGGCGTCGAGCTGAGATTGCAGTATATAAGTATGGCGGTAAATAACACGTCACACGCCACTCGGTTTACCTTGCACCCCTCTTGCGAGGGTAACTCTTTCAAACTCACAAGAACGAGAAAAAAGAACTAGTAACGAAAAATTAATATCACAATCGGAGGCGATGATTGGATCTTGATTAAGTCTACTTCACGTCAGCTGTTGCTCTTGGGAAATATTTTGTGTCATCTCTATCATAATTCTTTATTGGGTAAAATTCAACGTTTTTATAATTAAGGTGAAGAAAGAATTTTTGCCCATGAAAATGTATGAATATAATGGGCCGTAAAATCAATGGTTTCCTTAAACCGAGAAGTTGGTTGGGACAACTGATAAAGAATTTGGGACAACTACTTTCATTCGTAACATATGCCGCTGCGACATAAGTGGTTGTGGTTACTACTTTTATTTCTAAGAATGGTAGTAGTTGTCCTTACTACTTTTCATGTTGCCGCAGCAACTTCCGATTGTAGATAACCATTTTCAGGTAGTTGTACTCAATACTTTAAGTTGTAAGTTTTACTATTAAATTATTTATTCTCAGTACTCAAAGTAATTATATCCTAACATTTAAAATGAATACAGTTACTATTCCTGAAAGGCAATATACATCATCTACCAAAAATCAATTTATCCTAAATGTGAATATAAAAGCTAGGAGAATTCCTGTTAAATCAATAAACTCATCATTTGTTGTTGCAATGCTCTGGTCTATGCAATATCTTGCGATACCTTTTAATTTTGCTGAGATAGCTTCGGTTGAAAATTCTTAATTCGAACTACAACTGAAACTTTAAAGATTTCACTTAACTAACCTAATATCTTTCTGTTCATCACTGAAAAAATGGTTCGTTGGGAAAACTATTTAGTTTATAAGATATGTTACTGTCATTCTACTAGTTTATACAGCTATTTTACTAGTTGGCGCAACAATTCCATTAGGTACAGTGACTATTCAATTAGTACCAACAACTAATAAAATGGTTGTCTCGACTAATAAAATAGCAGTACCATATCTTACAAACTAAACAATTTGCTCAAATTACCATTTTTTTTTCAGCGATGATGTGTGTGAATTAAAATGGAGATCCACAACAAAAATTGTTGTAAAACGATTCGACAACGCATAGTATATTTCTATTCGAATTCCACGTGGATTTGACATGAATTCCTCCTAATTATTTTTACCTACATAACTCATCGGTGTCACGTTGTTATCTTACTGACATGAAGTCCTGAAAGCTCCATGTCTAACTAACTATTTTTTACTTACCTTGGAGTTTTTCAAAGTAATATTCTGGTCTAGGTTACCAGCAAATTCTGAATTTCAAGTATATGTGAATAATTAATCAATGTGATAATGTGATCAACTTCCTCAAAACCTCCGAAATACTAAACAGTGAGATGATCGTGAACATGACGCAATATTACTTCGCCAAGGAAAAAACTTGTAGCCTTTTATTTGTTAGAAAATAAATTGATGCTAAATGTCATAACTTTGATTTGTTAGGCTCACAGATACTATGGTTACTAATATGAACTATGTATGAGTACTAACAATGAATTGTTGACACACACAAATGGTTAGTTAGTTTCACCATCGAACTAGTTGTCGTGAATAATACCACCTGTACTAAAAAAAATCTTGTGGCCCCAACAAAACCATTTTTGCAGTGCGTGACCAATTCTTTTCGAAGATCTTTCAAACTAATAAGTCGAATGAATTTTCTATACCAGGCAGACGTAAAGGAATGAAAGACAAAGATCTGCCTGAAATATAAAATCCATTTGACTTATTAGTTTATGAGTACAGGTTCGTCGAAAAGAATTAGTCACACGTGACAGCCTGGTACATGACCTCAAACCACTAAGTACATACTTTTTACTCAAGAAATAACTGAAAGGGAACGCTATTATTCTTTTTCTCAGTTTTTTCCACAAGCCACTAACTCAAACAATTTTGTTTGTAAAAGAACAAAATACCAATTTTGCTAAAATCAAAAAAAAAAAATTGTGCAGGAATCTGAAAACCTTTTATTGGAGAAAATACCGGATGAGTTCGCCAGCAAACAAGATTTTGACGTCGGAGATGGCAGTGGATTTCGTAATCGCGCAGCCAAGCCCAGAAAAGAAGGCAAGGGGTTGCGAGATAAATCTCAGAATTTAATATCCTTCAGAAAGGTATGTAATATCCTCAAAGGCTTTTCGCCCACCACCACTCTTCCTTGTATGAGAGTGCGTTTTTGCCTAAAACCACAAACAAGGCGTCACCACTTCTAGTCTCATCAACAAGGCGGGACCGTAAAGAAAGTCACGAACTTGGTAGCGGTTGCGCTTCTGGCGGTTCCCAGGCGAAGAAGATTATTGATGAACCTCGATAGATAAGACGAGAAGAATCACTGCCGGCGTAATGACGAAATGGCTGTTACGATGTGACGTCATTTCAGCATCGATCGATCATCTTCCAACGATCCAAAAAACAAACGCCGCAGTCTTGAAGGGCGTTTTTTATTTACGCCTAAAAATGAATACCACACCTTAAAAATACAATTTTTCTCACCAAAATTATTCCCCTAATGGCTGGTGTCTAGCATGATAAAAAAAAGTTTCTTTACATTTTTAAAACAATAAAAAAAGAATTAACAGTTGCAGCGATTATTACCAATTTACCATATTTTAACTACATTTATTTTAAATATGGAAAGATTCTCCATCAAATAATTTGAATCTTGAAACCTTAATTTGACAGATTAAAAATTCTAGTTTGAAAATGGCACACTACTAATATTGTCTACAATATTTGTTGAAGACGCAAAAAATCGAACATTGTCCATTTTTACACTATAAATCTAAAAAATTTGAGTTAAAATGGTTCAAAATATAACAATTCACTAATTTGACGCTTATAGCTTTCATTATTAGAGACTTTTGAATCTGAATACATTGTTCAAGAACGTGTTTGAGCGTGTTAATATTATAGAATTCAAAATCCAATGATTTCAAATTCACATCTTGAAAAGAGGCACTGAAAGCAGATTTATAAAAATTTGAATATGTACTAAATTTAACATTTTAAACTTAATGCCGTCCAAATTGAAAAAAAAAATTTCATTTGAAAGGCTTAACATGTTCCAGTTTCACATTTTAATCTCAGCAATATTGGATGTCACAAACGGCGTTGAAGATTATTATTTAAAAGCTAGTGTTAAATAAACCAGGAACCTTTTCAAATTGATGATTGATTAGGTTTAACGTGAAGGGGGTCTGAAAGTTGATTTCGGCTAAATAATAATCTGTACTTATCATCTACCCATAATACCTTTGAATTTTAATGATTTTGAAAATGGAACTACAGTACGAATCGACTATTTATAAACCAGGAGATTTGAGTACAGCTCTGCTAATCTTGTGGGTCCATCGAAATATCATTTTGGAGTCTGAATAATTGAAAATTATCTGCACGAAATTAATTCACGATCGTGTAGGGTGCCACGCCGATTATATTGCATCCCCCTCTAAGTCCACGATCCGATCAGGCTAACATTTCCATACAACGTTGATTGCTGAAACGGTCCTTGGAGCAGCCGGTGTCTCCATTACCATGTCGATTAATAATTACGCTGCTCTGAATTGGATCTCCTGATCGCCGTTTCTCCTTCATCTATCTGTATAGAAAATGGCTCGACTTTCCGTTTCTCTAAAGCTTTCAAATTTGTAAAACTTCCAGCTACTCAGAAATAAATTCTGCGACTTTTAGTAGTGTTTCACGTATTATTTGTCGAGATTAAATTGTCAGCGAATTAATCAAACTTATACAAGAATTACAGTGGTATTTGATCCGATTTATAAAGAAAATATTTGCACTTTTGAATTTGTAAAGTGTAGTTGAATTGATTCACAAAACTCGAATCGATACTTTTTATAGTAACACAGCAGGAACTTAATTAAAGTTGTATGAAGAGATTGATCTCTCGTTTTCATTTCACAAATCTAATTTAATAACTCACACATAGGTGATAACACCGCAACTAATTGTATCAGCTTTATCAGTGGCATAAGTGGTCCTTATTTTCCAGACACTTATAAATGTCGTTATTAAAATGGAAACTTGGCCTCCTTTCTTATAATATCCATCACTGAAATTTTCTTTTTCATTTTTCCCATCCTAAAGGTCGACATGAAAGTCGATAAAATATCCGTGGAGCCGTGGCGGCAACAAATGTCAGTCCTGATGATAGCTGTACCGCGTTGTGCTATATGTAGCTTCGGTTCTTCGATTCTGAGCCACTGAGTTGAAGCGGTAGAATAAAAGGAATAGTCACCGCTGTTCTGAAAAAGATTAATTAATCCATCATTTCTCTGCTGTAAATTCTTAAAATTTTACTCTTGTGAAGATGATTAAAAATAAATTGTTGTCTCATTTCCTGTATTAAATGTTTATGAGCTTATTTCTTCTTTCCGAGAGATTCTAATCATTTTATCGGATGAAGTTTTCAATTATGATCTGAAAGTGAAAAATAGGAACTTTAATTGGACCAAGATGCTTTCTTTTTTCCGATCGAAGTAAATTTGAAATTTTATCTTTGAGATGGAGTCTCCTATGCTTTTCTTTCTTATAATTAGTTGGATTTATTTTCGACTTCCACTTCTGGGATTTATAATGGATCCAAATTAGGCTTTCCGATAATGTGAAAAACAAAGCAATATTCGTAACATTGATCGCCTCATTTTCTCGCGATTCATTTCCGTGATGGTAAAAATTTCATATTGCTTTCAGTATTAATTAATACGAGTTGATGGATATTCAATATGCATTACTTCATTATACAATATGCATATCTATTATCTCCAATATTTATTTCGAGAAAGTTTCTCATTTAAAATTTTTTATTTCAATTCGAATTTAGTAAACCTAAAATAGGATCTCACCAAAAACATCTACGATTTAAACAATTTCGCCGAGTAAAAAGTTACCAATTCAATCAACATAGTTTGTGAAATGAAAGTTTGCCAAGTAATTCTAAAAGATATTTAAATTTTGAAATGCATAAATTGATAAAATGACAGACATGAGATATCTCAGATATCCTTTCGAATTATTTGGCAAATTTTCATTTCGCAAACTATGTTGATTGCACTTATAACTACTTACTTGGCGGAATTTTTTGCATCGAAGATATTTTTAGTAAGATCTTACTTCTTTTTCAATAGAAATTTCAGTAAAATCAAATACTCGTTTGAGAGTAAGAAGAATATGCATTTCATATAATTAAAATTGAGAATTATGTTCTTGTTCAAATCGGAGCTAAAGTCTTAGGATATTTTCTCCGTAAGTTCGGTATACTTTTCTAATTCCTTCATTACATTTATGTACTTATTGTTGGAGGAGCAATTACATGCTTCAAGCGCAATTAACCATTATTTTAATAGTATAACCTTTTAAGAATAACCATACTGACTATTAAGTTTGTTGCAACGCGGAAGAACAACGAGGAGATAAATTTGGTTCTGGGGTTTTCTGTGAAATCGAAAAATCGAATTGGCGTTCATCGCAAAGTTATAATAACTTATCAACTTATAACCTTGCAAACTTATAATAATTATCTCTCATTCACTTATCTTACAACAAAAAATAAATATTTTAAAATGTGTCTTTGACTTTCTATGGTCAATGTTTCCTGATTTGTCCATCGAACTGGCAGAAAAGTCGGTTGAAATGCTAAAAAATCAAATTTTTTTAAAAAGTGAAATATCTCAAGAAATAATTATTAAATAAAAATGTCTTGACACACGTCCCTGAACCCTCATCTAGTCAATTTATCTTAAAATGTTTAGACGTATTAGTTGAATGGTGTAGGCTTCAGGTCAGTTGAAATGCTAAAAAAGCAAATTTTGATAAAAAATGTAATATCTCTAGAAATAATGTATAAATAAAAATTTCTTTAATACTTCCCCTGAAGCTTTACCTACTCAATTTATACTGCAAATTTTAGACGAATCAGTTCAGTATTGCAGGCTGCAGGTCAATTGAAATATTAAAAAAGTAAATTTTGGACATAAAATGTGAAATATTTATGGAAATGAATAATAAAAAAAAATGTCCTAAAAAATACCCCTGGATCTTCTTCTATTTAATTTATCCTGACATTTTTAGACGAATCGGTTGAATCTGCTGTGTCCAGTTTCTGAAGATTGGATAATGTTTAAGCACAGAAGTTTTTTTTTGTGACTTCTTATTGATTTCGTAAGCTTTATTGCAAATCAGTAAAGTATTAGCTGCGATATCCAATACATGTACAATTATTACTAGCGTTCTTTCGAGAAAGATATTTGTGGTTTTTTTTACTTGGCTGCGGTTCATCACCGTAGATCTTGATTATATACTACATATAAAGCTGAAAAATATTTTCTGCTTTGTAACTGTTAAGAAAGACAACAAGGTACAAAAATGATGCAATCGTCATAAACACTTTTAGCAAGTCTTTTACGTTTAACTTTGTAAAGTGTATGTTTTTAAAGGGTAGGGTTATAACGTCTATTTGTCAGTGGTTCGTTATCCGAGCAAAATGTTCTTGCATGGGGTGAAAAACGTTCTAAGACTTCAAAGTTCACATAATACACAACGGCTGGTGCGCTAACTTATATTGCGTGGAGGATTACCACGTCGTTTCTTATCTACGCGCTTCAGGTACTTTGCTTGTTCGCCCCCTACGGTTCAATTCCGCGGCCCGCTGGGACGATGTTTAAATTTATTACCTTTTTCCCGCATTTTGATTCGTTGATCCATAGTGGAATAAAAAATATTCTTTTGGATAAAAAAAGCATTCAATCTAAATCGTTTTCCACTTTTATATTGAAAGAGGTTCAATATATCATATATAAATGAATTCTAATTCAATTTTAATTTGATTTTATTTTACATTTTTTCCGTTGTATAGTTCTTTTTTAGTTCTTGGACATTCGAGAGCGAGAAATTCAATATTTAATGGCTTTATCAATTTTTTAGTTCAACTATCGAAACCAATTCTATGTGAAGGCGTCACTAAATACTTTGTGTTCAAAAAGTGCATGAGAAGTTCTTCTTGAAATTATATATAATATTCTCCATATTTGTGAAGTGTGTAGAAAGGAACGCTATCCGGAAATGCATAAGAAAAAATATAACTTGCGCAAAAGTAACTAGAATGTTAAAAAAGTGTGCAAGAAGTAATTGGTGCTTTAAAAACGATGTGAAAAAGTAACCATTGTATTCAGAAGGAATTATAGCCGATTTACGTATACGCAGTAGTTTTTTTTCTCATGCCTTTCTAAAAAACGTCACTTTCTCTACACTTTACAAGCACAGGTTGAAAAAAGAGACATAGCTTAAAAACTTTTCTTGGCTATCTGACGTTTGGCACTAACCGTTTCTTAATTCAAAGAAACTTCTTGTTATATATTCAAGAAAACAAAGTGTCCATTTTTAGCTGATTCAGTTACGTTTTTTTCAAAAAGATAAGTAATCGGTTTTTATTGATAGGCAGCCTATATTATTTTTTTTTCCATGGAGAATATACAGAAATGTCACGAATGAAAGTGAAAGTAGAGTAATCGTTTCCCTGAAGTAAATTAGGAATTTAGTCGAGTATAGGATTTAGGGGTCGCGGTATTCCAAAGTTAATCGAAATGAGAAATTTCACGAACGAATTGAAGGGTTACGTAACGAAGATGATTGGTAACGCCATGCCAGTTCGATTGGCGGTACGATAACTGCGTTAACGGGGTAATAATAACCAATCTCGAGACGATTTCCGCTTGGCTCGACCAATCAGAAGACGCGCCCTCATTTCCGTTTTCTCTAGCGCGTCGACACAACCTCTTCCTCTTTAAACGAGTAATCAAATTTTTCGACAAATCCTCTCCAGATTCCGATTTTTTTTATTTCCTAAAAAATTCCTGCTTTCTTTACCCCTTCCATTCTTGATTTAGTAAAAAACTTTTCTTAACTTTCACAAGATTTTAAATTGAATTTACTTTCTCAAAATTTTGAAATAAATTATTGCCAGTCGCGTTTTTTTAGAAGTGACGGATTTCTGTTTTAGCGAAACATACCTTTCTTGTGAAGTTTGAGATGAGTTGTAGATATAAATTCTCGTCTTATTTTGCTCCATTTCCCGCTTCTTCATTACTTTACTTATTCTTAACTAGGGACATCGGTGTCGTCTTCAAGTCTCAAACAGCAACTCGCATCCCGATTTCTATTCTGATATCTAAGTCATTACAATACGGAATTATAATAGGAATGACCTAATTCCTTCTGCAAAAAACATTTTAAAATATTTTCCTTTTCCTTTTTATGACTGCATGTCTTATACGCAATGCGAATGAAGCACGATATTTGCTTGAAAATGATAATGATTCCTACGACTCCTACCATCATGTTTACAATATTTTTCATAAATCTTCAAAGTTCCCAAAAAGAGGTTACATTTTTTGTATAGTTAAACCTGCTTAATCAATTTAAGGAAATTATTATTATTTTTAATAACCATTGACATCAATTTCCTTATCGACCCTCTTCCCTTGGAGTCCATTGCCGTAGTTAAACTTGTGGGCGATGAATCAGGCGAACTCGTGTAAATTTGTTACCCGCGAAATCCGAAGTGAGCGCCGCGCATTTGCAACGAGCCATCTCTGCTTTCCAGCAAACCCACTTAACCCTTACCCCATCCCTGGATCGTCGCCCATAGCTCGACATCGCCCTATCTCATACTCGTACTCTCAACCAGACTCTCTTGTCGCGTTTACTACTATTTTCCACGTAGATTTAAATCCGGTGCGTAAATAACTAAGCGCGCATAAAGCCTGATATACTGATGATACGAATTCAGACATATATTGTATGGGGATATATGCAACATAGCTCACTTTACCACTCACCCCTTTTACTTGAAGGAGGACGGCTTCTTGAATTTATAGATACTCTACACAACCTATCGCCAAGAAGAGTACGTGCATCAATAGCAATCTCAATAGCAATAATAGCTATCTCGCAGTTCGCCTTCTTAGAATCGTAAAGCAAGAAACTAAAGGAACACTGGGTTTGTAGTCGACAAAAGTGTCGTTTGATGGCTTGCTAGTTGGATGGTCAATACTTTTTTGAATGATTTGAGTATTTTAGATTCGAGAAGATGAAAGATTGTTCTCGTATTCAAGTTTAGGAGCATTTTTTGAATTTGTACTAGATTTTTAGGTTTTTGTGATATTTATATTAGCTTGTCTTATTGTTAGCTAGATTAGCAAATGTTAGACACGCAGTTTAAATATTTGACTGATCACTAACCTTCGCAAGATATTTCAAATTACGTAGACCATTGCATGTTCCGGTTTCTCTATTCATCATTAACCTCATTTTGCTAATCTCAATTCAGAACGACACGGATTTTCTCAGATTTTACATGAATGCAACCACGTCGAGAACTCTCTGCGGTTTTGGCCCATGAGACTGGAGTAGTAAAGGTGGCCAATAGCCATCCTCAATGAACGGCGCCTCATCAATTTGTGAGCGAGATGCTTAAAATATTTCGAAACTGTTGAAACATTGGATTCCAGTGAAATATTCCTACCTAAGTAGCATTATTCAAGATTTAGAAAGCTGAATATAGATGTAGACAGTTTCATAGTAGTATTCGAATTTCGATGATAGAACGATATTTGATTATACCATAAGGTCAACTTCATAGTAGTCGCAGGGAAGCGTGAGTGCGAGTAGATGGCGCACGAGAATATCTCTTTCGCTTTTATCATTATGACAACTATGAATTTGGCCTTACTGTACATGCCAATATTTTTAGAATTTTGAAGAAGCTTTTGTTGAATAGATGGTACAATATTGTAGAGAAATTTAGTTTATAGAATGGTATGAGTTTAAATCAGAGGCTTGAGGACCTTCAATATCTGTTGAATTTAGGGAAAACTACTGGCATGGGGTGAATGCTGGGTACTCTGCAATCAATGTACATTGAGATGAAGGCTTAAGCAGAACAGATCTCTATCTCCCTCGATATATAGTTCGTTGACCTTTCTCCTTCTGTCATTGCGTCGTGATACTTGTAGGCAACTTGCCTATCTACTGTCTGACTTCGGTGATTTAGGCGTTTAGCTAATTATACTGGAAAGCCTTTCTCAATGCACTTAATTGAATTCAGAAACCATGGCTGTTGTCGAGTCGACATTGACAGTTTGATCTTTCGCCTCTCACAGATTGAATTCCTAATTGCAGTATGTGAATTACTTTTAGAGATCTAAGACTGCTTCTTCTGTTTGATACAGTAGGGAACTTTTATATCTTTATTAAAGCTAAACTTGATATAGGTATTCAATTTCATCTTTTGTCTCACGTTCCTAAACTTATAAACTTCTACTTTGCATGACCACAAGCGCACTGCATCACTTACGCGAAACACTACAGCCGGTAATCCTCAGCGTTGCGGTAATCCCATCACTTACACCTGACACTTCTTTAGCATCCGCGCCCTTTCCGCGTTTTTCAAACCGACTTTACACATTCGAATCTAAATAAAATAGAAGAAAGGTGATTTTAATTTAACAGTTGAAGGGCGGATATGCGTTCTCACGTAGAAAGAGATACAATGAATCGGCTCAACAACACACAGTATCTAATTTTATACCTAATTCGCAATGTGCCTTGAATAACGGGAAAGTTTTTGCGTCTCAAGACATTCTCCCGAAAGAGAGAATCAGCAGGGTACGAACAGAACAGCTGATGTGCATCGAATGAGCGGGTGCTAGCTGTAGCAGTAAGAAAAGGGAAGAAATTGTCTCATTTTCCTCAGCATACGGAACGACTCTTAGATCAAGTTAGTTTATAGAGGGAATTAAATGCCCGTAAACCTTCGCAGTTAATCGCTTAAAGGGGTATTAGACCTATTCAGTGTACGGAATACAAATGATCAACAAGTAAGACACATTAAACGTGATAATACCGAGGAAGATGCTGCAAATAGACCACCGATGTATAAGGAATAGACGTTCTTATTCCAAGTATGCTTCTTCTGGATTTACCACAGATTTTGGCTAAAGATCAAACTACCTACCTATTTTTTTAGCAACAAAAGAGTAATAAAAAATATCGTTCTATTCATGAGAAAAGACGTTTTAGATTCCTTTCTAAAGAATATATGACTTCCCAAAAATGGAAAAAGCACTCAACATTTTATACGTACTTTTGAAATATGGTATTGTTTAGTAGGAAGAAAGAACTTTCCGGTACATTTCTGGAAAAAGTTTTACGAATCGTTTGCAGTGTGACCGCAGAATCTCGAAGCATTACTTAGTCAACACGGTTGCAGCGTTCATCGGAGAGACAGTATCGTGCGAGGGACATTTTAGACCACCATAAACAGTTCATCCTCCAGCAAATAAAGCTTATACAACGCTTCTCGCGTTACCGCACTTCTGGTTGGTCGGGGTGTGATGCACTTTCGGAATATTTAAGCCAACCTGACCATGCTGCTAGAGGTAGTTGTGCTGATGGCTATAACAAGTGGTGGTCGCTCAAGTATTTCACTCCCTCGTAAAACGATCAAGATGCACGCATAACGAACCTGTGAGAAGAGAGGAAAGGGGGTAAATATAGTTTAAAGCGGCTTAGTACCGCCGCAGAATACTCGCAGGAACTGGAAACGTGCGACCATTGGGCACCAAATGAGTCACTATGTTAGGCGGGAATGACGTGAATCGACCATCTACTGCTCCTCTGTGTATCTGGGAATGTAGTTAGAAAGGATATTCGTGCAATGCCTGGTGCAAATACTGCGTAACGTGTTTCTAATGACCCTTGATGGTCCATGAATTAGAACTCGCTTAACAAAATTAAAGCACATGATTCATTCTTCAAATCAAGTGCCCCGTGAAAAAAATTAATTTTATAGTTCGAAAATTTCGTGATACAATGAATTAACGTAAGATGCAAATCAATCACTGCAATACTTTACTACCATTTTTTGGATTGATTGTCATTTGCCGTTCAATTTAAGAAAGGAGCTTCCGTTGCAAAAAACTAATGAATGTCTATCCCCAATCCGTGCAAATCAAGACGGTCATTTCTCGTGTTCAGAAAAACTCCTCTCGTAAGCACGCACTTGACCAGGAGAAATTTAATCAAGGACCACGCACAATGTCTATCGTTTCGTGGGCTTTCTTTCTCGGCTTTTCATTTATCGAGACCCTGGTTTCTGGTGGTACGAGTTGTTGATTAGTGCCAGCACCCTTCCCCATACGACGTTCCGTGCCGAGACCAAAACGGACGACAGACCTTTCTGCTGGCTCGCCTAGACGTCCTGGGGAGCCGGGTGGTATATATCTGTCACCATTAATCACGCGAGAATAATTAACAGCAGACAGACTCATAATTAGAAAGTTATCGCTGCCAATGTCGTGGCAGCGTTCGGAATGACGGTTATAGCGCTGACGATGGGATTCTCTTGAGAGAACGAATATATCAACGCCAAGGAATAGATTCAGGAGAAGATTTAGTGCCTAATGTCTAATACTCCTGAATAATTACGAAAATCAAAATCAAAAAGATCAAAAATATTTTACTTATCTCCAAACTTTCTTTCAAGAAAGAGAGTCAGAGGTAGTTTTATTTCTTGTACATATTTTCGGATAATTATTCTCCTCATTCTTGATGCAAGAAGTATTTCGGGAATCGTTCTAACGACTTGAGATTGTTATTCCCACCAACATACGTTAGATGTTGATTTCCTTCCATCTTTATATATTTATGAGAGTGATTTGCATTCGACCTTCCGTCTCGTTTATTCATTTAGATCGATAGAAAATTGCTTTTGTATGCCGAAACTTAGGAATAGCAATTCCGTAGTTTTGTACGCTCGGCACCCTGAACCTGTTGCTTTCTCTTGAAACACAATAGATAATGCAGTTTGACGTTTGACCGTAGGAATAATTTTATCTTTTACGTAGAACCTTTATTCGAAATTAAATTTGATGTATTTTTGAAATTTAGCATTTCTTGAATACAATTACATCCATGCGGTTTTACGTAAATCAGTATTAACTTATGAGATACGTAAAATATATTGATTTACATCAAGCGTTGATATGATAGTACAGTGGATTAGATTTTGAATTTAAAAAAGTCTTGAAAGCAACAATGATCACACCACGGTGGACTATTCTCACATCGAAAATTTTCGAGGGAAGGACGTTGGAAGACAACTCAATTTTGGTTTTTCTTTTTCATGATATTAGGAAGAAACGAATTAGGCAATGCTTGTCTTCCAAGTCGTTTAGCCAGACGGCAATTCGATCGTGAAGCACCAATGAGAATTCTGCAAGACTCACGTCTATGTTCAAGGCGGTGAAGGCACTCTTCCGTAAGACCGAAACATGATAAGACGGCCATATACATTCTTGCTAAGGGCAATTCTCTTTGGCAGTAACAAGAGGTTTCCCAGCCTCTTGCTGGCTATAAGCGTTCTTCCATTCGTGAAGAACCTATATGGAAAGGACGGACTTAACAAGTCTGGACTAATCCCGATTTGAATTTATCAGCAGATTTCACCTCTTTAAATTTGAACCCAAACACTAAAAATTACCATTTTCACTTTCTTATCATTTCACGATATCTAGGAACTGAATAATGAATATCCTTTCGTTATCTCTCTCCGACATATAGTACCGAAGTGGGGTTCAGACTTTAGCAGAGGTTTGACTATGTTTTCCAAAGTAAAGAAATTATTCAACATTTGTATGTAACTTATAAAGTGTTTTAAATCCAATCGTCAAAATCTTTGTTTTACGACTGTCGTTAACTTCTATAAGGCGATTTGGTATCAGTCGGTCTCTGCTCGTATAATTTAAACTTGGATTGATCGATGTTAATAGGGCATTGATTACCTTTGTGCGAAGTCCGGAAATGAAATTAGTCTGCAGATCCAGACTGGTCGTTCAATTACCACCCCACATATTTCGCGATGAATGATTTGATTTCACTTTGAAAATTGGTATTATCAACATTTGCTGCTGTTTCAATTACGCGTGGATTGTTTAACTGCCAAGTTGATCGCTGAAATAAGTATTCAATTTTTAAGTATTATTAAATAACGTGGCTTATTGTGATATTTATTTGATAATTATTTGGTAATTATCTGACCCAATTATTACACAACGATTTCCTTCGAATTTTGTAATATAAATATAAACTGAAAAAAGCATTAATTACAATTTTACTGAGTGTCCCTTGATCTTGAGAATTTATGAGTCATTAATGATTATTATGAGAAAGCTAAAACTAAATATTCATGTTTTAATATCAATAGTTTCTTTCTTGTTGATGAATACATCCAGTAATGACTTAGCTGGTTTTTCTACTCAGCAGATTGCTTTCGCATGCAGGAAAAAGCTTGAAAAAGACAAGGGTCTCCGCGAGTTTGGCCTTCCAGGAAGAAAGAACCCTCTTTTTTCTAAAACTTCGTTTTCGCACCATCCATTTATCCTTGCGCCTTGTCAAGTGGTTCGCAAAGCCTCCAGTTCGTCCGCTACTCAACGTTCCTACTCAAAATAGAAATCCTTCCATCTGCCATAATCCATCAATTTCCAAGTGCACGCAACTCACGTTTACTCTGCGCTTCTGATTTGGACGAAAGTCGATTGGAGTACCTTTGCTTTTTCGAGTTTCTTGACTTTGAAGCCATCGCAGTGTAAAATTTTCATATTTACAGTCCGAATGATGATATTTAAAGACTCATGTACTTCGAAAATAAAAATGTAAATTCAACATTCTTATACTAAAATATATCAATTGTTACAAATGTTTAGGATTCTACAATACTTTTACAATACAAGCGTAATGCAAAATTGCAAACACGGCATTGTAAGTAAAATTGCAATACTTGTGCTGTAAAATTATAAGCATTACAATACGGCGACTCTATGTGGTATTGTAAAATTGAAATACATTTGAGGTAAAATTGCAATGCATGAAAGGCAACATTACAACACTAGCATTTGAAAACTACAATGCAATATATTGCAAGCTTCAAGCAGACATTTTTTACAGTGTATGTATTTAGTTTTAACTGCTCTCCAAATCTGAATTACTGAAGTTTGACTAAAAATCAGTGAAGTTTGACTTTTTTTTTTAAATGACAGCTAATATTTTGCTTCACGGTACAGTTCAAATTATGTAATTTGAACTGGCGTCTCGGTCGAGCTGCCTTTAAAAACGTGTGGTGCTACTTGAGGTATTTTCGTAGTGAAAATTATAACTTAACACTTGAATCACTGAAATAACGCTTGCGAAGTTGATATATAAACTATTTATAAACTGATATAACCATAGAAAAATGAATAATAAATTAGCTGCTTATAATTCTACGATTCTTTTTATTATTTCCAGTAAGAGCTAATTGAAGATTTTGAAAGCAAGTGGTAACGATCAACGATTAATCTGCCGTGCGGCAAGTAGCTAGAGACGTGAGTGGTCAGACCGTCGTTACGTCTGGCTGAGCAATAATAGAGATTGGCTTGGTAAAGGCGATAAACTCCTTCTCCAGTCTTATCGGGCACTTGAAGTTGTTTTTTAATTACGCTCCCGTTGCTAGTAACGCACGGCGAACTCAATTCTCTGCTTCCTGGTGGAGGAATAGAACGCAAAGGGATCGTGAGACTGGCTCTACTCGACTTGTACCGCGTACAGCTTTCGGTATAAACCGTTATATTTGCATTTTAGTGTTTAATATAAGTTTATGGTATCCACACCTCGAACCCCCTTTACACCCTACACGACGCGCTGAGCTTTTCATGGTTGAGGGACTGCAGTGTGCTGCCTCAGCTTAATTCACTCTCTACTTCGAGTCGCCAACTATTTCAAACACATGGAGCCAACCGTTTAATAAATTCTTAACAAATATTACTATAAGAGCTTCATCAAAAATTATGTCAGTTTTGAATACTGTATAAATTTCAAGAACTTATAATTTTGATTTGTGGAACAGAAACTTTAGATAAGTTTTCACACTCATGTAAAAGAAATTCGCTGACATTTAGCGAACTTTTCTGTGACCTATAAAATGCACCGACATTTCCTAGTTTCCTGAATACTGCCCAACACGGCTGTCATATGCGACTCTTCTGGGGCTGAGGGTAAAAGTAAAAAAGTCGATGATACCGTTTTCGAAATAGATTTTTATTGTCCAGAGTTAAGCTTTGATGGGAACGATTATTGTAAGAAGGAAGACACAACAATATTACAATGTAGAGTCGATAATGAGGTTCTTTTTACAGTAAATTAAACGTCAAAGGGAAAAGTTCACAGTTACCAAGCGAAGCACGACATACACGTCTACGTAAGTTGAGCGTTGTGGCACTTATGTACCGCTTAAAGTAGGCATTATAGGCACAATGGAGCTGAAAGCCGGCAGAGTATTCTTTGTGGGAAAGGAACGAACGTCGAGTAATGACTCACAGTGGCGTATGAATTAAAGTTTAGAAATTTAAGGTGGCAAAATTTTAATTTATATTTGGCCTTTGAAATATCACATACTTTCCAATCAGAAAGATTGAAGTTCACAAAATTCTAAATTAGGAATGCTACTGGGGAAATTCACTTTCAGTGGATTCGGTTAACTTTGAATCATTTTCAAGCTTATAAACACAGAAATAATACGAGTTGAAAATAATAATTTGAAATAATGATCATAATAGGGGTCTACTAAAATATAATCGTACAATTAAGGTTTAATGCTTATCTAATCAAATATTTTTCGAGTTAAATTGAACTCAATTTTTTTTCTGTGAACATGGAAAGAACTTTCTTTTGCAAGCTTATATTTAAAGTAAGAAAATTAATGGATTATAATATCATCACCTTCGGTTTTCGGAAAATTAAGATAGTTGTTGTATCTATGATTTTAAGAATAAAAATATTATTGCTTATGATGTAATTTAAAATAAAAAACACTTATTTAGAAAGAAAAATGTTAAAACTTGCAAGAAACATTTGTTCTACCAATGTTGTTTGTAATCCAATTTTTTCTTACTATCGCTTCTTACCAATTTGGATTGAAGTCGAAAATGTACCTGTACCAAAATAGATTGATTTTAATAAATGGTAGCTTTTTTTTGGGGAACAATTTTCTACAACTGTCCTGTTTCTAATTTTGAAAGTAATTATCTCTATGGCTGAAACCGTTGAAACTTGTTTAAGCGAATAAGTGTATTTGATGATTATTTACTTATTTACAAAATTAGAAACAGTAGAGTTGTAGAACGGTTTTTTCGAAAGAAAATAAGTCATGATTTATTAAAATATAAGCATTTTTTTTAATTCGTAAGAAACGACTCTAAGAAAAAATTCAATCACACGAAAAAAGAAGTGAGATTGAATCGAGAAAATCTCGCTACGAATAAGGACGATACAATATTATCTTGATCTAATGGAATATTTTTTGTCTCACAAAAATGTACTAGGTTGAAAAAACTTGACTTTTGTCGTTAAGGTAATTTTTCTTGAGATAAAACAAACATTCATAGATCATGAAAATATTGTATCGTCCGAATTCATACCAATATTTGCTTGATTCAATACTAGCTTTTTTTTCTCTTGTACAAATAACATTTTCAAAATAACTATTTTTCGTAATTTTTGAACTTTTTTCATAAAAAATTATTTTTTATGAAAAAAGTTCAATTCTTGAATTCATAGAAAACTTCATTTTTCCAGAGAGCTGAATTTTGACACGACAACTACCTCAAGTTTCAATTTATCAAAATTCGACGCTTTTAAAATTGATTATTTTAACATTACCAGATATATATATATATATATAATATAATGAACAGTAAAATACGAATGCTTCAAAATGCAAAACAAATGATAAATTTAAAGACTTCTATTTTTTTAATTCTTTTAGTTTGCCTCAGTTACTCATTAAAATAATTTTAATTTGGATGCACTAAATAAAGACTTTTAAAATTCGATCATTAATTTTTTAGTCTAAATTGATGTGATAAATCTGAAAGTTTTATAACTGGATCATCTTCAAGCAAAAAATTTTTAAACGTCAATTATTACCAGAACAAACGCTAAGCTAAGTATATAAAGTAAATAAGTGTTGAGGTATTTTTTTTAAATTTTTTTTCGCGGGCTTTTATCCCATTTTTTCGTCATTAGCCACGAACCGATTCAAGTGCCTGATAGGTTAACGATGTTACAAATTTAATTAATACGATGTTTTACATCTCTTGCGATGATGTTTTATTGGGCAAAAAATTAGCAGCATGATGCAGTTTGAAGTTCACGTATGACTGTTGTTGTCCTTACACAGCGGTCTAGAACGTTGAAGGTGACATCAGTCGTATCTGGATTTAAATATAAAAACATCAGAAAGCTCATTTTTTTCTCAGGCTTAAGATAATTACAGCCCAAAGCCTGGTTTTTACTCATCATCCACGTATGGCGGACCTACAGCTTAAGGTGGGATTCGAACCATCGGAATCTTGGTAAAAGTAGATAGAAAAATTGTTCGAGGTTTCCCTAAAATGGTTCCCTAAATGTTTCTTTAAATGTTTCTGTATATGTTTATGGACTAACACTTGTGTGTTCCTTCTTCCCCGGTACACGATCTAGCAAGCAGTTCACCGGCAGCTTTTGTAGTTTAAAACCATTTGGTCGGATCGCGTGCACAGAACGCATTTATAACGACGTGCCGCACCTCCCCTGCTTCTCTCATCCATCAGTCAACCTTTCTCTCTTTCTCCCTTCCTAGGTCAGTTTCTTGCTCTTCTTTTATTCCCTCCCACCCACTCCTTGCGATCGCTATCTCTCACTTTCTCTCTTTCTGCTTTTCTCTGTTTCTCCCATCAGCTTAGTTTCGCCAAGCTGCTCAGAAGGAATGAAAATTTATTTACTGCTGAAATGATTTACATTTTATTTATCGCGGCTTGAGAGCTCAGAAACCGGTAGTCCCCGGAAACTTTGGAATTTAATTGCTATGCGACGCCCTCCCAAGCTAGGAAGCGGGCAATCTCGAATCTACCCTCGGATAAAATCTATCTGACTCGGAAGTGAGGGACTGTACCGAAAGTGAAAGAAAATTAGCTTCTTCAGAAATCTCCGAAGTTTTCAGAGTGATTTTTTATAACTGGTTTTATGACTGATTGAAATTTATTTAGGAATAATTGAAATGCAATTGTATTACTGAAGGAATTTGACGTTTGAGTATCAATTTTCAACAGAAAAAGTCTTGGTATATTAGTTATTATTATTATAACATTAAGCCAAATCCCTTTCTCGGTTCTATTCTCGTTATACTCTCGGGGACTAATTAGTTCATATGAAAGAAGTGAGAAAGAGAGTTGCACGAGGTGGTATAAGGGGAGGAGGGGGGGGGGGTATAGATTTTTAGGATAATCAAGAATTCCCGTGTCATTTATTAAAATCACACGTTCGTACTCTAACACTGCTCCGACCTAGGTCGATGATTAATCTCTCTAGCAAGTGCCCCAGGCTAACAGCTTCACAAACTGAGCATGTAAAGCTCTCCAAGCAGGCCCATTATTATTCAAAGTGTTTCTTTCAGGCGTCTCTCACTCCACTGACACGCTTTATCATGTATTTCTTATAAACTATTTGTCGCTACACATTCCTGTCCTGACATACCACTTTAGCCTCCTTCACGTCCATCACCTTTTCTCATTCAAGCTCTTGTGTTTTTGTGGCTTTTTATATCTTTTCGTTTCAGGGTCTTATTTATACTTTCTAACCATGTTAGTTATTTCTAAGTTGCTATTCAAAAGCCATTCTTTTTAATCTCTAAGTATTCTAATTTATAAGCCTTATTATCAAGATTTTTTTTATTCAAAAGTTTTCTTTAATCTGTCTATATTTTGAAACATTTTATTTATAAAGTATCTTTATTTAGGAATACAAGGAAGCTCAAACAACTTTCGAATAGAGTTTTTTGAGAAAAATTATTTTGACAGCGTAAAAATATCTTGACTTGAATTTCCCTCAATTTTAAAATATTTAATTTTGGAACATCTTCATCTAACAATGAAAAGAAACTCAAAAAAGTTTTTAATAGAATGAGCTGTCTAGAAAAATGATTTATAAACATTTATTTTCGGAAATTATGCAGTTTTTTGGAGAAAAATAATTTAAAAAGTGAAATGTAAAAGCTGTTGATTTAAAGTAAAAATATTTTTGAAAAAGGAAGGTAGGGATAGAAATCGGGGGTAATGTATCTGGAGAAAATAGAAGTAGATAAATATGAAGAGTAGAATCACTTGACGCTAGACTCGAGGGGTAGAATGGGGATGACCCTCGTTGAAAATGAAGGGTGGGTAGGTTCTGGTATCTGCTCGCCTGTTTCCATAGCGACCTCAGGCGCCCTTTGGCGCAAACCAATTGAGCCAGAGGCGGCAAATCTCTTGTACGTACAATAATCCGACCCTTCTATTTCCTTCCTCCACGTGCCTTCCATCCAACTTATTCATCCTTGCTCTTATTCGAATTTTGTTCCACTTTCCCTGTACTCTGAACTTTTTTTCTTTTTAATTAACACTCATAGACCACGTATACTACGTGTAATAGATTTACCTCATTACATTTCTTAAATGGATTTCCACTGGCAAAATGTCAGCCTTTGAAAAATTTTCAACTTCTTCGTACTCTACAATTTTTCCGACAGAATTATTTCAAAACGAATATAAAACAGCGAAAATGACTGCCTCTGCGATAAGAATAGCGTGCATAAAGTAAGAAAACGATTACAATACAAATTGGACATATATTTTATCAATTTTAGAATAATGATTAGAAGATATGGTAAAGATATTTTTCATCATACCTTCATCGAAAGATCGATTTTCAATGCCTGTAGAGCGAAGCGAAAATGGCGGAATGCAGCCGTGTTTTCTTTTCCTCTCTAGGGAGGAAAAGTGATGACGTAGCAAGATGAAAAGAAATAAAACCGCTCGTGATTAGCCGAAAGCAGAATCTCTCTATTGTGACGCGATCGTTCCTTCTCTCATTCCATCTCCGTCATAATCACACGAGCGCTGCAGCCAACTTCAAGTGACTACTCTAACCTCTTGTCTACTATCAAAATATTATAATCGATCCTTCTCAACCAAATGAATTCGGTTCGCGAACAAAGGAAAATCGATCTCCGATGAAGGTATGATGAAAAATAACGTGCACAACTCGGGTCGAAAGGCTGTATGATTAAAACAAGTGTGAGTGCTGCCCTCGCTTCGCTCGGGCAGCAAACTTCACACTTGTTGCAATCATAGCCTTTCAACCCTAGTTGTGCAATATACTAATACATACATACCAAGTTACAGATTTATGCAATAATAAAAAATGAAATATTATGCAAAAATCGAATATGCCAATTTTACGCCAAACCACGCGAAATACGAAATAAGAGTTAAAAAAGAAATTATAGATTTTCAAAATACCTACAATTTTAACTTTAACCATTTTTTGATAGAATTCTGAGCTTATGTTTTATCAATCGCTCATACAATTTCTCGTTACCCTTTTTCGACGGAGTACCACAATTTTCACGATGCGAATATATATGTAAAAGCCTACAGAGCTCTGCGAAAATTAATCTTCAACTAAACTTAATTCCGTAAAAAGTTCAAGTCTCATACATTTTAAAACTCCGTATTTTCTCACAAAATCAGAAAAATGTAGTAAAGACTTTTTTGAGTCTGCTAAATATGTGTAATATATTGCCTAAGATTCCAAAATGTCAAAAAAGTCCATACTTACAGTTTATAAAATTATAAGAATGACACCTGGATAAAGGCCAAAAATAAATGTATAGCCAGCATAATAGAAAATTCAGCTGAAATTATTATAGAAGTATGTGGACATTATTTAAAATGCTTCAAAAAGGTGAAAATCCAAAAAAGAAATTATTTTGAGGGATCAAAAATTAAATCCTTATCCAATTGTTATTATCATGATTTTAGAATAATTTTTTTCGTAAGCAGTAAGCGTAACTCGTTCAAGTAGTGTCGTAAGTTACTTAAAACCGTTAACAATAGAATTTCGAAAAATTGATCCTCACTGAGTTGGCATTATCATGTCTTTGATTTTTATTGTAATTTTTCACTGACGCCCTAAAATTTTTAATTGAATAGGAGAGTAAAAGGCAGAAAATTAGAGTTGAGTTTCGCTAGAGGAAGCAAAGGAAGGATTTCATCGAAGGATACTTGCATCTTGTTGCAACATCTCAAGATCCTAACCCATTTGGGAGCCCCTTGCTCATTTCCTCGACCGACTTGAACGGAGAAAGCTCTCTTGCTTCCTGGGTCGGAATGCAATTTTCAGATTCTCGAAAAGGGAACCGTGTATAAACGCTGGCATAGATTCGGATAAGAGCACATTCTCGATGTCAGCGTGCTCGCCGGCTTAACTGCAAACTCCAGAGAGCTACGAGGTGCATTAGTGCATACTTGAGCTTGGTCCTGGCATTCTAAGCCGTTCCCCGTCTTAAGCATTACAATTTCCCTTGTTTTATTCGACCAAACTTACACGCCCGCCTGCACGTCTGGGACACAATTTCAAGTAGGCTCTTTTATTAGCCCTGTGAGAGACTTCAACGATCCAAAATGTACCATATTAAACAATTTTCATTCAACCTTGAAGATCATCAATGCTTGAAATTAATTAATTATAAACCTTAGAATTAAAACATATCTTCTAAACACATATATTACTAGTTATAGTTGAATTGAAAGGGCAATTAATTTTCTAATCTATCAGAACAATGTGATCTAACAAAGTATTTCGAAAATCTCGCACCCATTATTGTTGAAAACCTGATTGGCTTTTGAATGATTTGGTGGCGAAATATTTCATTGTTCTTGCAAATATACATATATCAAATTATCTACTTTGGTAAGAGAATAAAACTTTGTTTCATTCAAAATTTTTTTTTAAAGCTTTTCAAAATATTTCAGGGCATATCAACAAGTTTTATTTGTTTTAATGGATTTCAACGAATTTTTAGGATTTGCAAAGTATTTCAAAAGATTTCAGAAATATTTCAAAATATTTCAAGAGATTTTACAGCACTTTCAAAAAGATTGCAAGTAACGTTAAAATATTCAAAGATTTTCTAAGGATTTTAAGTGTTTCAAGAATATTTAACGGGATTGAGCACGGGATATTACAAAACCGCTAAGGGTTTCAAGTGGTTTGAAATAAGGTTTTAAGGGATTTAAAGAGATTTCTCAGGACCCCAAAGTATTTTTAAATGTTTTAAGGATTTTCAAAGTATTTAAAAATATTTCAAGGGATTTCACAAGATTTCAAGTTATTTATAAAGATTTCGAAGGGCTTCACAGGATTTCAAAACATGTTAAGGAATTTCAAGGGATTCCTAGAGATTGCAAAATTTCAGGGGCTACCAAAATTTTTTAGTTGAATATAACGAATTTGAAAAACTTTGTGGAACGACTGAAAAATACCGAAAAATAAAATTCGCAGAACTGTAAAGTTCAAGAAAAAAAATCGAAATAAAAAATTCTTGAAATTATCAAATCGCCGACAATTTGAAATTTCCTGATCACAAATTTTGCGAATAATAAAATCTCAAAAACTATGAAATTTTCGAAACATAAATGTCCCGAATTGAAACAAATGAAAAATTGTTTTAATATTAAATAAATTGTAAAGTAAAAAATATGTTCAATAAAAAAGTATTTTTCATCCATTATTTATTTTTCGATTATTCAAACAATTTTTTAATTGTTTTGATTCGGGAATCTTGTAAATCAAAAATTTTTCTTTGTAGAAAATTTTATAGTTTTTATCAGAAGGAATCAGAAATTAAAACTTTTCAATTGATAGTTTCAGTTATTTTAGAATTTCGGAAATTTTATTTCAGAAATGATCTCTGATTGGGATTTTTTAGTTTCGATAATATTATGAATATAGTCAAGAACATTATAATTCGGCAATTCTCTCATTTGGGAATTTTAGGTTGTCGGAAATTTTATAAAATCGGAAATGTTCTATTTCGAATATTCTGTTTATCGGCAATTTGACAGTGTCAAGAATGTTATCTTTCGGGATTTTCCAGTCGTCCCAAATTTCAGGATACAGAACGGATAGTAGTCGTTTTCTGATATATTGCCATATTTTAAGTATCGCAACTTATAAGTGAAGTGTTTAATTAATTACAAATACTTATTTTTGACTAATTTAGTCATTTTTAGTGTGATACCACTTGTAGAGCTCCAAATATGGAAATATTTAATAATCGGGCGCTTGGCGCGCGTGTTTGGTGACTAGTTTCTTTCAAAATATCTACTAAATCCTTCTTTCAAAAAATTATCTGTTTCCTAATTATGTTTCATACTAGGGAATAAATAAAATATTATCAATGCATTTATCATTAAATGAGTTGAAAATTACTTCTGTGTATCCGATCATAACACACTATTCTAGTCCCTCGCCGACCCTATTATGAATACAAGGAAACAAAATCTGGCAGAATGAGAAAAATTCTTTGTAAATCGTTCACTACAAATGAAGGCTGATAGAAGTAGTCACATTTACTAAGAGAAATGGTTGAATGAACCATTTTGTTAGTATATGTACTAGTCTCCTGAGGCTCTCACAATACCTGGGTATTTAGCTTGACTAATCCAATAATGGTTACCATAATTATAAAAGAAATCACTATTACTAGAAAAATAGATAGAGATACCATTATTCTGAGTAATGATCACTATTTCCACCATTATTCTTGGAAAACGATTAATTTTTTCAGTGAAATCGTGCAGATCGGGAAATTGATGTTTCCTTGCAAGGTGATCCTTTTTCTAGGACTGAAGGATCAAAATAGCTCTGCTATAACAGTGAACGCTTTCGTGGAGGGTTGCTGTCTCTGTGCCTACTTGGTAAGAGGGTGCAAGGGAATGAAGCCGATGTGAGACAGAAACTTAGAGAGAGAAAGAGAGACAAAAATAAGAGCCGCAAGAATAGAGATGGAAAAAGAGATCCGTCCACTTGACTGCACCCCTGAGACCAATCCCCAACCCTTAGTTCTCCTCGCTTCAGTTTCCGGCTACGGGAATCGGATTTCTGCTAAAAGAAAAGTAGACGGGGACGTATTTTCACGCATGTAGCAGATTTTCCGACCATTGCACGAAAACGACCATTTGGAAAATCATTCTCTCCGCATATTCCTCGCTAAGTTGATAACTCCTTTTTTATCTTTCGTTATTAAATTTCCATTGAATAAATATGTTTATCAACAGGGGTTCATCTACTGATGGTTAAATTACTTCAGAATTTTAATACTAACATTTTTTATTACTAAAACCTGATTGTTAATACTTTTTTGAGCCTATTCAACTTGATTTGTTTAAGGTCTAAGGTGGACTTTTATAATTGAAAAATGTTTGGTATTCCTGAAAGTGTTTGTGATTTTCAGGAGTTTGTGCCTGACGCTATTGTTCCCGAGGTGACTTTTCTTAGAGTCTGTCGCTTGAACCCTCTCGGCTGCTGGTGTGTAGCGGTAGTGGTGGTTGGAGTGGTGGCTCGCTCAGTTGCCTGGGCGAGAAGAACTGACAGACTTGTTGTTTTAGTTGCTGCCTACTCGCAGTCACCCCAAGACACATTCTTACGGTTTTTTTGTAATTTTTCTCCCTTAGGTACGACATATTGATATACAATCACAGCTTAAATTTATTTTCAATACTGCCGCTGCTGACCAGCGTGGTCGCGAGCGTTCCAGCGACAGGCCCTGAGAAAAGTGACCTCGCAGAACAATATCGGCTGGGACAAACTCCCAAAAATTACAAACATTATTAAGAATAGCAAACATTCTTCAATTATATAAGCCATTTTAGATCTAAACCAACTCAAATTAAATAGGCTCAAAAAAGTATTAACACTGATATAGAATCAAGCTTATAAAATTAGATATAATAAACTGCTGAATTTCCGGAAAATCTTTTTCCCAATAGGCAGATATTTAGCATAGGTGTCTCTAGAACATTTTTTTCGAGGCGCAGCAGTCGGTAATTATTCGTTACATTCAGTTTTGGACAAGCGTGGACAATAAGACCGCCATTACCATAAAAGCAACCTAACGATATAATTCTAGCGCACGTGCGATCAAAAGCCCCTCTCAAGGAGGGTTGTTAGACCGAGACCGATATTACGAATCAAATTACAAGTAGTCTCTGGCTGGTGAGGCTTCAATATTGCAGTGGACTTGGACTCTCATGCTTTGCTCCTCTTCCACTAATGAGAGGTTGAATATTTATAAAGCTCTACGCCTGGGCTGCTGCGTCGCGCCGAGTGTAGAGCCTTAAAGCGTAATACGTAAGTTGATTTTATACGGGCAACCATATCCCCACGAAATCCACCGCCTCGCTCCATAGAGTTTCATTGTAATTGCCTTGTTCGTCTTGACTTTTCCTTGAAACGGGATCGCGGGCTTGAATTGCATTATGCAAATCGCAATCTTGCTGAGTCTCCATTTCTACGACACGTTGCAGCCTTTCGAAGAACGGCGAGAATCGTGACAAAGGATCGGCTACGAATACCATCGAAAACGCCTTCCTCGGGTCACTGAATCCTATTATTTTTCGACTCCTCGACACTCTAACGTCTCATTTCTCGCTTCTGCTTAAAACCATTACTTTAAAACTTTCACTTAAATTTTATTTTGAGCTTTCAAAATTGTTAAAGATGAAATATAAATACCAACAATCTACACTTTCAAAACACCTCTACGTTTTATAGCTAGTAATCTTTAGTTTTCAATTTATTGAGCTTAAAAACGAGCGTTGTCAAAAATGATTTATAAAATTCAGAAAAATATTGTCACACTTAATCTAAACTATTTTTTAGGAAAACTGAAGGTGAACTTTAGAAAAAAGTATTTTTGTTCATAGTTGCTTCTTTTACCATAAGTATTTAGAGTTTTGTTTTTGCTTTTTCTTTAGGTACAAGTTTCAGTTCATATTTAATCCTAATGTTGCCAGTCTAATTTTATTCCTTGACAGATTCACTGACAATCTTTTTGGTACGTTTTTATTAAAAAAATGATATTTAAGACAAATATTATTCCTAAACACAACAATTGTATAATTCCTTAATAAAATTTTTAAAATAAAAACCTACCAGAAAGAATTTTAGTGAATCTTTCCATAAATAAAATGAGCCCTATTATATCATTAAGGTTAAATAAAAATTGCAACTATTATCTAATGAGAAAGCAAAACCATAAAGTATACTATGCACGAAGGGAGAGAAGTAGGGCTTTTTCGACAAGTGCTGCGAAAATACACGAGTTGTAAAAAGTCCCCACTCTCCCTTGGTGTATACGATATTTTTTTTGGATAAATTCATGTTCTGAGATGTTTTTTGTAACATAGGCATCATTTGTGCTCATACGGAGCAATTTTGCAAACTTTATTTTAATTTTAATATGAAATTTTCAAAATCATACAAATTTGTAAAATTTACGAAAATTCAGAGTACCTCAAAATTTTCGAAAATTTCCAGTAATTCATGATAATTCATGACGATTTATGGTGATTTATAAGTATTTGATGGTAATTTACTGCTTCGAGTTAAGCCAATCTGTCAACGCGATTAACTGATCGCTAAACGATTTTTTTTTGTGAACCCAAAATGTACGCTCATAGATGTATAATTTCGGTTATTCACCTCTGACGTCACAATCTTCCTCCCTGGGGAGGAAAAGTACATTTTTGCTCCCTCGAACGTCATCATGCTTGAAAAGCTCTACTTTAACCCCACTTTACAGGCATCCAAAAGGGCTGCATCATGCACGTGTTATACATTTCTTTACGGATGGCGTATATTACATTTTATGATTAAAATAAAATTGTCAAGTATGTCTCACTTCTCGTTTCGAATTAATGCCATCATTATTTAAATAAAATATAATGAAAATTGGAATTGAAAGTTCAATCCAATATACATCAAAACCCATTAGAGGCTTATTTTTTCTTTTGATCTAATGGGCCTTAGTTTCCGAGATATCGAGGTTTGATTATTTGCGCTCGAGCGCTTGACTCGCCACTGCAGAGTGGGGACCCCGGACTTGGCACTTACTCACAGTCCGACACTAATTTTGTGATAAACGGAAAGTCCACAGGGTCTCCATATCACTTCTATAGGGTTCTTTTTACGTAGGTTGCGAATCTGAAAAAGAAAAAAAATCCATCACATCAAATTTTTTAGAAAAAAAAACGGGGTCAAAAAGTAAAAACAAAAACAAAGAATCGTTTTGGTCACTTCTTGAAAAAGTTGTTAAACACTATATTCCAGCGGATAGTGACTATTTTTTAAGTGAATCATGCAAAAAGTTTTGAAGATGGAAGATATCTGCATATAATCAAGGATTGGTCACATCGCTTTTTTTTCAGTCGTGAAAAATGTTAAAAAAAAAAAAATCAGTTTCACGGTCAACTTCTGCATGATACGAAAAAACGTCTGAAAATAACTCACCTAAATAGACTAATATTTTGTACACATGTTAGTTGTGGCCCTGCATACAGTGCACATAGGACGCATTTTGCGGAAAGCATCATACGGAGAAATGTTTGGAGTATCGGTATTCCGAGAAAATGATAATGCCACTGCTGCGGCACTTACGAAAAGTTAGATCCTTTCAAATGACTAATGTGAAAGCAATTTTTTGGACTTTTCAATATTTTTCCAATTTTATTTTTGTAAAAAATAATAATGGATTTTTTGTATGAAGTCACTATTTAGGCACTTATATGAACTTATGTTATACTTGCTAAACGAGAGTGATAAATATGAAGTCTCATTCAATTGAAGTGTATGTTGATCAACTAAATCAATGTCAGTAAACTGAAATAAGGTGGTAATTATAAAGAAATTACATGATTCACTCTAAAAAAAACATTTATAAACTTTTCGTATAAATTTTTGCAAGCAAAAATTGATAATAAATTTTTAATCTCGCGAGCTAGACATACAGAATAACATGAAGTTGTCTTGGATCAGTCTTTACCCAAGACAATATCAAGATCAAATACTTTCAGCCGGGGATGGTCAAAAATGGTTCGTGAACGAAATCGTCCTTTCTTTTTATGAATTGAAAACGTGTGCCAAAGCCCAATCCAATCTGATCAGCCTTTCGAAAGTTATCGTGCCTACAAATTACAGACTACAGACAGACATACAGACCTTCGTAAAAATCGGTTTTGCAAACTCAGGGTGTGTAAAAACGTGAAGATTTGATGAGAACTCACAAGGTTGAATTTTACATAAAACTTATGATGAATAATAAAAATATAAATAATTAATACCTTCTCACCAGGATGAGAATGTGAAAATGTTTCCACTAAAGAAAGGATAAGGCTTTTCACGATTTAGTTTAGAAGCCTACAAAATTTGACTATTTCAAAATCTTTGCATATCAAATTGTCATTTTGCATGACGATTTATGAAATTCAGTCCTTTCAATGAAAACTGCATTGTTTGCCGACCCATTGTCGGGTGCTCTGCGCGTTCGATCGTTTTGAACCGCATCTACAACTTTTTGGTGTTTGGGTAGTGTCTTTGTTGTTCCCACGAGTAGCTAGGGAAAGGGTTCGTTTATCGTTGTACAGCCCCGCGTGCAACGATAAGGCTGCATACATTGAGAGGTCACCCGGTATCCCAGAGTATATATATATATGCAGTTGCTCACAGTGGGACCCTGCGGTGGCTGTTAACTTTATTTTTTAATTATATATATAAAGAACTGTATAATATTGAATAGCAGTCAAACTTATTGCTTACTTAGTATGATATTGGTTCTATTTTATTAGCGTCTTAAACTAAGTACAGGAAGTGTCCAATCAAATATTAAAAATGTTCATTAAACAGTTGAATGGAATAAACTAAACCTTGATGTATTAACATCAGCTATTAAACATATTATTCAATAATACAAGCATCTCTTATTGCATTAATGATTGAAATAATCGCATGTACATTATTTCCATTTCTAGCTGCTTGTGATTGTAAAAGTAACCGCAATCGATCTACCAGTATGTTTGGATCGTCCCAGTATTTCGACATTTTTCCTGTTTCTTCTGCTTCTACTTCATATTCAGAGGAAAAATCACTTTCGGAATCATATTCATTCTTATCTTCATCATCAGTATCATCATCATCAGAATCGTCATCTTCGCTCTTCTTTTCTTCTCCTTCATTACCATTAGCATCATCTTTACTGCTGACTCTGACGGATGGAGAACTGGTCCGTTCATCAAATTCTTCTTTTACTATCTTCTGCTTCTTTACATACGGTTCTATTTCATGTTTAGCATTCTGAGGAATGGGGAAGGCGGAGGTGAAGGAGAAGGAGAAGGAGGAGGAGAAGGAAAATGTAGTTGAATCAAATGCTCGTGATGTCGGTTTCAGTGATTACAAGCTTAGACTATCAGATTGATTTCGAATTGAATTTGAGATAAACTCATTGCCTACTTCCTATAGTATTGATTCTATTTTGTTAGTGTTTTTATACTAATTACAAAGATTTTTATAATGGTTCAGGAAATTATGATTACGTCATCACTAAGTAATGTTGTTCAGGTGACATTTTTTTAGATTATTTTGAATAAAATATGACATGCTGAATAAATTTTCGTTTTTCTAATGCATTTTCATATATGATTCTAAACTTTCGCATCTACTGATGTATATCACACCAAACACCTTCCACCACTGTTTCCAATTAAGATCTCCTAAGAACGTTGAAATGATTCAACACTAAGTTGCAGAAGTTGTTTCATGCAATATAAATAAAGATTTTATACTTAAGATCGAAAAGAAATCTATTTTATCATGAATAATTCTATGCAAAATGAGCATAAAAAAGATTCACAATTAAAAAAACAGAATTCTTAACTACCTCACTTTTCGGCTCATTAGATATAAAATAGTGCATAAAATTACTCATGTTAAAATAGATTTCTTTTTGACCTTAAGTATAAAATTTTTCAAATAGAGACACTAAACTCATGATTCGTTCGAATCTGCAGGGTTTGTTTTATGAATATTTTCAGAATTCTCTTAATTGAGTCTAAATAATTTTACCTCAATTTCTTGAAAGAAATTTTTGTATTAAAAATTTTTGAAAGAAGAATGCATTAAATATTAGCAATGTTAGAAATAAATTAACATTTTTTGATTGTTTCGTTTTATATTGGGGAAATGTAATAACCTAAATAGATTGGTTCAGAATCAACCATAAATATAAATTAAGATTTTTTAGAAGCATTGGATGAAATTTATGAAAATGGAAATGTATTAGAGAAACGAAACCTCACTTAGTATGTCATATTTTATGAAAAATAATATTGAAAATTTTCGCCTGAAAAACATTCCTTAGTGATGACGTAATCATATTTTCCTGAATCATTATAAAAACCTTTGTAATTAGCATACAAACACTAATAAAATGGAATCAATACCATCGTAATTAGGCAATAAGTTTATCTCAAATTCAATTCGAAATCAATCTGATAGCCTAGGCTTGTAATCATGGAAACCAACACCTCGAGCATTCGATTGAACTTCATTTTCCTTCTCTTCGTCTTCCTTCTCCTCCTCCTTCTTCTCCACAACTTCCACATCCTCCTTCTCCTCGTCCCGTTCCTCCTCTTCCTCCTCCTCCTTCCCCCATCCTCTTATTACCATATACAAACTCAGATTTCATGAATAAGCAATCAATCAAGTGGCAAAAGTAGTAACAAAATGACTTCCACATGTCTTAATTGTCTCAAAACGTATTCACGACTTGATAATTTAAAAAGACATGAGAAATACTCTTGCGTGGCAAAGAATATTATGTATGATGAGAAATCCATTGACTAAAATGAAAAGATACGTGAGGCTATATGGACAATGATGCAAGACAGCAGTAAGCAGGCTGATGAGGTTAGTGGATCAGTTCGACGGAAGCATACCATTTTTAAACGTGATAGGGATGACACTATTGAAGAAACATGTAAACTGCAATACTAACCATTGAAGAAAGTGGTAACCATTCTTCAGAATGCTAAGCATGAAATAGAACCGTATGTAAAGAAGCAGAAGATGGTAGAAGAAGAATTTGATGGAAACTCTCTAAATTTCTTGGAGTGAGCTGCCGTTCCAATTGTGTTCCCAGCTGAAAATTCCTGTACAGGAACCTCGGAGGATCCTGCACATGTTCCTGTACAGGTATCTTGATGGTTCCTGTGCAGGAATTTGGCGAAGGAAACTGTACATGATCCCGCAAAGAAACCTGCACCGACAAAAGAACCTTTGAATGATCCTGTACGGATTCCTGTACAGGTTCCGTTACGAAAAATCTCAGGCGCAAGTTCCTGTACAGAAACGTGTAAAAGATCCCTCACAGAAAGATATCAAAGGAACCTTTGGAAGGATCCTGTACAGAAACACGAGGGTCCTTTACAGAAAGCCATCGCGAAAACTCATGTCGCTGACAGCTATAAAGTTGCCTTCCTTTTATTCCTTTGAAGATCCAACTCACCATCGAGAGAGCCAAGCAACTAGCGAATCCTCGCGGATAAGTTCTTGCGCAGGTTCATGTATAGGTTCCTAAACATGTTCCTGTACATGAATCCACACTTTCAATTGACTCTGTGAAGGAACCTGTACAGGATCATTCAAAGGTTATCTTGTATACAGGTTCCTTTGCAGGATCATTTACAGTTTCCTTCGCAAAATTCCTGCACAGGAACCATCGAGATTACCTGTACAGGTTCGTGTGCAGTTTCATGCACAGGAACATGTGCAGGATCCGCCAAGTTTCCTGTACAGAAATTTTCAGCTGGGTCTGAATGGATAAGTACTTCATTCAGGTCAGTTATAGTGACTTCCGCTTCAGCAAAACTTACTGGACACATGAGGAATAGTGCCAAATTCATCTTTAACATTATTGTTCAATTCTAAACAGATTTCAATGTTCGGTACCAGTTTGAATATAAAATTTCGTCCTTGGTCTGCTAGGATATTCTTTGACGCGCCGAATAGGTTTGCGTAATGATCAAATGTATTGTGGTTCAAGAAATTGAGAAAGTCCCTTATTTTTACTTGTTCTAAAGGTGTAATAGTTGGTTCAATAAAATGGTAACGTGAAATAGTTAGGTTAGGGCTAATAATTTGGGCGCCTGGTATTAGGCAGCGCGTTTCTCTAAGGCCTACAAATTTACAACATGACTTAACCCTTAAAGCGCCCCCGGGGTATGAGAAGATCCCAATTTTTTCTCGCCAATAAAACCTTATCTACATACTAAAAGGATAGTTGAAGAGTATTCAGTAATTTTTTGGAATTGAAATAGCGGCTATTCTTTTTGCAATATGATATTTTCTGACAAGGGGGTCGCCCACGACACCACATGGCGCTTTGTGTTATTGTTACATAGCATAGCGCTTTAAGGATTGAGGGCCAATAGTACTATAATATATGTGAATTTGAACATGATACGAATACTTTCGATTTTTAGGTGGTATCACTTCATAAATAATGCCCCCTTCTTTGAAGATGGTTAGCCAGAGCTTTTTATTTGCGTTAGGTTTCATATTTTGTGTCCTTTGTGTCTTATAAGTTATCCATTTTGTGTACTCTCTGTCTAAATATTCATTTTCGTCAGCTAACCTTTTTTCATCTGAAATGTGAAGATTTACATTGGATTTACATTTCATACGACGGAGGGAAGAGCTTGCTGACGGTTGTGTTGACACATTTTCCTCTCCGGACGTACCCGCTGTTTCTTCCCCTGTTGAGTCTTATCTTTCCGCATATGTTACATCCTGCTCCAGCTCAACTCCTTCTGGTGCAGTTTGTAGAGGGTTGTCTCCTTGTTGAACTGGAAACATTCTAGATAGACAGACCACGGTTTATTTTCCTTTCCTTTCACATGTTCGACAATGTGACGATATTCCTTCAAACGTAATCTCCATAGTAACAATCGTAAAGAGGGGTCTTTCACGTTGTGTAGGCCTATTAACGCCTGATGATCCGTTTGGATTGTAAACTTCCTTCCAAATAGGTACTGTCTTAACCTATTGCATGCCGAAACTATCGCTTACAGTTCCTTTTTCGTTGTATTAAAATTGATCTCGGCTCTGTTCAGCGCCCTTGATATGTAAAAGCAGGGATGCCCATTTTGGAATAATACTGCTCCTAATCCGTGATTAGATACGTCTGTCGCCAACGCGAATTTTTTGATAGCGTTTGGAAATCTCGAAACCAGTTCTCAATATATTAATTCTTTTATTTGGTCCGAAGATTATTGACAAGTTGTCGACCAGCCAAAAGGTTTCTCCTTCTGTGTTAGATTTGTAACATGTTTATAAATTTAAGAGAATAAATTTTTCATAAACTTTTTTTATAAACTTTCTGTAGTACCATGGGAGCCCTAAAAAGCTCTGAACTTGTGTGATATTCTATGGTGGATTAAAATTTCGCACTGCCTATAATTTTGCGGGGTTAGGTTTTACGCCGTCCTTGGTTATTAAATGTCAAAAATATTTGAGTTCTGGGCGTAAATATTGACACTTGTCATGCTGAAGTTTCAATTCCGTTGCTCTCATTCTGTCAAATCAGCTTACTAAGTTCTCGATGTGTTATTTTAAAGTTGAGCCGAATACGACAATGTCGTCTAGATAAACAAAACATTGTTTTCCTACCAACCCTCTCAGGGCATTGTCCATCATCCTTTGGAAAGTAGCAGGAGCATTTTTGAGTGCCAAGGGGGCATTTCATTAAATTAAAAATGTCCTTTGGGTGTTGAAAAGGCCGAATATATTTTTCATGTCTCACTCATTTGGTTTTGGTGAAACCCGGAGCTGATATTGAAGACTGAAAAGAATTTTGCATTCCCTAAGTGGTCCAACATATCTTCGATAATGGGCTGTGGATACGCATCTTGTTCTATGTCTTCGTTAACACTACCATCAAAAATTGTCGGTACGACCAGCGCGAGTAGTATTAACCTTTAGTTGGCATTAGGGGTCACTGTGACCCCACGTCTGACGTTGCCTCAAGAATTCTCATACCAAGCAGTAATTTTTGAAGGCCAACGCAATATTGTATTGTAGGCCTATATTCTCTGTTCAAGACGCGTACTTGTTCGATCCTGTAGGTACGTTATTCATCGAACGTAAATTGTCCTAATCAGAGGTGTGATCGCCTGGACACCCTGTGTGCCAGCGTGTTTCGAAAAATTCGAAAAGTGAAGTGTATTTTTGTTGTGCCTGTTATTGCTCAAGTAAGTGTAAAAGCATCGTGTAATGTTGCCAAATTTCTTTTGATTAACAAATTGACTTGAGAGAAGAGACAGAGGAAGAGTCGATCAATGAAGTTTTTGTTTCTCATGACGAGGACGACGAGGTACATCCTACGACTGATGATGATACGGATGAGAGTACTCAGGAAGAAAAGTCGTCGGATAAATTAGAAAACGAAATGGAGAATATTTGTTAAAAGTAGCGTGCGTTAGAAATTCGTACACGTGTCAAACAGCATGGTGGACCTTCAACGACATTGCGCGGTAAAAATGGATATGTTTGGCGGACTAATATACCAGTTTCTTTGTTGCATTAAGAAAACGTTTCGAAATTTTTTTTCTTTTTTCTCATCATTGGCCAAGTCGATCAAAAGTTTGAAAATGTTTAATTTGTGAAATTTTTTGTGTAATGAAGAAAATATCTTTTTCAAGTTTTTTTGGGTAAAGTTTTAATTTTTTATGGATCTCAGCATGCCATCAATTGAAAGGAATGCAACTCTGAAAGGTGATGCAGTAAAATGTGAAACAATTACAGATTTTTGGGAAGTTTTGATTACTAAAGAAATTCGTGAGATGACGGTAAGATATACGAATAAAAAAAATACGAGATGAACAAATAAGGTTGATAAGCGAAGAGAAAGTACTTAATAATTACGAGTTAGAAACAGACTTGGACGAAATACACTCTTTGATTGGACTTTTATATTATAGTGGAATGTGGAGATGCAATCACATAGAAAGTGCTGAAATGTTGGCAAATGTACATGGATTAAATGCACATAGATCGAAATGCCTGTCAAGCGATTTATACGTTTATTGCAAAATTCCAGAAAGGAAATAGAAATACCTAATTTAAAAATTCCCGAATTTAAAAATTCCGGAAACTGTAAAATTTCGAAAATTTAAAAATATCCAAAATTTAAAAATTTCCAAAATTTAAAAATTTCCAAAATTTAAAAATTTCCAAAATTTAAAAATTTCCAAAATTTAAAAATTCCCGAAATTTGAAATTTCCGAAAGGAAATAGAAATCCCGAATTTAAAAATTCTTGACTTTGAACATCTCCGAAATTTAAAATTCCCGAAATTCAAAATTACCGAAAATATAATGTTCGGGAATTTTAAAGTCCAGACTTTATAAAATTCACGAAATAAAAAATTCCCGAAATTGAAAATTCCCGAAAAGTTGGAAAATCGTATTATGTTTATTTGTTACAATGAGATTATATTTAGAGATGTGAGGATAGGGGAAAAAATGTTTTTTAATTCTGAAAACGCATACTATCCTAAGTTGTACCTTTTTAGTAAGCAACATTTTGAAACGAAAAATATTCAAAACAGTATATGATGTAGAGATCTTTCATTGGAGTTTTGTATTTTTTATTGACTTTTTATCGTTTTTATGTTCTCAATATCATGAAAATTCGTGTATTAAATTGTTATATATACAAAATTACCCCCTCTTATATTACGAGAATTGTAAATAATAATTTAATGACAGTCTTTTAATTCAGTTTAAAGGAAAATAATAATCCACTGGATGACGTACGAATATGGTAATGTAAGAGAAGATAATACATACCAAAATGGAATACCTTCATTTTCAAGACATTGATCGGTAAGTAGCCAAAACTGTTTTTAGGCAAATATCATCTATTTTGTGAATGATTTATAATTTTTAAATAGTTTAAAGTTTTAATTCATGACACTATCTGCTCACAGAATTAACGACAGCCCTACATCTTGGGCTTATTCAACGTGTATTGTGGCGCCAAATAAAAAAAAAAAGCAATGCGCACGATTTTCAAAATCTATATTTTGGCTCCTCAATTGGCGCTAACTACTAGGCTAGTTTACAGATGAAAAAATGAATTTTAGGTATCACAGAAATTTAGATATTTTACGAATGTTTGATCCTGTCTTCATATACTTAGGTTATTGTAGATAAGAAATTCATTTTCGTAAATATTCTACATTTGTGTAATGCAGATATGGGATTCAGAAGATGCATTGTTTTTTGTCATTTCTCTGTGAAATGTTCTTAAACTGCTAGAAAGCAATAATTTTATGTACATTTCAATATTATTTAGCTACATATTTATTCACCCGTTTCCACGCCACTCATGGCGTAGAGTACTTGGCGCGTTTTTTTTATAGTCGTATCCCCTATAAGCCTAGTCCACCTTTTTTAAATTTTAATTTGTCGACAGTACAATCCAATTTTATACAGTACAGCTGTTATTTTAGAATTAACTAAATTCTTGTTATCTTTATAAAACAAAGTATACCATTTTCCATTAAAAATAAATGAATAAATGTTTGTATTCTAAAAAAAGAAAAACGACCCCTAAGCGAAATCATGAAGCTAATTTTACACGGGGATATTGCAAAAAAAGTGAAAATGTCTGTGTTCTTTTAAAATAATTGATGAAGAGATATTCAACCTTTTTTGCTGTTATTTAGTTAATTCAAATGGTGAAATTCCTTGCGATTTTGGAACATGACGAAAATTCTACAAGTTGTTTCCTTATTTTTGCCTAAGTTGGGTATGAGAATAAGAAAATTGAAAACATAAACAATTGTTACCATTTTCTCATTTTAAGTTTCAGCTTAGAAATGTGTAAACAAATTGTACACTTTTTCACACATACGAATTTCATGAAAATTTACCTTTCACATTAGCCTACGAACATTTTAATTTTTTGAATATCTTTAAAGATGTTGCTTTTAAAATAAAATATTGGAATTCCCACGATTAAGAGTATCGCCTTATAGAATTAGATAACTGACTTTGTTTTGGGCTGATTTTTTGACGAATTTCTATGTTTTTGGGCATTTTTACCAGAACAATCATATTTATTTTACAAATATTACGAGCATTTTAACAAATATGAGGAGGTAGCTGAATGCCTACTCCTGGATGGTACTGTATATGAGAGTGGACCAAACAAACCGCTTTTTTTAATAGCAGATTTTAATCGTTGGTAAAACTTGTATTTTAGCAATAGTAATGAGCCCTCAAATTTTTTCATTCATCGGATTATATCTTCTCATCTTTTTGTGGGTTTATAAATTAAAAATTTGAAAAATTTACAAAAAGTTTCTCATAGGCTAAAAAGTTATGTTGAATTTTTCTTAGGTATAGTCTTTGGTAGTGAAGAATAATGTAAAAGTAGAAAATAAAAAAAAAATGTGTTCAAGTCAGAACTTTTTTTAAATGAACAAAAAAAGAGATTTTTTGATTGTGTTTACTGCACATTTTTTGAACAAAAATTACAGATAACATAATCCAAAAATCGTTGTTTTTTGCACATATTAAGAAAATTCTAAGTTGGGCAAAAATTATATATTTTATGATATAATTTGATACTATTATCGACTACCAAAAGTTTTCATTTTGATAATTCAGCATATTTTCTTGATCCCTAGTAATTTTTTTTTAATGATGTCAAAATTTGAATTTTCAAATCCATACATAGAACAGCAGATATTATCCAATCGAGCTGCAATTTGTTGGGCTTACTACTATTGGGCAAATACAACTTTGCAACACTATTAGAATCCGCTAATAGAAAAAAAAATCCGGCTCACTCTACTGTATATTTAAAGTCTCGTTTTTTAAGAAAGATGTCCATGTATCTTAATCATGTTTCTTTATTTTTTCAATTAAATTAGATACTGGATTACTCAAGTTTACATTGTATGAAAATAATTTAATCCCATATCTGCATTTCTACAATCGCTACAACGGTAACAATCTTTTCTTCAAAATAGATAAATACGCGCATAAGTTATAGAAAAAATGAGTTCCAAGGGAAATAGTGAAGCCAATTTCAAAAGGAGATATTTCGAAGAAAAAAAGATAAAACTTCAGTGTTCTCTTCAAATAATGCCTCGAGAGATATTAAATATTTTTCACTGTTCGCTGGCAAATTTGAAAGGGAAATTACCATTCAACTTTTAACAATACAAATATTCTAGAATTTCTTTTCTCATTTTTGCCTGAATTGAAATTTAGAATGAGAAAATTGTGAAATTATAAGCAACTCTTACTATTTCCTCGTTCTAATTTTTCATTTTAGGAAGGAATTAGGAAATAAATTGTATAATGTTTGTCAGGTATAAAAATTTCATGGAAATTTACCTTTCAGATTGGCCTACGAACAGTGCATTTTTTTGAATATCTTGTGAGATGTTGCTATTGAAATAAAATATTTGAATATCCTGGGTGGTACTGTATATTTGATGCCTTGTTTTAAAAATATTTTCATATATCTAAATCAACTTTGTCTACTTTCTCAATTGAATCCGAAATTTGATTACCAAAATTTACATTGTGTAACAATAAAATCCCACATCTGCATTTCTACTACTGCTATAACACTTGCTACTTTTCCCTGAGAGTGGGTAAAGACAATTTTCCAAAAATATAATATTAAATTTTGTATGTATTTATTGAAAGTTTTTGATATAATATACGTATTTTTTGTAATATTATTTAACCATGCAAATATTCTTGAATTCCTAATCCACTTCAAAGCTTAGTTTCTTAGCGAATTCATTTAAAGCGGGACAAGAATATTTTCCGTCTAAATCAAATTGTCTAAAATTTTGTAAAACAAACTTTTTTAACAAATATTTTATGCAAAATTTTACAAAATTATATTGTTTTGAGAAAAATACAATTATAGCAGATTTTATTAATGTTTCAATGAAAACTTCCAATCAAACGAAAGTGTCGACGTACTTCTTATTATAACTTTTTGAAGAGAACACTCTTGCTATTTTGACATTTCTTGTATCTCGTCTCCTTTTTGCAAAAATCGAATTTTTATTTCTTATTGAAAGAAATCATATTTCATATTATTTAAGATGCGGGCTCAATATAAAGTTTTATGCAATATAGCTTGTTACGAACCAATACGCCTCCAAATAGTTTAATTAATTTTTGGATAACTAAAAATTCTGGTAGTGTGGGAAATGGATTTTATTATTGTATCGCCGGAGGTACTCAGACAATAATTTAAGATTTCTCTCAAATCTTTATTTTCTTTTTATGTGGAATTTCGTTTTTTGACTTCTGCAGTCCTCTCTGATTTGGCTGTTATTTGTAATGAGTCACCAGAAACAACAGTCGCCACCGTCTTGACTAACACTGATACACGACACGTCGCCACCGCTGCCTCGTCTATTTTCACGATATTGATACAATCTTACATAGTCCATTACGTCGGATCATTTCGGCTATACCGATGTGGACTTTTTAATCGGGATGATTCACGCACAAGTCACTCGACTTTCTAGTATTTGAATATGATATTATTGACTCCCGAACTGGACTGGGTACACTAAGCTGGCTTACGCGATTTTTACGTTCCTCCAGTTAACTTCCCAAAACCCTCTTAGTGTACCCGCTTTCGGCCCGGAACCTTCAGGGCAACCATCACGACGCGCACGTGAGAGGAAAAGCGGATGGAGCGCGAGAACATTTTACATGTCCTTTTTTTCTGACCGAACTTCCTAATCGTACAAGAAGTTGAAGGAGAATGCTGTGGAAACTTGACTGCGATTAGCCTCTTTGAATTGTGGGTAGGGATTTTTGCAATTCTGAAATTTTTAGTCCTGCTGGTATACTAATTCGTGGACAATGCATAGGCACTCTCCACACTTTAATTTGTAGTAATTAAACGCTCTGATACAGAAATTTAAAAAATGTCGGTATTTGTGCTACTTGAAAATACAAATTTTCACAAAAAACATCCACTTTTTCCACCGTGTAGTGTCATAGATAATCTAATGAAAACCATTGAAATTTTAGTCACTTTCAAACGGATAAACGTAACAGTATCGCGACCCGACAACACTATTCCCTCTCTCCAGCTTGTCTGCTGTACGCACTCGACACACACACTCACGCACGCAACCAGCTGGGACGCGTACGTTAAATTGCGACGTTGCGCGATCTACGAGTCTGCCGCTGGCATAGCGGTGACTGTACGTATACACTCATACCACGAATTCTAAGCCAGTAGCGCACTGAAATTTTCACCTGCGAGCCCGTAAAATTTTTTCATCATAGCATGGCTCGACGGCGCTCCGCCGGACTCCACTATTTGTACGGGGATGGGACTTGCATACAACCTTAAGATGTCACATCGATTTATCTGCAAGTTATGAAACATCACATTTTCTTGATTTCCCGATAATGGTCGTGACTTCTGGTTGTGGGCACTTAAATGTAACCGGTTGTGGGCACATTTTTTCCATTTAAAGCGTCTGTTTGACTTAAAAACTTTCAGATATCATCATTTATAACGAAATAACATATTCCATTAACATTTTAACGTATTTTTGTTATTATTTCAGTTGAATTATTTTAACCACGAGAACCCTGAAGAAGTCAACGGAATTAGCTCTAATTGATTTTGATACGCTGATTCGTGCCATCAAAGATTGTTTAGTAGAAAAACGCCACTAAAGGCCCTTAAAATTAATAAACCTTGAAATTCTTTAGAATTAGGTGCATTTTATTCTAACCATCCCAATTTTCAGCGAATTTCCGAAGGGTGCCCACAACCGGTTACGATTTTTGTTAGCCTCTAGCTTTCCAATGATATCCATATATCCGCATAATATGGATTCAAAAGAAAATTATGGGTCAAAAACAAAAAGTGCCCACAACCGGAGACTCTCGCCTAGTTAAATTTTTGGTTAAAAAATTAATTTTCAATAAAAAAGAACTAATTATCAACCAAAGAAATGAAATTTCAACCAAAAAAATCAATTTTGTACCAAAAAAGAGTTTTCTTTAACAAAATATTTTTATTTTTAATGGAATTTTCAATCTAAGACTTGAATTTTCAACTAATCAGGTTCATTTTCTACAAAAAAAAAGATAAATTTTCAAAAAAATAGATGAATTTTCAACTAGAAAAAATAAATTTTCTACAAAAAAGACAAAGTTTCAACAAAATATAGAAGACTGATATTCAACCAAACATGAAACAGTTAAATTTTCAGTTAAACAATTCATTTTCAATAAAAGAACTAATTTTCAAGCTAAAGAAATGAATTTTGAAACAAAAACGTTAATTTTTAACGTGAAATAGTTAGATTTTCCGTTAAAAAAAAATCATTTTAAAAAGTGTTAACAGAATATTTAAATTTTCAACAACAAAAAACAGATTTTTTAACTAAAAAGGTTTTCCAGTCGCTATTCAAGATTAGTGAAAATGTTGCAAATTTAATCAAATAGTTATATTAGAAGAAAAATTCTGGGATCAAACTCAAATTTACAGGATGATTCGAGCAAGAACTGATTCAAATACCCTGTAAGTTTCAAATTTCTCCGTTTTTCTTTCCATGAGGTTTTTTTTCAAAAAAAAAAAAGGTAATTAGTGCGCGCATGGCGCGCACAATGTTCTAGTTAAATGAAAATATGGTTTCTTGACAAAGGAAGGTTGCAAACTAGTGGAGCTCCAGGGCTCTTCGAAACTAAATACACTTTAAATTAAAGGTGGCAAAAATGGATATAAAAAATAAATAAAAGACACGAATGATTGTTGCATATGCTTTATGGGTTGCAGACTGCTTAAATATGACTTGAAGTCGATTGTTCATTTAAATTTTCTGGAATTTTTTAACTGAAAATTGTAAATGAGGAATTTTTATTGTAAAAACGTATTCCTAAAAGAGAAAATTTATATTGAAAAAGCAAATGGTACTTTAATCAAGAAGGCAACAATTATGTTCCTAGCTTGTTGACCAAATATTTAAAAAAATGGCAATAATTATGTTCTTAACATTTGCTAGTATACGATAATTTGACAATAATAATAATAAAAATTGTTAATTTTAAAAGATTTCAAATATGTTTAAGAAAATGTGGATTTTTAAACATTTTGAAATAAAATTATGAAGATAATGAAAAAATTGTCTTCAGTGTTCTGTGGAAATTTTAAATGATCTTATATTTCACAGCATCTGTCTATTATGCAAGACATTCCAAAAGATTTTCAAAATTATAAAAAAAGTGAAAAAATCAATTTTTTCAAAGGTTTTTGTAAGGTTTCAAAATTATAAAAAAAATTTACGATTCCTGCGAATATTTAGTGATTCTTCATTTTATAGAAATAATATAGAAAGAATATTAAAATTTTTTTTTTAATATTGCAAAAGATTCAAAAAATCTGAAGAACGAATTTGGAAGATTTTAATACAATTTTAGAAATTGCAGTTAGTTTCAAAGAAATTTGGGAAATTTAGAATTTTTAAAGAAATTACAAATATTTTAAAACTTTATAAGATGTCCAAAAATTTATAAAATATTTTTTAATGTTTTCCAAGCATCTAACAGTCTTCATTATCGTTTGAAATGTCTGCAACTGTTCCTTCAATTTGGTAAAATCCTGTACAATATAAAAAAGAATTCATAGAAATTTCTTAGATACTTTTTCAACATATCTGAAAACGTAAAAAATCGTCCACAATTTTATCGAGTATCCTGGGAAAACTTTTATTAAAAATTTCTATCTTTCTCAACATTCTATTAAATTTGTTGTTGAGTATGTTCTTAATTAAAAATGTACTTCTTTGTTTCAACATTCAAAATTCATCATTTCAGTTCCATATTTATCTCTTTGTTACGAAGTGTCACTATTCTGTTGACGATTCGTCTTTTTTGCAAAAAATTCATCTTCTTCATTGAAAACTTATCTTGCTGGTTGAGGATTGTACTATTTTGTTTGAAATTCCCTTTTTTTGCATGAATTCAACTGTTTATTTTTTATTGAAAAGAAAAATATTGTTGCATTGAAATACCAACTATTATGATTTTCGTTTTTCTTCTTGTTGAAACTTAACATTTTTATTGAAAATTACTATTTTCGGCAAACAATTAAAATTTTTGTATAAAATTAATCTATTTTGCGAAATATTTAACATTTTTACGTTTAAAATACAACTGTTTGAAAATTATTTTTTTTTTTTAAATTGAGAATTCAAATATTTATTTGAAAATTTGTCTTTTTTTGACGAATTCAACTGTTTTGATTTAGAACAAAAATCTTTTCGGATTGAAATATCAACTATAACATTTTGCGGGAATATTTATTTTAAGAAGAACCCTTTTCTTGCAATTTTTATTTATCCAGTGAGTCAGTCCGGGACAAAATATAAAAAATCTAAAAAATCTCAATTTTATTTTATTATCAAACCTAACGCCAATTGAATAATCTTGTTTACAATTATGACACTTGGGTCAATTAAAAATGATATCTCTCGAAAAACCAGCAAATATGTCATTCTGTAATTTATATAAAATCAATTGTTAAATCACATTTGCGTGGGAAATTACACAAAGGTTGCCGGGAATTTTCAAAAAGGCTGCGGGGAATTTTCGAAAATGCTGCGGGAAATTTACGGGATTTTAATGGTAGGTCTCTGCTAAATAGAAAATACCTTGGACAGTGAACAGCCTCTCTTAATTAACGTTACACCATAAAACTACTTGTCACAAGCAAAGCTTAGGAGTGGGTTTAAACCAAACTTCTTTTGTGTATAGTAAGTGTAGTAAATAATGGGACTGTGCATGAAACGTACGATGCAGAAAGGGATTCATTTAGTTTAGTTTATGCCATAAACAGCAACAGCTTTTCTTTCACCGTAGTGAAGGCCCAACGGTCAGTGTTTGACCTAAGTGAAAATGCTGCGCCTCCCATGAAAATGGGACAAAGCGCAAAGAATCTTGAAATACTCCTCTCATGAATAAAAATGTGTGATTTTAAGCTGATATTTGTATCTTGTGTTTTTTACTATGTTTTAGCTCGGATACAAAAGTGCAATATATTTTATTATTTTTCTGCATTAAATTTTATTCCAGAAGGAAAACATTTCACAAATCACAGTTAAAGAATTATTTTCGTTATTCACAAACAACAATTCGGGCAATTTTAAATAACCTTTAGATTGGATGTCCTAACATATTTATTGATCTCGGAGGATAAGAATAAGTATGATTAACTATGCCAAGTTTTGTTGAAAAATGATTCTACAATGTAGTGAAATTTATCATAATCATGTAGAAAGTATAGAAAAATTAAAGTTTGTCCCAAAATTTACGTTTTGCTGGTGTAACGGTAACATTTTCTACTTCGACGATGCCAAAAAAGTTTACAACGTTTTTTGGTCGATTGAAGCCTCATTTTCAAGAAAAAAACTAACTTCATTTTTTCCCTTCATGATTTTCATAGATATGCTAAAGTGCTTTCGTGCAATTAAAATGTCGCCGCTTTGACGGCTAAGGCTTCTTACAAAATTATTCACAAGTTACGATAAAAAAAATCCGCGTAAATTCGGTTAATAAAAATAGCAATTTAGAACTAGAGAAAGATATGTACTATATTTTACTGAAATACTGTAATGTAATATAATTTCATTAAAAATTATCTATTAAATTATCCAGAAATTTAAAAAACTCTTTCTACTGTTTGAATTGCTTCGAAATTAAAGTTAATAACCTTAAATATACACATTCTTTGATACATCATTAATATAATGTACTCATATTAATATTTATTATTAATTTATTCACTAACTGAATATTATATTAGTTACAGTTAATGTGGTGCCATTTGATGAAACCCTTAGCTCGAGCGTTAGCGAAATGGGCTTTAAAAAATCTGCCTGCTGTTCGAGTATATTATCATCGCATGCTGCACGCAAGACACGCTTCGCTCGCAAGCTTGAGCATCGACAACTGTCATTTGGTGATTGTGAATTCTATTTTGTTGAAGCTCCTTCGGCTTTAACGAACACATTCTCATCACGCATCTCGTGCTTCGCACTTGATTTTGTCCAAACTGCGAACTTTTCTACATTGAGTTCAACTCTATTACTGTCTCGGTCTGGGACTGCTTAATCAGATATTGCAAAATAAAATACCCTAAAAAATGTATAATTTCAATCAATTTATATATTTAGAATTCATAATATGCATTGATATTGAAACAAATGTATTTTTATTGCCTTGTTTTTATAATTTAGAAAAGTGCGCATCCTATAAAAAAATTAATTTGTGTATTTTCAATGTTTTACGATTTGAACAAAAAATACGTATTCTACGAAAAAATAATTAATTAAAATTATTTATACCTTTTGTAAGTAAACTTCTTTTATCTAATAATTTTTTCCCTTGCCTTGTGTCGTTCTTCATAATTTTAAAAAATTTTTAATGTTATTTTTTGCGATTACAAAGAAACTACGCATCCTATCAATTAGTGAATAATACCAAATTTGTACATATTTTTTGGGTGTATAATTTTTGTCTGTTAATTCTTCTTTCGTATCTTGCATTGTTTTTCCTAACATTTAATTTTTTTATTTTTAATGTTTTTTTTTTCAACGAATAGAAGAAAAACTACGCGTCCCATCAAAAAGTAATTTATGACAAATTTGTAGACCTTTTTGAGGCGCACAATGTTTGTTTCTTCATTTTTTTCTGCATCTTGCATAGTTTTACTGCAAAATGAAACTTTTGATTTTTCCATATTTTTTGTGTGATCGAAATTTGAATTTTCGATTTTTTAGAAAACAATCAAAAAATATTATTATTATCTTGTCGGACTTCCAAAAAGCAACGTTTTCCTTCTCTTGACTTTCTTTCATATCGTGTGTTGTTTGGCTTAAAATTTTCATTTTCGTTTCTGTTTACTTTTGTTACTTTTGAAAATTCTATCATTGATAATTTTATTTTTACCAAAAAAAATAGTGAGGATGAGGCGTTAGAATTACCGAGTAATACAAATAGCCGTACATAGAATTTTTAAATCTTGAAAAAAAAGTTCTAAAAACTTTTGAAAATTCTCTATCTTTTTGAATTTTTATCTCAAATAGGTGGCTAACAAACTTGACTTTCTGTTTCTGACACTAAAAATATGTATTACAGGCCAATCTAGTATGTTAATGCTTTCAAAAGCTACCGTGCTCACAGGCAGACCCGAGTCGAAATGTTGGCCCTACTTTAGCCCTGCATGATTCCATTTAAGGTCTCCTTTAGTCCTGCTTAGCCCTTCACGTCCTCTTTTGAATCCCATTGGACCTCGAGGCCCTGTTTTAATTCGCTTACGTCCTGACGACCTATATGTGATTTTCTGGTATTTATATAATTCAATTATTCTATTTAATTACATATTTACCATAATTAGTTTATTTACTTAATTCGTTAATATGCATAATAAAAACAGTTATGGTATATCAGGCACGTCTATAAAGTTGGTTTCTCTGAAATTCGAAAAAAGTCCATACAAATTTGAAATTCGTAAACATCCTGTGTTCTGTTTTTTATGGGGAAACGCTTATGGAACATTACACAGGCCCACAAAAAAAAAAAAGTGGTCTGAACTTTACATGTGACAAGGCTGCCTCCATGGATTTTGAGCCGCTGAATCCGCATCCGGCCTTAGAATTTTCCCTAGACCCTACAATTTTCCCCGAACCTAGTGTAAATTTGTGAAATTTTGGAAGTTTCAGGCTCGGTTGAAGTTATATTTGTCCACGAAAAAGTTAATGGAACAACGTCGTTTGTATGTATTTCGGGTCGCTGAGTTCAAGTCTGACTTTAGAATTGTTGTAAAATATCTTTGAATATCCCTAGCTTAGGGGAAAAAGTACATTAATGAGCAAAACTTGAGGCTTAACGGAGCTTTTGTTTGTGAATGGAAAAGCTGATGTCTTTCCGTATTCTTAACTCCTGATTTTATATCTGACAGAAGAATTCTTCTGCAGTACCTCAGATTTTCCCTATCCTAGGGAAAAAAGGGAAAACTCGAGAAAAACTAGAGTTTCCACAGAGGTTCCATTTTCACGAGGTAAAGAGATATATTTGCGTATTTTCAGTAGCTAAGATAACAAATTCGGCATCAAGGTACCTGAAAATCTTGATGTTTACAGTGAAGAACAGGGAGAACGCTTTCATCAGGACATCGAAGAAATGGAGGGGTCCATATCATCTCACATGCGGCAAGTCTCTTTGCGGCAAGTCACACCTGCGACATGTCAAATCTGCGGCATGTCACACCTGGGACATGTCACATATCTGGCATGTCTCATGTGCGTCATGTCACAACTGCGGCATCTCCACCTAGCTGCTTCTCTCACGCGCGGCATTTCTCACAGTGAAATTGAAATTTTTGCGGTATCTCTCACCAGTGTCAAGTCTCACAGTGGTATCTCTCCTGTATACAAAATTTTGAAGTCCAAATGATAGTGCTAAACTGCGGCAAGTCTCCCAGGACTTATTGTCTCACCGGCGGCATCGCTCATCCGGAAAAAATTTTCAAGTCCATAGTGAAATAGCAAAACTGCGGCAAGTCTCCCAGGACTTATTGTCTCACCGGCAGCATCTCTCATTTGGAAAAAATTGTCAAGTCTATAGTGAAATAGCAAAACTACAGCAAGTCTCCCAGGACTTATTGTCTCACTGGCGGCCTCTCTCATCCGGAAAAAGTTTTCAAGTCCATAGTGAAATAGCAAAACTGCGGCAAGTCTCCCAGGACTAATTGTCACATCTGCGGCATCTCTCACCTGGGAAAAATGTTCAAGTCCATATCCAAGTGACAAATCTGCGGCAAGTCTCACGGGACTAATTGTTACATCTGCGGCAAGTCTCCCAGGATGAATTGTCACATCTGCGGCATCTCTCACCAGCGGAAAGTGTCCCCAGCGGCATCTCTCGCCCAACAAAATTTTCTATGTAATTGTGAAGATGGAAAAACTGCGGCAAGTCTCCCCAGCGACATTTCTTGCCCAACACAATTTTCTACGTAGTTCTAAAGATGGCAAAACTGCGGCAAGTCTCCCAGTGGCGTCTTTCGTCTAAGAAAAATTTCTTAGTAGTTTTAAAGATGGCGAAATTGTGGCAAATCACCCCAGCGGTATCTCTCGCTCAAAAAAATTCTCTAAGTAGTTCTAAAGATGGCGAATCTGCGGCAAGTCTCCCAGTGGCATCTCTCGTCTAAGAAAATATTATAAGTAGTTTTGAAAATGACTAAATTTACAACTAGTTTGAACATTTTCTTGGGCGAGAGATGCCGCTGGGAGACTTGCCGCAGATTCGCCATTTTTATTCGTACTTGAAAAATTTTCTGGAGGAGAGAGATGCCACTGGGAGACTTTCCAGTGGTGAGAGAAGCTGCAAAAATGTCAATTTCACTTCGAGAAATGCCGCGCGGGAGATAAGCCGCTAGGTAGAGATGCTGCAGTTGTGACATGTCGCTAATAAGACATGCCGCAGATGTGACATGCCACAAAAATGACATGCCACAAAAATGACATGCCGCAGATGTGACATGCCGCAGGTGTGACTTGCCGTATGTGAGAAGATGTGGACCAAAATGGAGCGGCATTATCAAGGACGATGGGATGAACAAATGATGGCAGATTTTTGCTGGAAGTTAAAAAGATATGTTGCAAGTACAAGAATAAGACGCAAAAGGAATCCACGTCGAAGGGCGCTTGACGATAAAAGGACAAGGAAACATAGGAAAATCTAATATAAAAAAAATTTCCTAGGCTAGGGAAAATCCGAGGTACTGCAGAAAACTTCTTCTGTCAGATATGAAATCAGCAGTTAAAAATACGGAAAGACATCAGCTTTTTCGTTCACAAACAAAATCTCCGTTAAGCCCCAAGTTTTGATCATGAATGCACTTTTCCCCCTAGGCTAGGGATATTCGAAGATACATTACAAAAATTCTAAAGTCAGACTTGAACTGAGCGAGCTGAAATACGTACAAGCGACGTTGTTCCATTAACTTTTTCGTGGACAAATATAACTTCAACGGAGCAGAACACTTCCAAACTTTCACACATTTACCCTAGGCTAGGGGAAAATTGTAGCGTCTAGAGAAAATTCTAAGGCTTGATTCGGATTCAGCGGCTCAAAATCCATAAGGGTGGCCTCGTCACATGTAAATTTCAGACCACTTTAATTTTTTTGTGGGCTCGTGATGTTATGAGAAGTTGTAGGCTCCGGAAGCTACGACCATGGTTCCTTAAAGCAACCAATCCCGACCCAACTAGAACGTGTACGTGAACAGGATTGAGTCGGATTAATTTTTAAACGATTTGGGTCCAACGAAATGTAGAACTTTTTTCGGATTAGTTCGAATTGACTTGGATTGGTTCGGATACAGATTCCGGAATGATTGGGATTGGTTAGGAAGGAAAACCTATCCGATACTTTCGCCAGGGTTGCCATCGACTGATGCCGAGAATTCAATCACGAAATTGATCTTCGTCTTCAGATCTTGGAGGACAATATCAGGCTTTGCAGCACTGATACGTTGAGTGGTGGAAAATGAGAAATTTCAGAAGATCCTACACTGATCATAATCCACAATGGACTCAAGTTCCCCCTGAGCGTATGGCAAGACTGGCAATATATCAACACCCTAGAAGTGCCGAAGATGGTAATATAACACTTTCAGAGCAGCATTGTGTCTCTGTACGTACCCGCAGCATGCATACTTTGAGAATCCACTGAGAACATGTCTATAAAGCCATATTGACAGGCGAAAAGAAATCCTTCAGTCTCCGATCTCAATCCAGCAGTCTTGAGAAACATGCTGGACAGACCCATCGATAGCTCTACTGTACGTATAATGCCGTAGAATTTACCATGAAGAGGCTTGTCAGCATGTTCTCTTGAGAGAAGTGAATATTCTGCTTCCTGTACAAGACTTTTTAGCACCAAAGGTGTTAGTGATGCTAGGTCATGTGTAGTGTCGCTGGAATCAAGTGGGAGACTAAGCTCCTCTGCGGCCCCAAATGCGGAACGGTATAGAATCGCCGAAGTATTGACGACTTCATATTGATGTACGAGTCGCATAACAGAATCTGTGCTATTTCGAACTGGACAGGCTGTAGCCAGAACCGTTCTTCGATGCAAACACTCCAAGCTTAACAAGTCTTTACTCCCTTTATCTCGAGGGAAGTATATTCGAGGTACGGAAGATCTAGATTGACGACTTCGCTGGATTGTCATCATCTGGCGCGTGCTTCGGTCAAGTTGCTTCAACTCATCAAAGTTCCATTTCACTGCACCGAACGTGTAGAGCTGTATAGGGATGGCCAGCATATTGGTCGCCTGGATCTTAATCTTCCCAGATAATTCAGAAGCCAAAATTTTGCTGAGAATTTTGCGATACCTTTTTGCGAGGGCCGTTTTTAACCCACGCACACTTTGGCTTTCCGCTTGCGGTATTCCAAGATATGTATATGTTTCTCCATTACCAAGATGTTGAATTGTATTCATGCTTATGAGTTAAACATCCTGATCGTCACGCGATGATGTACTCTCTAGTCTGCCTTGGTGTACGTGGCCAATAGCTTTGGTGTACCTATTTACTGGCGCTACAAGGATGATAAGAACATCGTTTGGAGAAGCAAAGTGTTTAAGGTCGTCCATGTATAAATATAGAGTGGTTGACCTTATATCCTCTTCTGTTTGGCGGGCTACATAGGTATCCAGAGTTTTTGCCTCGGAGCACAATAGATAGCGGCAAGAGGGAGATGCAGAAAAGTATCGCATTTAGAGTATCCTTGGAAGACCCCTCTTATATGTGATGTATCTGGTACTCACTTGTCTTTTTTCAGATGTTATGACAAATCTTGTCCGCCATAAAAGCATAAGCCCTTTTTTGCATCTCACTATTTTTGGATGCACCTGCAGGCACTCAAGGAGCTTGATAAGTAGCTCATGGTTCGTGTTATCGAATGCCTTACGGTAGTCAATCAAAGCCATGGACAGATTGCGTCGCTACCCAATCGAGTCCTGGGTAATACACCTGTCTATTAACAGGTTTTCCCTGCAACCTGCCAGCCCTCTCTTGCATCCGCGTTGTTCAACTGTTGAACTCCATACCGGCTCGATAGATGTTATAATCCTCTCTTCGAGGATGCCAGTGAATAGTTTGTAGCTGGTGTTTAAACAAGCGATGGGCCTGTAGTTATTTTGAATTGACAAATCTCCGGTCTTAGGGATCAGTACCGTGCGTCCTTCCACTAGCCACTGTGGGATTGTTTGTTCTCCGTTTAAGAAAGTAGTAAATATACGAGCTAGATGTTGGTGCGTAGAAGTGAACTTCTACGTAGTATGCGTAGTTTTTGTTTTATTCGCAAAAATAGCATTAAAAATAGAAAAATTGAATCTTTGGAAAAACGACGCAAGGTGCGTAAAAAGATGAATAGGCCAAAATTGCACATTGGAAAAAGATCTACAAATTTGTTAGTAATCACTTTTTGATAGGGTGCGAAGTTTTTGTTTTAATCTTAGAAAATAAAATTAATAATAAAAGAATTAGATTTTTGGACAAATGACACAAGCTATAAAAAAAATTAACAAACAAAAGTTGCTCACACAAAGAAGAGATATACAAACTTGTCATTAATATCTTTTCTAAAAAACGCAGTTTTTGTTTCAAGGAGGTACGGTCACGAACACACTTTTCTTACGGATTTGCTTAAACTTCGACTATAGGTTCTTTGGAATGTTATCTAAACGTTTGCGAAATTCAAAAAATATTGTCCTCTCCTGGCTGAGATAATTAAGATCAAAGTTGAACCCTTATACACATAAAGCCTATCCCAAGCATAGGTGTTCCGGATAATTCATATCGGTTTTCTCTATTGTATTTGTATCGTATGACTGTGCTGCGTGAGTGATATTTTCTCTTTCTTGCGTTCACATAGGTATCTACCTTGCTTTTCCTACCGTGTTATCTACTCTCTTCACCGACGGATTGAGGTGGTCAGGGTCAGTCTCGAACGTTACGAAGTTCGAGTCGGTACCTCTTACTCGTCTTCTCTTAAATAAAAGTAAAACTTATGTAGCCTTTGATAGAAGGCAAAAACTTAGATTATTCTTTCAATAAATTATACGTTATTTGATGTTCAGCAACTAATTATCATGACTCAGTGACTTTTTTTATCAACAAACTACAAATCCTGCATGTGTATAGTTTTTTAAGTGCTCTTTCTCATCATAACCATTATTATTTTATTATTAAAAAAAAGGAGAAAGCTCATTTTTGTCTCAGGCTTACGTTGGTTGTAGCACAATATGCCGAAGGCATTTTTGTTAGAGTTGTATTTTTGAATAGTCTGCACGGAGCTGTACCGGTATATATCACTATTCACGGACGAATTTTTGTAATGTAATCAAGTGATCTGATAAGAGCATTGTGCCTAATTTGGTATATTAGGCAAAGCCTGTTTTTGGCCTTACCGAAACCAATCTGAGCCTTATAATGGAGGCAATAATTCGGCTTTTCTTGTCTGTCGTATGCTGAGTACCCTTAGACTCAAGAATACGCAGATACTTCCATGACTTATCCTCAGTTCTCGTTCTCTAGCTCTGGAGTCCCTAACACTTCTCTGATTAAAGGGTCCGAATTCCATGTGGATATAATTGAAAAACTGCTTTGTGAAATGGACACATGCTGCAGTTTCTGATGCGAACTAGCGTATAGTTTCAGATCATCCATGTATATAATAAAACGAAGATTCTCACTTCTTCATTTGAGTAACAATATAATTTAAAATAAAAAGCTCTAAATTGCTTTCCCGAGGACTTTTAATTTAATTTTGGATGGCGTCATGCAAAAGACATTTTGCTGCACTGGAAGAAAGTTGAAGACACAACAATAGACTAAATAAAAGTACCGACATAGCACAGCATTTCCGGAGAGTGGCGCGAGTACCTGGAAGACTTAACTATAAAAGACAAATCTGAGAGGTCGCTTAAATAAATAATCACTATTTAAACATTAAGAAACAAAATATAAATCATATTTATTTTCAAGTTCTCACGAATAAACCGCGTCATAAAGAGAAAGTTACAAACAAGAAAAACAAGGTGTCACTCTGGACAATAAATGAGAAAGATAACTCCCTTCTTTACAATATAGCGAACATTAATTTTACATCAAAATAATTGAAGCAAATCTTTCACGGAGTTTATAAGAAAAATGATACAAAGAAGATAAGTAAATTCAGCCCTGAAGCCAACAAAAACCGTGCAATAAATCTCTGCGTCCACTGACGCCATTTGGAGAATAACAGAAATTGTCAAAACACTAACAACAACAAAAAATAAATTAAATAATGGCGTCCACCTTAATCAGAACATCCTGAGCAGCACAGATCCGTACTTTGCAACCGTTTAATAAAACAAACGATAACCAAACCACTATGTAGCAAAAACTCCAAAACGCAAGTAGCGAAAACAATCAATACCAACTTCCTCACACGAGGCTCGAACGATAAAGAAAAGGAGTCCGCTTCACTCGGCGGCACGTAGACCGCCCAAAAGATGGTGATAGTGGTGCTGCGACGAATCTTCGGCGGTGAGATTTGAATCGCCCCAGGTACAGGATTTTGAATGCGTTTTCGAAAACGAAAACCCAACAGAATTAGTAAGAGTGACTATCACTCTTTCTCTGTATGAAAAGCCCACGAGTGTGTGTACAACAAAAAGAAAAGAAATGGTAAAACATTTCAGAGAATAAACAAAAATAAATGAATAAAATATAAAAAATCGAATCAGTGGGTCCTCGACCAAGCCTCGTTTTCTCGCGGAGATTTCCTCCAACAGAGGAGGAGCTGTTTACAAATTAATAAAAGTACAAACAGAACATAGTAATTTGCAGGTGAAACCTGCAACATTACAATAAGATGGATCAGTTTATGACCATCCTCGTTATCGTGTACTTTGCACCTATGAGACATGATATTTAGACTGATGGAATTAGCTGCGAAGTAAATCACGACTCGTGAAGACTCCAGATGTCAAGTCATTTCGAGCGCAGATAGCACTCGGATGGCTGACCATCTGTGACGCACGAACAGGTAGTGTATTCTTTGCTGCGTTTTAACTAATTTCGAGCGGGAGGTTTGACGCCGAGGATGATTATGTGCATTCGATAGGCAAAGTCGAATGTCGGCCTTCAAACTTGACTTTCCAGAAACCGGCTAAACTCAGGAGGTGGTTATCTGCAGTTTTCCTCTCCCCTGGCCAAATGTCTAGGAAATTGTGAGCACTTCTAATAATAATACCTTAGCAACAAGGGTGATCCGTGTGAAGAGCTCTGTTTCAGCGGGGATTGAAAATGAAAAGGCATAGTACAATAGGTTTTAACAGCGGTGTTATGGGACTTAAAAGGACCAGCCTTACAATACAATAATAATAATAATTCTATTTAGTGTTTTCTTCAATGGATTGAACGCTAAACAGAACCAAAATGCACTGAAGAGGTTTTCTTGAAAGATACCTTTCGTAATTCGTATTGCTCGATCTTACCTTCTCTAATTGGAACCACGCAGCATTTACATTGCTTCTGATCCTTCTTCCCCCAACACCTGACCAGTAGTTAGTCATGTCTTCCAATTGAGGGAGTTCGTTCCCTTGTTGGTTATTTTGCTTTATACTTAGTTCACGGTAAAATCTTTTTCTAATATCAAGTCTCAGGCATTACAGATGCATAATATACCAGAATTTGCACCTCTCACGCAGTTAGCTTTGCGTTTAAATGTTGCGCAGCGTTATTCTTACCGAGGGTGTTCTCGCACTGACGTTGCGACAGGGCTTGAGCTTTTCTCACATGACTTTCACGGCTATGTTGGCGGTAGCACTGATATTGCCAGGGGTTCCCATCCCTGACAGGCAGAGCACGAAGACTAAAGAGACTAAGAGGAACACCAAAACTCATACATTATCATGGAGAGTTTACTGAAGATTTTGAAATGCTTGTCGCTTCCCGAGGATCGTCGGGGCACCCTGGACACACCGCTGGGGGCCACAACATCCGGGACGGTGGAGATAGTGAGCTGCAACGTAGCCAGGCAGATCTCACTAATCAAACAGCTGTCCAGCAAGAACATCTGCAACAAACAGTAAACAGTGAAACATCAACTGTGCCTGCTGATGATGCTTTGGCTAGCTTTAGAAATTTGCAGTCAACCACCTCAACAGAAATATCCTGGGAGAGCATCAAGTGGGACGAAGAGCGCCAACTGGAATATCACAATGAAAGAGGAATTAGTGTGTGCCTTCTGTGAAAGTGCGATGTTTGAAACTGAAAGCGAAAAAGGATATAAATTCAGGACGAAAATGATGTCCCTCATAAGATCAAGGACATCAGAATTAATCTTCTTATCTCAGAAGATGTAGTAATGAAGATTAAACAGTAGGTTGATTTAGCGTTGAAAAATGTCGACAAATGAACATCAGTTAGAGGAAGCCGGATCACATGATCAAGTAGCGGTAATTGATGTTTTTGCGCAACCTGATGCTGATCCAGCATCACCACATCCTACAGAGACAGATGGCCTCATTCAATCAGAGGCAGAAGCAGAGATTCAGCAACCAAGAAGGCGATTAAAATGGATATACTATATGAACAGATATGCAATGTGCCTTTATTTTTTGGCAGAGAAAATTGGTTAAAGTGTAAGGAGAGAACACCATCAAGTCTTCTTACTTAAGTACCCAGATATAGCCACATAAATAAATGAGCAGAATCTAGCAGACCAAAAACGCTCAATATATGTAAACAGATTGCTTTTGACTTTTGAAATAGCTGAAGTCAAAATGGAAAAAATGATCCAGTAGAACCACATTCGGACATTAATAACGTTGGTGTAAACAGCGAAATTCCAGAAAAACTACAGTACCTTGAAAGGAATTTTGGTCAGGCTTTACTAGAGTTGCGACATGTAGAACATACACAAAGACATTCTCTGCACAAGATGAACATTTCATAGAATCTGCGTGCACTAATAGAACACATGAACAGCAAAGTTTTACGCTGGGTTATGTGAGAAGTGATAGGCTTCGAAAGCTACTATCATGGTTCCTCAAAGCAACCAATCCCGACGCAACTGGATCGTATACTTGATCCACTCCTATTCCTTCTATCTCAAAAGGTGAGCAAGAGCGGGAAATTTACGCAAGAGACTTCGTACAACACTGTTCCTTGGCGTCCGCTTTCTAGCCGCAGATGACCTTACGTGGCAGACGGGTCAGTTGGAGATACAAGTTTCACCTCTGGATACTTTTTTGAAGCTATCATTCTTTGTAGAATGTTATGAGGAACAGTGTTGACGAACCAGATGAAGTGATCCCAGAAGAACAGCCTTTTGCATCCGGCTCGCGATGGACTGAGCCTGACGCTGGCAAGCCGGGATTATGTTGAGTTGGCTAATAAATGAAGCTTTCATGCCTCCAAGATAGCCGATTGTGAGAACTACAAGATGGACTTTGTAGCCTTGGTACAGTCTTCACAGCTCGAAAAGAAGTGCTTAATATTTCGCCCGTTTTTCTTTCTCCTGTGCACTGATACGTTGAGTGGTGGACAATGAGAAATTCTAGAAGGTCTTACACTGATCATTCTCCACAAAGGACTCGATTTCCCCCTGGGCGTGGCAAGATGGGCAATTGATCAAAACCGTTAAAGTGCCTAAGATGGTAATATAACAATTTTAGAGCCGCATTGTGTCTCTCTATGTACCCGTAGCATGCATACTTTGAGCATCCGCTGAGAACATGTCCAAGTGTTTCTGGCTCTTGCTTGCACGCTTGGCAGTTGCTATCACCTACAGGTACATTCATTAGGCGCTTACGGTAAACTAAGCTGTTTATAACGCCACCTTGACAGGCGAAAAGATGTTGCTCAGTCTCCGATCTCAATCCAGCAGATTTGAGGAACATGTTGGACAGACCCATCGATAGCTCTTCTCTACGTACAATGCCGTAGAATTTACCATGAAGGGGCTTGCTGGCATGTTCTATTAGTAGAAGCGAATGTTCTACTTCCTGTACATGACTTTTCAGCAACAAAGGTGTTAGTGATGCTAGGCCATGCGTAGTGTCACTGGAATCAAATGAAAGACCAACCTCCTCTGCGGCGCTATCTGCGGCAAGGTATAGAAATGCCGAAGCATTGACGACTTTATGTTGTTGTACGAATCGTATAAGATAATCTGTGCTATTTAGAACTGAGCAGCCTGCAGCCAGAACCGTTCTTCGATTAGGACACCCCCAGCTCAGCAAATCTCTACTTGCTTTATCTCGAGGGAGGTATATTCGAGGTACGGATGTTCTAGGATGATAACTTCGATGGAATGTCATCATCTTGTGTGTGCTTCGGTCAAGTTACATGAACTCATTGACGTTCTATTTTACTGCACTAAATGTGTAGAGCAGTACAGGAACGGCAACATATTGGTGGCCTCGATCTTATTCTTCCCAGATAATTCGGAAGCCCAAATTTTTCTGAGAATTTGGCGATACATTTTTTCAAAGGGCCACTTTTAACACACGCACATTTTGGGTTTCTGCTTGCGGTTTTTCAAAGTATACATATGTTTCTCCATTACCAAGATGTTGAATGGTATTTCCACCTATGAGTTGAACATCCTGATCGTCACTCGATGAGGTAGTTTCTAGTCTTCCTTTGTGTTGATGGACGCAGGCACACTTGTCCAGACCAAAGCTCATGCCAATCGCTTGAGAGTACCTATTTGCCGCCGCCACAAGGATTCTAAGGTCCTCTTTTAAAGAGACAAAGAGTTCAAGGTCGTATATGTATAAAAGGTGGTTGACCTTATATTCTGTTCTGTTTGGCGGGCGACGTAGTATCTAGAGTATTGGACTTTGAGTCTCCTTGGAAGATCCCCCTCTTATATGTGATATAGCTGGTAGTCACTTGCCTTTTGTCATAGACTATGACAAATTTTGTCCGCCACAAGAGCATAAGCTCTTTTATGCATCTCACTATTTTTGAATGCACGTCCAGGTACTCAAGGAGCTTAATAAGTAGCTCATGATGTGTGCTTCGGTCAAGTTGCTTCAACTCATCGACGTTCCATTTTACTGCACCAAACGTGTAGAGAAGTATAGGGACGGCCAGCATATTTGTCGCCTGGATCTTATTCTTTGCAGATAATTCGGAAGCCCAAATTTTTCTGAGAATTTGGCGATACCTTTTTACATGGTCCGTTTTTAACACATGCACACTTTGGGTTTCCGCTTGCGGTATTGCAAGATATGTATATGTTTCATCCTTACCAAGATGTTGAATGGTACTTCCGCCAATGAGTTGAACACGCTGATCGTACCTATTCACCGCCTCCACAAGGATTTCAAGATCTTCTTTCGAGGAAGCAAAGAGTTTAAGGTCGTCCATATATAAAAGGTGGTTGACTTTATATTCTCTTCTGTTCGGCGGGCCACATAGATATACAGAGCTTTTGCCTCGGAGCACAATAGATAGAGGCAAGAGGGAGATGGAGAAAAGTATCGGACTCTTTTATGCATCGCACTATTTTTGGATGCACCTCCAGGCACTCAAGGAGCTTAATAAATAGCTCATGGTTCGTGTTATCGAATGCCTCACGGTAGTCAATCCAAGCCATGGACATATTGCGTCGATACCTGATCGATTCCTGGGTAATACACCTGTCTATTAACATGTTTTCCCTGCTACCTGCCAGCCCTCTCTTGCATCCACGTTGTTCAACTATTGCACTCCATACCGGCTTGATATATGTTAATATCCTCTCTTCGAGGATGCCGGTGAATAGCTTCTAGCAGGTATTTAAACAAGCTATAGGCTGGAACGGGTGGTATGTTCGCTGAAGGATGCTGCTCTTCTCCTTGCTGATAAAGAGCTCCATATCCGTTTTTGCGCAAAAAGGATACCTGCTCTCTTAAACACTGAGGCGTTTTATGAGCATATTCCTCGTTTATATTGACCTAAGGTTCATGCAATCTCTGCACGAATCCTCTTCGTGCCGGTGAGCTTTTTTGCCAACAGGTAAAGATGTCCCTCCTGAGTTGGTCCGAACATTTAAATCGATGTTCTCGCGTGCGTCCGGGGCCACTGCCTGGTCATCGTCTCGGTTCGGTCCTATTGCCACTCCCAACTGAACCATGGCCTCCATCTGAGAGAGGCCTATTGTGGGTGGCACTGCGCGATACTGGTGACGTAATCACATAATTCATTGTATTGAGGAGTTAGCCCAATGCAACGTGGCTGACTGCAAGAGTCGGAGCTCTCGAGCGATGGGGTCGCCGTATCCCTACGCCTATATGGGGCAGGGTTATTATTATTTTTTTTTTTGCACTAGAGATGTAGGATAAGAAACGCAGCAGAGCAGGAGAAATGTAGGATAAGGAAGGCCGGAGTGCAGCAGAGATGTAGGAAAAGGAAAGCAGGAGTGCAGAAGACATTTAGGAAAAAGTACAAAGGATTGCAGGAGAAATGTTGGAAAAGACACTCATGATAGCAGGAGAAACGTAGGTGAGGACACGCAGGAGTGCAGGAGAAATGTAAGAAAAAGAAAGCACGAGTGCATGATAAATGTTGGAAAAGAAACGTAGAAGAGCAGGACAAATGTAGGAGAAGAAAGGCCGGAGTGCAGTAGAGATGTAGGAAAATGAACGCAGGAGTGCAGGAGAAGCGCAGGAGAAATGTTGGAAAAGACACGCAGGTTAGCAGGAGAAACGTAGGAGAGGGAACGCAGGAGTGCAGGAGTAATGTAAGAAAAAGAAAACTGGAGTGCAGCAGAGATGTTGGAAAAGCAACGGAGGGGTGCAGGAGAAATGTGGGAGAAGGAATGCAAGAGTGCAGGAGTGACGTAGGAAATGGAACGCAGTAAGGCAGAAGAAATGTATGAAAAAGTACACAGGAGTGCAGAAGAATGTTGGAAAAGATACGCAGAATAGCAGGAGAATCGTAGGAGAGGGAACGCAGAAGTGCAGGAGAAATGTAAGAAAAAGAAAGCACGAGTGAATGAGAAATGTTCGAAAAGAAACGTAGAAGAGCAGGACAAACGTAGTACAAGAAAGGCCGGAGTGCAGCAGAGATGTAGGAAAAGGAACGCAGGAGAAGTGTGGGAGAAGGAAGTCTGGAGTGCAGGAGAGATTTAGGAAAAGGAATGCAGGTGTGCAGAAGAAATGTAGGAAAAAGAACACAGAAGTGCACGAGAAATGTTGGAAAAGACACGCAGTATAGCAGGAGAAATGTAGGAAAAGAAATGCAGGAAAGCAGGAGAAATGTAGGAACATGAAGGCCGTAGTGCAGTAAAAATGTAGGAAAAGGAACGCAAAACAGTATAGATGTATTTGTTATGCATTCCTTATAATTAAATTCTTTACAAATCGCTAATCAAGTTATTAACTGTTTTGAGTTGTTTTGTCTTCTCAAATTAGCATTATTTGCTCGCTTTTAACGAATGTGATGAAATGATGAATCTACAAGAATGGTAGGAGTTAATGATTATTAGTATAATTTATTACATTATTCTCTGGAGCGGTGTTACCCAAGTCTGTACCCCCACTCTCTTAAATTGTTGGTACACCTTGACGTTTCCACGTGCCAAGTTTCATGTATATATATTAACCAAAGATTAATTATTGCTGTACGCTGTAACTTCAAGGATTTTGATTTTTTCGAAATTATATTTTTGTAGAACTGTAGACCTATTTTCGGACGAAGGGTTTAAGATATATTTTCTTTCAAAATTGGCTTAAACTATTCCGGAAAAGCGTCAGGAATTCTAGAAATTAGAATTCTAAATCTACTTAGAATACTGAAAAAAAGTTCAGTTTTTGTTAAGGATGAAGGCGAAAACTTGTTATCTTATTTGCAGGAAAGTTGGCCTCAACACTTGTATCAATTAATTATAGTATTCCAGCGACTTCTAAAATTATTATCGGTTTTAAGAAATAACAGAACGAAAGTCTTGAAAAACATATATATTCGAGTTTTTTTCGATTATTTCAAAGGCCGTAGTCGGATAAGCAAGGTTGAGTTCCCTCAGCTGTATTTGATCCATATTTAGGGATGGATTTACTACTACTAGGAGAGGAATTTACGCAAAGTACATACCGTCTTTCAAAAATGTTTATTTCGAAAATTGTAAGCAAGATTCTAAATATCAAATCTTCTGCAAAACTACTAGACCTATCATCTAGTTCCAAACTTCTGAGGCTGTTCTAGGAAAAATTTGGAGATGCATTCGATCCACTGGAAAGGGCAGACAGACACGATAAAAATATTTTTGATTTTTTTACGTGATGCTTTTCGAACAGAACCACAAATTTTTTCCTATAGCCGACCCGCATCCTAAATAGTAAAAGATATTTTTCCCTGAGCAATGGAAAGCGGTACTTCATAATAAGAAAATAGTGAAAACTTAAACAATGCTTGAATATTCCAAATTCTTACTTCTGAAATTGAACATTTTCCAAACTATTTGTCGTAAAAGCGTAGAAGTTAAAATTTGAAACAATTGTCAATGGTTTGTCCTTTAATTTTAAACGAATAACTGTCCAGGGGTAGTCCCGAAAGAAAAATCCCCAAGAGGAGGCGTGACAACCGTGCCGAAAGCTGAATGGCACCTGCGTAAACAGTCTTACGACGCGACGGTGACTATGAAACACCCGGCTACCTCCTAGAGTATGCAGCCTTATCCTTGCATGAGAAGATCTGTTAAGATGGACGAACCCTTCCGTAGCTGCTCGTGAAAACAATAATGAGACCACCAAATCCAGTCGGTGGACCGTATGCACACTCTGTGGTGCATGTTTAGCATCAATTTTTGCAAAATCCAGCTAAAAGCAGAAGATTTCCCAGTTGCTGCATGAATAAGCCACAGACGAGAGGAGGAAGCAACATTAAGACCAATTGCGGAAAGCAGGCATGCCCTAAAAGATGATAGCGAATTCAGGGCAAGAAGAAATATTACCATCTAGGTTCCTCCTGAGCACCAAGATCTGGCTGAAATGGATGCCTTCCTTCGTGAGGATATCTCGGAGAAGTCCGACCACTGTTTTATTGTGCGGCAATAGCTTAGACTGATTCAAATCAAAGGCTAAAACTGACGATGGGCCAAAAGACCAAAAGACGCTTGCGTCAACTGAAAAACAAGATTGACTGGGCAACGCCCAGTTCAGTATGTGATTGACTGCATACCATCTGGTACGCCGTTTACGGAAGAGGTCCGAAAGTTCACCCACGAACTAAGGATCTACCATCACACACAGAACAACTCAAAGCTGCTCCTTCTTCTTCTTCTTCTTCTTCTTCTTCTTCAGTACTGCAAGAGAGCAGTCAATTAGCCTAGGTCACAGCCTAGCACGGCACTGCAGGGCCGTGTGAAAAATACCTGGCCCCCATTTCAACGCATGAAAATTAAATGTTATGAAATAAAATCCCTTTTTATGTTGAAAGCTTTGAACTTTTTTAACGCTTACACTTTCAAATTAGCCTATTTTGAACAATTTGAATTTTAGCGTAATATATAAGTTTAAGTTTATCAATTTTAAATCGTTTCGTTTTGCAAGCTTTTTAAATTTTTAAATTGTACATAATTCAATTTCAAACGTTTCAATTTTCTAACTACTCAGGTTTTCCTGACAAGAAATGATTTTGAATTGACAACTGACATGCTTTAGAAAAGGACCACAAATTTTTGCAATAAAAATAATTTCTTTACAAAACAAATTAAATTTTCCACTAAATAATTGAATTTTCTACCTTAAACGAAAATTCGCAACAAAAAAGGTAATAGTTGATATTGCAACAAAAAAAGATGAAAATTCATCAAAACAAAAAAGAAAAATAAATTTTAAAATCAAAAAGACGAATTTTCAACCAGAAACTAGGAATTTTCAGCAAAAAAATTAATTTTGTATATAATAGTCAAATTTTCAACCAAATACGTGAATCTTCAAGCAAAAAGATACATTTTTAACAAAGTAGTTCAAATTTTACCCACGCAATTGAATTTTCTATAAAAAAAGATTAATTTAAAAAAAAATAGCCAAACTTTGACCGAAGAGATGAATTTTCAACTGAAAATATAAATCTTTAACAAAAAAATGATTTCTTAACAATGTGGTTTTTTAAAACAAAATAGTTGACTCTTTAAGCAAAGAAGATTAATTTTCAAACAAAAAGTTGCATTTTTATCCAAAAAAAGATCAAATTTCTAGTTGAACAAATGTATTTTTATATCAAAAAGACAAGTATAAAAAGAAAGATTTGAATTTTTATCTAAAAAAGATTTCAGTTTGACTTTTCATCTTTGGTTGAAAATTAGTTTTTTTATTGAAAAATAATTTTTTTAACTAAAAATTGAAGTAATTTTGTTGTCGAAATTTTTTGTTATACACATTTAATCTTGTTGGTAGAAAATACATTTTCTTTGATAAAAATTTAACAGTTCATGTACTTTGTTAAAAATTATTATTTTTTGGTAGAAAATTATTTTTTTTTTAATTGAACATTTATTTAAAAAAATAAAAACTTAACTATACCAATTTTCGTCGATTTTTTTGTATAGGCATTTAATCTTTTTTGTTTCAAACTTATCTGTTTGGTTGCAAATTTAACTATATCGTTGGAAATTTATTTTATTTGGTTAAAAACTTATTTTTCTAACTTAAAATTAAACTATTCTATTTTGTTGTTGAAAATTTATCTTTTTTTGTTGAAAATCCATCTGCATATTTTGTTGAAAATTTGTCTTTTTTTGGTAGAAAATTCATCTTCTGGGTGAAAATTGAACTATTTGGTTAAAAATTGGATTTTTAGATTAAAGATGCATATTTTTAGTTCAAAGTTCATTTCTTTGGTTAAAAATTGAACAAATTTGGTTGAAAATTGGTTTTCTTGTTATAAATGATCATTTTTTTAATAAAAATGTAGCTATTTCATTTTTGCTAGAAAATTGATCTTTTTAGTTGAAAATTCACTTATTTGGTTGATAACTCATCTTTTTAAATAAAAAATTCCATTATTTTGATAGAAAGTTGATATTTTTCGGTTGTAAATTCAAATTTTTTTTTAAATTGGTCTTTATGACTTACAAACTCAACATTTTGGATGAGATGTTTTTTCTTTATTGATTGATTAAAAAATCTTTCGTGGTTGAAAATTCAACTCATCTGTTGAAAATTTGTATTTTTTGGTTTAATTTAACAGTTTTTTTAAATCAAAAATTAAAAACTTTTTTGTGGAAATATCAACTTTTACACAATTGTTGAGAATTCATTTTTTTATCAAAGATTCATTAATTTTTGTTGAAAATTTAACTATTTTGTTGAAAATTCCCATTTTCTTGGTTGAAAATGACTAACTTTGACTGAAAATGTAATAATAACATTTTTAATGAATAACTTTTAATCAACTGAAACTCAATTCTTCATTATGTGTGTGAATTTGGCAACATTCCTTCCTTCCAGTTTTTCATATTACCCAATCGGCATTGAGGAAAAGCGAAAACAACGCTTTCGAGATTTTCGTGACACACCTATTTTTTAGAAAAAGATAAATAATAATTATTAATTTTAAAAAGAGAAGCCTGATACCTAGTTGAAAACTTTTTAATTTATTGAAATCACCAAAAATGAAAAAAATTGACGATTTGAAAAACTTAACCATTTAAAAATGAACAATATTTGAATCTGCAATTGATTAATTTGATTGGCAGTGTCGAAATTTCTAAATTTGAAGAAAATTAGAGTTCACAAGTTTTCCGATTTAAACAGAAGTAAATATTGAAATATTTTACATTTAAAAGCACTATCTAATAAAGTAAGTTATGAAATTTAATTATTGTTTATAAGAACAACCTAAATTTCAAGAAAAATTCAAAATCTCTAATTTTAAACAGATTTAAAATCTAGAATGACTGACTTTACACATTGGAAGTTAACAAATTTAATTGTTCAATATTGATAAATCCAATTGTTCGTAAAGCTGAAAATAGCCACTTTAGATTAATTTCAAAATTAAAAAGGTCCAACTAGAATTGTTTTTAATAACTCGAAACAAAATTTAAATTAAGTTTATTCAATAATTCAAAAAAGAATTCAAATCTGAAGCAATGCATTATAAGATTTGAACAATTTCGTAAAAAATTGAAAATTAACTAAATTAATCCATTTCAGTAATTAGAAATCGGGCTAATTCAATTACTTTAATAATTGAAAGGCCGTGACTTCGTGTACTGAAATTTCGGTACACATAGACACTGCCTAATTGAAAACAACAAAATTAAATTGGATAAAATCGGATTTGTAATAATTATATAACATTTATAAAATATTCTTTTTGTTTTTGGATCATAAAATTTTTTTGGGGAGTTTAGCTAATCCGAAACTTGAGATTTTATGGGCTTTAGAGATAAAATGAAACTATAGACTGCAGATCCACCTGCTTTGAAGAATCAGTGGTATAGAGTTTGCAAACATTGACTCAAACAGGTGACATTTTAACACACTAGTTTCTGCTCCACATACGCACTTTGGAAACCTTCTATTTTTACAAAAAGAAGATTTCAAGGTTTTGCGACCTCCGGGCCAAAAATAATCAACTCGTTCCATCGAACAGATGGTCGTTATTTAACTAAAATCATTCTAAAGACTATTTAAATTTATAATCGACTCTAAACTTTAGAGTCTTATTGCAATTTTTTTAATTTTAACTTTTCATTCCGAAACTGCTTTGATATTTGACAACAGAATTTAATTTTCTATTTTGATTTATCGACACCTCTATTGAAGAATTATTTAGAATTCAAATCTTCCATTCATTGAGATACGAAAATTAAAATACAAGAAATGGTTCAATCATTAAATTTAATTATCAATATGACCGGAATATTTCATTTTCAAAATTTCCTGATTTTTCCCTGACCTTTTATATTCAAAAACCAATATTTTAATTTTTTAACAGTTTTAACATAGAATCATTTATAAACGGAATGAAAAAATAAAATTTAAGATTATAATTGATTTATTTATTTCAACCCAAAAATATAACTTTTCTAGGATAAAAGATTCATTTTCAATCCAAAAGGACAAATTTTCGACCAAAAAAGTTTACTTTTGAGCAAAATACTTGAATTTTTAACAAAATAATTAAATTTTCAATAATATAGTTAAATTTTTAACCTACTTCAATTTCCTACCTACAAAGATAAAATTTCAACCAGTCAAATTTTCAAACAAAAAATTATTTTTTAACCAAACAATTGAATTTATAACCAAATAGTTGAGCTTTTAAGCAAAAGCGATGAATTTTCAAAATAATAATTGAACTTTTATCTAAATAGTTGAATTTTCAACCTACAAAGATGAATTTTCAACCAAATGGTTGAATTTTTAATAAAATGAGATTAAACTTCATTCAAAAACAGTTTTATTTTCAACCATACTGTTAAATTTTTAAGCCAAAAAGACGAATTTTTTCGAAGACAATTGAATTTTCAACCCGAAAAGTTGAATGCTCAACAAAAAATGTAATAGTTGATATTTCAACAAAAACATCAAATTTTCAACAAAATAGTTCAATTTTCAAGTAAAGAGTTGAATTTCGAAAACAATTATTGAATTTTCAAAAAATACACGAATTTTTAACCAAATAGTTGAATTTTCAAGCCAAAATGATGATTTTTTAGAAGACAATTGAATTTTTAAACGAAAAATTGAACTCTCAACGAAAAATGTAATAGTTGATGTTTCAACCAAAGGGTTGAATTTTCAATAAAATGATTGAATTTTCAATAAAATAATTGAATTTTCGACAAACCGGACGAATTTTTAACCAAATAGTTGAATTTTCTGCCTTCAAAGGTTAAATAGTTGATTTTTAATAAAAAATGCGAAGTTTCAACAAAATAATTGAATTTCTAAGAAAATAGATGAATTTTTAACCAAATAGTTGCACTTTTAACTAGAAAAAATCAATTTTCAACCAAAAAAGGAAAATTTAAATTTTTAGTAGAAAAATTAAGTTTTAACAAACAAAAAACGAATTTTCAACAAAATAGTCGAATTTTCAACCAAAAAGATGCATTTTTAATCCAAAAAGGGAAAATTTCAAACCAAGATCTTCAACTGGACAAGTTAAATTTTTAGTTAAAAAAATTAATTTTCAATTAAAAAAAGGAATTTTCAACCAGAGATGAACTTTCAACTAAAATTATGAGGAACAAAACAATGATTTTTTAACAAAGTGGTTCAACCTTCAACCCAAAAATATTTTTATTTTAAATCAAAAACAGTTGAGTTCAAACAAAAAAGAAAAAATTTGCAACAAAATAGTTGAATCTTCAACCAAAGACGATTACTTTTCAACCAAACAGTTGAAGTTATATAAAAAACAGATGCAATTCTTACTAAAAATATTAATTTTAAACCAAAAAGACAAATTTTCAAACAAAACAAATTTTTTTAGTCAAACAATTGAATTTACAAACAAATAGTTGAGCTTTTAAGCAAAATCGATGAATTTCCAACATAATAATTGAACTTTCATCTAAATAGTTGAATTTTCAACCTACAAAGATGAATTTTCAACCACATGGTTGAATTTTCAAGTAAAGAGTTAAATTTCCAACAAAATTATTGAATTAAAAAAAAATACACCAATTTTTAACCAAATAGTTGAATTTTCAAGCCAAAATGACGATTTTTTAGGAGGCAATTGAATTTTTAAACGAAAAATTGAACTTTCAACGAAAAATGTAATAGTTGATATTTCAACCAAGGGGTCGAATTTTCAATAAAATAATTGAATTTTCGAAAAACTAGATGAATTTTTAACCAAATAGTTGCACCAAGATCTTCAACTGGACAAGTTAAATTTTTAGTTAACAAAATTAATTTTCAATATAAAAAAAAGAATGTTCAAACAGAGATGAATTTTCAACTAAAATTATGAGTCTTCAACAAAAAAAAAAAATGATTTTTGAAAAAAGTGGTTCAACCTTCAACCCAGTAGTTCAATTTTCAACCCAAAAATATTTTTATTTTAAATCAAAAACAGTTGAATTCAAACAAAAAAGAAGAAATTCTCAACAAAATAGTTGAATCTTCAACCAAAGGCGATTACTTTTCAACCACATAGTTGCATTTATATAAAAAAAACAGATGAAATTCTTACTAAAACATATGAATTTTAAACTAAAAAGACAAATTTTCAACAACAAAAAAAGTTGAATTTTCAACCAAGAAAGGTTTCAGTTGAATTTTTAACACCAAAATATGAATTTTTAAGAAAAAGTACATTCCCAACCCAAAAAGAGGATTTTTCAACAAATAAGTTGAATTTTCAAGCAAAAAGGATGACTTTTTACCAGAATTGTTGAATTTTTAACCAAATAATAAAATTGTATTTAATAGAATAATCGTCAGGTGGAAAGAACTGCCAAAAAAGAAATGAAAATAGAAATACAAGGCAAATAAATTTATAACAAGAATATTATTTCAGGGTCGCCGCAAAACTTCAGTTTCAAAATTCTCTAATTTTTCATTTTCCCCTACCATTAATATTCAAAGACGAATATTAATCTTGTACCATTTTTAACATAGAATATTTTATAAACAGAATAAAACAATTTCAAATTACAACTTAAAATAAATTATCCTTGACAGTTATTCAAAGTGCCTCTTATAGAAATTCTCTCACTTTTGCAAAATTTTTTTCAAATTCCCTAACTTTTCCCTGATTTCCCGGTTTTCCTTGACCTACGGCCACCCTGATTATTCAGATTTCAAAACTCTTTCTATATTTAAATTTCTCGAATATAAAGTTTGTGATTTCGAAATTCAACTCTTCCTATTTCCCATTCCGTCAAGAAAGTATTTCCGAATTTAAAATGTCTAGAGTTTATTTGTTCAATTTTGAGAACTTATCTCTGGATATTTTTATGGATTGATCGACGTGCGTCACATTTTTCATGGACATGCCCTTCTTCTATTTATGATTTCACCTAATTTTTTTAGTCTAATCTACATTCTGTATTCCAAACTGTAGGGGGAACTTTCCTACAGTGGATAATGATTAATTCACAGTGCAAATATAAAGAAAATATTTAATTTTAAATTTAATTTATTAACGCGTATCGTGTCTTAATTATTCAAGAAATTAAATTATTTTTTATTAGTTATTTTAATTAATCATTATCCACTGTAGGTTGTATTATCCACTGTAGGAAGGTTTCCCCTATTCTATATTAAATATTATAAACTGATTTCTTTCAATCTTAAATATTTTCGCAAACTGATCCTCTAACTATAAAATCTGAAATCGAATATTTCTAATTCAAAATACTTTTAAATATAAATAGAACCGATTTTTTTTATCAATTAAGCAAACTTTCTATAGAATTGCAAGAATAACTGGTTGTAGGCTTTGACCAGAAGTGATCTGCCAGGTGGAGAAAAGTATTTCTTTTTATCAACAGGTGGTTCCGCTGAATGTATAATCAACTCGATCAGAAAGTAAGGAAATAAATAGAGTGAATAATGTTTATTTAAAATTCTATTTTCTAATTTTCTAAAATTAATAAATTATACTTACAATCTTCTTGCAATCTGTCGATAGCCCTTCGATGGTCATCTCTATCTTTTTCAATAGATTCTTCAATAGCGAGGTGCCTCGATCTTAAATCTTCGACATCTCTACTCGCAGTCATCCACTGTGTCTTCATCATCTCGTAATTTCTTTTCCACCTTGGTGCAGAAAATCCGTCAAGCTGAAAAAGAAAATTATTTTATTTTCAACAAACATCAGTATTATAAACAATTTTTCAATTGATAAACAAATCAGACATTAAAATCTTCCAATTCTTAAAAAAAAAACTGAAAACATTGCTAGGAGAATTTTTCCCTAATTAATCAGTTAAATCAGTTACACCAATTAATCAGTTGAAGAACAAATTCCCCAATTTCAAACGGAAAAAATAGTATTTATATTTATTATTTATAAAATTTCGAAACAGTTTGAATCATCACAAACATAGATTATAAGAGAATGAGTGTCAGCCGATTCAATTTGGAAATTATGAAAAATAATGTATTTAAATTGATAATAATTTATTTAAAAATAATTACCATATGTGTAAAAAATTTAAATATATAATTCGACATTTCAATCTACCTATATTAAAAATAGATATTAAAAGAAAATAAAGGAACTACATGGGCAGAGGATCCAAATGGTAATCAATAAATTCCAGCTCGACTAATTCATTTATAATATCTTCACGATACGAATAAGTAACTATACTTTTGTCGCCCAACGAATTTATTGTTTACATATATGAAAGCCTTGATTCATTGAGATACGTGAGATGATTATTAATATGGCTTTATTGCTTGCCAGATTCAACTTGAATTAGACTAAAGGATTAAAAATCAAACTTCATTCTCTTAAAATTTGTTATTGTTAATATAATCATTTATAAAATTTACAAACATAAACAATAAAAAGTTGTATAACAAAAAATAAAGTTTAATTCATTTTCCGGATTTCTCACGGTTTTCTGAAAATTTGCCAAGTAAACTCTTAAAATGAAAACATTTCAAAAGTTTCAAATTAGATAAGTTTTGTTTGTTTGTTTATTCAAATGCTCGTGGTTGTACCATGAGTGGGCATTCAAGAAATATACATGGTTGAAATGTAAATTTTGAGTTTAGCGATTAAATTAACATTTCTAATCAAAGTCTGCAAAATTGAAAAACTTCAATCTCAGATCAGTATTTTAAAATTTTAAATATATTTTAATTTTCAGATTAATAAGTTTATTTTAAGGCCTTCATTAGACCTATTTCTAAATAAAACATTAACAATTGAAACATTGCAAATCAGTAAGTTCAATGTTTAAAAAATTCAAATTTAAAATTAGCCAATCTTCTACGGAAAACATTTTAAATTATTAACATAAAGATTTAAACTTCAAACTTAAGAAATGTATACATTAAATCGAAACTGAATTTGTTTTTTAATGAAATGTTTAAATTTGAACAACTTCAATGCAAAATAATTTTGAATTTGAATCGCTTAGAATTGCAAAATATCAAATTGAAAGCTTTTGGTATCGTATCTACAATTTAAAATTAAAGGCTTACAATATCTTAAAATTTTCAAATGTTAATTCTTTAAAAAAAAATCGGAATTTAAAAAAAACTGGAGGGCCTTAATCAGTTGAATTATAGAAGTTTGGGAAAAAATTCATTGTTTGAAAATTCCATTTCAAAAAATACTCAGAGCTTTATGGTAATTTTGTTTCTTATATCGCAAAATTAGAAGCCTATAAAATTGAACAATCTTGAATGATATTACTGATGATGTAATTTCAAATAATAAACATTATTTGCAATAAAAAAAATTTTAAACTTACTAAAAAATACAACTTTTTTTTTCATTTGTGAAAGCAACTTTATTAAAGGCTAAGTAATTTCTTAATGTCCATGAATTTGAATAATAATTTTTAAAAAAATTTTATTTTACCTTCCTATATGTACTTAAAATTTAGAGCGTATTTAACATATTAATATTTTTAATGAAAGATATTTTCCAGGTGAGTAGAAACTCTGTGAAAACAGGAAAAACAAGGACACTTTTCAGGAAAATGGGGAAATATATTCTTTTAAGTAAAATTAATGCTATTAAATCAACAATATATATATTCAACAATATAATATTCCCAATTTTTAATCAAATAATTTAATTTTCAACTAAAAAAGATCAATTTTCAGTTGAAAAAGTTCATTCGCAATTGAAGAGATGAATTTTTATCTAAAATGATGCGATATTCAACTAGATTAGTTAAATTTTCATTTGAAAAAAATTATTTAACTAGTCTTCTACCAAAAAATATGAATTTAAACAAAATTCATAAATTTTCAACTCAAAAGATACATTTTTAAACAAAAACTGAATAGGTAAATTTTTAGTTAAAAAAACGAAATATGTAAATTTTAAGGTAAAGAAATTGAATAGGTAAATTTACAGTTAAAAACAATTAATTTTCAACTGAACAATTGAATTTTTAATTAAAATGATGGAATATTCAACTAGATTCGTTATATTTTCAGTTTAACAAATTTATTTTCAATTAAAAAAAAACAATCTCCAACGAAATAGTTAAATTTTTAACTGGAATAGTTCAATTTACGGGTTAAAAATTAATTTTCAACCAAAAAAATAAATTTGTAACAAAAATTGTTAAATTTTCAACCAAAGAGATGAATTTACAATTAAAATAATGAATCGCTACACACAAAAAAATAATTTTTAATGAATGACTTTAACTTTCAACTAAGTAGTTGAATTTTCAACCAAATACAGTTGAGATTTCATCTAAAAAAAAATACAGATTTTTTAACAAAAATAGAATAGGTAAATATTCAGTTTAAAAAAATTAATTCCCAGCAAAAAAAAATGAGTTTGCAACAGAGTAGTTAAATCTAGTAATATAAAGCTACTTAAAAAAAAATGTTATTTAATTGTATATTACAATTTAAAAAAAAATTCGAGCACGCTCTCGAAAACATTCAGAAACAAAAAAAAAACATTTAAACAAAAACATGCCCTGACTTTTAACAAAAATTCCCTGTGATTTTCAGGTTTTCCATATGAGTAGATAACCTGAAAAATAATATTTTTTCTTTCACAAGACATTCTTAAAATAATAGAAAACTTTTTTCCCCCAGAAATCGGCAGAAAAAACAAGTTTTCTCTGATTTTAAGAATTGAAATGAATCTTATAAGTATTTTTTTACGAAAGAAAAAACATTATTTTTTATGAAAAAAGGTTAAAACTTACGAAAAATAATTATTTTTATAATAGTTTTTGTATAGACTGTTTCAGCCGAAAAAAAGCCATCATTTATTGAAATTCAATCATCTTTCAAAAACTGATAAAAAGCGTTAGCAATAAAAAATTTAATTGCAAAAAAATTTGAAATTAATGTTTTTGTCAGTTTTAAAATTTTGCATTAAAAATAATGGCTTTTATTTAAAATAACATCAGTAATATTATTTTGATTCTTAAAATCATAGAAAAACTAGTATTTTTCAGGGATCTGATTTTTGGTACAACTATCAAAATTCAAAATTGAATTATTTTAAATCAAATGATGAATTAATCTTTGTTATAAATCAGAACACGTTTTTATTATTGTTCGAAAGTCGTTTATGTATTCCTAAGATTCCTTAATTAAAACAAGAATTCTCGAGCGTGTAACTTTAATTATAAGTGGAAGCAAGTGTAGGTGCAATGAATCTGGCAACCTCTTTAAATAATAAAGCAAACGAGATCTAGCAAGAATTCTCAGATAATGGAAAAAAAACTTGGTTCTCACAGAATATCAAAAATAACTACGGCTCATTAAGTTTATAATTATTACTGTTAATAGAGATGAAAAAATAATTAAAACAAGTCTCTTATAAAATTTGTAATTTGAACCGTTCTTTTAAAAAAACACCTAAGTTGACTTAGGTTTTGGCATAAAATTGCCAAAGAAACTTTTTCAAATGTGTTTTTACAAACCAAAAAATATGTTTTCCAAGACATACAAATAAAAAATGTTTAAATTTCATACCTGAAAAAATGTTCAATTTAAATATTATATACTTGACTACAAAATAAAATAATTTAACAGATTGGAACTCTTCTAAATTTAAAGTATTTAAAATTAAAATTAAATCCTTTTTAAATAATTAATTCATCAAACAATTTTATCAGACCTTTTCGAACTTAAGGTTCTTTTTAAAAAGCCGAGTTTCTTTTCTTTAAGTCTCTTCGGGTTGAAAAAATGGTCATATTATTATTTATTTGTGAAAAATAGCGTTCAGAAGCTGACAGGGACTCACCAACTTTGGATTTCCAGTAATTTAAAAGGATTTCAACAGATTTCAAGGGAATTTATAGAATTTTCAACGATTTTAATTAATTAAAGAAATTTTCAAGGGATTGCACAAGAGTTAATTAAGGGATTAAATATTATTTCAAATATTTTAAGTAATTTTTTACGGATTTCAATAGATATAAAAAAAATCTAAACATTTTATAATATTTCTATAAACTGCAAAGAATTCCACAAAAATGAAGGGATTTCGTAGGATTTCAGAGATTGTAAGATAATTTCAAATACTTCGGTTAATCTGCGTTCTTAAAGAATTCCCATAAATTTTGAAAGATTTGAAAGGATTTCATAGGATTTATAAGATTTTAGAATTTTGAAAAAGACTCCAAGGGATTTCAGAGAATTTCCAAGATTTACAAATATTTCAAAGAATTTCCTAGAATTTCAGAAGATTTTGAAGGATTTTATAGAAACTATAAGGTTTTAGGATATTGAAAAAAATTCCATGGTATTTTTAGAGAATTTTAACGGATTTAATAAGATTTCCAAAGATTTCAATGATTTTAAAGGATTTTAAAAGCTCTCAAGGTATTTCAATACATTTTCCAGGATTTCAGGAAATCTCATACGATTTCAGAGAATTTCGCGGATTTTTCAAGGAACTTTATTAGATTTCAACGGATTGTAAAGATATGAACTAATTCATTAATATTTCAAGGGATATAAAAAGGAATTTCATAAGATTGAGAGAATTTTAATAAGATTTCCAAGAATTAAAGGGTTATTATTTATTTTTAAAATTTTAAGGACTACGTTTTTATAATTAACATCAAAAGAATCATAAATTCTTGATGACGATAGTATCCACACAAATCCTACCGAATGTTTGTTTTTCTATAATGAAATTTAAAAACGGGAAAATCTAAAACTGATTAAGTTCAAATTTAATGCCCGTAAAAATTTAATAATTCTAAAAAAAAATTAACATCTGTACAACTGAAATTAGTTTTATCTGGTTGAAACCTCTAGCATAACAAACTAAACATTTCCAAATTAGTAACGTTCCCGTTTGAGCATTTAAAAATTAAGAAACTTCGAAAGAAATATTTGCGAATATAAACTTTTGAAACTAAACCAATTTTGTTTCAAGGTTTCAAAAATTAAACTTTTTCAAAATTGTGCATTCTAAATTATAATTTTAAATTGAAATTACAGAAATTTTCAAGATGATAAAAATTATTGAGAAGTATCATATCCTGTAGTGTCAACTGACATTCAAAGTGACTGGATAGATTTTATTATTTAAAAAAATGAGATTTCTGTACACAAAAAAAAACATTCACTGTTATTCTCACTGGTCAAAATTGAAGATAATAAGAATGCCTAGTGAATGTAATTAGAAGAGAATGAACTAACTGTATGTATAATTATGATTTTGATTTAATTGGATGAAATGTACAATGAAGCAGAAAGTGAGAACATTCCCGTTCTTCAAATTACATCCTCCCAGATAAATGGACTTAATTATATTTTATAGCTCATTGTTGAGAATTTTTTATAGCAAGGAGTTTTCTTGTTCAAGGTGGCCGAAAAACTTCATTTTAAAAATTTCCTAATTTTTCCGGACCAATTTTTCATTTTCCAAGAGTATTAATACTCAAGGACCGCATAATTTAAATCTGGTAACATTTTTAAAATAGAATATTTTATAAACGGAATAAAACAATAAAATGTCATATTAAAATTTTTTTTTTTTTATTTCAACCACAAAAGATTATTTTTCTGCAATAAAAGATGAATTTTCAAACCAAAAGGACGAATTTTCGACAAAACAATTAAGTTTTCAACCAAAAAAAGTGACTTTTTTACCAAACTAGTTCAAATCTCAACATGATAGTTGAATTTTTAACAAAATATATACATTTTTAACAAAATAGTTGAATTTTCAAAAAAGAACATTAAACTTCAATCAAAAACAGATACATTTTCAAACAAATAGTTTAATTTTCTACCTGCAAAGATGAATTCTCAAAAAGAAAACTGTAATAGTTGATATTTCAACCAAGAAAGATTAAATTTCTACCAAAAGAGATGAATTTTAAAACCAAAAAGACGAACTTTCAACTAAAAAAGATCAATTTTCAACAAAAAATGGAAAAGATAAATTTTCGGCAAAAGATATTAATTTTTAACAAACAAAAAAAAACGAATTTTCTACGAAATGGTCCAATTTTGAGCCAAAGAGATGAATTTCCAACTAAAATGATGAATTTTCCAACGAAAAATGTAAATTTTCCAAAAATAAAGATTCTTTAGTGAAGAAACAAAAAGCATAGAAATTAATTGATTTTCAAGCCAAAAGACGAATTTTCTGTAAAACAGTGGAATTTTCAACAAAATAGTTGAATTTTCAACCAAAGACGAGGAAATTTTAAATCAAGAAGATTAGTTGTCTACCAAAAAAGACGATTTTTCAACTAAAGATCAATTTTCATCCAGAAATTGAAAAGTTATATTGGCGATTAAAAAATTTAATTTAAAAAAACGGATTTTCAATAAAATATTTCATCTTTTGAACCAAATAGATGAACCTTGAACCAAAAAAATAAATTTTTAATAAAGTAGTACAACTTTTACTCAAGTAGTTGAATTTTCAATTAAAAAATGATCAATCAAACCAAAGAGATGAATTTTGAACTAAAATGATGAATCTTCTACAATAGTTAAATTTTAACTTTCAAAAATTATTTTTCAACTAAAATGATGAATCTTCATGAGCAGTTCAATTTCCAACAAAAATGTAGATTTTCCAGGAATAATGTAATAGTAGATATTTGAACCAACAAATATTTTCAATTTTAAATCAAAAACAGTTGAATTCAACAAAAAAGATCAATTTTCAACAAAAATTATTAAATTTCTACTAAAGCAGATGACTTTTTAAACCAAAAAGACGAATTTTGAACAAAATAGTTGCATTTTCAACCAAGGAATAGTTCAGTTGAATTTTCAACGCCAAAATATGAATTTTGAAGAAAAAATTAATTTTCTACCAAAATAGTTGAATCCTCAACCCAAAATGACGAATTTAAAAAAAATTGATTTTACAACCAAGGAAGAGTTCAATTGAATTTTCAACGCCAAAATATAAATTTTTAACAGACAGTTAATTTTCTACCAAAAGAGTTGAATCTTCAACAAAAAACGACGAATTTTCAACAAAACAGTTGAATTTTCAACCAAAAAGGATGACTTTTTGAACAAAATTTTTCAATTTTCAACCAAATAATATAATTTTTAACTAAAAATATAATCATCAGGAGTAAACAACTGAAAAAAAGAAATAAAAATACAATTCAAATAAATTATTGCGCAAAAGTTCATTTTCAAAATTCCCTAATTTTTTATTTTCCCTGACCATGCATATTCAAAGACCGGAATCTTAATCTTGTAACATTTTTAACACATAATATTTTATAAACGGAATAAAACCATTTCAAATTCAAATTGGAAATTTTCAAATTTATTATCCTTTACAGTCATTCAAAGTGCTTTTATGGAAATTCCCTACCTTTTGCCAGATTTTTTTTAAATAACTGACTTATTGTTAATAAAATTGAATATCAATAAATTAAAGACTAACTTTCATTTCAACATGATTTTATTGTTTTACTATTTTGTTATTTTGTTATAATAAAAAAAGAAATTTTATTTTAAATTCTGATTTGCTTCTATTTTACAAGCGACTTTTTCTTTCCGCTTAGATGACCAATGAACTCCATATGTACAAGAAAACTTGAAAACTCCTTTTGCGGTTATAATTGCGCAAACTCTTGGTTTATATGGACTACAGAATCACAACCTCGAGAAATCTCCCTGAATTCCAATTGTACAGCTTTGAAAATTGAGCTATTCTAATTTTAGAGTTTTTTCAATTTACTTCTTCCAATGCTACACATTTTTAAATGCAACAATTGTAAGTAAAAAGTTTTTAAAATTTCACTTTACAAACTTCTAATAATTATTATTATTATTTCAGTTATTGCGATTGAGGGCCCATTCTATTAAATATTTTAAAAGTATATAAAAATTGTAGCTTTTTTCGTTTTCGAAATAAACCCGTTTTTTAGAACACCAAATTGTTATGTCTTTTTTTAATTCAACTAGACGTAATTCAGCCAATTCTTGGGATTTTTTGATAAAATTTACAGGGAATATTCTTTACGATGTTTTACGACTCTTAGAGTAAATAACATCTGAACATTATCGTTTAAACAAAAGTTATAAATTTTTACGTAAATTATATTAGAAGTCATTCATATCTTTAAGTTCATGGGGAGTTGCGCGAATTTTGAGCAACAAAAAACTTCCAGCGGGAAAGTTGTTCAGAAAGGTATAAATAATTTTTCTACGGAAATAATTATTTAAAAATTTTATTATTTTATATTATTTTATTTTTAAACGGATTTTGAAGTTTTTTTTTTTAATGAACGAATGGCTTGCAGGAACAACGAGCAACTACGAATAAATGATTCCAGCCAAAGCAAAAATTTTTGTTTAATAACCAATCATTTTTTTAATTTAACTTTTCAAGTGTGTTACTGTGTTAAAGGTTTTCAAATTCAATAAAACAGGACTTAAATCAGTATAATAACTATACAGAAATAATGTCTAATGTGTTAGGTTAAAAAAAAATTTTTTTTTATGATTTTATAAACAAATTAATTAACAAGAGTAATTTTTCGTAATAATTAGTTGTTGAAATTAATTGTTTATGCATAAAATATGAGATAAATCAATAAACATTACCAAAAAATGAAAAGTATCTTCTCCTTTTTAATTATTTAAATAATTTTTGTAAACAAATACACAGATTGACAATGTTTGAATAAATAGGATTATTTCTTCGCAGAATGAACTGAAAATGTCTTTTCAATGAATACCTAATGGTTTTTACGGAATCGACTAAAAAATGTGTTGCTGTTGAACAATTCTTAAAAACAAATTCTTATTTTTACCTTTTTTTCATGAATAGGCTCAATTTTGGCACGGAATCAACTACGAAGGTCTTGCCATTGGCTGGTTGCTATCATGTTTTTAAAAAATGACAAATGTTAATTATTTAAACAATTTTTATAATTAGATGCTCATTTTTTACCGTATTTCCCTAAAAGGCTTATTTTTTTGCTGAAATATTATTTATTAGTCAGAATCTAATAATAATAAACTAAATTAATTTCCACGTGAACGCGTCAACTTGATATATAGGTATAAATAAACAAGCCGCGCGGCCAAAATAAAATCTTCCTAATTTCATAATGATGATTTATTTCTAAATAATTATTTGCATAGAAAACATATTTATACCTTTCTGAACAACTTTCCCGTTGAAAGTTTTTTATTGTTCAAAATTCGCTCGACTCTCCATGAACTTGAAGATATAAATGCATAATTTAGAGTAAAAGTTATGCAAAAATATATAACTTTTGTTTAAACAACAATTATCGTATGTTATTTACTCTGTCAGTCGTAAAACATCATAAAGAATATTTCCTGTAAATTTTGTCCAAAAATTCTACGAATTGGCTGAATTATGGCCAGTTGTCAAAATAGACAAAAAAATGTGGCATCCTGAAAACGTGTTTATTTTGAAAACGGAAAAAGATCACATTTTCCATCTAGAGAAGAAAGATGCGCAATTATATTTCTTATTAGAATATGCCATTTTAAAATTAAAATTCGAAATTTGTTTCCAAAGTTTCCATGGGCCAACCCCGTCTAATAAGAAAAATGTATAGGTGGTTACAGAATCCGGCCTCTTAATTTAAGAAATTGTTATCATAAAGATTTCAATTCTTAAATAGAGTAAAAATTAAACAGGACATTGAAAATGAATTGTAAAAAATTTATCAATTTTAAAATTAAAACCTTTAAGACTATCAGGCCTCGGACTCGCTTCAGAGATCAAAAATAGTATAGATAGCGTCATAAATTTAAACAAAATACATAGTGTCAAAATCGTGTCATAAATTTATTCAGAATTAAAAATGAACTTCAATGTTTATTTAAAATGTTATTTTCTGATCTATAAATTAGCACAAATTCCTATTTATTTATCACTGTCTTGACAGTCTTTCCCCTTTTTCTCACTTTTCCACTTAAATGCGAATTGAATTAATAAAACCCAACAAGAAAATCCAACTATTTTTAGTTGAAAGTTAATTCTTATAGGCTGAAATTTGAAAAGTTTACTGTTAAATTTTTCGCTAAGAATACACCTTTTTTATTTAAAAAATGTATTATTTGGTTCAAAATTGAATGATTTTTTTGAAAATTCAACAATTTTGTTAAAAAATCATATTTCTTGGTTGAAAATTCAACTGTTTTGTTGAAAATTCGCCTTTTGGCTTAATAATTCTACATTTTCATTAAAATTTTGTTTCTTTCTTGACTAACAAATATTTTTGACTGAAAAATCTACTATTTTGTTGAAAATTCGTCTTTTTCGTCTGGTTAAAAATTGATCTGTTTCGGCTGAAAATTAACTTTTTGGTAAAAACTCACCTTTTTTAGTTGAAAATTTAACTGTTTTGTAAAAAAATTGATATTTTCGACCCGAAAAGTAAACAATTTCGTATAAAATTGAACTATTTGGTCGAAAATAGGTCTATTTTGTTGAAATTATTATTTTTTGGAAGAAAATCAATTTTTTGGTTAAAAATGCAATTGTTTTGTTGAAAATTAATCTGTTTTAGATGAGGATTCAAGTATTTTGTTGAATATTTGTAATTTTTCGGTTAAATACAACTATTTTTTATTTTAAATTCAAATATTATTTTTTGAAATATCGAATATTACATTTTTTCGTTGAAAATTCATCTTTTTGTATTAAACATTAAACTCCTGGGTTGTAAAATAATTTTTTTCTTGAAAATTCATATTATCGGTTTGAAAGTTCAACTGTTTGATAGAAAACTCATCTTTTTGACTGGAAAATTTCACAATTTGGGATAATATTCAACTGCTTGGTATAAAATTAAACTGTTTTGTAGAAAATTCATTTTTTTAAATTGAAAATTAATTTGCTTCAATAAAAATGACACTACATCATTTTCGGTTAAAGATTTATATTTTTTAGCTTAGAATTCAACTATTTAATTCAAAAATTTTAAAAACGAAAAAAATATAGACTAAGAACTAATCAAATAAAATTTTGACTAACATCAAATCCATTGCTCAAAATATTTAGTTGAAAGTGTATGTAATTTGTTGAATATTCGCATTTTTTGGTAGAAAATTCAACTATTTAGTTGAAAATTTTACTATTTGGTGAAAAATATATGTACTTGGTTTATAATTCATATTTTTTGGTAGAAAATCACATTTTTTGATTAAATATGCAACGTATGGTTAAAAATTAATCTGTTTTTTTGAGGAGTCAAGTATTTTGTACCAAATTTTTTTTTTTATATATATTCAACTGTTTTTTATTTAAAATTAAAACCCTTTGTGGTTTAAATATCAACTATTATATTTTGTGTTGAAAATTAGTATTTGCAGATTAAAGTTGTCTGGTTAAAAACTATTCTATTGGAGTTGAAAATTAAATTTTTGTTGAAAATTCACATTTTCGGGTTAAAAATTCTACTGTTTTGTAAATAATTAGTATTTCGGCTCCAAAATTAAACAATTTAATAGAAAAATTAACTATTTGGTTAAAAATTGATATATTTTGTTAAAAATTCGTCTTTTTGGTAGAAAATCTTTTTGGTTCAAAATATAACTGTTTGGTGGAAAATTAATCTTTTTTAGTTGAGGATTCAAGTGTTTTGTTGAAAATTCGTCTTTTGTAGTTAAAAGCAACTTTTTTGAAATTTTAAATAAAAATATTTTTTGTTGGAAATTCATCTTTTAAATGTAAAATGCAACTACTTGGTTGAAACTTGAATTACTTTCTTAAAAGTTCATTTTTTTTGGTTGAAGATTCATAATTTTAGTTGAAAATTCGTTCTTCTTCTAGTTAAAAGTAATTTTTGTATAGCAAATTAATCTTCTTGGTTGAAAATTCAACTATTTGGTAAAAAATATATGTAGTTGGTTGACAATTCGTATTTTTTCGTAGAAAATCAATTTTTTGGTTAAAGATGCAACTGTATGATAGAAAATTAATCGGTTTCAATTGAGGATTTAAGTATGTTGTTGAAAATTCGTCTTATTTGGCTATATTCAGCTGTTTTTTATTTATAATAAAATTCCTTTTTTTAAGTATCAAGTAATTACATTTTTTGATGAAAATTAGTATTTCCAGGTTAAAAATGCAACTGCTTTGTAGAAAAATCGCCTCTTTGACTTGAAAATTCAACTATTTTGTGGAAAATGTATATAATTTGTTGAGAATTCATCTTTTTGTTTGAAAATTTAAATATTTGGTTGAAAATTCAGCCGTCTGCGACACTTTGTAGCCAATTAGTGAAGAAATTCAAAAAGTTTTTATGAGGAAAATGAAAAAAATAGTGCCATTAGCAGACAATTGTGAGAAAATAGTGTCTTTAGTGTCATTTTTTTTTTTTAATAGTAGCAAAATAGTTTCATCGCTCAAAAAAAGTGTCAAATAGTGTCAATAGTGTGATGAGTCCGAGGCCTGGACTATTCCACATTTCTGACAATGAAGGTTCGAAAAAAATTTTAAATCACACTTACATATTTAAAAAATGAACAGTACATGTTTGAAAGACTTTCTAACAGATTGTTTAAATTTTAAGTAAGATTGGAACCAAAAATTAACTGAAATTCACGTTTTAGTTGGTAGCAAACTTAAACTGTTTTTGACTGCATACTGATTGCTTTGGTTTTCTACAGTTTTCCACTTCTCTGACCAAATATTCAGGCGAATGCGAGCGCTTCTAATAAAAATCCGGTTACGGCCGGTAGAGGATTTTATAAATTGAAAAAATCACAGGACTTGACGTCAGGCATTGCCTGGAGGTTTCATTATAAACTATCAACTATATTTTTACATATTTAAAAACTAAAAACTAAACTAATTTTATTTACTAAAATGTTGCGCTTGAATAAATTTAAAAAAATCAAATGCTCACCTCATGTGACAGGTAATCAATAGCAATCGAAAGAGCCTGGATTGTGTTTTCAGCTCTCTTGAAGTTCAAATTTTCAAAAATTACGACATCGGTCTGGGCAGCTTTTTCCCTCGTTCCCAGCACCACTGTTGTCACCGAATTGCCATTTTCTTTTGGTCCACGATCTGCAACTAATGTCACAGGACCCATCAGCAACAATCACAATAAACTCACTTCTTATTAATTTCTATTTAATTGATAAATTTTTTTATGTCTTTATTAATTATTAGTGATAATAATTGAATAAACAATAAATAAATATCCATTAGTGGCTTCTATCAGTGGTAGAAGTCACTAATGGATATTTATTCATTTAACCACTCTAACCAAAATAATTTGTTTGAAATTATTTTCCTTGAAAAATAAAAAATAAATATAAAAAAAATTGAATATATTCATTATCTCAATACCTTTTAATTCGTTTTTCAAGTGGGACTGAACCAACCTTAAGTGAAAGGTACTTGCATATGGGAGTTTTTGGTTTTTGGTTCCCTGGAATCCCATGAAAGTTTTCAAACCAAATTTAAAATCATCGCCTGAGCCCATTTTCAAAAAGGTTATTTTTGATTTTCAAAAATTAAGAGGAGTGGAATAAAAAATAAATACAATTTTAGTTGAAAATCCATCTTTATAGTTTAAAATATAACTAATTTGTTGAAAATTAGTTTTTTTTTGTTGTGGAAAATTGATTTTTTTTACTGAAAAATTAACTATTGCATTTTATGTTGGTCGTTGACAATTAATTTGAAACCTAAAAAGGACTAGATCTAAAAGATTTGAAACCCGAATTAATAAAACTATTCGTTGAAAGTTGATCTAATTTGTAAAAAATTAATTTTTCTTGGTTGAAGATTCATCTCTTTAGTTAAAAATTTAACTATTTTGTTGAAAATTTGTTTCATTTTGAATTGAAAATTCATTTTTTAACGGAAAATTTAAGTATTCCATTTTTGGTTGAAATTTATAATTTTTACTTAAAAATTTAACTATTTTGATAGAAAATTTGTTTCATTTTTGGTAGAAAATTAATTTTTTTTAACCGAAAATTCAAGTATTCCATTTTTGGTCGAAAGTAATATTTTTAGTTAAAAATTCACCTATTTGGTGTAGCGTTGAACTCTTTTGTTGAAAATTTAACTATTTTGTTGAGAATTCGTCTTTTTTGGTTGAATTCAATTTTTTTTTATTTTAAATAAAAAATATTGTTTGTTGAAATATCAACTATTACATATTTCGTTGAGAATTCATCTTTATTGTATAAAAAATCAACTACTTAGTATAAAATTGTTTACTTTGTAAAAAACATTTTGTTTTGTTTGAAGATTCATCATTTTAGTTAAAATTTCAACTATTTGATTGAAAGTTAACTTATTTGTTGAAAATTTAACTATTTTGGTGAAAACCTCTACTATTTGGAATACAATTAAATTATTTATTTTACAATTTAACTATTTGGTAAAAAATTAAATTTTTCGTTGGAAAAACATATTTTCGGGTGGAAAATTTTACTGTTTTGTATATTCTTTCGATATATTGTATCGTATTTTTGTCTTTAAAATTAAATAATTTTGTTGCGGATTCAACAATTTGGTTGAAAGTTGAATTACTTTAATCAAAGTTAATTTTTTACTTGAAGATTCGCCTCTTTGTTTGAAAATTTAACTATTTTCTCGAAAATTCTTTTTTTTTTGTTGAAAAAATAATCTTTTACTAAAAATGTATACATGTAATTTTTTGTTAAAAAATTATGTTTTTTTAGTTGAAAATTAAACTATTTGGTTAAAAATTAATGTAGTTTGTTGAAAATTTGTTGTTTTTTTTGGTAGAACATTAAACTTTTTGATTGAAAATTCATCATATTGGTTGAAAATTCAACTATTTTGGTAGAAAATTACACTACTTGGTTATTCCAACCAACTACTTGGATAGGCCAACAAGTAAATTTAAAATATATGTCGACAATATTAGTTGTATTTTAGCTGCATTTGTAAGTTCCCGAAATTGCATTTCCGGAATTAACTTAATTTTGAGCGATGCACTGAAATAACATAAAAAACTAGTAGGTACCGTAAACTGGGGCTAAGCGGCGCATGTGGGGGAAAGCGGCACACTCTTGATTCTGCATTTCTGAATGCAATATTTGCTTCTTTTAGACAAAAAAAACATAGAAGCTTGCAACTATAATTGTAAAATTTAATTTGTCAAAATCTAGAACTAGCAATATTGCTTTTTAAATAGAGTATTAAGGATGCACCGCTATCCGCCACAAATGCGCCACTTAACCCCAGTTTGCGGTAAATTATATACAACTTGTACATCTCATAATTTTGGAAAAATAAAAATTGGCTTTCTTTAAAAAGGGATCAGGTGATGATTTTAATATTGGTTTGAAAACTTTCATGGGATGCCAGGGAACCATATTCGATCAGAAAATCCCATATGCAAGCACCTTTCAATTAAAGTTGGTTTAGCCCCACCGTGTTATAAGGAAGATCCTTACTTCTTTTGTCGTTTTCTTTTATTCCACGATCTACAACTAATGTCACCGGACCCATTATCAATAAATACAAAAAATCACTTCCTATTCCTTTTTTTTAATTTATAAAGTCCATCTCTTTACATTAATTCAAAATTTATTTACTTTCAATAAATTTTTACACGTTTTACTCCTTATCACTGAACATCAAAGTTCCCTTATTTAACACAATTTATGTTCATCCATCCTCCATCAGAGCTTTCAATTTTCAAATTAACTTTTTTTTTCAACTTTTTTGACTTTCTCAACACTGTTCACATCCTTTCAAAATAATCCACACATCTCAATTTTGCTCAATTATCCACAATTTTCATCGTATTCCAAATTGCTTTCGAACTATTTGGAAAAAAAATATTTTTCTCAATCACTACGTATCACACAAAAACATTACGTAAGCTCAATTTGTTTAAACAATAGAAAGTCACACTCGGAATTGAAATTAGAATTGGTGAAAATTATTTCCTAATCTGGGTCTTCGGATTCGAAATTTGGGCAGAGGCCCATGGAGTCTAATGTTTTGGTTGAATGCGCGTCATTTTAATTTATATTTTACGTCATCGATTCGAATTTTCATTGAATTGACATCTAGGTGATCGCGTTTTACGACATCCGGCGAACAAGTCTACGCTCTGACTCCGACTGAAACTGAATTAGCACGAGCCACTGGCTGCCTTCCTTTGCGATTCTTATCCCCCTTTTCTTATTTGACATTCCCCCCCCCCCCCCCGGCTAATCTAGGCGCCCTTCATTTGTCAACTCACGTGCCAAATTTTCAATAAAACAGGTGTGATATTGTTTTCATTTTTCCAAAAATCGTGAAAAATCTTGTAAATTTTGTTCATTCCTAGATTTTTGGAAGGGTTTCAGATTTTTGGGATACTGCTAGAAAGGGAAATCGGTACAATTTCAGGGTGGCGGTTTTAATAGAGGAAACAAATTTATAGTCATTTTCAATTTCGAAAAAACTTTCACGGTTTGATTTTTTAACTTTTGATTTAAAATTGAAGAAGCTTAAAAATTTTTTAGTTTAAACGGTCAATAATTTACACATATAGAATGGAAGATTTTTAAACTTTTTTATTGACATTTTTTTAATTAAATGCCTTTAAACTGCAAAATAAAATTTTTTTAACTTTTATAATTTGAGCAGTTCAAACCCAGCTAAATTTTTTGGTTGTTTTAACCAAATATTGTGATTTCAGGTATATCCAAGAAAACAGCTTTTTTGGTTCAGAAATTATTTTTCTAATTGAAGATTTCTGGTTAAAAAAGAGAAAACTAAGCTATAATTTTCAATGTTCTAAATTGAAAAATGAATCGATAAATTTCTAAATTTTCAAAATTATATCATTCTAAGCAATTTTAAGTTAGAAACATCAAAAATCGAACGATTTAAACATTTTATAACTGAACACTTTGCAATTAGAAGTTAAATTATTTTAATTTTAAGTCGTTTCAAATTAATTGTTCAATTGTTATTTATACATCAAAATTTAACACTTTCACTTACAAATTTAAAAAATTTTGAATTGAACATTTAAAATTGTAATGTTCAAAGTTTAGAATTAGCACTCTTAAATTTTAACGCATCAAGGCTTTCTAGTTCAAGCAATTCAGTTTAAAAATTTTTTAGTTTTAAATATCTGCCTTATAAATGATTATTTTGAATGTACAGTCAAATATTGTTAAATATCAAAAAATTGTTCTATTTTTTATTTTAAAATTCCAAAATGAATTGCTTAAAAATGGGATATTTTAGATAAAAACAATATTTTTATAAGATTTGAAATTGAATAATAGAGCGTTTAATTATAAATCTATTAATTTGAAATTATTTGAGAATGGAAAATAGTTTTGATAAATTTCAATCGGACGCATTTCCGAATCTTCTTGTAAAATCAATTATTGTTCAATTTTTACTACTCGCTAATTATTATTAGTTATTATTATAATTAATTTTTAATATTACATTTATTTAGTTATTATTATAATTTATGTATCTTTACAATTGATCAACTTAAGATTTTTCTCCAAAATTTCAAAAACTTATTTGTTATTGTTGAGGTCTTCAAAACTGCATTTAAAAATTCTTGAAATTGAAAATGTACGCTTAAAAACGAAGCCCAAAAAATAAAAATTTTTTAGTAGAAGATTTTAGAATTACCAGAACGCATTGTAAATTGAACGATTTCATAATTTAAAAAGTTAAAAGTTAAAGAACTTAAAATTTTGAAATTGAACTTATTTTGAATTGCATTATATCATGTGATATGAAATTTGCGATATTTCAAGTGACTTGATAGATTTTCCTCCTAAAAATTCGTCAAATTACCGGTCAAAAAATGTATTCCCGGCCAAAAAAATGGTTTCCGGTCTAGTGGCCACCCAGAATTTAATATGATACAATTTTTAATAAAAAAAGTAACTCACTAAAAGTACTGTTATTTTAACAAATATGTTACGCGTTACCGTTACGTTTACGTTACCAATACTGTTAGAAAGTATCGCGCTTTATGACAATTTTTTTTTACTAATAGAAACTTAAATAGTTTTAAATCACTGAAAACTTAAGAAGAGGGTCTAATATCTTTTCTGCTACACTTAATTTTGATAACTTTTTCGAATTTTGTGTTTAAGTAATTTAAAAATATGACACTAGAAAAATTGTTGAATTTGGGGCATAATTTTTTTTATTTTTGCAATTTAAAATACGTTGAGTTTGGAAGGATTTGTTTCACATAATATCTGTTTTGAATTTTGAAAATTATTTTATATTGGTCGTTGACAATAAGAAAAACTTAAAAAGTACGAGAACTGATTTGAATTTTTTTACTTATCTTACAATTTTCTATATTAAAAGGTTCTTAAATTTATAAGAAATGTAAAAAAAAACGTTAAGATTTTTTAAAAAGAATGTTCAACGTGCCTACCTGAATGGAAAAACAAAAAAAAACAGGAAATGACCGGGAATTTAAAAAATCCTTGTTCTATGATAGAGTTCGTCACAATTTGATAATTCTCTCTTTGAATTTTGGAAAAAGCGAATGTCGTAAAGAATTATATTTTTTACTTTGTAGCATGGAATTTCTTAAAGAATTATAATTTTTTCTTTGAACAAGAATATTTTGACATGAAACGGAAAGCCTTGGAAAATACGCTTAATTCTGATTTATAAAAAGGGAATTTACATAAACAATCCCTGTTCCAAGTCAGAATTCATCAGATTTTGAAAATTCCTTTTTCCAAATCAGAATTCGGTCGAATTTAACAAATCTTTTTTTTGTAGATAATTCTAAATTATAATAGAAAATGTAAGTAAATTTATATCTAATTTGGAAAAGGGAATTTGTTGAAGCAAATTGTGACTGGAAACAGGGAATTTCCGTAGAGAATTATAATTTTTCTTGGAACAGGTAATTTTTGACATGATCGGGTTATTTCGGAAAATAATTGTAATTATGATATATAAAAATGGAATTTACATATACAATCACTATTCCAGGTCAGAATTCATCAGATTTTGAAAATTCCTGGTTCAAAATCAGAATTTGTTCGAACTTATAAATAGTAAATACTTTTTTTCAGTTATTTCTAAATTATAATAGAAAATGTTGTAATCAGAATTGTAATTCTTATTACCAAAAATTATGTGATGTTCCAACTCAGAATAATAATTCTTTTCCAAAATTCCCTGTTCCAAATCAGCAATCTTTTACATCCTTTAAAATGTTTTAATTTGGAGACAAAAATTTTAGAAAACCATACGGATTCAGGAAAATACCTAGAACGTATTTTCCACTCAAATTTTTTATTATCTTGACAATGTCAATTTCTGGATTAGTTAATAATTTTTTGCCTAAAAGTTAATGAATGAATTTGTAGCAATTATGACAAACGTAAAGATCGTTTCAAACCCGTTATAAACAAAAGTTTCTAAAGTAAATTTGGCAACTATAATTTTAAAAATACAGGGTATTTAAAAAAATTCCTAGACCTTTGATTTTGAAACGAGAAAAGAATCCACATCAAATATACATAGAAAGTTTATTTGTGCTATTCTTTTTTAACTCGCAAATCAAAGGCATTGCATAGAATGATGAGCGTATGTTTCCGAATCATTTTTAAACAGGCAATTTATTGAAGGCATTATGACTCGACATAAATCTATATTAAACCAGAGAACCGATTACCCAGCTGAAAAAATTCAATAAGGACCTATTTTTCACTGTCAGCTCGTCGAAAATGATTAAAATCTTTTATTATTTTTTGCTCTTCTTGATCCTATAAATTGAAAACTAAATTCAATTATATTATATTTCAAGATAAAAGCAGTGCCAAAAAAGTAACTAGATATTATCTTATTAATGGTTGTGCAAAATACGGTGTCTCTTTCTTGAGAAATAAAGAAAGTGCTTGAAAATAAGAAAAAAAAGAATATTCTTCATAATTTTAAATTAATTTCATAAACTCAGTTGTCTCGCAGACAGGACGAGAAATTTAAGAAGGTACGATCTACAATGTGGTACATTTAATTATAATTACATCGACCCCTTTATGATTCGGAGGTTCGCAATTATTTTATTGTCTCGAGTTTTTTTTTTATTCTCTTTGGGAGAAACGTGTGAAAAGTTCCAGATTTTCACACAATATAACATAAATGAAGAAAGTTTGTCTACTAACTGGTTCTAATCTGATTCGACAAAGCACAAGCGGTACAATATCAATTTTTAAATATAAAAAAAGTTATTTTCTGGAAACAAAAGACATAGATAACTATTACAAGGTACTCAAATTAAAAAAAAATCCAGGAGAATAGTTCAACTGTAATTAACTAAGTTGATTAAAGAAGCGGATTTTACTTGCCACCGTTAATGGATTATTTTACTTTGACATACATACATATATTTTAAATTTTGTTCAAAGGCTTGGCGATGTACTTCATTCAAAATAAAACAATACATATATTAAAAAGTAAAAAAAATCCATTAACAACGAAAATTCAAATAAAATAAACAATTTTTTGCAAACATGGGCCTGGGGGAACCTCGAAATATTTTTTCTTTAATTCTGCTAAATTTCAGTGGACATTGAAACCAAAAGAAACAATTTGTATAGGAAAAATTTCAGAACAAAGAAATAAATACTTTTTTAGACCACCCTGATAAATATACAACACTTACGCGAGATAATTATTAGATAACGATGTTCCTTAATTATTGAAAGTAACTTTATAAAAGAACAATAAATTTATTAATGGTACAAGTTTTTAGGGATTTTATAATTACACGATATTCTAAAATACACACATTATCACTATGAAATAATTAAAAAAATGAATAATACTAAACAAAATTAATCAATTTTTTAATTTGTTACTAAAGTACATGAAGGCTTTTCCAGGCTATTTTAAAAAAATTAAAAGAATGTTCACGTTTAAAATGAAACTAATCATAAACTAATTAAAATTATCTAATTTTCAATATGAAATTATTCATTTTTGGACAATTTCAATTTAAAATATTTCAAAATTGCCCATTTGGGAATTCTTTCACTTAGAAATGATTCAAATTAACAAATTTTAATGTACAAGATTCCAATTTTAAATTATTGATGTAATTTTCAACATTTCTAACTTAAAATTGATGAACTACTGAGGCTTTTAATTCGAGAATGTATGATTTGAATTTGATTTTTAATATTTTTGTTTACAAATATTCGTTTTAGAAATAAGCACAATTCAAATTTAAGAAGATTATTTGTTTTGTATTTTTGAAATTATTGATTAAGAAGTGTTATTCTACATTAAAAACTGAGTAAAAAAGTCATTAAGGTTATTATAGCGTTTTTGCACTCGGCTTTCCTTCATTGTTTATTACTTTTAAATAATTTTTAAACGTCTTAAATATTAAAAAAAAAAGTATCGAGCCCTTTTTAAAATAAGTAAAATTGAATGTATTTGTTTTACATATTTAAAATTATTATTTAGAACAAGTGTTATTCCGCATTAAAAACGAGTAAAATAGTATTATAAAAAAATTGGATAAATGTTAAATCATGGGTTTTATGGGAGGTTTTGTATAGCAGAAAATTTTTTTCTCATTAAGGTTATTAAAGTAACTTTGCACGTGATTTTACTTTATTGTTTATTAATTTCAAATAGTTATTAAACATTTATTTGAAAATAGGATCGAGCCCTTTCTGATATAGATCAAATTCAATTCTATTTTTGCAACAAATATGTATTAATTTGTTTAACAAAAAAACATCTAGGATGAGAAGTTATTATATTGAAAAGTATTTAGCAAGATTTTTATTTAATTTGTTATTTGATGTAATACTAAAAAAATCAGAAATAATAAATTTTTTTTAAATATGTAAGCCTCTCCAAGATTTTAAATTTGCCTTTAAACTTCTCAACAAATTTTAGGTTGAAACCCTAATAACCAGCGTAAAATTAGAAAAAAAAAAGATTATCACTGAGTTTTAGAAAAATCGTAAAAGCAAATTATATTCAGAATCTACTTAATATGTCCAATTTTTAGAAACACTTCGACGGATTTTTAATTTGAGTTTACAGAATAAAATCTCGTTTTCATAAATCTGTTTGGCTTGAAAATTCAACAATTTGATTGCAATTTTTTTCTTTCTACTAAAATTGTTTGTTGTTGAACATTCATCTCTTTCTGTAGAAATTTCACCTTTTTTGGTTAAATTAATCTGTCTTGGTTAAAAATTAACTTCTTTTGTTGGAGATTCAACTGCTTTGTAGAAAATTCTTATTGGCTCGAAAATTCAATAATTTTATTAGAAAATGTAACTATTTGGTTGAAAATTAATCTGTTTTAATTAAGGATTCAAGTATTCTGTTCAAATTTTGTTTTGGTTAATTAAATCCAGCTGTTTTTTATTTTCATTAAAATATTGTTTTGTTGAAATATCAACTATTACAATTTGGGTTGAAAATTCAATTTCTTGGTTGAAAGTTGAACTACTTTCTTAAAAGTTCTTCTTTTTTTGTTGAAGACTCAAAATTTAAATTGAAAATTCGTTTCTTTCATTGTTTAAAAATACTCTTTTTAAATAAAAATGTAACTATTTTGTTGAAAATTCATATATTGATAGGTTGGAAATTCAACTATTTTGTAAAAAATTCGTCTTTTTGGCTTGAAAATTCATCAATTTGGTAGAAAATTCTACTATATGGTAGAAAATTAAACTGTTTTGTAGAAAAATCGTTTTTTTAAATTGAAAATTCAACTGCTCTATTTTTCGTTATAAATTGATCTTTGTTAGTTTATAAATGCAACTATTCAGTTTACAAATTTTGGAAACGAAAAATAAATATAAACTAACAATTAATCAACCAAAAAATGTAATCTAAGAGGAAAATTCGTCCTTTTTGAAAGAAAATTAATCTTCTTGGTTGAAAATTCATCTTTTAGGTTAACATTTTAACTATTTGTTTGAAACTTTAATTATTATGTTGAAAATTCAACAATTTGGTTAAAAAGTCAACTTTTTGGTCAAAAATGCAATTGCTTGGATGAAAATTAATCTGTTTTGGATGAAGATTCAACTATTTTGTAAGAAATTCGTCCTTTTTGTCAAAAATTCGTTCATTTTGGTTGAAATCAACTGTTTTGGATTTAAAAATAATTTTTTTTCTTGGTTAGAATATCAACTATTATATTTTGTGTGGAGAATTCATCTTTTTTTCGTTGCAAATTTAACTACTTGGTTAAAAGTTGAACTAATTGTTAATTCATAAGAAATAGTAAGATTTTACGCCCCACTACGTCTAGAGTTATTTTTGAATGAGCTTTAAATAAATTTACAAAAAAAATTTAGTCAGAAAAAATTATATGAGATAGGGGCCAATTCGCGAAGAAGTTAAAAAAATATATATATTGTTTGAAAATTAATTTTTTCAACTAAAAATTTAACTGTATACTATTTCATAAGTTTAGTTAAAAGTTAATCTCTTTGGTTGGAAATCTAAATATTATGATGAAAAATCGTTTTTTTTTTTGGTTGAAAATTAATTTTTGAAACTGATAATTGAACTAATCCAGTTGAACAGTCTATAATTTTAGTTAAAAATTCATCTCTTTAGTTGAAAATTAATTACAATTTTGGTTTAAAATTCAATTCCTTGGTTGAAAGTTGAACTACTTTCTTAAAAGTTCTTCTTTTTTTGTTGAAGGCTCAAAATTTAAATTGAAAATTCGTTTCTTTCATTGTTTGAAAATACTCTTTTTGAATGAAAATGTAACTATTTTGTTGAAAATTCATATTGTCAGGTTGAAAATTCAACTATTTTGTAAAAAATTCGTCTTTTTGGCTTGAAAAATCATCAATTTGGCAGAAAATTCTACTAGATGGTAGAAAAAAATTTAGTCGGAAAAAATTATATGAGATAAGGTCCAATTAGCGAAGAAGTTAAAAAAATGTTTATTTTTTGCAAATTAATTTTTTCAACTAAAAATTTAACTGTATAATATTTCATAAGTTTAGTTAAAAGTTCATCTCTTTGGTTGGAGATTTAAATATTATGATGAAAAATCGTTTTTTTTAGTTTGTTGAAAATTAATTTTTGAAACTGATAATTGAACTAATCCAGTTGAATAGTCTATAATTTTAGTTGCAAATTCATCCCTTTAGTTGAAAATTAATGTTTTCAACTGTAAATTTAACTATTCAATTTTTGGTTCAAAATTTTTATTTTTTATACGAAAATTCGCGCATTTTGTTTGAAATTCATTGTTTGGTTAAAAATTAATCTTCTTGGTTAAAAAATTCATCTTTCTATATGAAAATTCAACTATTCTACTTGAAGATTCATTATTTTAGTTGAAAATTCATCTTTTTGGTCGAAAATTCATCTTTTTGGTTGAAAATTTAACTACTTGGTTGAATGTTGAACTAATTTGTTAATTCATAAACAACAGTAGATTTTACGCCTCCCCCCTCACACCGTATAACGTTATTTTTGGATAACTCTTAAGGCCATGCGACGAGTGGGTCACGTGACCGGCATCCTACCTTACCGACACTTTTTTATTTGTAAACTTATTTCTTATTTTCACACGAATAGCTATTCGTGTGAAAATATTTTTACAAATAAAAAAAAGGGTCGGTAAGGAAGGAAGCCGGTCACGTGACCCATTCGTCACATGACCTGAAATAAATTTACGAAAAAAATGTAGTTGGAAAAAAATTACATGAGATAGGGGCCAATTAGGAGAGAAGTTCAAAAATATTTTTCAAGGAAAAGTACAGAATTAGTAGAAATAGTGGGCAATTGTGCTATTTTAATTCTGCTATTGAAAAGATACTGTTAGTACTGCCATTTATTGTTAGATTAAAAAAAATTAAACAGTGGAAGAAAATATTAATTTTTTTCTTATTACCTCCGGCGCGGCTAGGCGAAATACTAAAACTAGAACTAAAACCCATTAGGCATCAACAATTGTATCGTCCTCGATTCGCTTCGTCAGATGGGACGAATGCAATCGCGAAATTTCTGCGAGTTTCTCGCCTCGGGGCAAAATGGGCCACCAGAGTTTATTCTCTTCCTAATACTGAAAGGTGTGCCAGAAGATGCTAGGGTTCTTCCAGGTACCTGCTGCGTATCTGCGGTGGTCGTAACCACATGTGTGTGTTCGACCTAAAGCGGCAAGAAAGCCGGAACTTTCACTATTTATTATTTTGCAGATAGTGTCTCCGTTTCTATTTCTCCCGTTAGTACAAAAAAATAATAATAATAAAAAATGAGTTTATTAACCCAGCAGAAAAAGATTTGTAATTTCTGGATACATGCCTGATAAAGGGTGGACGAAAATATTCATTTTCAAAATTCCCGGACTTTTGCCTGACAAATTTTTCATTTTCACTTACCATTAATATTCAAAGTCCAGAATTTTAATCATGTAACATTTTTAACAACAGATCTTCCCAGGCGGAAAAATTATGCAGTCGGAAATATTATTTATAATTTTCTTTTAGTTTACACTTTTTTTGTGTTAAAAAAAATGAAAATTATACATACTTTCTTACACTATGTATTAACTACATATAATTTTTCAGCCTGGGTTTTATAAATTAAATTAAATAATTTAAAATTAAAATTTCTTAAATTTTTCATTTCAAACAAAAAAGATGACTTTTTTACCATAAAATATGAATTTTCTATCCAAAAGAATGAATTTAGAATAAAACAGTTGAATTTCTGACCAGAAAAGATTACTTTCTAATCAAATAGTTTACATTTCAACAAAATAATTAAATTTTCAACCAAATAGTTGAAATTTTTAATCAATTCGTTGAATTTTCTTTGTGAATGGACGAATGTTCAAAAAAAGAATTGTGAGCAAAATAATGAAATTATCAACAAAGTAAATAAATTTTCAAGAAAAAATGGAAAAGTTATATTTTCAGTGGAAAACATTAATTTTCAACGAAAAAAAAAAAATTTTTAATAAATAAGTAAAATTTTGAACCAAAGAGATGAATTTTTAACTAAAAGGATGCATATGCAACAAAAAAAATGAATTTTTAACGTAGTAATTCAACTTTGAACCAAAAAAGACAACTTTTTCAACCAGAAAGACTAATTTTCTACAAAACTGTTAAATTTTCAACTAGCAAATATTAATTTTCTATGAAAAAGACGAATTTTCAATAAAATGGTTTAATTTTTAACGAAAGAGATTAATTTTCAACTAAAATTATGAATTTTCCACACAAAAAAAATACTTTTTAACAAAGTAGTTCAAATTTCTTCCTAGAAGTTTAATTTTCCAACCAAAAATACGAATTTTCAACAAAAAAAGATTCTTCTTAAAGTAGTTCAAGATTTATATATTTCAAATTGTTCATAAAAATTGTGGAACTTTCAAGCCAACAAATAAATTGTCTGTAAAACAGTTAAAACTTCAAATCAACAATATGAATTTGCAACCAAAAACTTTCATTTTTAACCATAAAGTACAAGATTTTACCCAAAACGATTAGTATACTTCCAAAAAGACGAACTTTCAATTGAAAAATATACATTTTTTCACAAAAAAATGGAAAAATTACATTTTCATTTAAAAAAATTTCTTTGTAACAAAAAGAAAAACGAATTTTTGATAAAATAGTTACATTTTCAACTAAAGAGATGAATTTTTAACTAAAATGATGAATCTGCAACCATAACATAATTGATTTTTAAAAAAATGGTTCAGGTTTGAATAAAAAAAAATTACAACCAAAAAATCTAATTTTCTAGAAAACAGTGGAATTTTCAACCAGAAAATATTGATTTTCTACCGAAAAGCAAAATTTTCAACGAAATACATCAAGTTTCAACTAAAGAGACGAATCTTCAACTAAAATTATAAATTTTCCACAAAAAAATGACTTTTTAACAAAGTAGTTCAACTTTCAACCCAAAAGGTGAATTTTCAATTAGAAAAAAATCAATTTTCAACCAGAAATAGAATATTTACATTTTTAGTTGAAAAAAATTAATTACAAAAAAAAAACAGTTTTCAACAAAGTGGTTCAAGCTTCTACGAAGTAATTGCATTTTTACCAAAGAAAAAGAATTCTCAACAAAAAATGTAATAGTAGATATTTCAACCAAAAAATATTTTAATTTTAAATAATAAAAAAATAACAGTTGAATTCAACCAAACAAGATGATTAAAAAAAAATTGAATCCTAAAAGTTGAACTAATTCGCTAAAAATTGAAGATTCGCCATTTCAGTTTTAGATTGAAAATTCAAATATTTTCTAGAAAATTAGTCCTTATGCTTGAAAATTTAACAATATGGTTGACATTTTTTTTCTTTCACGGATGAAAACCCTTTTTTTGTTGAACAATCAGTTGTTTTGTTGAAAATTCGTCTTTTTGGATAAATTAAACTGTATTTGTAGAACTACTTTGTTAAAAATTAGTTATTTGGCTTGAAGATTAACCATTTTAGTTGAAACTTCACCTCTTTGGTTGAAAATTCGCATTTATTGGTAGGAAATTGATCCTCTTGGTTGAAAATTCATATTTTGCTTTAAAATTCAACTAATTGTCTAAAAATGTCAACCAAGTCCTTAATTATTATGCATACAATTAAAATTAATAAAAATAAATAATTTAAAAAAATGTTATTAAATTGGTATCATAAAAAATAATTTCTTTCAAAGTGTGTTGTTTCCTAATATCTTGAATTGGGTCCAGGATTTCGATGTTAGGTGTTTTTTTTTAATTTAAGGCCATGTGACGAGTGGGGCACGTGACCGGCTTCCTACCTTACCGACACTTTTTTTTATTTGGAAACTTATTTTCACACGAATAGCCACATCGAGTTGAAAATTTTGGATAATAAATAAGAAGCACTAGGAAAGGCAGCTCTGGTCCTAAATTTTTATAATTATGAAAAAAGTAAAAAAAAAAAGATTTATAAAGAAAAACTTTTTTCATAATTGTAAAAATTTAGGACCAGAGTCGCGTTTCTTAGAGCTTCTTATTTATTATCCCAAATTTTCAACTCGATGTGGCTATTCGTGTGAAAATAAGCTTACAAATAAAAAAAGTTTCGGTAAGGTAGGAAGCCGGTCACGTGACCCACTCGTCACATGGCCTTAAGGGCATGTAATACATCAGTTCCCCCGGGTTTTTGTCCACAAAAATTAAAAAATTTAAAAACTGTATTTGGAGAATAAAAAAGTATGCTGAAAACGTTCTGTCTTTCGAGATACACGTTACAGATATTTAAAAAATAATTTATTATAAATAAAATAATTCGAGAATTTTGGGCGCCAAGTTTAATTAAAAAGTATGTTGAAAATATTCTGTCTTTCGAGATACACGTTACAGATATTTAAAAAAATAATTAATGCTAAAGGAAATAATTTACAAATTTTGGGCGCCAGATCATTTTAAATAGTATGTACAATGAAATATAATTTTATGATCTCGTACTGTTACAAAATGCAAAGTCTTTTGAGATACACAAAACAATTAGCGTTGTGTAACAGCACGAATCATACGGTGTATGAGATTGAATACAAATAATTCGAGAATTTTGGGCGCCAAATGTAATAAAAAAGTATGCTGAAAACGTTCTGTCTTTCGAGATACACGTTACAGATATTTAAAAAATAATTTATTATAAATGAAATAATTCGAGAATTTTGGGCGCCACATGTAATTAAAAAGTATGTTGAAAATATTCTGTCTTTCGAGATACATGTTACAGATATTTAAAAAAATAATGAATGATAAAGGAAATAGTTTACAAATTTTGGGCGCCAAATCATTTTAAATAGTATGTACAATGAAATATAATTTCATGATCTCGTACTGTTACAAAATGCAAAGTCTTTTGAGATACGCAAAAGAATTTGCGTTGTGTAACAGCACGAATCATACGGTGTATGAGATTTGAATACAAATTCGTGAATTTTGGGCGCCATATGTAATTAAAAAGTATGTTGAAAATATTCTGTCTTTCGAGATACACGTTACAGATATTTGAAAAATAATTCATGCTAAATGAAATAATTTACAAATAAAACGCAAAGTCTATTGAGATACACAAAAGAATTTACGTTGTGTAAAATTACGAATCATTCGTTTAAACAGTAATTGCAGTAATATAAACCTGAATATATTTGCCTCTTAGATATTTTGAATTATTTCGAATTCATAATGGTTCTTACCTTATTTTAAGCTTAAAAATTGCCTAATTTTTGAACTGATACTCATAAGCAAGTTAATATTATTTAACAAGGTTGTTACCAATCAGGCGCTTGGACAATGTGGGTGATTTTTAAAGTAAATGGTAAATATCCGAGTTCGCCGGAAGTATTCAAACAGCCGACTAGAGCAAGCTCCTAGTAGTTTATATCAGCTGTAAACGGAGTTCGTTTTCGAACCGCTCTTCCTTTGGGGAAGTTGCTTTACCTGGATATAATCGTATGATTCAGGTCAAAAGCCAATCAATAATACTAATAGATGTACTAATTGATTTACCAATGATACCAATCTGTCCAAGCCAATGTTCGGCTTGCAAAGATTACAAACATTTATTATTTTAATTATTTGTTATGGCGCAAATAAATTTCGAATTGACGCTAACTTTAATCTGATATTTTAAAGTTAAGGCCACGTCATTTGTCATACTAACTTCAAAATCATTTTTCAACCGATTTTTTCAAACCACTCACATCCGTACGAAATTGAGATATCAAGTTGTAAATTTGGGAATTTTGGATGAAAAAATGTTTGAATCAGTGTCTACTATTTAATTTCCAAAATTTTCAAGTCGGCATCTAAAACCATGTGGACGTGAGTTGTTGTAAAATATATGTCGAAAAATTATTTTCAGATTAGTATGACATGAGCCTAATTATCAAATTTACCATATCTCGTTTCACAAATCGATTATCTTTTTAATCATAAAATAACTAAAATTCTTGGTCCGCCCTTTTTAAAATCCGTAACATTACAATAAAATGATGTCATTTACATAAGAGAACTGCAGAAATAATAACCTCAATGAAAAATAGAAAAGATTTTTGACTAGTTTTTGTTTTTATTAAATATTGGTATTGTTTATAGGAGGGGAGGTTTTTGTTTGATAAAATAAATTGAAGCCCATTTTTTATTTTTGCTCAGTTGTGCTTACTTATTGATCGACATTAGTAGTAGATAAACATGTAAATTTACCGCAAAAGGTATACTTTTATATTCTCATTTGCACACCATTATTGTCCTATTTTATGTAATGCTTGTATTCTTTTTCATCAATTTTGTTAATCATCCACATTGTAAAGAATTTATAAATAAAGTATTATTTACTACAAAATTCATGTTTTTTTTATACAGAATTTTTTAACTCATTCCGATCACCTAGAGGTTTTCCTCTCCACCTCCCCTCATTCCGGTCCTTGGACTTTTGTCAGTTAGGAAAATCTTGACAATTGAAGATCAGTGTCGTTGATTAAAATTATAAATAGAAAGTTCGGTTAAAAACGCCAGATTCTCGCTTTTTGACACAATTATATATAGTTAATTTGCACTATAAGCTTAATTTTAACTGGTTATGGAAAATCACTTAATTTTTAGAGTCCCTAAAGCTTTTGTATTCGTTACCGACACTACTATCATTGTGGCTTTACCCTACTGAAAACCCCGGAATCTGATCCTAATAGGAATTTTTTTTAAAGTTTGTGATAAATTTTTTGCAAAATGCCATAATTGTGGCATAATCAACAAAAGCCGCAATTATGACAATTTGCGAAAGATTTATTAAATTTTTTTTTTAAATTTCCTATTAGGATCCAGTCCCGAATTCCGTCAACGGTTCCGCCATCGTTTCCGACGATGGATTCAGCGTGGGTTTTGGCTACGTTTCCGACACCAAATCCTCTTAGGATACGACGCCGGTTTTTTCTATAGGGTAGAAGTAAAAAATTCATAGTTGTGATTTTCACGACTCCTACTAAAACTGCAAGAATATTATTATGTAATATAGATTCCACTATTAATTGAATAAATTTAAAATTTCTTTTCATAACTTTCATTATTGATGTTGTTTGCTTACTGACGCTAAATTGTTTCTTTGACTCGTGTATTCTGTGTTTACAGGGCGCGATTGATCTGATACAACGGATCGGAGCGCTTTTTGTTGGCAAAGCATAAAGAACTCTCATACTTCTTTAAAATAATATTTAGCTTCTAAGATCTGACTACTTTTACTGGCAACTGTCATGCACACAAGGTATGGAGAAATGAAAATTTGAATCTCTATCAAAAGTACAAAGAATCGTTCCTCCGTCATTGTGGAAATGTAATTATACGGACATCTACTACACATTGTATTACATTTTACTCTCTAAAAATATTTACTTTGACTGTAAAACGTGATCTTTGACACATGTATTTTTGTTAAAAAAGATCGCTATACATTTTAACAAATATTTCTGTGATTTAGTGATTTAATAGTATTCTTAACAGAAACCACAGAAACACTTGCACTCAGAAAGCTGGCCTCTGGTAGCAATGGTAAGAACTGCGAAAATTGTTATCTCAATCTTTTCTACTAGTTACTTAATTTTTCCTGGGAATCGGTGACTTCGATTCATTAGTGTGAAAGTTTTAATTTCTTGACAAGAAGCAGTGCCGTTTGTAATGAGAGTCGATAATTTTTTGGTAATAGATAGTATTAATGTATTCAACATCACAAACGAGCAAATCGAACAAAAGCAGATTGCGTGCCGAGAGGAAAAACGTGACTTAAAATTTAAAGCTTAATTCATGCGTCCAGCAGAACTGTTATCAAAGTGATCAAAAGTCACGGGTAAATTACCATAATTTCTGAAATTTAATTCGCGGAAATTTATGTTAATTTACCAGTAAATTTTGATTCTGCTGAACGCATGCGCACTCGAATTCGTTTTTTTCATTAGGACAAAACAGTGATAACATGGTCACGTTCGAAGAGCTCTGCAGGTCTCGAAAGCGAACTTTTAGACGGGTCGTTGTGAAATGTATCTCTTTTATTTCCTATATAGTATCTTCTTTTCCAAACAAAAATGTACCTATTATGAACAAAGTCAATATAAAGTGCGTATCGTGAAGTTGTGTGAATTGTACCTTCAAAATCTTGAAAATAAAGTAATGTGTCTACTTTGAACTTGTGATTTTTTTTAACTCCTTCCCTTGTATATTCTTTTATGCATGCGCTCATATTGTCTTTCTCTGTACCTTGTGTTGCATTTCTTTTATTACAAAAAAAAAATTAATTGACTTTTTGATTTCTGTTCACTTATAGAATGTAAATATTAAAAGCCTACCTACTTTACTTTTTGTTATGCCTTCTTTCTTGAATAAAATTTATAATCTGCAGCTAAACATCTCTCCAGAAAGCTCTTGTCTAATATAAAGAGGCCACGAGATGAGTATGGATTTTACCACCACACGGAATTTGTGCATCACAACTACTTCGAAATGAAAGAATTCCTGCATGATTTGAACCAGAATTATCCAAAGCTTACGAGACTTTACAGTATAGGTCAATCGGTTCAAGGCCGAGAACTGTACGTCATGGAAGTGACGCAAAATCCTGGTAAACATAATGCGAGCAAACCCGAGATGAAGTACATCGGAAACATGCATGGAAACGAAGTAGTTGGAAGGGAAATTCTATTACTGCTGTTGAAGTATCTGTGCGAGAATTATAAGAGTGATGAAAGAGTTACTCGGATACTGGATACCGTTAGACTGCATGTGATGCCCAGCATGAATCCAGACGGATACGAAATTTCCCATGTTGGCGATATTGAAGGGGTATTAGGCAGAGGAAATGCGCACCGCGTTGACCTTAATCGGAATTTTCCCGATCAGTATCGAACCACACAAGTACGCAAAATAATATTTCTGTCACTTCACAGGTAGTCCTGCGGATAAGGTAACCAATCATGCATTTCGTGACACAAACGGAGGCATTTTTTCATGTAATTGGCACCCCAAGAAATGTTTTTAGGGCGGGAGGCAATAGAGATAATAGACTTTTACCCAGGCACTATTTTAAAAAGTTATATGAACTTACGTTATACATGCTAAACAAGATTAATCAATATGAATCTCTGTTGAATTGAAGTACATATTGATTAACTAAATCAATATCAGAGAAATTAAATAAGGTAATAATTATAGAAAAGTTTCATGATTTACATGAAAAAAAAACTTCCATCAAATTTTCGTGACAACATTAAAAGACCTTTTTTTTTTCTTATTTTTAATGTTACTTTTTACGATTGAAAAAACTGTGTCTTATTAGAAAAGGCACTATAAAAAATTTGTAGATGTTTTTGAGATGAACAATTTTGCTTGGCAACATTTTTTCGTACCTTGCATAGTTTAGCCGTAAAATGAAATTATTTTATTAAAAATTTTGAAGGGTTAATACAGGAACCATGCGCCTTATTAAAAAATAGCTTTAAGAAAATTTCTTTTTGAGATTAACCATTTTGCTCTTTAACATTTTTGCATATCTTGCATAGTTTGACCGGAAATGTAATTTTTTTAATAACATGTGGATGCCTCTAATGTTCAAAACATTATCCGCCGGACTTGTGTCATTTCAGGCTCATTTGTAAATTACTTTGGAGGAACTCTGTTTTATCGCCACGGTGTTAAAAATTGCAAATATTTTTCAGAGTAATACATATAGGGACCTAATCTATCTCGGAAGTGCAATCGAAGCGTCCTCTTCGAACACGCACTTCTTGGGTGAAAAAATTTATGTATTCCCTGGCAAACTTTTCTGATAGAAATTCATTCCGAACATATCCGAACTATTCCAAAATGTGTATCCAACCAATCCGAAGAAAGCCTCCAATCATTCTCGATCCGTATCATCTCCAAATTCCATCTGAATAAATCCGAGGTTTATCCTGACAGATCTTTCAATCCGGGCATCAACGCCAACTTTAATCGAGACCACCTTTCAAACCTTTTCAATACATGCGTCCCAATCTTAATAAATCCGAAGATGGCTAGGATAAACTTTTCCATCTTATTCAATCGACACGCTAACACAAAATTCAATCCAAACCAAACTTTTAATCCTTTTCAACCCATCAGTTTAATTACTTTAATCCTATTGATTACAAAACCACCACCATTAAATCCTTTTCAATCCTAAAGCGTCTAATCCTAAATATACCGGGGCTCATCCGGAAAGAATTTCTATCCAACCGTCAACACTAATTTCATTCCGAAACTAATCCAAACCCGCCATTCAATACTTTTCAATCCGTCTGCCCAATCCGAATTAATTCGACACGAAACCAACAAAAAAACTTAATTTTTTCAATCATAACGTGCCCAATCCGAATGAATTCGGGGCTCATTCGTAAAGACATTTCAGTCCGTCACAAGCAATCAAATTGAATCCAAGGCTCGTCCGAACAAATTTTCCAATTCGTGCACCAAATCCCAATGAATCTAGGGTTCATCAGAAAAGATGTTTCAATCTCTCTCCATCCTAATCCACGTCTCAATCCTTTGTAATCCGAGTGCCTAACTAGAATAAATCCGACATCAAACCGAAAAAAACTTTTAACCCTTCTTAATCGAAAGTTACCATAAATGACCGCAAATTCCATGCTATTTTCGAAATATATATCATAAATGACAATGCCCGGAAATTTTCGGTAATTAATGTTAACTTGACTAAGGTAATTTGAACTGTATCTGAACTAATCCGAGGTCCGCAGAGAAGCTTCAGAAAGCTACCTTTTGTTTTTAATTTCGTTAATCTTCTCAACCCTCTCCGCCGACCACGGATTACTTCGGATTATTGCCTCGATGCCAACCTCATTTTAGTTCGGATTCAGTCCAATAAGAATCTTTGGTTCGATCTGGGATTAGCATGGAATAAAACTGGATGGTTCAGATACAGATTTCGTAATAAAAGGGATTCAGACGGATAGGAATTTGTCAATCCGAAACTTTCGCCAGAGTTGCGTGAATTGAAATAAAAATAACTGAAAACACTATTTTAAACCCGAATTCACAGTTCTATCTTAATGTTAATTAATCATAACCATCTTGTGTATTTTTAATGCGATTAAAGTTTCGTCTCACCAAGAATTGCCATGTTTGCAGCAATCGCAGCACTATTCGAAAATAGATTAAGTCTTTCTCCTATTTAATTTATTCACTTGCAATTTTAAATTCTATGAAGGTGATAAGAGTTTTATTATTTAGGACAACGTGAAACCAGAACCGGAGACGAAAGCTGTAATGAAGTGGATATCAGAAATCCCATTTGTCCTGTCCGCCAACCTTCATGGTGGTGCTTTAGTCGCGAATTATCCGTACGACGATTATCCCAAGGATGTTACGGGTGGCCTTAACCTAAGTCCAGACAATGAGGTTTTTAAAATGATATCTTTAGTTTACTCTAAAACTCACCCTCGGATGCACATTGGTCGCGGCTGTCCTCCACTCCCTGGAATATCAGGAAGGGGCGTCCTCCAAGACTCATTTAAAGATGGAGTCACAAATGGCGCTGCTTGGTATTCTGTACCTGGAGGGATGCAGGATTACAACTATCTCAAGAGCAATGCCTTCGAGATAACGCTAGAGTTGGGATGTACTAAATTTCCGACTGCGGATAAATTACCCCAGTTTTGGCTGGAAAATAGAGAACCACTTTTGACCTTTATCGAAATGGTAAGTTTGGGATCTACTGCGCTTGTTCAAATAAGAATCCAAGCATTTTATCAATTTCACAGGCTAGGAAGGGTGTTCACGGATCGGTCCATTCTTCAATTGGTGGGAAAATTTCACGCGCAAGCATCTCCGTAAAAGGAATTGATCATGTAATTTATTCAGCCGACGATGGAGACTACTGGCGAATTTTGATACCAGGAACTTACAATATTACAGCCACTGCTCCTGGATATGAAGCTGAGACCCGAACTGTTACAGTTCCTGCGGATTCTTCAGGACTTCCTGGTGAAGTTACACTTGACTTTACGCTAATGCGAGATGATTCCTCTCACTGGTAGGATTTCGTATACCTGGTTTTAAATCCCTCCTCTACTTTAAATTATAAAAATTTAATATTTTAAGGTCTTCTGCTCACGACTTCCGTCTTATGACGAATTTGGGAATAGGATATCTAAAAAATAATGAACTGAGTGCAAGAATTAAGCAATTGGAAGTAAGTCACGAAAACGTTGCCGAGTATAAAGTGAATGATTCTGCAATAACTACGGCTATCCATTCTTTGAAATTGACTGAAAACGTGAGTAATTTAATAAATTATATCAATTATTTAATTTCAAATTAAGTTAAGGGATTTCAGAGTGAATTTATTAGTTGACCGGGATTTTGGTTAAATCTTATTTTTAGTAGAAAACCTATCCAATAACTTTACATAGCATTTGATATCATATGGAGTAATTAAGATTAAACGAGTTAATTTTGAAATTCTTTAAAGTGTCTACAATTCCATTATGAAAATTTACAGTTTCAAACACTTCTAATTTTAAACTGTTAAATTCTTAAGGTTTTAATTGGAAATTGCTTAATTCGGAACGTCCACAATTTAAAAAGTTATCAATTTACAACTTTTTAAATTGTATAATATGTCGGGAGTCAACCTGAAATTTTTTCTGAGTCTTGAGTGGACACCCTGGATCCTGGTCTCCGTGACACTATAAGTAAATTATTCGGTCTTAGGTTGGTTCTCCGGAAGAAAACAAATTACATATCGGATTAGTGGGTGGATTATTCGCCACTCAACCAGCTGGAAGAGAAATTTGGCTGCGGATAGCGACTCACATTTTGATGGGCTATGACCTTGGTGAGCCACCCATTAAAAAACTCTTAGCCAACGCAGTCTTGCATTTTTTACCCGACGTTGATCCAGGGTTTGAAAATGTACCCGAAACTTGCAACCATGATCTTAATGACGAAGTGGGTCAGAATCTAGTAGCGAGTGAAAACAAGACAGATGAAATTGATCCAATCACAAAAGCTTTCAAAAAATTATTGAAGACTGAAAAATTAGATGCCTTGGTTATTCTCGGTGGCGGTTCTGCAGAAGTTGGGTGAGCATAATTTCAAGTTTAAAGAAAAAGTAAAACATTTATTTAAACAGAAAACCTTCTAATTTTTTATTTCTTATTAGGTACACGGACGATGACTTAAAAGTCTACAAAACTCTTTCTAATAAGTTTAAAGAATCTGTAGCTCTGAAAATATGTGAAGAGAGGAGTAACGGACTTGCTATTGCTAGAGAATATATCAAGAAGAAGTTTAATATTCCTGTGGTACGTTGATTTTAAATACATTAAAATCACTCGGATATTCAGCAATCCCTTGCAATGAGAAACTTTACATCATACGAAATTATCCGCATAACTCTTAAATTATTTATTTACTTGCAGATAACGATCTCGCTTTCCTGCTGTAAATACCCTGCGGGAAATACGATTCCAAACATCTGGCGAGAGAATCTACAACCATTGATGGAACTTCTTCAATCGCTAGTGACGGGAGTTCGAGCCACTGTGCAAAACGAAGCCGGAGAACCACTTCGCAATGCTAAAGTCCAAATAGGCGCTAAAACCTACGAAGTATCCAAGAACATGGCATATTTCCTCGTAACTCTCCTCCCTGGAGCCTACAAAATAATCTTTGCATCCGAAGGTTATGAGATGCAGACAGTCGCCCTCCACGTAAATGATAGCGAGGTCAGCAATTTAAAAGTAATTCTCAAACAATCAGAATTATCGACATCCACAAAATCAAGCGCAGACGTTCCGAGCGAAACTGCAGTAATTCTCAAAAACCTGAATGCTCAATATCCTGGAATTACAGAATACAAGAGTATCGGAAGAACCGCAGCGGGAAATCAAGTGAATAGTTTCAGAATCTCTGTATCGAAGCAAGATAAAATCACGAAACCTTCCATAGCTTTCTTCTCAGGAATAGGTCTCGGGGATCCGCTCACTTCCAAAGTTCTTACTTATTTAGCGACTCATATTCTTGATAATCGTGAGAAAAGCAAACGAATCGCGAATTTTCTGGAGAAAGTGGATCTCTACTTCATTCCCGAGGTTTATTCTGCCGCTGAGAAAAAACCTAGCTGCTCAGGAGTTTCCGAAAACGATTTAAGATTTGTAGACCCACTTAATAAAGACGCTCAAATGATTGTAGACTGGCTAGGGGAGGTCAATCCAATTTTGTCTGTGAATCTGATAACTGGAGCTCGGAAAGTCAATATCCCATCGAGTAATGAACAATCTGAGGAGTTTTTGAAGGAGTTGGAGGCCGATTACAACAAGCACAATCCTTCGATGAATTCAAAATGCAAAGAGAAAGGTGAGATAATTTAACGTATTAATTTATATATATATATATAATTTAAAAAAAGGTTAACAACCACCGCAGGGTCCCACTAGTAGCAACTGTCATCTAAAAAATGACATCGGCTCCCAGTAGGACCGCGGTAAACCCCATTCATGGCCACGTCTCACAACCGTGAGATGGGTGGTCACATATATATATATTCTTTTTAAAGAATGGTTGTACAAAATAATGAAAAAAATTGTATAGTAATTGCGGAGCATGATTGAACGTAAAATATTAAAGAAAGAGAAATGCATAAGTGACACTCATGTGCGTAAAGTTTAAGTTTTCTTTCCTTTTCTATTTCTAACCTATCCTAATTATGGCCTCGTCATCGCCTAGGTATCCTGATTCGTTGTCTGCGGAGGAGTAGGAACTCGTAATCCGGGGGTCTTCAGGATTTAGATACTGGAAATTTCAGAATGTGGAAGAGGTTGGAAGCTAATTCGTAATTTAATTTAATTTTCAGGATTAAAAGAGTTTCTTTTACGAGGAAGGTTTGTGTTATGATGTGAACACATGCGGGGCAATCTTTGGATTCTGTTATCAAAAATAGATTTTTGTGGCAGGTCTTGCATTTTTTAGGGCATTGTAGTTCTGTAATTTTATTTTAAAAAGTCTGAAATTTGACAACCAAGATACAATAGTTATTATTTACAGTCATTATACATTTTATTTTTTGTGTAAAATTTATGAAGTTATGAAAAATTTCGCCAGAAAGCAACAGCAACGAAATTTCATTTCAAATTTGGAGTTTTTTCTTTCACTGGAGAAGAATATAAACATAACCTACAAATCGAACCTCGTAACTTTTTCTGTACGGTTATATTTGTATTATGTTTGCAGTGAAGTAAAAAGTCAAAAATGAAATAAAATAGCATTGCTGTTGCTCTTGTTTGTTTGTGCCCATGAGGTCCCACCCCTGGCGCTCAAGCTATAAAGCCTATTGTGCCACACCCGTGTTTTGTCCCTGGCGGACCGGCCGAACGCAAGCATCAAGCTACTGCGTAATGCTAAAGTAATATGGCATTATAATTAATAAAAGAAACAAAATAAATATGTAAACTGTTGCAATTATAATAATACGTTAAAATTTACGTTAAATGGGCATGCCGTAATTGCAACAAGTTTCGTTTTCAGCATTAAAAAATGAAAAAATAATGTGGCTGTAATTGCAGTCTGCTAACGGAGGTTTCAAACGCGTTGCCAACATGCAGGGCCTGCCCTTCATAATAGCCACTTTGTTTTTTTTTATTTTTTAACGCTGAAAAAGCAACTTGTTGCAATTACGGCATGACCATTTAACGTAAATTATAACGTATTATTATAATTGCAACAGTTTACATATTTATTTTGCTTCTTTTAATAATTACAATGCCATATTACTTTAGCATTACTTTAGCATTACGCTGTAGTGTAATGCCTGCGTTCGGCCAGTCCGCCAGGGCCCATATGAACTTAACACTTTCGCAAAGCATTGTATAGGCCAGGAAAATAAGACCGAAAATGACCTTTTCGCGACTTTCGCTTCCGGCAAGTGGATTTTTTTCCTACAGATGCTAAATATTGTGTACAACATCATATTAGTTTTCACGGTCATAAAAGTTGGGGAAAGATTGTTTATGGGCCTATCAATTGCATAATTATTACGTAAAATCACGTTTTTCGCTTATAATTTTTTTCCGTTCATTTCCACGAGAAAAACGTCACGTACTTTTTTATTCGTCTTCGAAAGACAGCGTTTTTATGACCTTGTTAATAAACTATTAAAATTTGCGCTATTTGTACCACAAAAAATGTTAATAGTTTATTAACAATGTCATAAAAACGCTATTTTTGTTTATAACTTTTGATCTAATCAACATTTTTTGACGTTCGGGGCACAGTTTTGTAGGTCTTTCGAAGACGAATAAAAAAGTACTTAACGTTTTTCTCGTAGAAATGAACGGAAAAAAGTTATAAGCGAAAAACGTGATTCTGCGTAATAATTATGCAATTGATAGGCCCATAAACAATCTTCCTCCAACTTTTATGACCGTGAAAACTAATATGATGTTGTACACAATATTTAGCATCTGTACGAAAAAAATCCACTTGCCGGAAGCGAAAGTCGCGATAAGGTCATTTTCGGTCTTATTTTCCTGGCCTATTCAGGACTTAGCACAGTCTCGCTTTCGCTGCTTCAATTTTCCATCATAAAGAAAAATACTGCCACATTGGCTGACAGTTTATCAAATCTTTCCGCACAGGCAGCGGTTTTACAATTTCCGGCTTATAGAAAATTCTAATTAACATCCTGGGAAGGGTTGACTTGAAGAATTTTCTTAACATTTTTAGCAAATGCGTTCTTATTGCTCTAATTTTTACTAATAATTATAAACGAATAACAATTTTTCACCCTGAAAAATTAAACAGATGGAATTATCGATACTACACATTTAATAGCTGCCCGCTATATCTTTAGGGTTTTTAGATAAGTATTTTGAATTGAAATTTAGAAATTCACAGCGATCAAATAATTATACCTATGCTTTAAGGCGATTTCCTCAGGCATTTTTTTGGTGCGTTTCCTGGCACAACAATTTTTGACGTTCTCATAAAATATTTGGATTTTAGCCTCGTCTTCTAATGTAGTACAGATTTTTTTAACAGTGTATGCTTTCTTTTAAAATAAAAAAACTCAAAGAAAAGTATGCCTTCTTTCAAAAAGAGTAAAATTTGTTTTTGACTTCCATTTTTGAAGGCCAAATATTTTCTTTCTTCAAAAATAGTTATGACGAATATAGAGGATGTGGAAGAATCTATCAAAAATGTACTTGGTGTAATTTTTTTTATTGCCATTCGTAGAGTTGAAAATAGAGGAAATGGACGATATTCATGAATATCTCAAAACTTTCACCCCTTCTCTCTTAGTACATATTTATCCAAATAATACAACTTTTTCCTCATTTGCTAATATCCAATGGCACATCTCCTTGACAAAGTTTGAATTAGAGCGGACAATTTTGGTTTATCGCGTGCGTAGTGGGTACATATGAGTAATAATGCCCCAAATATTTATGACGTGTAACTCGGTTTTACATGAACAAAAATCTTATTTCATTTTCACCATCGCTTCATTATTTTTCACACTGCTGTTCGGGAAATTATAATCCGTTTCGACTAAACACTCGTACTTTTCGTTAAAGTCCATTTTTATGAATAAATTAATCAACACTTTATTATTTCACTTGTACAATTAATTATTCTATTGTAATGTACTTTACAAGTATTCTTTGTTGGGTGAAATATACGACAGAAGATAAGTGTCGTTTATGTTGAATTGCTATTCAATATAAATACACTGACACGTAAATGACATTGAACTAAGCATTAAAAGAGGATTTCTCCGAAATGAGTAGGTAATGTTCATAGACTTAAGAAAATTTTGCAATTATATATATACATTGTAATGTGGCAAAAATATCAATGCCACTAATTTTCGTCAAACGTTCAAGGCATAATCATTAAGGTGGCGAAGGGAAAACCTCATTGTACCTTGGACCTAGAGAGATGCTTGACAAGCGGGCCGAATTGATTTTGAAACCTCTACTGGCACCAGAATTTCTGTATCTGTTTACGGTTGACTTCACCGTATCATTCCCAACATTCACTTTGCAGGATGACACACCTTTGCTAGAGTCAACGACTTATCCCGCTCTCAGGGTGACGTCAGGTGAGGCATTAGCTGATTTGGCGGTCTCACAAAAGGAGAACTCCTGGGATCAAAGACTAGCCACAAAAGGATTGAAGATATTATATGTTCTGTAATATTTTTTTCAACGACATCAAAATCCTTTATGCTCCGAAATTATAACCTTTAATTATGTAAAAGATAAAGTACTCTATGTCCGCGATCCTGCTGAAAAAACCTTTTTAATTTGAAATATCGTTCATCGTTTAAAGACGAAGGCTTGGGAGGTCTGATGCGCGGCGGATTCGTCAATTCTAATCCCCCACGCGCGTGCGCAGTCATTTCACTGACTGACTGCTCGCTATCGTGGGAATCCGGAGATGTCATTATGTTTTGATCATTGCGAGAAAGTACTCTTAACTTGTAAAGCTCTCAAACATGTCTTTCACTAATGAAGATTTACAAAATGTCATAGAGGACATATCACGGATTCCACACGTAATTGAAGTTTCGATTTTGGTGTTCTTTTCCAGTTGTTTATTAAATTTAATGGGGTTATAACTTTCGGTTTCGTGAGTCGGGCATCATTTAGGTTAGCGTTATTTAAATTTATGTTCGCTTATTTAAGCTTTTAATTTTCGTCCTCCTGGTTAATAATCGATTCCTGCTGCTAACTTAATACTGAAAGTTATTGCTATTCTTGCTTCGTGTATTTGCTATTAACATTCTTCAAGATCTTTATTTGTTAAACAAATAAAGTTTCATTCAACTATGTTTAAATCCTGCTCTTATTTTATTTAAGGCTGGCTCCAAAATCCTCATCTTCTAGACATAAGTTTGCATGCAATTTCAGGGGATAACAATTATGCTTGAAATGGCAGAATTAACCGCCTGGCGTGCATCCAACACGTCCGTTAATGTATCCTCCAAAAATGCACCATTGTACTTCCTCTTGGGATAAAGTCTTAAAATTTGTTTTGCGTTTCAGCAAAACGGAGCAATTAGAGCGAACATTACAATATATAATTTGAAAAAAACAAGGTAAAACAACCACTGCAGGGTCCCACTAAGAGCAACTGCCATCCAAAAATGACACCGGCTCCAAGTAGAACCGCGGCAAATCACACTTAGGGCCACGTGTCATAAACGTGAGATGATTTGTTACAGGACACGACGAAATCGCAACAACAGGCCGGCCTAACCCTTGTGTGTCTCAAGGACACCTCTCCTCTATTCTCCTCTATTTTCACAGAAATGTAGAAAAACAGTCCTTGTGGAAGGAGCAAACTTTTGCTTTCCTCAGATCATCAAGACTTAATTCAGGTACAGAGAGTTTAATTTTTGCATGCCAGGACCGTGTCATGTCCACCTTAACATACCGTGACCGCATTTTAGGTCAAGAAGTTCCAAGCAATAGGTGCAGATCGTGTCGTACACACGTTGAGTACCTAGAACACATACTATCGGGGTGTCCCATCCCCGCAGGAACGACGTATATCTACAGACACGATGCGGCCTCAAGAGTGCTTTATTACCATCTTTGTCCTCTTACGGTGTTGGCCGCGACCCTGCCCTGCCAAACGCATCAAAGGAGATAGAGTCAATTGTCCAGAACGGGAAGTGCCAAATTTTCTGTAACTACTATTTGCGGACAGCAGTCACCGTTGCACACTCGAGGCCTGACATTGTTCTTCAAGACTTCGAGAAACGAACTATATTCATTGTCGAATTTTCGGCTCCATCCGGCCTGTTGTTGTGATTTCGTCGTGCCCCATGACCACCCATCTCACGGTTGTGAGACGTGGCCAATAATGTGATTTACCGCGGTCCTCCTGGAAGCCGGTGTCAGTCTTAGATGTCAGCTCCCCCCAGCGGAATGTGACCGAATTTTCACAAATGGAACAAAACAATATTTGACTTGTTACAGGACGTTTTATTGCTAATTTACATTTCTTTTAAATTTTCATTTCGTTGTTAAATTTTCATGGGCATGTGACTGGGTGCTCGCGAAAAAAAAATAAAATGAAGAAATCCAAGAAAGTCATTCTTCGTGAATGTCGAGGGTCACATTTAAGTGTATTTTTCAAACATAATCTATTGTAAGTGGGAAAATGGTTATCTATTGCCTTAAGAAGGCTCGGTGGCTCAGACGATAGCGCGTCAGGCTTTCATGCAGGAGGTCTGGGGTTCGATCCCTGAGCCGGGCATAAATGGAAAATTTTCTGTGTACTTCTACCGGGGCTTCGGTGGTTCGGAACCTACCTTAAACTGTAGGTCCGCTCAGAAAAAGCTGGCGTCTTACCAAGGATAAAAGGGCGCTTTCGAGGGCCTAATCTTGGGGGTCCAAGCCGATTTTGAGAAGACGCGAAGATTAGGCAGCGATCTCTTCAAGCTTGAGGCTCGTACGGGGGTCTCTTGCACTCAAGGCTCCTATGGGGGACTCCTGTGCTTGCGGCATTTACGTGGAATCTTGCTCAGCGGTCCATCTAGTCCACCAAGTCCACCCTAGTCTGGCCTTATCCCCTCTCCTGTGGCCTGCTAGGAAGTCTGCCGAACGGCAGAGTGAGTGAGGATCACTCTGCCTGATCGATATAAAAGGACTTCATTTTCTGTGCGATAGGTACGGCTGGCACCTGAGAGATATAATATTAGAATATTGATAAAAACGAAACCCATCCAGATCTAAAAACACTTGGCGAAAGATGGCGAAATTCGGTGTACTGCCTTGAGAATAAACATGGGTGTTGTCGCACAATAGGCTTCATGGCTGAGCGCCAGGGGGGCACCTCACGGGATCCCCCGCGCATATTACAACGAACTAACTATTTATTGCCTTGAATTTATTTAAAAATAGTTTCATAGCTTACTTATTTGCTCCTTCTTTAATTCTATTTGAAAAACCTCTTAACTTTTCTATTTATTTTGACCAATGGCTTTTTTGGTCTGTTCGTTGTCTTTCATTTTCTTTCTTTGATACATGACTTTTTCGCTTTTTTCGTTGTCTTCGATTCCTTCGAGCATTTTTTTTAATCTCACTCTGTTGCAGCTGAAAATTTCTTTAACTAGAATTGCCGATCTTTGTACGGAATGAACGCATGATGCTGCAAGGTACCTGGTATCGTTGCTGCGCTGTCAAATCTTGATTTTAGTTTTTCTGAAGTTGCAGCATGAGTTTCTTTGCTACTGAAAAAAGTACGTGTTTCTTTGCAACTCTTTTGCGCACGGTTAAATAGCGCTTGGGCAGTCAGTATATTTCACTGAAGCTTTCAGGCTGGTTCAAGCAGGTCCTCTTTTCATATTTTCTCCGATGTTATCGCAAGCTCCTTTACCATGGGACGTATCATGAAAATGCCATTCTGCTTAAACGCCGAAATCTTCTTCGTGACCTTGAATATTGGCAAAACTGTTTTTATAGCAAACCTTTTTCAGACTATGATTAGGTTTAACGTAATCTTAAATGATTTTTTGGTATTTATGAACGGAAATGGTGTCATGAGACAAGTTACCCAAAATTATAATCATGTTTCTGTTCTTTAATTCTTCATCTTCACGATAGTAAATAACTATCGTGAAGATAGTAGCGTGGTCATCATTCTAGTAAAACGCGTGCGCTGCTGAGTTGTAAAAGAGTTGTAGAGAAACGCTAGCTCTTTTCAATAGCAAAGACACTCATTCTGCAAATTCAGAAATGCTAAGCCCAAGATTTTACAGTGCAGAAACGATACCACTTTCAGTATCACGAGTTTATTCCTTACCAAGATCGGTAATTGCAGTTAAAGAATTTTTCAGCTGCAAGTGAGTGCAAATTTTTTAATGAAAAAAGAAAATAAATCGTAGAAGGAATCAAAGGCAACGACAAAAGCAATCACAAAAAAAAAATATATCGATAGATTATCTTTGAAAAATGCACATAAATTTATTTCCTTAGTATTACATCTATATAGTGACTGTAATGCAGGCATTCAAATACTATAATGAACGTCTTAACCACGTAAAATGCAGAGAGCAGTTCTATAAACAAAATATATTCAAAGGTGACACATTAAATTAGTCCGAAGAAGTTCCGCCAAGCGAGCGTCCCAGCCGTCTCGAGCGCCGTCGGTGCATCGCATCACCCTTTATTTAATTTCTCGAAAACAAAACGAAAAATGCATTTTGTGCTCCAAGGCTTCAAATAAAAAATTCCTGGTCTTTTTTTGAGACCAGAAAAAATGAGTCGAAATTAAAAAAAAATCCAAAATATTTTTGATTTTAAAAAAGGGGACAAATTTTTAATTTTTGGAGAAATCGCCATAACCGTACGATAGATCATCGAAAAATCTATCAAAAACATTTGGGACAAAATTTTGATCAATCCAAACGAAAACACTTTAATACATTCGCCTCACCTTACAGACGGCCAGGATCGCACTTTTTTGGCCAAATGTCAGGGTTTGAACTTGAATCAATTGAATATATTTTTAACTGTCAGACCCCTTGAAGTATCTGTATTTTTAGTTTTTCGTCAATCAGATGCCCTGTGTTTCGTTGAGAAATAGTTTTGTTTTTTGCAATTGTGGTGTCATATTCGGAATCAGCGCCCTCGAAACCCCCTAGATACCACGTTCAAAAAAGATATAATAATTTTTGGAAATACTTGTTATTTTTGACATCAAATTTAAAATTAACGTCCCCAAAAACCCTTGTATACCAAGTTTTAGATGAATTCAACGTAAAATCGAATTTCGGCCTTTTTTATGGTTCATGGCCCACTGTGCACCTCGGTCAATCTTCATCCAATCGGAAAAATTTATTTCCTTCAATATACTACCCAGTAGGGCTACACTTTGCCTTAGTTTGAGTTCGATCAGAGGAAGTCATTTTTCAAAGGGAAATTTTCGGCAAAAAAAAATATATAATATATTTACGGCGATTATTGACGCGCCTGACGCACTATCATCTGAGCCACCGAGGCTTCTTAAGGCAATAGAATATATTTTATAATTTTTTTCAATCGGCAAAAATTTGAAATTTTTGGATACACTCAAGAAATAATGCACAGTATTAAATATAAATTAATATGAAAAGTAACATTTTGAACGTCCGTTAGTTATGCGTCAACGGTAGACCGATTTTTCATGTTTATTTACTTAAAACTCAGGTTATATTGTCGACCATTTTTATAAATTGAAAAGGACTACCGATGTGTAGTCGAAACTTCTACATTATTATAACTTGTGGGACCTCTCAGTCATTTTATAATAATTTTAAAAAGTGTTCGGCAAAAATGGCACTCTATCAATTCAGCTATTAAAGTTGAAGGTTGATGTGAGTATCAATTATTAATTACTCATATGTACTGTGTGAAAAATATTTTGATTTTCGTAAAGCAAAAAAAAAATATAAAAATTATACAGATATTATATGATTGTCTTCACCAATAAAATTGAGGCTAACCGTCAAGAATAAGAACAGAATGTCAACCATCATCTGTCTAATTAGATAGAAAAAAAACTACTTGCCCTTTCTTAAAAGCAAAAATAACAAATCTGTACATCCTCTTTGAGTGAACAAGTATACGTATTGTTATATATTTTCTTTTCATCTTTCTAGGTGCAGAATGAATGAACATTCAAAACTTTCTTTTGTAAATTCGAAATTTTACTAATGAAAGAACTAAAATTGTAGATTTTAGAGAATAATTAGAAATATAGAAATATAGAAATTAATTCATATTTACAGTTGGTAAACTTGTGGTTCACACACGAAACACTCTGAACTTCTTTGCGATTGTGTTACTGTTGGTTAATGGACATGCTGCGATTTCTTCTGGGGTCATTTCTTCAACAACGCCACTGTCAATATTAATTTTCACCCGCTTTCCGCCCCTATAATAATCATAGTCGGTCAAAGGTTTGAATATTCCACGAATAATAGTTTGTTTGCTCAATTTTTCCACTATCGCAAAGACGTCTCCATTGGACGTAGATAATACAACTTGTTCTTTTGTTGGAATGGGCTTGAGGTCACGAGTTTTTGTTCTCAATCGAATTAGTTTATCAGGAGGAAAAGTGTATCTTCGGATTTCGAATATCCGGTTTGGATTGCTGTTGGGAGTAAGTCGAATAGATCTAAGATCTTCAGGTGTTAATTCAAGCACGTGAGAAAAACGTTGAATGGCAGGAGGGGACCTGGACCTGGCAGGAAGAGAAGGCTGTACAAGTGGAAGAGACATGGTCCTAGATCGAAGAGGGTGCTCGGCAGGTGGAGAAGACCTGGTCCTAGCTCGAAGAGGATGCTCGGCAGGTGAAGGAGAACTGGCAGAAGAAGGTCTGGCAAGAGAACAAGCACTTTCTTGGAAATATCTTTCGAAAAAATTAGAAGGTCTGTCACGAGGAACGCCAGGAATAGGCTCGCCATTAGGCAAACACTCAAATTGTGATGTCAATTCTGCAACAAAAAGCAGAGTATTATATTTTTTCAAGTTGATGTATCATCAGTAGGAAATGTGGTTGTAATTTTCAACGTATTAGCCAACATAGTGGTCATCTGTTTGCAACGCTTTTATCAAATTCTACATTAAGCAAAAATTCTTATCTGCGTGTAGCTTACAAAAGAAAATCTAAAATGTACAATTACATTATATCTTTCTATTAACCAATAGATTCACTGTGAAAACTAGGATTCGATTCAGAGCTTAATTCCGTATCGAAACAGCACACGCAAAAAAACAATTGCACTTCAGTTTGATCCGCCAATCTAATACAATGAGGTCGATCTGTGGATTGAAATAGGCTAGAAATGAGAATCATCTGTCAGCAACTAAATCTGATAAAACAAATTCTAAACTGTCAAGTTTAGAAACCAACGTAACTCTGGAATGACATGCTAATGTCTTGCGGGCTCTAACTAATAGATCATTTTGACTTTTAAATTCACTCAATACTGAAACTTTGCAGTACAAAGAAGAATATTCCACTGATTACGTTCAACCTGATTCGATATATCAATGTTGAAAAAATCTCTTTTCGAGTTTACTTCTGAAAATACCACTCCATGAATTGCTTGAATTTCTTCAATTTTATAAATTCCCTGAACTCCCTAAATTCATTCAATTCTGTGAAATCGTTGATATCTTATTTTTTGAACTTGTTAAACTCCTGAAAACAATCTAATTTTCTGAATTGCTTAAATCCACGAAATTCTATAAAATCCTAGTCTTATCTGAAATTCCTTAATTCTTCATATTCATTGATTTTCTTGAATTCAGAGAATTCCTTGAATGCAGAGAATTCCTCGAATTCCTTGAATTTACAGAATTCTTAGAATTCCTTGAATTTACAGAATTTCTCGAATTCCTTGAATTTAGGAAATTCCTCAAATTCAGAGACTTTGATGTATCCATAGCCTTTCTTGAATTCAGGGAATGATTTCAATCCTTTGAATTATTTGAATTTTTCGAATTGTTTGAATTCAGTTAATTGAATTCGTCAATTTCTACAAATTACTTAAATTCTTGGAATAATTTTAATTTATTGAATAACTATAATTCTTCGAATTATTTGAATTTCTCGAATTATTTGAATTCACGAAATTCCTTGAATTCTTCGGTTTACTCCAATTACTTGTATTCCACGATTTACTTGAATATTTCAAATTCTCGGACTTTTTTGAATTCTTCGAATTAATTGAATTTAAAGAATTCCCTGTGTTTAGAGAATTACTCGAATTCTTAAAATTACTTGAATTCTTGGAATTATTCAAATTATTTGAATTTTTCGATTCAATCGAATTACTTCAATTCTTGCATTCAGCCAAATTCGTCGAATTACTTGATTTCTTTGATTTACTCGAATTACGTGAATTCTTCAAGTTACACGAATTACTTAAGTTCTTTAAATTAGTTTAATTCTTCGAATTACTGGAATTCTTCGATTTATTCGAATTACTTCCATTCTTCGATTTATTCGAATTCTGCGAATTACTCTAATCCTTCGATTAACTCAAATTACTAGAACTCTTTCACATAGTCGAATTTTTCGAATTACTTGAATTCGCCAAGTCACTTGAATTCTTCGATTTATTTGATTACTTCGAATTGCCTAAATTCTTCGATTTAATAGAATAATTCGAATTCTTCCATTTAATCGAATTTCTCAAATTCTTTGAATTACTTGAATCCATCGAATGACTTGAATTTAGAGAATTACTTGAATTATTTAAATTATTTGAATTTAGAGCGCTTCTCGAAGTCTCAGCATTACTTGAATTCATCGATTTAGTCAAGCTACTTGAATTCTTAAATTTAAACGAATTACTTGAATTCTTGAAATTACTTAAATTCACTAAATTACTATAATTCCTTGAATGATTTGAATTCACGGAATTCCTTGAATTCTTCGGTTTACTCCAATTACTTGAATTCCACGATTTACTTGAATATTTCAAATTCTCGGACTTTTTTGAATTCTTCGAATTACTTGAATTTAGAGAATTTCCTGTGTTCAGAGAATTACTCGAATTCTCTAAATGACTTGAATTCTTGAAATTATTCGTATTATTTGAATTATTAGAATTTTTTGATTCAATCGAATTACGTTAATTCTTCTATTCAGTTAAATTCGTCGAATTACTTGAATTCTTCGATTCACTCGAATTACTTGAATTCTTCAAGTTAATGGAATTACCTAAATTCTTTGAATTAGTTCAATTCTTCGAAATACTGGAATTCTTTGATTCATTCGAATCACTTTAATTCTTCGATTTAATCGAATTACTGGAATTCTTCCACTTAGTCGAATTCTTCAAATTACTCGAATTCGCTAAATCACTTGAATTCTTCGATTTACTTGATTCCTTCAAATTGCTCAAATTCTTCGCTTTAATAGAATGACTTAAATTCTTCGATTCGATCGAATTACTTGAATTATTCAAGTTAATCGGATTACTTAAATTCTTTGAATTAGTTGAATTCTTCGAATTACTGCAATTCTTCGATTTAATCAAATTACTGGAATTCTTCGATTTAATCGAATGACTTGAATTCTTCGACTTAGTCGAATTCGCCAAATCACTTGAATTCTTCGAATTACTTGATTCCTTCGAATAACTTGAATTCTCCGATTTAACCGAATTACTTGAATTCTTCGATTTAATCGAATGACTTGAATTATTCAAGCTAATCCAATTACTCAAATTCTTTGAATTAGTTGAATTCTTCGAATTACTGGAATTCTTTGATTTAATCGAATTACTTGAATTCTTCGAGCTAGTTGAATTCTTCAAATTACTTGAATTTGCCAAATGACTTGAATTTTTCGATTTACTTGATTCCCTCAAATTGCTTAAATTCTTCGATTTAATAGAATGACTTAAATTCTTCGATTTAATCGAAATACTTAAATTCTTTGAATTAGTCGAATTCTTCGATTCAATCGAATTACTGGAATTCTTCGATTTAATCCGATTACTTGAATTCTTCGACTTAGTCGAATTCTTCAAATTACTTGAATTCGCCAAATCACTTGAATTCTTCGAACTACTCAAATCCTTTGAATAACTTGAATTTTTCGATTTAATAGAATAACTTGAATTCTTCCATTTATTCGAATCACTGCAATTTTTCGATTGAATCAAATTACTTGAATTCTTCTTGCTAATCAAATGACTTAAATTCTTTGAATTAGTTGAATTCTTCGAAATACTGGAATTCTTCGATTTAATCAAAAACATGGAATTCTCCGATTTGTATCAAATTACTCGAATTCTTCGACTTAGTCGAATTCTTCAAACCACTTGAATTCGCCAAATCACTTGAATTCTTCGAATTACTTGATTCCTTTGAATAACTTGAATTCTTCGATTTAGTCTAATTACTAGAATTCTTCGATTTAGTCGAATTACTTCATCTTTTCGATTTAGTCGAATTACCTGAAGTCTTCTATTTAATTTAATTACTTGAATTCTTGGATTTAATCGAATTTTTCGAATCGCTTGAATTCTTTGAAATACTTGAACTCTTCGATTTGATCGAATTACTATTTTAAATACTTTGTAAGTCTCTAGGATGACATAGTTTTGACAAATTTTTAGAGTCCCGTATGTGGAAAAAAGCTGAAGAAATAATTGCTAAAACATTAATTTTCACAAATATAATATTTCAAAATTTCAAATTCCCAAATGAAAATAAAACTACTAAAAATGTTTATTCTCAAAATTTCAAAACCCGAGTTTTGAAATTCCGAACATTATAAAATTCCCGGAAATAGTAAATTCCCCAAATTTGTTTCCTCCCAAATTATTAAATTGCCGAAAACAGTGAGAGAAAGAAAAAACTATGAAATATTTTCTTTTGTTAGAATTTGAAAATTCGCCAATTTACTATATTCACCTGAATATGAAATTTCATCAATTTACTGTTTTTGGGAATTTGAAAATTCGCTAATTCACTATTTTCGGGCATTTGAAACATCGGCAGTTTGCTATGTTCGGGAATTTGAAAATTTACTAGTTTCAGAAATTCGATAATTTCGTGTTTTCAAATATCAGGAATAAACGTTTTCGGTACTCTGATTTCATTTCGAGAATTTCAACTTTCGGGGGTATTTATTTTTTGGGAAATTGATGTGTCGATCATTATTTTTCCGGTATTTTTCCAGATTCAGGATTTTGAAATCGAATCGCCACAGAGTTTCAGTATTATGAAAATATTAAATTAAATTGAATTGTTTTGACCCAGAAAAAAATTGTTTTTGGATATCCGAAAAAAGTAAAAAGTCATTTTTAAATCGGTCGATACGACTGCAAAATCCTGAAAATTCCGAACAATAAAATTCTCGACAGTTTTTAACATTGCCGAATTTTCAAGTTTCCCATAATGGATATTTCCGGAAATAAAATTTCCTATCATATAAAATATCTGACACTAAAATTACCGACGCAGGAAATTTTCTGTATGATAAAATTCCCGAATCTAAATAATGAAAAATACTGTCCAAAGAAAAGATAATAAAATAATTATTAACATAAAAGATATGTTAATAAAATATAAGTATTATATTTTGTGTATTAATAAGTGCTTTCTTATATAAGAATTTCTGAATTGCTTAGATTCAAAAATTTCATTGCGTCGAAAATTTTGCAATTGAGGATATATTATAATATCGGTAATATTATTTAGGGAATTTTCAAATCATGTAATATGTATCAATGACTTTCGAAAATTTACCAATCCGTGAATTTGAAATTGTCGGCAGTTTTATAATTTCGGGAATTCATTATTTTGAACAGTAATAAGAGGATCCGAACGTGTTTTTTGTTTGTTTTTATTTCGTAGTTTTTCATAGTCCAGTCACAGTCCAGCCAAATGTTTTTCTGGCCAAAAGAGATTTTTCTTATAAATGATTTTTTTATTTGAAAAAAATCATTTCTTGAGACATAACAAAATGTGTTCGATTGGAAAAATATTGTTGGACGTATTTAGTACTGCATTTCTTTAATTCTAGTAATAATTTATTCTGAGTGTGGGAACCAGAACGATATTAAGGGGAATTTTCTGATATTTGACAATTACTTCTGTGAATTGATGATAATTTTCCTGAAAACTGTGCAAAGTATAAGAAAGTGCCAAAAAATAATTCGGCTACGGACGCGCAATGTGAAAATTGTGTTTTGTTCAAGTTTTATGTCGAAAGAAACAGAAAAGAACGTAAAGAAAGTTTCGTTGCGTTGCTTTTCAATCGTTGCCATGTGAGGCACCACTGCTACATAGCTTTAAAATTTTAACTTTGCAGCTTTTTAATTTTCTCCCACACTGAGTTTAGCTTGCAGAAAAATTATTTCAAATTTGTAGAAATAATGAGGAAAAATAAATAAATATAATCTCTGGAAAATTCAGATTTTAAGCCGAACTACTCGAGATCCAAATAAATTATTCATCTCAAAAGGATCTACAAATTTGTTTGAAACTGATTCCTGACAAGACCCATGTAAGGCATAATTTCTCAGGTGTACCCACCTCGAAAATGAATGTTGTCTGATCGGGCTAAAAATTCGCCCAATTGTAGTCCTATTATATAGTACTCCTCACACTAAAAATAATTTATTTTGATGATTATTTATCAAAGTGGAGGGGGTACAATTTTTTAATTTTTTAAGCAAAGCCTTACATTCAAACATTTGTAACTTTCTTCCTATTGTCCTAAACAAAATTTTCGTATAAGTGTTTTTGATAGATTTTTCCATCCATGGTAAAGCGGGTGGCGCGCGATCTCCCCTAGGGCGTTCACGCCGACAACACTCTGTGGTGTTGCCCAGGACTTGCGTTTGAAATTCCCTGCACTACCAGAAGAAGCTCAAATTTTCAGTTCATGTAGATACAACCTCATCAACTCAGCGGGAATATCATCCTTGAACTCTGGTGATATTGCAGAGCCTTCTGGTAGAGATAAGGTAGATACTGAGGATCATGAAATGATTTCTGAAGATGATAGAGATTAGCCATATGATAGCGAAAAAGATTGAGATGTCTGAGGCACCAAACTACAGTGTGAAAAAAATATCGTAAAGCTGGTGTTGAAGTGCTTGGTCAAATCATTGAAAAAACGATGCCTCTAAAGATCTTCAAGAAAAATTTTAACTTCTCTCACTTGCGCCAAAATCTCGGAACGAAGAAGACTGATGCAGGTATTCAATACATCAGAGCGAAAAGCAAGAAATGTTAAAAAATAAGTTATTAGCTATTGTATGTCCTAACTCTTCAAGTTCCTGTCATTTGGAGTGTGCGAAAACTGTCTGGGTACTACAAACTTGAAAGATAACATCACAAAAGCTTTTGATGAACATTGTAATAATGAAGTGAGATTTGAAATTTGGTCACAGGCCGACAGGTGTAATGAATACTGATGAATTCCTAGATGATTTCTGTGAAAGGCTGTTGAAATTTGAAACTCATCACTTTATTTCAAAGGAGCAATCTTTGTTCAAAAGCCAGAAGGAAAATTTATTGCCTGTGTAGTTTCAATGATTCCACTGAAATAAGGACCAAGCTACAATATTCATTGTGGTGATTTATTACAAAAAAGATGGAGAGCTCAAACATGTAAGTATCGCAATCATATCTGATAACTTAGACACGGTGGCTGTTCACGAGTATCAGAAGATAATAGTAAATTACTTGAAAACTCATTTCAGGCCAGAGAAAATCCACTATTTCATTGATGGTGCAGGAAAACATTTCAAAAATAAGATTAGCTTTGCTAATCTCCAAACCCATGAAGAAGATTTTGGTATCCAAGTTAAATGGCACTTCCATGGTACATCTCATGGTAAGGGTGCATTTGATGATATAGGAGCGAATGTAAAGAAACAAGCAGCACGTTCGAGCTTACAATGTTTTTCGGAACATCACATACTCACTTCCCATGTTTTGTTTCAGTGTACAAAGAGTAACTGTAAGGTAGTAGGGTGATAGATATCGCACTACCATAAGTCAGAGGGAGAGGGTGGATCCTTGCTCGTTACTGAATTACCAGAGGAAGGACATGAGGAAGTGGCGATAGGTTGATATGCTTTTGCTGTTATTTGTTTTTGTCAACCTTTCTCAACAGTCTAGAGTATTCATGGTGAAAGTAAGGTGAAGCGAAGAGAAAAAATTATTTTGAAAGTTCCTTTTGGCATTAGAAAAAAGGGAATGCCAAAACTTTCTTTAACATTTGAAAAAAATTTTTATCGCGGCAGATTTTTTTTGAAATGCTGTATTTTTTCTTGAACTAATTAAGATATTTGACTTTCTTTTTTGCACCATAGTGGAGCATTTCACACTCTTTGAAAATCCGATGAAAATAATCAAAGTTTACCCCTGAGAAAGGATATAAAGGTGTGTGGGGGGGGAGAGCGCAAATGGAGAACAGTGTGACTGAGATATGTGTGTACTAATACGAAAATCTCACTAAAATAAATAAGAAATCTTATTTCTCTCATGATTCAATTGCATTCTATTTTTCCTTTCTATCTTTTACCTGTTGATATAAGAGAAGCCTATGGATTTTAGTTATCTGCAGAAAAACCCAATTAATATCTTATACGCGCTCTGAATATTATTTATCATATACACACATGTACTGTGTGAACTTTATTTTATATTTACGTATGGCTTGCCCAGTTGTGTTTGCGCTAAGTTGCTACGTACAGATAAAATCGCAAAAATGCTTATTTGCTTGTAGCTTACAAACTAAAATCTAAAATTTACAAGCATATTATATTATCATATTCACCAATATAATGGAGAAGAACCATCAAGGATAAGAACATAATCAAACCAATGTTTATCTTTGCAAATTAGAGGAAGAACTTATTAAGGTTTTAATGAAGAATTCAGTTAAAAATGTAACTAATGAATATTCTACTTCTCCATAAGCTTCTTTATTACATCATGTATAATGTAGTCGTTATCTCTTAGAGGAAACAATTCAAATATATCTTTCTGGAATATTTACATTTGATAAGACTAATTTCAAGGAAAAAATGTGCTTGACAATACTATTAAAACATATGACGCAATTTGTCTGATGATATTATGACTTTAATACGATGATTTGATGTGAAAATCGACTAAAATCTCTCAATATTAATTATTTAATATCCACATGTGCTGTAAGAACTTATTTTGTATTTACATATAGAAGGCGGCTAGCAGGTAGCATATGTGCATGCCTAAATTCAAAAAGAAACATTTGGGCTTGTGCAAAATTGCTCCGGGCAGAATGAATCGAAAAAATTCTCATTTGTGTAAAAATGTTAACGAATTTGGTTGAAATTCTGAATGTAGGAAGGTGCTTAGAAGAGGTTGGGACGCCACTTGGCAAATCAGTTGGACGCAACAGTCAGTGAAATGGGACTCGAAAGAGGGCTTATTCTGATAGCTGCTCATCTAATGAAGACAAGAAGAAGAAAAAGGCGCGGCTAAAAGATCAAGCATACTCTTATAGCCAGGCCTTCAAAGTCCCTCAAAAACGGCCATATGCGCCGAGGGGTTCCCTACAATTAAACTGATTAATGACTAGGTCAGGGCAATTGAAGCGGCATCAAAGAAGTAAGGCTTGGATTCCGGGTGTAATCTTGGAAGCAAAAACAGCACTTAAGAGAATGAAAGTTCAAAATCCAACCTTGAAAATAGGAGGAAAGGAGGTTGTCAATGTCAAGGCGGGCGATTAAGCTACCCAACTTACTATGTGTTGTGGCTCCTCATATAAATTCGCGCTAATTTGAAGGAATTTATAATTATCACGTGATCGAGCCCTTGCCCCTCACGTCAATCCCGATAAGTTCGAATTGAGAGAGCTCTTGATCGCGGTGTGATCCACATGTTAAGAGTAACTAATTTATATAAAACAAATGGAAAATATCATTGTCTTGTCCACTATATGTTTGACAGCGGGAAAAAGGGTTTTTGCCGGAATACCAAAACTTTGGTCCTACAAGGCGAAAGTTAGAGGCATAAGTAATAGGAGCGGATCAGTCGTTTATGATAGATAACTCAAAATATCTAGAGCAGCACTTTATGTCTAAAGCGATATTGAATTTATTGGATTACCAAGGTTTGTTTTGAAGACTTAGTGGCAATAAAGACCAAGTACCAACTAGGAGGTAGGCGCCAACCTATGGTGATTTTCTGAGCGTACTCATTATTTGACTCGCATGAACCACCACAATCTGAGGAGTGTATAAATCTGGTGGACTACTGCTGTGTTAAAGAATGGTTATTGCTAATCAGATGTAATGTTAGCGTACGTGATTCGAATTGAGGTAGTAAGGATACCAACTACATGGGTGAGTTTTCATCAGATTACCTTTCAACTACTGATATAACTTTGTTAAATCCGGGTAATACCTTCATGACTTCAAGATGTGACGAGATAATTGATTTTCCCTAATGCTTGATACGTATTAGCGAAATATTTAAGGTATAATGCAAATACCTTCAAATACGTTTCTATCGGATCTTCAACATATATGATTTTATTTGACAACCGATAGACCCAAGATTCAAAGGTATAGATATGCTAAATTATCTGAATGGGATATTTATAGACATGATCTCAACATTTTACTCCAACGCTAGACCGGGCAGAATTATGTCTATTAAACGAATAGAATTTGCTGTCAATATCTCATAAAAAGAAATAGAGAAGGCGTATGAAGATAATTTTTCTGTTCGTATAAGGAAAACAGACAGGGACGGACCCTGATGAAATCCTGTCCAGGCAAATTTAAGCATGATATTATAATGAGACACAAAATTCCGCAACGGACTCATGGAGAAGGTATTTTCAGGGAATCGAGAATTTACCAGACACTGCTAGTCTTCATAAAACTCTGAGGGGTAACTCATTATGTCAACTAGAAGCAATACTTTCGTCATCGGGCGAAACAGCTGAGACGACTTGTTAAATCCTAGATCACTCAATAAGGGCACAGTTTCCTACTTCAGAGTTGGGCAACACGACTGAGGGGACGGCTCACGAGTCATACCCCTCTGGAAGACCAAATTTCACAGCCAAAATGAAAGATTGCGATGACTTCCTGGACTGCTGAGATGTCAGCATCATTCCTGTTCGAAACAGCTTTATAACACGCATGAACACTCCGTGGTGCTAGAAATACCCGAAGGTTTCGCATGTTTCACAACCTCCAGCGAACTGGATATCAGCAAGAGGAAGCGAGATTAGATTAATCGCGGAAAGAATGCATCCCTTGAGAGATGATGCCGATTTTAAAGCAAAAAGGAACATTAACATCCTGATTCATCATAATCCCCAAGATCTGGCTCAAATGGGTCCCGGCCTCCGTGAGGATCTCTCGATGAAGTTCAAACTCTGGATCAGTAATTATTTAGTTTTGTGGTACGGCGACAGCTTCAGCTTATTCAAATCGAAGTCCAAAACTGACTATGGATGAAAAGACCAAAAGACGCTTGCATCCACTTTTGTAATCTGATGCAAGGGAAAGAATACAAAACAGGGAGGGTTGGGTCAGGAAGATGAACAGTTTTTCACTGACCTTTCGCGACTCTTCAGCGATCTTCCCGTTGCTGTCGAAAATTCGCCCAAGCCCGTTAAGTTCGAGACTTTTTGAAGCGAGATTCATGAGTTCTAACCACAATTGAAGAAAAGCACTGACAATATTACCCGCTTCAAGGAGCTTTGCTACAACTTCATAGTATGGAACTTCTGGTGGAGAAAGTTTACTTCTACACACCAACATCTGACCCGCGTCATAGCGTAAGAAAATTAGAAGAAAGAGAGGTAAAGACCTTATAAGGGTGTTGCGAAGGTCATACCCCGAATATTCTGTTAAGCTTATCGTCCTGCTCATTGGCGCTGTTGAAGGTGCCAAGTTTCCACTGGTTAATAGCAGTTAACATGGAAGGTGGTCGGCCTTGGGTCGCTCCGTATCCTCAGAGTGCACAAGAGTTTTTCCGGATCATCGTATTAAATTCGTCGCAGTTTGTAACCACCTATCTCACGGTCGTGAGACGTGGTTACAGTTGAAATTTTACCGCGATTTCGCTGGGAACAGGTGCAATTTTTCAGATTAGCACCTGCTCCCAGCGATATCCTGCGGTTGTCCTCATGACAAACTTTCAACTAAATATATATACGAAGGAAATATATATTACAAACCGGCGAAACGTCCATATTGAGTAAAAGAATGAACTCAAGGAAGACCTGCTAGACTGATACGATTCCAGCATTATCCCTGTTCGCGGAGGCTTTATGCCGCGTATGCACAATCAGTAAGCGTCTTGCCTTCAAAGAAGATTTTTATAACTGAAAATAGGGTCTAGAATTTTTTTATTTATTTTAAATACTTGTTGCAATAACTTTTCAAATAATACGAAACGCAACACGTGACGTCCCAGGCTGACGACTCGTCAGTCAGGCAACTCTTTTGTTTTTATTAATTTCTTTTTTGATTTTTGTGTCAAAATTTTGTGTACATTTTTTGTACCCACCCTATCGCATATGTGAAAGAAGTTGGAGAGGAGAATTATTCAAATATCTAGAAAAAACTGTTCATGAACATTTCTTAGGATAACTGAAAGAAAATAGTGATTAGGAATAAGTTTTGTTCTCTATTTCGCCATATATGAGTAAGCAGTCTACGTCAGCGGTGCATGATTCAATAACACATACATTTAATATTATAGAGGTCAATATTATATAGAAAATATCGCATTTCAGACAAACTTTAATTAAGCCAGAAATGCGAGACAAGTGATGAGAATTTATTCCTTAAAGGTACAGAACCTCCAACAAAAGCTGGGTGGCAGTTTTAGTCAAGGAAAAAATTCCTTGTCATTTCTCGGTTTGTGAAAATGTTTCACGGTCATTGAAATGACAAAATTCTAGCTCAACATGTTTTCAATAAAAAGATTCAAACTCTTAATAATTTACACGTATAAAACAGAAGCTTTTCAAACCTTTTAATTTAACAATTTTAAATTAAATGCCGTTAAACTGGAAAAATTTTAATTCTCAACTTTAATAAATTGAACTCTTAAAATATTTCTTGTCAAAAAGTATTAAATTGAACAATAAATTTGTGAATTTGTCAAATTATATTATTTCAAGCAATTTGAAGTTAGAAACCTTAATAATTAGGCGAATACAATTTTTGAAATGTACACATTTCAAACCAAAAGCTTAATTATTGAAATTCAATGTAACCTGAAATAACTTAACGCAGGAAACATATAAACCGAGCACAAATATTGAGTTTTAAATTCTGATTTACACACGTACTATTCTAAAACTTTTTTTGATTGAGTTTATATTGCCTAATGGACATTCCGCAATCTCTGCATGTGTCAATTCTTCAACCACGCCGCTGTCCATGTTGATTTTTGCCCTGTATGCCTTGTATGCGCTGGAAAATTTAGGCTTATATATTCCACGAAAAATATTTTGTCTCTTTAATTTTTCCAATATTGCAAAAACGTCACCATTGGACGTAGTTAAAACAATTTTTTCTTCGGTGGGCATAGGCTTAAGGACCATATTTTTCGCTCTTAGTTTAATTGGTTTATCGGGAGGAAAAGCGTATCTTCGAAGTTCAAATATCCGGTTTGGATTCTTGTTGGAAATAAGTCTAGTATATCTAAGATCTTCTGGTGTAGATCCAAACAAGAGAGAAACAGGTTGAATGGCAGGCTCGGTGGGTGAAGGAGAACTGGCAGGAGAAGATCTGGTGAGAGGAAGAGTTCTTTCTCGAAAATGTCTGTCAGGAGAATCAGAAGGTCTGCGACGATAAACACCAGGAATAGGCTCGCCATTAGGCAAGCACTCAAATTGTGAACTTAATTCTGCAACAAGAAATAGAGAATAACATTTTTTTAAGTACACAGTCGTATGTTGGTGTATCATAAGGTGTAGATGTGGTTGTAATTGTCAAAATAGTCGTCAATATAGTTCTCAGCTGTTTGCAACGTATCTGTTTAATTCTACATGTCAGAACAAAAAAGGTGAGGCTCTATTATCTTTTATAAAATATGATTATGAGAATGATTTTATGTGTATTTACATACTATTCACATCATATTGGATTATCAGAGGGAAGACAGATAGCGTAGCGATCTGCATATGCGTTTGTAGTTATGGCGTTTTTTCAACCTTTCCCACACTGTTAGAAATTTCTTCAGCGATTTTACTATAAATGCAATGGAAGTAATATGCACATACGTGTAGTAAATTTATTATACCGTCATATTGTCAAATTAAAATACATGTATAGTAAAGCACAATGCGTGAAAGTTGAAAGTTCTTTGATGCACCCATATCTGGTCAAATATTTGAAACTAAAGTAATAACCTAAAATTCATCGATTAAATTCTTATTTATAATCAAAGTGCAACGTACGGGTAGAATTTCCTTCAAAATTCACTGTAAATGTCAAAATTTTAACGTGAATACCGCTGCTTTTAGGTTAGTTGTCTTAATAATTCGCTTAATTGAACTTTTCCACTTAAAACGCAGTATGATTTATGTTCAACTAGAAAAAAATATTATGTTCCATCATTTAGAATTAAAAATTACTGCCATAATTATGTTTAATTTGTTGAAAGTGAAATTACCTAACTTTTCTAAAAGTTGATCAATATACATATATATGAAATTTAATTTAAAGCATCTTAATTAATATTTCATAGACCGAGTTTCTAGATTTAATATACAAATGTATAGTAAATCTATATTAAAATTGCAAACATTTTTAACAGTGCAATATTCCAAGCATAAATGGTGAAAGTCAGGTGAAGCGAAGAAAAAAAAATTCTTTTGACAGTTCCTTTTGGCGTCAGAAAACTTTATTTTAGGAATGCAAAAAATTTCTTAAGCATTTTTCGAAAATTTTAATGGTGGTGAATTTTATTTGAAACGTTGCATTTTTTCTACCAGTTAAGATATTTAACTTTTCCTCCCCTATGCTAGTGAGGTATTTCACACTTTTATATGTCTCGCCGAACTCATCTTTACGTCTAAGGCGGGATGTAAAACGGAGGTGGGCGTTGAAAATGGGCGAGGGTGCGGTGAAGCAAAGTTTTTAATATCTTCAGTCTTCTGCTTGTAGCAATAACGAAAACCGCGCTCAAAACTTTGAGGAAATCTTATTTCTCCAATTATTCAAATTTATTCTAATTTTCCTTCTCATATTTTACCTATTGTAGGCCAGAAATTGGCACATGGGAACATTTGAACTCCTATCTATTACAACGCTGCTGAAAACTAGTGACCTTGTCAGCATAAAACATCAACCAATTGCGACTCTAGGTTTCCTTTCCTGCCCCCCCCCCCACAGTAACAGAAGTTTTGGTGGGACTGACGTTAAAACAATGACTGCACCGTACGACGAGTAACTTCTTAACTCGGACATGATTTTCGACTCGCAAAACAAAATACACGGATAAAGGTGGTAGTTGGGTGTACAATCTAAACCATGAATTATACAAACAATAAAATAGCCTCGGAATGGACTGAAACTATGATTGACGAAATGCATACGCACGGTAAACGTAAAGGTGTCACTGGTTTCATCAGTGAGATTTCACTGGTTCACTCAGTGAAATTCCGTATCTGGTTTCATCAGCGAAATTCCGTAACTGGTTTTATTAGCGAGGTTCACTGGTTCATCCATTAAAAGTAGGAAAATCACTCGTTCACCAGTGAAATTCCGTCACTGGTTTCATCAGTGATGTTCACTGGTTCACTCAGTGAAATACCGTCACTGGTGTCACCAGTGAGGTTCATGGGTTCATCCAGTAAAAATTGGAAAATTACAGGTTCATTAGTGAAATTCCGTCACTGGTTTCATCAGTGAGATTTCACTGGTTCACTCAGTGAAATTCCGTATCTGGTTTCATCAGCGAAATTCCGTCACTGGTTTTATCAGCGAGGTTCACTGGTTCATCCAGTTAAAATAGGAAAATCACTGGTTCACCAGTGAAATTCCGTCACTGGTTTCATCAGTGAGGTTCACTTGTTCATCCAGTAAAAAATTATTTTTAAAATAAAAAACGAGTCTTCTACAAAACAGTTGAATTTTTTATCAGAGTTGTAGTTTTTTAACAAAATTGTAGAATTTTACAGTTGAAAAGTTAATTTTCAACCAAGCAGTTGACATTTTTCAACCAAATTGTTAAATTTTCTACTAAAATATTAATTAAAAAAAAAACGAAAAACAAAATTTGAAAAAACTAGATAAATTTTTAACTCAAAAAGGTGAATTTTAGAGTAGTGACTTGAATCCTCAACTTGAAAAGATTAATTTTCAAAGAAGCATATGTATTTTTAAAGAAAAAATTAATTTTTTAGCAAAAAATATGAATTTTTAACAGAATAGATCAATTTTCATCCAAACAGTTAAATTTTGAACCGAAAAGATTAATTTTCGACTAAAAACGACAAATTTTTAACAAAATATATACATTTTTAAACAAATATTTAAATTTTCAGTTAAAAGAATTATTTTTTAACAAAAAAAAAAGAATCTTCAACAAATTCCATGAATTTTCAACCAAATAGTTGAATTTTGAAATTAAAAAAGATCAGTTTGTAACAAAAAATGAAAAAGTTAAATTTTCATTAGAAAAAATTAATTTTCATTTCAAAAATGAGTCTTTTGCAAAATAGTTGAATTCTTTATCAAAGAGTTATAGTTTTTTAATAAAATTGTGAAATTTTTCAATCAAAAAGTTAATTTTTAACCAAACAGTTGAATTTTAAACCAAATTGTTCAATATGAAAAGATTTATTTTCAATTAAACAGATTTATTTTAAACAGAACATTGAATTTCTAGCAAAAAATATGAATTTTTAACAAAATAATAGTCGGATTATCAAACCAAAAAAATTATTTTTTCACAAAAAAATGAAATAGTTTAATCTTTGATTGAAAAATTTAATTTTTAAACAAAAATAAAATTAATTTTTAACAAAATATTTACAATTTTTTACCAAGAAATGAAGTCTTAGCCGAAATGGTGAATCTTGAACTAAAAAAATGAAGTTTTAAGAAAGTAGTTCAACTTTGGACGAAATGGTTGACTGTTGTACCAAATTGTTTAACTTTTTTTATTATTGATTCGCAGACTTGAAAATATCTTACCTCAGAAATGATTTTGACCACGTAAAAATAGACTTTACAAAAATTCGTACAATCATAATGGTTATCTATTTTTATATTGTAAGTTTAACTTAAAAAACAATTTCATTTTTTTTTGCAACGACCCTTACACTTTCCCTTACCCTTACCCTTGCCCTTACCCCTACCCTTACCCTTACCCTCTAACTCTTACCCTTCTACCCTTACCCTCTTCCCCTCACCCTCTTACATTCTTACCCTCTTACCCTCTTACCCTCTTACCCTCTTACCCTCTTACCCTCTTACCCTCTTACCCTCTTACCCTCTTACCCTTACCCTAACCCTTACCTTCCTTAATTGAGTTAGCGTCGTTGTCAGTCTGTTGATTAAATTATTAAATCTGTCTAGTTCTTGAAAGAGTACAATTGCAGTGGGAGTCACATTCAGACCAAAATTTCTCTTAACTTTCATCATGTCATAAGGCGATGGAATTTTTGTTAGGATTTCTTTTGCCACATTGTCGATAAATTCATCTCTGCTAATTCCGGTAGCACTGACAGCTGTAAAAAAACTTTTGATTATGTGTTTGAATCTTAAATCAGGGTGGCCACAAAACTTTATTTTCAAAATTCCCTCACTTTTTCTCCCCTACTCCCCTACTCTCCACACTTTCCCCTCTCCTCACTTCAGCTTTGACTACCCCTCCTTTCCTAGACTTCTTCCTCATCTACTTATCCCTCTCCTCACTTTCCCAGCCAACACTCCCCTTCCCCTATTTCCCTCCCACAGCTATACCTTTCCCTTCCTTACTCATCCGAACTACACCAATAGCCCTCCCCTCACATCCCCTCACTTCCCTTCCTCACTTCAAAGCAATTCTCATACTTCCCTTTACTTTCACTCACTTCCTGTACTTCTCACCTCTAATTTCCCCTCACTTCTTCTCACCCTCTCCCACTTTCCCCTACCATCATTTCCCCTTATCTACTCCCCTCATTTCCCATCGATTCCCCTCATTTGCCCTCATTCCGTCACCCTTAAATCCTCTTTCGTAATTTCCACTACTTTGCCCCCCCCACAACTTCCCCTTATAAAGTTAGGGAAAAAGTACGACTTCACCTCGTTTCCGCTCACCTAATTTCCCCTACTTCCTCTCTCCTAATTTCCCACAATGTTCCCTCACTGCCCCTGCTTGCCCATCCTTATTGCTTCTAATTTCCCCTGCCCTCATTCCCATTACTCCCCCCTCATTTCCTCTCACTTCCCCTCACGAATTCCCGGGAAAAAATTACGACGGACGGACGTATGGACACCCGACCAAATTTTAAGAAATTATTAAAATCCAAAAAATTCTATTATTTCCAGTCAAATTAGAGACAATTTGGAGAAATTTTAGGGAAATGAGAAAAATTGGATGTGAAATGAAAAAAGAATTTTAAAATGCAAAAATTTATTTTAAAATGCCCTAAAATATTTCGAATCCTTTAAAATTCATTGGAAGTTTTAAAAGCATCCTAAAATATTGAAAAACCTTTGGAATACCTTTAGGTTTTTGAAATTAAAAAATATATATTTTCAAACAAATACCCTAAAATCTTTCAAATTCTTTGAAATCTTTGAAATTCCTTGAAACTTTTTCATGCTCTTAAAAATTCCTTGCAATTTTTAAAAATATCCTAAAATCTTGAATGATTGAAAAAAATTCAGAAATAGGTATAGACTTCCCCTAATTCCCACCCCTAATTTGCGCTTGATTCCAATACCTTACGTGTTCTTATTCTTCCATCACTTTCCATATTTTTCCCCCTTATCATTTCCCCTACTGTCCATCCCATTATTACCCCTCACTTCCCCTCAATTCCTCACCCTCATTTCCCCTCACTTCCCCTATGACCACAAACCTCATTTCCGGGTAACTTCCCGTACTGCCCCACCCCTATTTCCCCCTAACTTTCCCTACGTTCCCCTCTCCTCATTTCCCCTTCTTTCGCTCTTCTCATTTTTTATCGTTTCCCCTCACTTCCCTGCTCCCTACCTCTCATTTCTCTTCAATTCCCCTCACTTCCCCTTTTATAATTTCCTATCATTTCTCTTCACCTCCCCTGCTTCCCCGTTATTTCCGCTTAATTCCTCTCGCTTTACTGCCCCTATCGTAATCCCCACTACTTCTCCGACCCTCACTTCTCCCAATTCTTTTCCAAAAATTTCCCCTTTTTCTCTTGTCTTCATTAACTCTCACTTCCCCTACTTTCCTGTACCATAATTTTCTGGAACTTCCCCTCTTAGGAAAAAAGTACGACGGAAGGACTCGTGTAAAATTCTTTTGTTTTTTTATAGAAATACTCTGAAATAAATTTATCACAAACGTTCTAATAATTAATTACAACGAGTTTAGTACAAAATATTTCTTTTTCCAGATTAAACTGATATACTGTTGAATTTGTTTTAATAAATTGTTTATTATGATTAAGTAAAATTTATAGTTTTAAAATAAACAATTTTGCTGCTGTATTTCTACAAGTATTGTTAAACACAATAAAAATACAAAAGTTTGCTTTCTTAAATTTGTAAAAAATTTAATGCAGAAGTTTTTCTTAAAGAAATCTTAAATATGTCGCACTTTTTTCCCGGGGGAAATTATGGAAGGGGTAGTAGGGGTAGTAGAGGGGAGAGAAACGTAGGAAGGGTATAAGAAAGCGATGGAAGGGGAAGAAGGGGAAGTGATGGAAGGGGAAGTAGGGGAAGTGATGGAAGGGGAAGTAGGGGAAGTGATGGAAGGGGAAGTAGGGGAAGTGATATCAGGGGAAGTAGAGGAACTCAGTTAAATGGTAGTAAAGGAAGGGGAAGTGAGGGGAATTAAAATAAAGGTAGCCGTAAGAAGTAGGGGAAGTAAGGGCTGACGATACGAAATGAGATGATGAGAAGTGGGGTGATTGGCGGGAGAAAAACATAGTGGAAGTAAGAGTAAGGGAAGTGGGCGAAGTGCGGTAAAGGTAGGTAGGGGAAATTAGGGGAGTGGAAGTGATGGGAATTGAAGGAGAATGAGGTTTGGGGAGTGGGCGAAGTAGGGAGAAACAATGGAACATGGGGGGAGTGGAAGTAGGGTAAATAAGGAAAGAGACGTAGAAGGCAAGTGATGAAAGGGGAAGTAGGTGAAGTGCTGTGAGGAGAAGTAGTGGAATTCAGTTCAATGGTAGTAAAGGTAGGGGAAGTGAGGGGAATTGAAATAAAGATAGCGGTAAGAAGAAAGGGAAGTGAGGGGAGACGATGGGAAATGAGATGGTAAGAAGTAGGGTGATCGGCGTGAGGGAAACTTAGTGGAAGTAAGAGTAAGGGAAGTGGGAGAAGTGCGGTAAAGGTAAGTAGGAGAAATGAGGGGAGTGGAAGTGAGGGAAATTAAAGGAAAATGGGGTTTGGGTAGTAGACGAAGTAGGGAGAAACAATGGAACATGAGGGAAGTGGAAGTAGAATAAATAAGGGGAGAGACGTAGGAGAAGTAAGGAGAAGTGATGAAAAATAAAGTAGGGGAAATGCTGTGAGAAGTAGTTGAAAATAGTTAAATGTTAGTGAAGGAAGGGGAATTGAGTGGAATTCATAGAGGTAGGGGTGGGAAGCAGGGGATGTGAGGGGAAACGATTGAAAATGAGATGATGAGAAGTAGAGTGATCGATGAGAGGGAAACGTAGTGGAAGTGGCGGTAAGGGAAATGGGGGAATGGCCGTAAAGGTGAGTAGGCGAAATTAGGGGAAAGGAATTGAGGGGAAATAATGGGAACTGAGGGAAGGGGAGCAGGGGAGATGAGGGAAGGGAAAAGTAAGGAAAGTGAAGAGAGGGGATGTAGGAGAAATGAGTACAGTGAAAGTGAAGGGAGGGGAAGTGAGGGGAAATAGGGGAAATTAGGGGTGGGAAAAGGACTGCCTGGCAGCCGTGATCATTCTCGACATTCTGTTTAAAGTGCTTCCAACGGAAATTCCCTGACTTTTTTTCAAATCCCTGACTTTTCCCTGATATTCCGGTTCTCCTGGATCTGCGGCCACCCTGTTGAATTTATAATAAAAATTTATTTTATTTTATGATACTCACTCGCCGGGTCCAGATAGGCTCAGAACGGAAAAGCATCAAGTTAGAAATTATAGACATCTTTGCAAGAATTTGCAAGTTTATGAATAAATTTATTATTACTATTTATTTATTTATTTACCTGTTTGGGGTTGAAGTTCTATCAAATTCATCCACATTTCCTTGGTAGCTTGGGTGTAATATCCGATTTCAGCATTCGCATGAAGACCAAAAACTCCTGGTGAGTTTACGAGTGGCAATTCCTCAATGAATTCCATATAAAAATCACGATCACCTTCTGGTGGAATCACGTAGTCGACATGATCATCGTGATAGAAGTGAAAAGGTTGAAAGCTATCAAACAGGAAATCTCCAAAGTATTCTGACATGTATGTTTGTGAAACGCGCCGATCATATGAATCGATCACTCGACCTCCGTACATTACCTAAATAAAAAAAAAATATTCCATAGAAAATTGTTCGACAATTTCAGGGTTGCTATAGTTCAGGACCTGGGTTCGAATCCCAGCAGAGTTAGAGAGCAATTTTTTCACAACTGAGAAATAAAAATCAATATTGAAAAAAAGTCGATTTATGAGCAGTAGACAAAAAACATTAGCTTCAAATTATTTTTTACAGTCAGCTGGTCGGCAACCGTAACTTCAAAAATATGTAATTTTCTTGTTCGAAACATTAATCTTGCAAGTATGAGGAATTACGTCGTAATTAAACTTGTCGGGGTTGTGAAGAAATTTATCTCTCGGTAGCTTAGTGGGTAAGACCGGCAACCTGACAGGCCTGGGTTCGAATCCCAGCGGAGTTAGACGGCAATTTTTTCACAACTGAGAAATAAAAATCAATAAAAAAAAATTGATTTTAGGCCAGTAGACAAAAAAAATTAACATCAAATTATTTAATGCCAGGGAAAACCTGGAAGAGTTAGGGAATTTTTGATAATCTATAGTTGAAGTTTAGTTGTCATCCAGAAATTACGCAAGGATTTTTTTTCTGAAATTTTCAACCCCCCTCCTGAAATATTTTATGAGTTTTTAAATTTATAACTTTTTTGGTAGAGAATTCATCTTGTAGTTAAATTTTTTACTATTTTGTTGAAAATTGAACATATTTGTTCAAAAGCCTTTCATTTTGATTGAAAATGAAATTTTTTGTTGAAAATTTATATTTTCGATTTAGAAAATTCAACACTTTTCTGAAAATTCCTCTGTTTTGGTTTGAAATTGAACTATTTTGTTGAAAATTAGTATTTTTTTGTTATTTCAACAATTTTTGGTTTACAATCAAAATATCATTAGTTGAAAATATCAAAATATTTTTTGGTTGAAATATCAACTATTACATTTTTCATAGAAAATTTATTTTTTTATTGTTTAAAATTCAACTACTTATTTGAAAGTGAAACTAATTTCTATTTTTCTTTCATAATTAATCATTTTAGTTAGAGAAACTTTTTACGTTGAAAATTGAAAAATGTTGTTGAAAATTCCATATTCTGTGGTAAAATAATAATTAACTTCTTACTGAAAAATTATCCTTCTTGTTCAAAACTTTATTTCTTTGGCTGAAAATTTAAGTATTTTCCTGAAAATTCGATTTTTGGTTGTTAAAATTAAATTTTTCAACCTGAAAATATCTGAAAAATACTCAAAAATATTCCATGATTTAAAATTGATCTTTTTGGTTAAAAATTCACTTGTTTGCTTAAAAATTTATTTATTTTCTTGAAAATTCATGTATTTTGATGAAAATACATCTATTTTTGTAGATAATTTATCGTTTTGGTTAAAAATTTATTTTTTTGGTTGAAAATTTATTTCTTTGATTAAAAATTTAACTATTTGTCAAAAATTCACGTGCTTTGTTAAAAATTTATCTTTTTTGGTATAAAACTAATTTTATTGATTAAAAATCTTTCTTTTTGATTGAAAATTAATTTCTACGATGGAAGATTCGACTAATTCGTTGAAAATTCGTTTTTTCGTGTTAAAAATCAATTATTTTTTAACTAAAAATATAAATATTCTATTTTTGTTTATGAACGTATCTTTTTTTAATTGAAAATTTGTCTCTGTTGAGTTGAGAATTCATCCTGAAAATTCAACTATTCTATTTTTGTGTTAAAATTTATTATTTTGAGTTGAAAGTTCATGTGTTTTGTTGAAAATTTTTCTTTTTCATAAAAAATTAATCTTTTAGGTTAAAAAGTCAACTATTTTGGTAAACATTTTTTTTTTATCAAAGATTTATCAATTTTGTTAAAAATTCATTTCTTTGTACAAAAGATGAACTATTTTGTTCAAAATTCAACTCTTTTGTTGAAAATTCCTCTTATTGGTTTGAAAATTAATTTTTTTTTGGTTGAGGATTCATTTCTTTGGTTTACTATTCAACTAGTGTGTTAAAAATACGTTTTATGTTGTTAAAAATCAATTTTGGTAACTGAAAATATAACCATTTCATTTTTGATTGAAAAATTTTCTTTTTTAATGGAAAGTTCGTCTTGTTTGGTAGAAATTTAATTTCTTGGTTGAAAAGTTATCTTTTTCGTCAAAAATGCAACTATTTATTGAAAAATTCACATTTTTGGTTGAACATTGATTTCTTTGCTTAAAAATTTAACTATTTCGTTCAAAAATACTTTATTTTGTTAAAGATTGACCTTTTTTATAGGAAATTAATCTTCTTGGTTAAAAATTTATTTATTTGTCTGAAAATTTATCATTTTTGTCAAAAATTCATTTCTTTGGTTAAAAGATAAACTATTTCGTTCAATTATATCTTATTTTAGTTAAAATTTCATTTATTTTGTTGAAAATTATTATTCTTGCTGTATGGCTCTTTTTTTACTGAAAAAAATGTATAACGGTCAAAGAAAATGCACAATTGAGAGAATTTCAAAATATATTTTGTAGCAACCCTAAATTTGTTCTGAAAAGTTTTTTTTGTAAATTAAAAAATTGATTTGAAAGTACCTCTCCCATCAAGTATTTAAGACTTTTCCAAGGAATTCTGGTTGGGTCAATAGCTAAGGCTTTTGTCAAGTACGTGTCAAGGATCATAGTACAGACATTAAAGTCAGATTCATTAAAATCATAATTTATATTCCAACCAATCTTGCCATATTTTCTTCTTTCCTGTGATGAGGACAAAAAAAGATTAGATACATTATAATTTTTTATATGTTATAAATTTTCAAATTTTATTTTTAAATTAATTTATTAATTTATTAACAAATAAAATTTTTAACTAATTTTAAAAACTAGTTTGAACTCACTTGAACCACTGCATGATAAAATGCAAGAACATACACCAGGTTTTTATAAACTGGATGTTTGCAAGCATCCAAGGTTTGAGGTCTCATTTTAAAGTACGTATTCCTCAAGTTTAATTTTAGACCATTAGGAGGTTCGGTCACAACTGAAAAGAATTTGTAAAAATTGTTTAAAGTTGGCGCTTTGCGCCTAAAGAAAGGGCTTAGTAGCCTATTAAAACTTAAGTCTTTCAAATATTCCCTCTTCCCCTATCTCTCCCCAGTCTCTCCACTCTTCTACTCTATCCTGTCCTATCAGATATTGTCCTATCCGATAATATTTTATCATCCTGGCCACTCCCATCCATTCGTCCCTTACTTCCCTCTCATCACTTCCCTTCTTTCCTTTCCCTCGCTACCCCTACTTTTCCTCCACTATTTTTTCTCCCCTCACTACACCTACTTTTCCTTTCCTCTATTTCCCAGTTCTCCATTCTCTACCTCCTCTCCTAATTTCTCTTCCCATATCAGCTTCCTTACTTTTCCACCGCTCACTTACCTTTTTTTACTCATACTTTCCTCCCTATTTTCCCTCCCCTGACTTCCTCTTCATTCCCCGTCCTGCCCTACCACATACTTCCTGTACTTGCATTTCCCTTGCTTCCCCTACTTTTCCTAAACTATTTTTCCTTCTCTCACTACATCTACTTTTCCTTTCCTCGATTCCCCAGTTCTCCATCCTCTACTTCCTCATTCTACAATTTCCCTACTTCTTTTCCTATACCTATCTTCTCCTCTCCTAATTTGTCCCCACACCCTAGCTTCCCTACTTCCCCACCACTCACTTTTCATCCATTACTCACCCTCGCCTGTCTACTACCCTTCCTCTTCCTTCTCCGTTATGTCTTACCACAAAATTCCCCTACTTTAACTCCCCTTGCTTCCCCTACCATCCTCAACACTCTGCTCAACTCGTCCCTTACTTGCCTCTCACCACCACCCGACTTTCCTTCTCCTCGCTTCCCCTACTTCTCCAAAACTATTTTTCCTCCCCTCACTACACCTACTTTCACTTTCCTTAATTCTCCAGTTCTCCATCCTCTACTTCCTCTTTCCACACTTTCCCTGCTTCCTTCTCCGTAGCTAATTTCTTCTCTCCTAATTTCTCTTCGCACCCTAGCTTCCCTAATTCGAACCACTTACTTCCCATCCTCTACTCACTTTCGCCTCGCTACTTTATATTTATATTTTATAAGACAGAAATATAAAACTCACCATCTTTTTTTTAAATAGTTCTAGAATATATTAAAATTAATACAAAATACTTTCGAATTCTTAGTATTTGCAAAGCTATTCGTGCATTAAAGGTGTGACAGGGGAGAGGGCGAGAAGAAAGGTATTTGGGAGAGGGTAGAGGATATGATAGAAGAGAAAGTGGGAGAGCGTAGGAATGAAAAGAAGGAGAGGGCGGATAGAAAAAGGATAAGGGCAATGGAGTTGAGAATGGAGAGAAAAGAGAAGGCAGATAGGAGAAATAATATTGTGCTAAGAGGGTTGGAGCTCAAGAGCGGGGAGGAAACGGAAGGTAAAGTTAAGCTGGAGGGGAGAAAGGAGAAGGAAGTGGCCGTGGTGGCATTGGAGAGCTGGGAAGAAAAGTTGTGGGTAATGCGAAATAAAAATAAAAAAAAGGATAAGGGGAGCTTTATCGATTAAGATTTGACGAGGAAGGAAAGGGAGGTGCAGAGAATGCTGAACAATAGGGCTAGGAGGAAGAGGAGTGAAGGGAGAGCAGCGAAGTTAGGGTATCGGAAAATAAAATTAGATGAGAAAATGTGGGTGTGTGATGAGGAGAAAGAGGTGTTGAAGGAAATGCAGGGGGATTTGTTTCATAGGAAGAAGGGTGGTGGAGGTAAAGCCGGGTGTAGTAGAACATGGGTAGAAAGAAAGGAATAGGGTAGAATAGAGCAAAAGCTGCCAAGGGCGTATAGGCGGAGGCTCCAGTAGGCGGTCAGAGTAAAGAAGAAAGGAAGGGCTTGTGGGGGAATTATAACTGGGGTTAGGGATGGATTAGAGGAAGAAGTTCATGGAGGAGGAGAGGGAGAGGGCGTAAAAATGAGGGCAGTAAAGATGGGAGGAGTAATGTGTAACATTGTGACAATGTACAATAAGGATGGGATGGAAAGGATTAAAGAAAGGGTGGAACACTGGCTAGGCGAAAGAAAGGAGAGTATGTTGGTACCTGGAAGAAGGGGGGCTTTGATTCTAGGATGGGAAGGGAAGGGAGTCTTCACAAGGAAGAAGAGAGCTTTGAAAGGAAATCGAAGGATAAGATAATAAATGAGAAGGGGAAGATTCTAAGGGACTGGATAGAGGGTAGAAGCTGAGTGGTAGCGAATGGTATGGTAACAGGGGTCGAAGAGGGAGAATACACATATGTGAGTACGGTAGGGGTATTAGTGATAGACTATGTAGTCATGAATAATCAAGGGTTGGAGGAGACGGAGAGATTCGCAGTAGAAGGGAGGATAGAATCAGACCATCAGCTATTAGGGTTGTGGATAAGAGGGGAGAGCGGCGGGAGGCTAGATGGAGAAAAAAGTGTTGACGGGTGAGAGGGTGAGCTAGACGAGGAAGGCAATAGAGCAGTATCAAGAGCAGTTAGAGAAGGTAAGCTTTGAAGGGTAGTCGATTGAAGAGATATGGGAGGATTTCAAGAAGAAGGTGTGTGCAAAAGAAAGTATTTAGAAAGAAATAAAAAAAGAAATGGTGAAGCCGTGATGGGATAGGAAATATAAAAAGATGAAAAGGAAGGTAAAGAGGAAGTACAAGAAATGGAAAGAGAGAACTCTGCAAAGTGAGGAGTGCGTAGAAATGAGGAAGGGGTTTAGATTCATGTGTGAGAAGAAAGAGCAGGATAAGGAGAATGATTTGAAAGAGTGTGAAGGAGTTTTTTAAAGAATCGTTTCAGGGCTCAGATTCACGGAAGAGAGAAGGGAGGAGTAGAAGAATGAGGGAGGCTGAGGTAGAGAAGTTGAATGACAAGGAGATAGAGAAACAGATAAAGAAGTTATGAAAATGAGAGGTAGCAGGGCTGGATAGGGTAGAGAATGAAGAGTGGCTGTTTAGTACACACGAGGTTAGGGAGAGGTTGAAGGAGGTAGTGAAGAAAGTGTGGAGGGAGGAGGTATTCCCAGGAGGTGACAGAGAGGGGTTAATAGTGTCATCGTATAAGACAGGAGATAGGGATAGTGGGATGTTGTGAGAGGTTGTGGGAGGCGATGGAGGAGAGGGGAGTGGAGAGAGGCCTGATCGAGAGGCTAAGGGAGATATATAAGGAGACGAAAGATATGGTAAGAGGAGGGTAGGGGATTTCGGAGGGTTTCTGAATGGGTAGGGAGTTAAGGCAAGAGTGTCCGCTTAGCCCAACGCTTTTTGCGATTTTAATCGCGGATATGGAAAGTAAGCTAGAGGCTGGAGTAGTAGAAGGAGTTAGAGTATAAGGAGATAAGATTTGGTCACTCGCGTATGCAGATGACATAGTGTTGCTGGCAAGAAGCGAGGAGGCCTTAAAGGAGGTGATGAAGAGGTTCAGAAGATACCTGGATAAGAATGGGTTAGAGCTGAATGCGGAAAAGTCCAAGGTTATAGTGTTCAGGAAAGGATATGGAAGGGATGAGAGAGGGGGTGGAAGTGGAAGGGAGAGGCGGTGCAGGATGGTCACATAAAGGAGAGAATAAGGAGGGAAAATGTGGTGATAAGGCAGATGTGAAGGTTGGGAAAGAAGTTATTTGCAGATGATTTTGGAAGGAGAATGAAATTGTTTGACTCGCGGTGAGTGTGATATTTTATGAAGTAGAGGTGTGAGGAGGAAGAAAAGTGAGAAGGTAAATGGGACACAGGAGAGGTATGTAAAGTGGACACTGGGGTTGGCAAGGAATACGTCTAGTTATATTGTTAAAAGAGAGGCGGAAAGAACGAGTTTAGGGATTCTAACAGGGAGTCGGGCGCTTAATTGTGAGGAGAAATTTTTGTAAGAGGGGGGAAGTAAGCCAGTTAATAAGTTTTAGTAGGAGAAGGAAAACAGGGGAGAAGAGGGGAAGATGAAGGTTGAACGAGAAAGGTATTTTAGAAGGAATGGGCTGCAGAGGGATGAAGTGAGAAGGATGTATGAGGAGGGGAAAAAGGTGTATAAGGTGGTGAAGAAGAAAGGCATGGGAGAGAGTTCAGTATTTTTCTGTGAGCAAGGAGAGAAAGGAAGTCAGGAGCTTATAGCGAGAATGAGGTGTGGGTGCATGGAGGGTTTTAATAGGTTTTGGCTTCCTGGGGATTAAGGGTTATCCATAAAGATTTATGATAAAAAAATCTTAAGTTTTTTGACAATTGGTTATATATCTTGAAATAGAATTGTAGAGAAAATTGATGAAAACCTTTTAAAGACTGCTGTAAGATGCCAATTGGGAAATCTGGTGTTTGTTCAGTTGTTAGCCACAGACGAAAGTCAGGATGAGGTTTTCCAATTGTTTCCAATATTTTTTCTAATTTTCTCATGAAAACTAGCAGAAGATGGCAGTTTTGTAACATCAACCATTGACCCCTAGCTATGGCAGTTTCCAGCAATTCGATTGCAGTCTGACAAATAAAAATTTCTCTTTAAGAATACGTCGATTGGAAACAATTTCAGGGTTGCTACAAAATCCCAATTTCAAAATTCCCTGACTTTTCCCTGAACAATTTTTCATTTTACCTGACTTTTATAAATTTTTTCTTGAAGGTACTGATGCTTCCACCAAAAAATTTGATTCTCGAGAAAAACAGTTGAATTCTCAACCAAAGAAAGATTAATTTGCACACAAAAAAGAGGTATGTTCAACAAAACAGTTGAGGTTTTAACCCACAAGTATACATTTTCAAGAAAAAGGTTAATTTACAACAAAATTGTTGAATTTCAGAACCAAAAAAAAAAAAATGCTTTGAAAAAATTGAATTTTTTACCAAAAAGGATAACATTTTAATCAAAAATTAAATAGTTACATTTTTAATAAACAAATTAATTTAAAGAAAAAAAATACAAATTTGCAACCTAGTAAATTAATTTTTAGCACAAATAATGAATCTTTAACAACAAAAAATGAATGTTTAACAAAATAGTTCAACTTTTAAGGAGAAAGATGAATTTTCTTCTGAAAAATACTATTTTTCGACAAAATACATGAATTTTCAAATAGAAAGGATAAAATTTCAACAAAAATATAATCTTAAAATTTTGAATTAAGAAAATAAATGTTTTACTAAGGAAAAAGAATTAAAAAAAATACATTAATTTTTAACAAAATAGATGAGTTTTCGATTTAAAAAGATTAATTTTGAGTTAAAAATTGAATAATTAAACCTTCAGTAAAAACAAATTATTTTCAACAAAAAAGGGAGGAATTTTTAACAAAAAAGGGAGGAATTTTTAACAAAATAGACCCATTTTTAACAAAATACGTCAATTTTCAAATAGACAGCATTTAAACAACAAATATAATATTTTCAACAAAAAAACGAGAAGAATATTTAACAAAAAATATGTTTTTTCGACTTAGAAATATGGATTTTAAGAAAAAAGTTAATTTTCAACTAAATTATTGAATTTTAGAGCAAAAAAAAACGAATGTTTTACAAAAAAATTGAATTTTCAACCAAACTGAATCAATTTTTATCCCAAAAAGACGAGCTTTTAACCGAATAAATTAATTTTCAACTAAACGAGATAAATTATTGAGTAAACATGAAATTGTGACACTTTAATTAAACAAATTATTGTTAAACAAAAAATAAATACAAATTTTCAACCAACGAAATTGATTTTTAACAAAAATAATGAATCTTTAACAACAAAAAATGAATGCTTAACAAAATAGTTTAATTTTTAAGAAGAAAGATGAATTTTCTTCCCAAAAAATACCATTTTTTGACAAAGTACATGAATTTTGAAATACAAAGGTTAAAATTTGAACAAAAAATATAATATCAATATTTTTAATTAAAAAAATAAATATTTCACCAAAGCAAAAAGAATTTTCAAAAAAATACATGAATTTTTAACAAAATGGATGAGTTTTCAATTCAAAAATATTAATTTTGAACTAAAAATGGAATAATTAAACATTTAGTAAAAACAAATTATTTTCAACAAAAAAAGGAGGAGTTTTTAACAAAATAGACATATTTTCAACAAAATACATCAATTTTCAAATTGATAGCATTTAAAAAGAAAAAAATAATAACATTTTTGGATCAAAAAATAAGTGTTTCACTAAAGCAAAAAGAATTTTCAAAAAAATACGTTAATTTTTAAGAAAATAGATGAGTTTTCAATTCAAAAAGATTAATTTTGAACTAAAAATGGAATAATTAAACTTTAAATAAAAACAAATTATTTTCCACAAAAAAAGGAGTTTTTAACAAAAAAGACACATTTTCAACAAAATACATTAATTTTCAAATAAAAAAGATAGAATTTCAATAAAAAATAAATTATTTAAATTTTCAGTTAAAAAAAAATCACCGAATTTAAGACACATCTGCAACCAAAAATATACATTTTTTATTAAAAATGGAAAAATCAGTCTTTTGGTAAAAACATATAATTTTTAACCAAAAATTAAATTAGTTAAATGTTCAACCAAAGAGAAGAATCTTCAACCAAAAAAGAGAATTTTCAACAAAAGGTATAATATTTTATGTTTCCACCAAAACATATTTTTATTCTCAATCAAAAACATTTGAATTATAAAAAAAAATTGTTTAAAAATAATTTTCAACAAAATTGTTGAATTTTAGAGCAAAAAAAAAACGATTTTTTTACAAAAAAATTTAATTTTTAACCAAACTGAATGAATTTTTAACCCAAAAAGACGAGTTTTCAACCAAAGAAATTAACTTTCAACTAAAAGAGATCAATTTTCAAGCAAAAATAAAATGGTTACAATTGTAGTTGTAAAAATTAATTTTACACATAGAATAAAACAAATTTGTAACAACAAAGTTGAATTTTTAAACAAAGAAATTGATTTTTGAATAAAATAATGAATCTTCAAATAAAAAATTGAGTGTTTAACGAAATAGTGTAATTTTTAACAAAAACGATACATTCTCTACCCGAAACACAAATTTTTAACTAAAGAATTGAATTTTCAACGACAAAGATGAAATTTCCACTAACAACATTTTTTTTCTACCAAAAAATACGATTTTTAACAGTAATTTTTTTTAAAATAAATTTTAAACCAAAAAATAAGAATTTTCGACCAAATTCATTAATATTCATTGATAATATTACTTTTTTGATCAAAAAATACGAATTTCCTACCAAGTAGTTGAATTTTTAGTAGAAAAAATGAATTTTTGACCAAATGAAATGAATTTTTAATCAAGAAGAATAAATTTCCACTCGAAAAGACTAATTTTCAACCAAACATAGTGGAGTTTTCGACTAAACAGATCATTTTCAAACTAAGAATATTACTTTTTTCCTGAAAATATGATTTTTTTAAATACATGAATTTTCAACTAAAAGAAAAAGATTTTTTGAACTAACATGTTAAATCATCATCCAAAAACAGATTTTTTGAAAAGAAGTTTCACTTTCAATTAGGTAGTTGAATTTTCAACCAAAGATATTTCCATTTCAAACTAAAAACAGTTTTAATTCAACCAAAAAGACGAACTTTTAACAAAAGAGTTGAATTATTAACAAAGAAAGATTTTTTAGTCAATAGTGGAAAAAATTCATACAAAATCCAAAATTTTCATGCCAAAAAAACGAATTTGCTACAAAACAGTTAAATAATTCACCAAATACTTAAACTTTTTACCAAAATTGTGGATTTTTCAACTAAATAATTGAATCTTTCACCAAAGTAGTTGAATTCTTACCCCAAAAAACTATTTTTTAACAAAAAAGTTGAGTTTTCATTGTTCCTTTCAGGTTTTCCCTGATGGTCCCTGACTTTTCCTGACCAGTTTAAAATTCCCTGACTTTCCTGAATGTCCTGACCTGTAGCAACCCCGAATTTCTATTTTTAATTACCAACCTTTTCCTGACCTTGACCTAGAGATAAGTATCTGAACTTTCCACCACCACAGCCATACCTTTCGGCTAGTTTCATCAGTTCAGATGTAGGATCTGAGCCAGGACTCAGAATAAAAACAACTGGCATGGTTGGTGTGCTTTGATCGAAAATCATGTCTAAGCTGACATTCGGTGGAGTTATATATTCTTCACCCATTCTTTCACTAATGTATTTCACCACTGCTCGGTACACTCGATCCACGCGAAAACATCGAATTAAGAGTAGCTTGTCAAAGCCTGATAGCTTATCTGAATAACCACAGGGTAATTCATCTGATTCCGGAGTGTCCGAGTCATACCACTGAAAAAATAGTTGATTATAATCATTAAGAATACAGTCAAGATACTTTCATCGAGTTGGGACTTTGGATCCTCACCAGTTTCCACTCGATGCCTTGGTCTTGTAATTGAACGGGCAGTTCTGAGAATTGAAGAGGGAAATCATTAGATAACTTAAGGACATCTTCCCATCCACTAGGCGAAAGCCACTTTGCTGGATTGATCCTCTGAGTCTTATCCAGAGCAACATTCCCTTTAATAAAAAACTCCAGCTGAGGCTGATTGATGAAGCTGATATCCTGATCGATTCTTGTGCAGATTTGAAAGGAAAAGAGCAGCTTATGCTTCTCGAAAATACCTGTGCACCCATAATCATAGACATTCTTTGTTAGCATGTTTATTATGTTCTTCAATCTTTTAGCCAAAGTTGGATCTGGTAAGGCTTTCTTTAGTGAATATATAAAAACTTCAAGATAGCTAATTAAGGAGTACTGATACATTGAATTGACTGTGGCCATGTCAGCCAGGACAAAAAATAAGATTGCGCCTCTCTTTGCTGCTAGTCGATATCCATCTCTTAATTTGTTGATATCTACAGTTGTTAACTCAGCTAGATGAAGTTTCGCCATGACCTCGGTGGCACTCGATTTTGTGTTTTCCAGTGTCTCGATTAGTTCAATGTTGTCTAACATGTTTCCCTTATTTGTGGCAATTTCTCTTAGGAGACTGTCTTCAAGTGTTTTGAGAAGACGTTTATTATCACTGGTCTCTAACACTAAAGTTTCTCTTTGTTCTTCTATGTCTGGACGTTCAGTTCTGACGACTACTGATAACAGTTGATCTTCAAGACCCTGAGAAATAGTGACATAAGATTGAAGAATAAGAAATGGAAACTTTTGTAAAACGTTTATAAAATCTTGAGACGTATTGAAAGAAATAATGATCTTCCACTTACGAAGAGAGTCACCATGTAATTGACAACAGTTGCTTTAGCAAAGACAGCAGGATTGAAGTTTGGATTGGACAGTTTTGTGGTCAAGTATAGTCTGAATCTTGGATCATAATCCACTTCCTTATCACCAAGCACTATGAATACTCTTCCTGCAACATCTGCAATGCATGTTTATAAAACATCTCCCATGGGACTGAAAAGAATGATTCTACAGGATAATAGAAACCTACTTTGTATGTTTTTCATCAAAACGTTGTCTAATACTGGATCGATGTAGTCAACATCCTGGAACAGGATTGGAAAACCGTAAGTGACACCCATTTCCACTTGTTTGATAAAATCAGAATCATTGAATGTGATAATCTTCAGATTATTTTTCTGTTCTCTTTTCTTGATCCAATTAAGTGCCTGTTGTTGTGGATCTATGCAGAGTGGAAATCTCGATGCTCTTGTTGTTAGGATACCATTTTGAATAGATAGTTCATCCGGTGGTAGGCCTTCTGAATTCCACCTAGAAAGTTAATTTAAGGAAAAAATAATCTCAGTTGTTAAGGTCATAGTGAATATACCATTTTATATTTGAATTTATTTTCTCATACCCACTGATTTCGACATCACTACTTAGCTGTGTTTCCAGTCTATAAGGCTTAGTTAAAGGTATTTCTTTTTCTATAATACTATTTTGCCAATTATTGTACACCATTTCGTTTCTGAACTCATAAGAGAAAGGTCCATGATAAGATAAGAAGCCAGCAGAAAGGAGGCAGTTGCCAATAATCTTCTCCATTTCTTCTCGAAGGTTTTCCAAGTCTTTCTGCCATCGTTCGTTCTCTGAAGAAAGACCACTCATCAGTTTGTCAGCAGCAATTAAACGCCTTTGAAGAAGATCAGTCTCCTCTTGCAGTTTTTGCCTTTCAGCCATAGCGATCTCATATTTAGCATTTAACTCAGACAACTGCTCCTCTATTCGTCTTAATTCTCGTTCTTCCTTTTCTAAAGCATTTTTGGCTCTTTCGGATTCGGATTCCAATATCTGAACTTTCTCTATTTTAGGCTTCACCTGAAAAATGATTAAATTATGATATAATGTTATTAATTACCTTATTCAATGTTTCAAAATAATATCATGTTTCATACTTCTCTGAAGACAGCACAGTAGTCAAGAACAGCCAATAAGAATTTGAAGAGTCCATAACCAGCTTTGCTGATGACCTTCATCTGTTCCATTTTATTGGATCTTTTAAGGTGCGCTTTAGCCATCTGTTGTTGCTTAAGTGTAATCAAATCGCAATTCATTTCTTGCAGGGTCCTCAGGTAACTCGGATCGCTCATCATCCCTTTGGCAATCTTCCAAGAAATTTCTTTGGCACCTCGAATTATTGATATAGCCTCACACACCACCTGAACTGGTTCTGGTGGAGTCGCGAATGATCTGATAATGAAAATAAAGTTTACTAACTGCCTTTTTATTGATTAATCTTTTATACTATACAGATATAGAAAAACTAGAAACCTAATTTCCGTTATATCAGATTTTTCCAGATCTTCAAGTGCCAATCTGGCTGCAACAAGAGCTGGTTCTGCTTCAGCCAATACTGCCTTAGCTTCAGAAGATTCCTTAGTAATTATTTTATTCTGCTCTTCAATCTCTTGACGCTTCTCCATACTGATCGCCTGCTTTTCCTTAGCGATATCCGTGCTTTCTCCAATAGACTTCAACAATTGTTCACAATTGTTGGTTTGCTCTGCAACCTTCACTCTTTGTACAGCCAATATCGAGTTCAGCTGTGCTAGCGTGTCCGAAGCTTCTGCGATTTTGGTGAGTCCTCCAGAAAGTCGTTCACATTGAGCTGTGATGAACTCCTTTTTCTCCACCAGGAGACTTAAATATAAGTTGATAAAATCAAGATAGTGCTTGGGTGTCACGTAGTTCCTTCTTCTAAGTTTTGTGAGAAAATCTGCTGTGTATTTACCCACAGACATATGCACGTGTACTATATGTTGAACTATTGATTTTCTGTATGCTTCTGGAATATTTGGATTCTGCAAATACGGTGAAAGAGATGAATGCAAGTTTCTTAACTCAACAAATTTTATGTCCAAATTTATTAGCAAATACATACATCTATTAAAATCACATTAGCTACAGCAAATAATGCCTGCTCAGGCCAGGCAAACATCCAATCTATTGTGGTGCTATTCACAAGACCAGGATAGCTTCGACATCGAGATCTTAAAACGTCGCCGGAAGGACTCATTGATAGGGCAATTCGTAAATTGGATATGCTTGTTTTCACAAAATAGCTCCATACGTTTTCTCTGAAGAAATTATATAGGTAATATAAGTTAGAACCAATCTAATAGGGAAAAGGAATTGTAAAATGATATTGATGTTTGCCCTAGAGCGAAATTACTTTGTGACACCGTAGCCAGCCTGTTTAGCAGCATTTCTGCAAGCACCAATAACAGAATCCTTTTCTTCATCAGTAAAGAGAGCAGGTACCACTCCTATCATCAACATGTTGTTGATAATTTCCAAGAAGCTCTCATCTACAACATGAGATGCTGTAAAGAGAAATACAATCTTTTTGTTTTCTACGCCAACTAGGTTGTAGAGCGCTTTCATGTCTTCACGAAAAGAATTTTCGTTGTATCCTCGACTCAAGGTTATTTCGAATATCTCGCAATTAGCAGCAAAGGCTGCCAACCTTATGACGCTTTGCTTTCCGCTTCCACCGATACCCACAACTAGAACATGACCACGATGCATTCTAAGGGCTCGATGTACCCTGGTTAAGTGTTCTAAGGCATCGTTGAAAAGAACCATGTTCAACTTTGATCCCTTTTCATTATATTCTTCAAGAATCTGAAAAAAATGGTGTAAAAATAAATATTGAATCTTTGGGTCATTAATTAAAATACCTACCTCCATGAAAAGAGTATAAACTGCTTCATAGTCGAGTAGATCTTCATAAAACCTAGGCTCATCTTCACTGCAAGCATTCCTGAAATCTCCATAAAGCAAAGGATCCCTCATTACATATTCTATAAGATCAGGTTTATCCTCCCAAACAGATTTGACTTTTTCCTCCAAATGTGTTCGAACTAATTCATGGTCCTAAAAAAGTAGTAGAAGTATGAATAGTATTTATCTTTTTCCAATCATATTATGTTATTGTCTTACAGTATCGTTGATCAGACGGTCGCACATAACTCTCATAAATTCATTTCTCCATAGCCGAACAAGTTGCTGAACACCAGGAAAATACCCTGGATCACTCTGGAGAAGTCCTGCTGTGATTCTTGATAAATCTCGCATGTTGAATATGTAGTGAAATTTGGAAGGCGTTGGAGGTAACTCAACGATAAGGAGCTAAACAGATATTAAATGATAAATCTGCATTGTTCAAGATATTTATAATGTCCTGTACAAGACGATAGCAATACCTTGTAGAGATCTAACGTGATCTGGATAATTGGTTCTGCTGTAAGTTGAACATCCTCTGAAAAGATATCCAAATGGCCATGAAGGATGCTGGTATATATATAACCGAGAGTGACATCAGATGGAAAAGTGACGTTATATACTGAAAACATGGAAATGAATCGAGGGTCTACTTTGTTTCTTCCTCCACCTGCTTTTCCCATCGCTGCTAGATAACCTAAATAATATTTTGCAAGATTACTGTAGGTTCACTATTCATTCTAGAAATGTTAAGATTTAATTTAATTTCGCACATATGTCCTTTATGTTCATCCAGTTTAGATCTTTTCCTCGATCATAGAAACCTCCTCTTTCAAACAGTAACTTCAAAAGAGCTATGGGCTGCTGGGTACCATAGGTGTCTACTAGTGGCATGTTCATGTCATCGATAAAGATTATCAGCTTCTTGCCAATAGGTGGTCCGTAGACATCCTTTGTTCTTTTCTCTACCGCTGATTCAATATTTCTTTGTACATCCATAGAGGTTGTTCGTGAAGAAAAGTTGATAGGAAGTTGATTCTGCAAAATAATAAATAAATAATGAGTGAGATTTAGTGGAAATATAAAATTTAACAATAACAACATCTCATTACGAATTTTTCTGGATTTAGGCTTCTTAGGAAGTCTAGAATGATTGCCGTTTTCGAAGTGCCAGTTTCACCAACTAGTACGACAGGTCTTTTAAGCTCGTTCATTAAATTCACAAACCAGGTAGTTCTCATAGTGTCAATAGTAGGTACCAATATGTCGCTAAAGTGTTTATTTCTATCATGAGCATATGCTGGAATAAGCCATTTCCATGGTACCCATATTTTCTGGGAAACGTCCAGAAGGTAGTCGTACAGTAATCGAAATGTAATTGGTAAGTATCCTGGGATTATCGAAAAATCAATTTATAAACTATATTTATTTATTATTATATATATTTGAGAGGAAATATTGAAATAACTGTACGCGCTGTTGCAGGCTTTTCGACCGTATCTTCAACCATCATTAGTCCAGATACTTTTTTCATATATTCATCGAATGATGGTCTGGATTCCACCTCCAAAGTGGCACCTAACGAACAGTAACAAGCCTGAATATAAACAGCTTCCATAATCTCATTTTTAGCTTCAAGTTCATCAGACCATCCAACATCGATTTGACTAGCGGCCGCTGTAGATCCTTTGTGTAAATTACTCTCAGGCGATGGAATTTCTTCGAATTTATTTTCAGTTGATTCATATTCAGGCTGTGCAGGATAGAGAGCATCAACCATATAACAAAGCTGTGTTACCTTGATCACGGGAAAAAGGAATACCAGTTACTGAATATACTATTACGTTATCATATTCAAGAACAAATTTTAATCATACGGCTATTACCATATTCAGTGCTGTTTGGGGTATAATCATCTTTAATGGTGCGACTTGTTGTAACCCTAGCATTCCGTCTATTATTAGGCTTATAGCACCGTGTACATATTTTCCACACATAGCTTTGAAAAAATCTCTTTCAGATTCGGGTCTACTATTTATCCACTTGTCCATGTACGGCTGGTACCCTAAATTTTTTGGGTCTACATAAACCATGCCAGCTCTGGAAACAGTTGCTGGTGATGCATATTGTAGATCTCCTACCTGTTGATTTTCATAATCAATGAATTTACTGGTGGAATCAGGATTACAAAAACGCAATGCTTACTTCAAAAAGTAGACTACAGTGGTCTTGTAATTTGATTCGCTCTTGATTGGCTAGCGTAAGAATTTTGTTATCATCCATAACTGAGTTCATATTTTCAATCCATAAAGCATCTACATCACCATCGAAGAGAATGTACCTTCGCTCATCTTTTCCTGATTCAGTGGATTTATTTATTTCTCTGAAGATCTTGCTCAGGAGACCGTCAGTCCAGTCACGTGTTAGAGGATCGAGCACACCATAAAGTTCGATCACTGTACATGCCTTCCAAATTATTAGTTATTAGGAGATAGGAATCAGAGTTAGGAATTTTGATAGTAATACCTTAGGATTCATAATATAAAGTTTTGTTGGTTCATCGAGAAGGGTCTGAGCTCTACACAGTGTTTCTATCACAACCGTTTTCCCTCCACCGGTGGGCCCTACAATCATCGTGGAGTGCCTTGTCATCATAACTTCGTACAATTGTACAACTTTGTCCACCTTAGAGAGAAATATTTTCACTATCATATCAAAAAAAATAATATCATTATCTGAAGATATCTGATAAGTCGACTTAAAGAAAAAATCTCTGATCACCTGATCAGAAAGAGCAATGTACCCGTGTTGTTCCAGAGCTTTTTCCACCGCATCATTAAAATCAGGATACCTGACTCTTGGACAATCTAATCCTGGGAATAAATCCTTAATCAGCCCAAGGAAAAGTGGAACGTCGTCGAATATGAACTTGGGTAAATTCATGTCTCGTAAAGCCCTCATCAAAACTACATTCTCTGGTAGATGTCCTGAAGTTCTTTTCAATTGGCCTGCCATATTGAGTACGGATTTGAGAGCTCTTAGACCAAAATCATAATGTGTTTGCTTGCTTAACTGTTCAGAAGCCAAAGTGTAAAGAACTGTCATCTTCTTAGCAAGAACTTTGGCTGTTAGAAAACCAGCACTGAAGAGTTTAATTTGACAAATCAGCTCCATGTCAGGAACAATGCAAACAACTGGTCTGAAGAGGGCCTTTACGGATTCTGGAAGCTCTGTACGACCCGCATATCCGGGATTCATTGTTATAAATATCCCGACTTTAGAGTCCAATACGATGTCCTGATTTTCAAACTGATGAATAGCAAGATTAGGTTAGATATATATAATATAATTGCTAAATCATAATTATCTCATTATTCGAATTGCTGACCATGAACCTGTTCGATCTACTTTGTAAAGCTGATCTGATGGTTTGAAGTTGGGTTGATATCACAGATAAGACAGACACGTCTATTCGATTAAATTCGTCGAAGCAACCCCAAGCTCCACATTGTGCTAAACCTCCCAAAGTTTTCCCAATGGCAACATAATCCATCCCTTCGCCACAATTTGTTACAACGCACAAAAGTCCTAAAGCCTTTGCCAGATCTTTGACTGTTTCGGTTTTACCAGTTCCAGCGGGCCCTAATGGAGAATACTCTCATCAAAATTGTAAAAATCTAAAGTAATATATGTTGTCGAGGTCAAATTCAAGTATATATAATAACCTGCAGGTGCACCTCCTAGTTGCATAGAAAGGGCCTGAGTAATAGTTAAGTAGATTCTATCTGTTAAGGGAGTGATTACAAGTCTTCCGTTGAGTCCCATGTACTCATAACCATACTCAAAACTTCCAGTACATTGATTCATCCATATATTATCCAGATCGTGGACCCAGTAGAACCTGATAAATTTATTTATGGTTCTTTACTCAGTATTTGGAAATCAGTAATATGAGAACTCTCAATATTTCCTAATAATACCTTAACTGGCTTTCCCAATCAAATTCCATAGCATCCATGATGCTATCCCTGACAAATGAATCAATGATGTCTCGAATGTGGACATCAACTGTCAGAACAGTATCCAGTTTCTTACGATCATTATTTGAAAGCTCATCGCCACCCATCAGGGTTACTACTTCATCCAACTGAGTGTTTAGTTGTTGCAAATACTAGCATGAGAAATTATAAATAAGATGGATTAAAAAGTTGTCGACGAGTGAATTCGAATTACGGAAGACCTTCCAAGTATACCTCCTTCATAGCACGTTTACTTCCTGACTTGATTTTTTCAAAGACGTTCTCAACTTCTGCTGTCCACCATATTTGATTTGCTGCAAGAATCATCATTCCCTGAAAGTCCAACATCCATTCTGTTCGTGGTCTTCTTACCTAGATTGAAATTTGATTACAATATAGAATATCAAAATGGCATTTTTTTCAAATAATAATTAACATTCTGGATTAATCCTAAACCACCTTTCCGTAATTGTAGACTGCTTTCTTGGTTAAGTATCTGTTGGATGATTTCATTTCAGCAAGAGCCAAGACCATCCACTCCTCAATTTTTCCTTCAGCGAGTACAGAATTTCTGAATTCCATTATTTCATTTTCATTTGATATGAAAGCACTAGCTATTGTTCTTCCCTGATTGTTCAAACTCAGTCTAAATCTTCTAAGGTTGTCAAACATTTTTCCAATATGCTCCTGAATAACGCTCGGTTCAGTGCTACCTAGAATACTAAGAAGCTCCTCGTCGCTGATGAAATTGAATCTTGGGAAAACAGCTCGTTTACTGTTTAAGTATTCGGTTAGTGATTTCTGACATCTATCCAATCCAGCACTCAGGCCTTCAAACTCTTCTTTTCGACCTATAATAATGAAATTCTTAAAATATCTGATTATAAGAAAACCAAAAGTGTGATGAATTTTGAAATTTAAATCAGTACCTGCCATTGAACAACATTCCAGAACATTCGATCTTTTGGCAGTGTCGACCATGATTTTTCTAAAGGCCTTGTCAATATCGTCAAACTTTTTCGCCTCTTCAGGTAACTGCCTCCTAATATCACCACCTACGAAAATTCCCTCCAGATACATCCATTTCGATTGCAACTCTATCCAGGCTTCTACGACTTCGGAAATCGTTTGCATAGACTTTTCCCATTTTTGAGCGGTAGCCAAAAATGGCCCAATAAATTGGGATGCAGACATGCTTTGAAGGTTCATCATATTGTCTTCCAAAACTTGATTCAGTTCTTCAACTGGTCCAAGAATAAATCCTCGATCTTCACTTCCTATTTAATATATAACAATTATTCTTTGAAGTTTAATGTTATTCAAAACTGAAGTATTTGGAAATTCTGTTAATATTTACCTTTGAAATGTTTGACAACAGTGAATTCCATGGTGGTCCAAACTTCAGCGATATCTTTAACTCCTCTCTCGATAGCCAGTTCTCTGATAGCATTGTTGACAATTGCTTCTGCAATCTCTTGATTTTTTCCCAAATCCATTGCAAACATGTTCTCCAAGGTAAACCTTTTGAATGACATTGAAAATAAGTTTCGTTCGTTTGCATTATTATTTTAGGATGTACTACTTTTGGAGGGATGCAAAAACCAAAATGTATCAAAATTACTCACCCCTCCATTTTGCTTTTTTGTGGTCCATTAGTTATGTCGTAAATTATGTTTACGATAGAGAAGGCTCATGCTTTATTTTTGTTTATTTATCATCGAAATACTGCGCTAACTAGAGTCTTTTTTTACGTTTCACAATACAATTTTCAAATTTTAAATATTCATGTTTTATGACTTTTGAGGGTTTCGTAGGCTACACCAGCAACCTGGCGAAACCCTTCCTTATTTCGGACTGATTTTTTAATATCTCGATATTTATAGTAAAAAGTCACAAAACATGAAAATTGTTTTTCTTCTTTATGAAAGAAAAGAATGGATTGAAAATTCTGGAGTTGGAATGGAAGGAAAGTTTCAAATTTTAATTAATAATCATGAGTATTCTTAATATTCTTAGACGTGTGAAAATGATTCAAGCTCTTAGAAAATACACTTATAATAGATACATTTGATATTCTAGATTCTCTTTGAAGTTATCCAAAAAGTTCAAAAATTAAGAATAACTTATTTATCGTCGGACCTGTCTGGGGACATATCAAAATGTTTCCCAGTCTTGTCCATCAGTTCCTGCCAATGTCTTTCACGCATAGCTTCATTTTTTAATTCGACGAAGAGAGGCACCGAATTTCTGAAGCCCTTCATCGTTCCATCTAATGCCTGACCTACACTAAGTACCCTAACTGATCTAGGTAGTTTTCGAAATTCCTTTAAAAAGTTATCCATTCCATCCATGAGCTGTTGAGGATTTAGATTTGCCCAAAGTGTCTTTGACCAAACGTCTCGAGAATATTTCTGTTGTTTATACAATTTGTACAACATTTCCATCCCCTCATAATCCTTTTGCACTTTCAGGAAAACTGAATAATCGGTTGGATCTAGATCAAATAAAACCTCGGCGTTCACCAAATCAAGTCTTCTCTGTTCCAGTTCCTCAATCCGTTTTCCATATTCCTATTACATATAAAAACAGTAAATATTAAAATAATATTAGAGAAACATTAAGTTCCAATAAAAAATCTTACGTCCATCATCTTCATTCCTCGATCCAAATCATCACCAACACTTCCTGGTCCATTTTTCTCAAAATCTTCAGCAAATTGCAAAATTTCTTTGATAAACATTTCAATTTCTTCTACCGTCATGTCGCAAAATCTATCTTTTGTAGTTTCCAATGTAGCGGATCTGAATAAGGCACCTAGATAGAGTGATTCCCAATCCTGTTGAAGCTTATAAGCCATGTTTTCGTCTTCTTGTAAAAATTTGATTCCATGCATTCTTAGAGTCCTGAATGTTTCCTTATGGACAAAAAATAAATTTTCATTATGTGTCTATTTAACTACTGATTTTTTATTTGAATATATATTTAATTGAAATAATAAACCTGGTACAACAGGTACTGGACTTCAGCCTGAATGCCCATTTTTTTTACATCATTGATAGCTTGCATGATGATCTTGAAACGATCCAAACCACTAATGACAAATTCAATCTCTTCGCGAAATCTTTCAATGACTGTTTTCAACTCTAGCATCGATTCAAGCGTTTCATCTAAAAGATACTTTCCTAGAATGGTTTTCCACTCAGTAGCATGTTCTATTATTTCTTTAAGTAGTGGTTTCAAGTTGACTCTGCAAAAATTGAATTAAATTTAATTAAATCCTGAAAATTGATTGAAACTTGTATTTTTGGCTATTCAAAATACATTACCGAACACTTCCAATATCAAAATAATCGTTTAATTCTTGAATTTCGTCTATGATCGTTCCATAAAATGAAAATTTCTCATCGTATTTTTGAAGCGTCGGACGAGTTGCGATGAATTTTTCACACATCTTTTTTTTATCGAAAAACCAAACACTACTATACTTTTTCCATCTTTGAAGATACTTCAAGCAGTTTACTGATATCTTTTGTGCTGTATCTTGAATATTTTTGATTAAATCGTTAATGACCTAAAATTACGTAATGGCAAATGAAAGCTACAATATTTAAGATTATTATACTTGTGCCCTAATTTAATACTTTTACCTGGATGTTCATAATGTCCTCATAAAAACTAAATACTACATAGTCTTCTAGCTGAGCCTCCATGAGAGGTTTACATTCAAGGCATGTTCCTCTTTTCCATCTGGGAAAAACTTTAGCCCTGTCAATTATATCTTTAACATTGTGTAAAATAATTGTGAAAATTTCACCAGGAGATGGTCTTGAAATCGCCTCCGAAGCTAGCAAAGCTGCATCGACAGTGAAGAGTGGTTTATTTCCAGATAACTGATTGTTCAAGTATTCCAAATTCTTTATGTAACACCTATACATAAAATAGTTTAAAACATAGTTCATATAATATTTCTGTTTCACAAGATTGAATTTATTTACTTTATCAGAGCAGTGAATATATTGTATTCATATCTTTCATAAAATAGCTGCATTGATAGGCTCCTTCCAGTTGAAGTTTCTTCAACAAGGCTTTCCAATTTGATCAACAATGGAGTAGCAGATTTATATGTTTCAAGCATAGAGCAAACTATTTCCGTTCGCTTGGCCTCCATTTCTAGAAAGTAAATCTATAAAACAATTTAATATAATTTCACATAATTCTAAATGAAGGATAACATCTGGAATTTCCTTTAAAAGTTAGCCAACCTTACAACTCTGCAGTTCATAATTTGGATCACTTGGATCTTTTCCTGTCGAACATAAATTATAATCTTCAAAATTGATTCGATTGTCGAGATCTGCTTTTATTTGACTTATTTGAGTGACGATCGAAATTAAACTTTTGAGTAGTTTTGTACATGATAAAGCGTAATCTTTGATCCCTAAAGAATACCAGTTTAATCGTAAGACTCCAGGTTGTATGTATTTTTCCATGTTTTGTAGAGTCTTTTTCAAAATTTGTACCTGGATTGTTAGTTGGGAAAATCAAATTTATAGATTAAACAATAAATTATTTTGAATTTATTTATTAAAACTCACATCAGCATCATCTAGTTTGTCTACAATCACAGTATACTGATTAATCATATTTTCGGTAGCCTCAATGTCTTCGTGCAGTCGACTTCGTTGAATACCAACATCTCTAATAGTGGAAGGCAATTCAAAACCAAGCTGTTCTAATAATTCAGCCTGAAAATGATCATTTATTACTTATAATGATGAAAAAATTCATTTTTTTTAGAACCAGAACTGTCCGTACTTCTCGGCATATTTCAAAAAGAGCAGCTTCGAAATTTAGTTTAAATTTTAACTTTTGCTCAACGAGTATGAATCCATGCATCATTTCAGGCCATGTCACTTTTCTATCCTTTTTCCCAGAAGAAGCAGATATTGTAGATGCTTTATGCTCCTTCGTGAGAGACAATATTTTTGAGTCTGATTTTCCTTCTGGTTGTAAAAATTGCTTCTGACCAGTGCTAGTTCTCAAACTTGCAGCTACAGAGTCACCTGTACCTGAAGTAATGTATTTGAAATAATTCGAAAAATTGAAATTAAATAATTCACAGAAAATTTTCATTAATGTAGGATTGTCCTGTTTGAAAGTTAAATACTGCTATACCAAAACTTAATTTCGAGATAAATCGATCGCTTCTTTTCAATGATTCTGTTGTTGATGAATGGGTAGTAGTGAGAATACTGCGATCTTTGACCCTTGATTTTTTCCTCTTAATAGAAATTTGCATTTTCATGTCACCTCCTAAACGAAAACTTAATTGACTATGTATTAAATTTAACCAAGCAGATGAAACTCACTTTGTTCTTGATCACCAGAAACCACCTTCAATACACTATTTTTCATGGATGCTACGACTACATTTTGCGCCTTGTCCATCCAAGCCTTAAACTTCGACTCTTCGAAGGTCTTCATCTGCTTTGCTAATTCCATATATTGACTAAATGCAAAACTTTTCAGGTCAGAATTTTTCAATTCCTGGACATTTTGAAAGAGCAAAACGGGATCTTTTAGGCGGTGGAACAACTGCCTTTCCCAGAAGATCGCGCCCGCCACTGGTGGATGATATGTTAGGAGTGGAGGGTTTCTTTTATCTAAACATGATTGCAAACATATCGATGTAAAGTGTAATAAAGTCCATTATGTTCACCAAATAAATGTTATCACCTTGATTGAATAAGGTTTCAACAATGCCGATTTCTTTGCTGAACTGTTGCATAATAACATCAAATTTCCCAGACAACTGATCCTGAATAGCATCTCTGGTCTTCATGTTCCTAAACTTCAGCAACATGCTCAGTGCCTCCTCTGCACTTATAAGGACCATAAAGCATTCATCAATGAAGACCTTTGCTTCATTTTCTAATGAAATTACTTCTGTATTAAACCAATTCATCGTTGCGTCCCAATTCTCTCTATTAAACTCAGAAAAAATATTAAAATCAGATTCCTGAATAGGAATGATGAGTTTGCCAACCCTCTTCACAATTGCGTCAATCTGAGCTGGATCGTTGATGATGGACTTCAATTGAGCTCCAAATATATTATAGAAATCCTGCAGGACACTTGCGATAACATTTAAATCTTTGCATACATTCGATATGTATTGTGTATCCTTGAAAAGGCGACGCTGATCGAATTCCCAACGCATTCCCTTCCCCGAAACTTCAATACTTCGTCTAGTGTCTAGGTAAGCTGCTTTCCATTTTCTCATCATCTTGTGTGCAGCTTCAGTTTTTTGGAGAACCTCCTCTAAAGGTTTCCTAAATATTGATATTGAAAGTTAATTATTATTTAAGAGACTTCACAGGCCAAAATGCTTTCAAAACCTGGAAAATAGGATGACTTTTCATGAAAGTAGGGGAATAAGGTTGGTTGTAATGTGGGGGTTCAGATCTCAATGCATTTCCATATCTTCAATGTTCTGGAAATATACCTCTCAGGTGCCGGGCATACCCCATTGCACAATGACTAACGCGAACCTCTTTGCATAGCAAAGTGGGCCTCACCAATTCTGCCATCCGGCAGCCTACATTAACCAGGTCGTGATTCTAGACCGTAGATGCTCACATTCAGCGCACTGTTTTGGTGTGTTGTGTAAGTGTGTGTGTGTGTATTCTTTACTCGAAATCGACTAGCGAGTCTTCTTAAAGTCGACTAGTGACCCATAAACAATTTTTCCCTTGACATAAAGCCTCTTCCTTGGGAGGTAACTAGCCTTTTTTTAGGGTACCTACAGTTTACGGTGAGTTCCGAACCATCAGAGCCCGGGTAGAAGTAGATAGAAAAATTTCAAGTCGAAATATATTGAATTTTTAACGAAATTAAACAATTTTTAACAATAGAGTTGAGTTTTCAATCTAAAAAGTCAAATGTTTTGGAAAAAAGTTGACTTCAAAATCCGAAAAAATGAATTTTCAATAGAAAACTTCAGTTTCAGACAAGAAATACGATTTTTCAAACAAAAAGTAGCATTTTCAACCAAAGAGATTAATTTTTAACTCAAATGATGAATCCTAAACTAAAATGATTAACAATCGACCAAAACGGATTAATTTTAATCAAATCAGCATAAAGTTTCTACCAAAAGAGATGAATTTTTAAACCAACAAGATGAATTTTCAACAACAGTGTTGAATTTTCTGCCAGAAAAGATTTTTCAGTCGAAAGAAAAAAACTTTCAACAAAACAGTTAATTTTTTAGGAAAAGGACGAATTTTCAACAGAATAGTTAAAAAAAACGATAATTTTTATCCAAATAGTTGAATTATTATTAACTAGAAACGATAGCTTTCCAACAAAAAATGGATTAATTAAGTTTTCATTTCAAAAATTATTTTGCAACCAAAAAACAACGAATTTCCAACAAAATAGTTCATTTTTTTGCAGAGATAAATTTTCAACTGATAAAATAAATTTTTAACAAATTAGTTCAACTTTCAGCCAAGTAGGTTCATTTTAAAAAAAAAAAAAATTCTACCAAAAAATATAAATTTTGAAAAAAATACATAAATTATTAAAAAAATAGTTGACTTTTCAACTAAAACGATCGATTAAAAAAAAGAATGAAATAGTTGAATTTTTATTAAAAATTTATTACAAAGATTTCTTTTTGCAAAAAGATAAATTTTTAACAAAATAATTGAATTTTCAACCAAATAATAGAATTTTTAACCAAAAGAGATGAATTTTTAAACCAAAAAGACGAATTTTCAAAAAGAAAGTTGAATTTTTGATCACACAAAATTTTCCCGTCAAGAGAAACAAAAATTTCAACAAAAGCGTTTAATTTTTAAGGAAAAAGATGAATGATTTACAAAATAGTTGAATTTTCATATCAGAAAATTAATTTGTAACTCAAAAACGAATTTTTAACCAAATAGTTCATTTTTCTATAAAAAGATAAATTTTCAACTGATAAAATTAAATTTTAACAAAGTAGTTCAACTTTTAACCAAGTATAATTATTTTCAACCAAAAAATAGGAATTTTTAGGAAAATAAATTAATTTCCAATAAAATAGTTGAATTTTCAACTAAAAATGATTAATTTTCAACAAAAAATGAAATAGATAAGTTTTCAGTTCAAAAATAAATTTTCCACTAAAAAAGAACGATTTTTCAACAAAAGAGTAAAATATTCCAACAAAGAGGTGAATTTTTAACTAAAAATGTGAATTTTTAACTGGGATAGTTCAATTTTCGATTAGAAAATAAATTTTTCACAAAGAAACAAGATTTACAATAAAATAGTTAAATTTTCAACTAAGGAGATGAATTTTAAACTAAAATTATGAGTCCTAAACCGAAAAAGTGACTTTTTAATAAAATTGTTGAATTTTTGATAAAGAGATTATTTTTCAATAAAAAGAGACGAATTTAAAAAAAAATTTGAATCCCCAATTTTGGAAAAAATTTAATTTTTAACTAAATAGTTGAACTTTCAACTAAAAATAATCAATTTTATTAATTGATATTATTGTTTTTGACCAGCGAAATATAGTAAATAATATGATGTTAATGTTTTTTGTTTGCATCGTCTAAAATCAATATTTTTTGAATATTGATTATTAATTTTTTTTATAATTTGTGAAAAAAATCTTTCTAACTCTGCTGGGATTCGAACTCCAGACCTTACTGCAAATAGTTTCAATTAGCTTACTTGAAAAGAGTTTTCACTGCCAGATTTTTAGTCACATTCTGAGACAATTGCCAAGAGATTCTTTCCAGCAATGGAACCATCTTATCTTCAGTGCAGTAGTACTTTGATAAGACCCATATCATTTTGATTCCATTCATCAGTGAAGGAATAGCATCCGCAATTTGATCAAAGGAATCACTTTCGTTCATAAGCTAAAAATTAGTAATAATATCAGGTCAGCTTAAAATCAGCTCTTAGCCTTTAAGTGTGGTCGTGCGGTCTCACAGACCGCACCGTGCTTCTCATACGTGGGACCCTCCCCCCTGGCCTTCCTCGAGGCTACCCTTATTAGTATCTTTAGTTTCAATTGTGGTTTCGCTGAGGCAGGTGAAAGAAGTGTGGTCCTGTGCGGTCCGTGAGACCGCACGACCACGGTATCGACCGGATATGTACCCACTGGGTACTAAATCTCCCCTCACAGGCGTAAAAGTTTATCAATAATAAAAATTGATGCAATTTATTCATTTCTAGTCATCTAATTAAAAATTTTCTCTTTGAATAAACTTATAATCACCTTAAAATACCTCAAGACAGTAAAAAGGAATTTGTTATTATCCCTTGCTTCTGTATAATATTTCCAAAGTTCGACCTGAAAGTAATCAAAAGCAGAGCCAATTGTTGAAAGACTCTGATTAAGAATAGACAATATTCTTTTGACAGTCGAAGTCTTGAGCTGCTCGACCAAAATTGATAATGCAGTTTCTTGTTCTCTCCAGTTGTCATATTCAGCCATTGGGCCATTTCTCTGGCGTTCTTTTTTTGCATAAGAATCTAGTATCTGGAAAATTAGAATTTTATTTGATCGAAATTTTGTCTATACTCTAAATTTAAATCAGTTACTTGAAAAGGCTGATTTTCAGTCAATAAAAGTGACTGATTTCCAGTCAATAAAAGTGACTGATTTCCAGTCAATAAAAGTGACTGATTTCCAGTCAATAAAAGTGACTGATTTCCAGTCTGTATTTTGTTGAAAATTCGTATTTTTAGGTAGAAAATCAATTTTTTGGTTAAAAATGCAATGTATGGTTAAAAATTAATGTATTTTTGTCAACTTTTTTATTTAACATTAAAATCTGTTTTGGTTTAAGTGTCAACTATTACATTTTTTGTTGAGAATTTGGCTTTTTGGCTTGAAAATTCTACTACTTGGTTGTAAGTTGAACTATTTTGTTAAAAACTAATGTTTTTAGTTGAAGATTCATCACTTTAATTCAAAATTCTTTTCTTTGTTTGAAAACTTGACTATTTTGTTGAAAATTCTCCTTTTGTCGTTTTAAAATTACAGGCTTTAACAATTAATCCTCTTGATTTAAAATTTAACTATATGTATTTTGTTAACAATTGGTATTTTTTGGTAGAAAATTAATTTTTTTGTTTGAAAATGTAACTGTACGGTTGAAAATTAATCTGTTTTAGTTATGGATTCAAATTTTTTTGGGAAAATTAGTATTTTTTGGTTGTAATCAACTGTTTTTAATTTAAAATTTAAATCTTTTCTGGTTTAAATATCAACTATGACATTCTTTGGTGAAAATTCAACTATTTTGTAAAGAATTTAACTCTTTTGTGAAGAATTCGTCTGTTTGGCTTGAAAACTCAAGTATCCGGTTGAAAATTCAACTGTTTTGTGAATAATTTATGCAATTTGTTGAGAATTCGTCTTGTTGTTTGAAAATTCATCTGGTTGCAAATTCAGCTACTTTGTTAGAAGCTCGTCTTTTTGACTTGAAAATTCATCATTTTGGACAGCCCTATTCAGCCATTGACACAATTTATAGCCAATTAGCAAATAAATTGAATTTTTTTTTAAAGAAAAAGAAAAGAAATAGTGAGAAATATTTTATGAAATTCTAAAGAATTTTTGTAATTATTGACTAATTTAAAGGAACTAATTTCACTAATTTACATATAGAACTTTTTCTACATATGTGTAGGTGTTTTAAAATATATTTAAAAAATATATATGTATAGATGCGTTAAAAAGTTAATTATTCTAAACAAATTAATGAAGATATTATATTGCTTACGTCGAAAAGAAAACACTTTCTGAGAAATTTAAGGGGCAGATTTAGACAAAGTAGAGGGGGGGAAAACTCCCAAAAATGCAGTCCCGTAGAGGATTACCCTAAACTAGACTCATGCGAATTTTCAAATAAAAAGGATTATTTTTTTCATAAATTATTAAATTTTCAACAAAATAGGGAAATTTGTAATCAAATAGTTGAACTTTTAACCAAGAGTTTATTATTTTATTTTATTAATTTATTTTATTTTTTATTTATTAATTTTCTAACGGAAAAGACGAAAAAATAAACAAAATAAACCAAATACATGCATTTTCAACGCAGTACTTGAATTTTCAACTGAAACAATACATTTTCAACTACATAGTTGAATTTTCAACTAAAACAGATAAATTTTCCGCCAAAAATGGAATGGTTACATTTTTAGTTAAACAGACAATTTTTGCAAGGAATAACGATTTTTTAACAAAATATTTCGATTTTTAACCAAAGAGATAAATTTTCAAACTGAATAAACAATTTCAACCGAAAAAATGGCTTTTAAATAAAATTGTGGAATTTCCACAAGTTAGATTAATTTTTAACCAAAAGACATAAATTCTTCATAAATAATTTAATGGTTGCTATTCCAACCAAACCAGATTATTATTATAAATAAAAAGCAGTTCAAGACAACCAAAAAAGTCGAATTTTTAACAAAATAGTTGAATTTTCAATCAAATAGTTGAATTTTCAATTAAAAAAGCTAAAATTATAATAAATAATGAAATATTAAAATTTTCTAATATAAAATTAATTTTGAACTAAAATCAAGAATCTTCAACTAGAAAAATAAATTATTGACAAAGCAATTCAACTTTCAATCAAATAGTTGAATTTTCAATTAAAAAAGATAAATTTACAATAAAACATGGAATAGGTAAATTTTTAGTACAAAATTAATTTTCAACAAAAAACCGAATTTTCGACAAAATACTTCAGTTTTCAAAGAAAAAGATGAATTTTTAAGCAAAAAGATTCATTTTCTACCAACAAAATTTTCAGCAAAAATAAAATACCTTATTTTCATTGAAAATAAATTAATTTTTGAACAGAACAAGGATTTACAAAAATCAATTTTCAATATCAAATCGAATATGTACTCAAATTTTTAATTAACAAATGAATTATCAACCCAAAAAATGAATTTTCAACAATGTAGTTTCATTTCCAACTGAAGAAATTAATTTTCTACTAAAATAGTTTAATTTTCAACCCAAAAAAACGAATGTCAAAAAATGATTTTTTAACTATATTGTTGAATTTCCTGCAAACTAGATTAATCTGTTACCAAATATTCGAATTTTCAACAAAAAAAAAAAGGAATTTTCAAACAGAAATGGAATAGTTAAATTTTCAATTAAGCAAATTAATTTTCAGTCCGACAGTTTATTTTCAAAGCAAAATTTCCAGTATTGTAACCTAATACTTTAAAAGTATTAAAAATGAACTTTAATGTTTATTTAAACTATTAATATTTATTCTATAAATTTTCAAAATTCCTATTATTTATCGCAAGCTTCTCAGTCATCTTTTTTTGGTTCAAAATTCAACAGTTTTGCTGAAAATGCGACTTGTTGACTTGAAAATGCAACAATTTGATTGAAATTTTTTTGCTCCTTTGGTTTGAAAATTCATCTTTTTTTTTTTGCAGAAGTTTCAACTTTTTAATGAAAACAGCGACTGTCTGGTTGTAATTAACTATCGCCCGAAAATTTAACTATTTCATTTTTGGCTGACAATTTATCTTTTTTAGTTGAAAATTCAATAATTTGGTTGACAATTCATGTATTTTTTTTAATTTGACTTTTTGGTAAAAAATGAATCCTCTCAGTATATTTAACTATTTGATTGGAAATTTATGTAATTTCTTGAAAGTTCACCTTTTTTGGTAGACAATCAATTTTTTTGTTAAAAGTGCAACTGGTTTTGGTTAAATTCAACTGTTTCTGATTTAAAATAAAATTTTTGTTTGGTTCAAATATCAACTGTTGCATTTTTTGTTGAAACTTTATCTTTTGAGTTTAAGAATTCAACACGTTGGTTGAAAATTAAACTACTTCGTTGAAAATTCATTTTTTAGTTCAAAATTAATTTTTTTAGCTTAAAATTTAACTATTTGGTTGACAATGCAACTTTTTAGTTTATATTCCAATTTTTTGTAGAACATTCGTCTTTCTGGCTTAAAAATTTATCAATTTGGTAGAAAATTTAACTATTTGGTACAAAATTCAACTGTTTTGTAGACATTTTTTTTTTAATTGAACATTCATTTATTGAAGGAAAATTAATTTTTTAAATGACAATTTGAATATTCCATTTTGGGTTGAAAATTAATTTTCTTTAGTTTAAAAATTCAACTATTAGGTTATGTACGCATTTTGTGAAGAATTCGCAATTTTCAGTAGAAAATTAATCTTTTTAGTTTAAAATTCATCTGTTTGGCTGATAATTAAATTATTTAGTTAAAAATGCAACTATTTGGTTTTAAATCAATCTGTTTTGATCGAGGATTTAACAATTTTTTTGAAAATTCGTCTTTTGTGGTTCAATTCAACTGTTTTTGTTCTAAAATGAAAATCTTTCCCGGGTTAAAATTTCCCGGGTTATAATATTAAAATGTTTTTGGTTGAGAATTCATCTTTTTTAACAATCTAAATTGCTAAACTATTAACATAGTTTTTAAATTTTATTAATCGCGATTGTTTAAAGTTTAGTAACAGTGGTTTCTCAATTTTTTGTCACAAAAATTTTCATAAATTCATCATCAAGGAGTGAAGTAATTTAAAGAATTTTTGAAGTATTTTGAAGTAATTTCTTGTTAACAAATTTAAGGCGGTCGTCTATCTAAAGTTTGAGAATTACGACTATTATTGAATAAATATTTGTAATAACTATTTACTTAAGTACTTATTTTGCATGGGGTGGATTGCATTTTTAAAGGTATTAAGATTAATGTAAAATTAAACAACTTGAACATTTTCAAATCTATATTTTTATTTTTTGATTAGAATACAATTTATTTCCTCCTTTTGTACACTCCTGCGAATTTTCACAATAATTTTGTTTAAAAAAAAAATTAAAGTTAAACATTTTTTTATATTGATGGTTTTGCTTCAAATTATTTCATCTCATATGTTTTAAACTAAAAATATTTCAATATCAAAAGAGTATTTTCGTTATTAATATTGTTTATTAAATCTTCAATATATATGGAATTTAAAATTGTGTAATAACTTGAAAATTCTAGGTGTAATTTCTCTTCGAATATTTATTCATGGAATGTCAGAAACATTAAAAAAATGTGGGTTCACTCTCTACACTATCTCGCTTGTCAAATTCTTTTTAAAGATCAAATTAAATCCCAATTAAATTCATCAGACAGAAGCTCTTGTCTTTTTTTTTTAATTTCACTCTCCCAGATCTTTATCTGCTACACTGATTATTTTATTAAGATTATCCGTGACCTTGTCAAGGATCATTTTTAATCTATGTGATATCGATCAGGTCTCATCATTGGTATATAAACGTAAAATACTGCGACGCAAACCAAATGCGGTCACAGAAATGAAAAAAAAAAATCGTAAATTTTATCGAAACTGTTCAGTGTTCAACGTGCGTCTTTCAAATATATCGTTGATGATAAGAGTGGAATGTTTACTGAAGATAGAGCCTATCTTCTCGAAGAATAATGTTCCTGATCTGTCGACAATTTCTAGGAGTACTTTGATGATCGATCCCATTTCTCAGATGTACAGATATTCCTATTTATTTACAAATCTTCGACAATTCCAAAATTTATGAACAAAATTTTAATACATTTTATTTATTGATTTTTTTATTGTTTAAAAATACCTTTTTCTGAAAACCGAACAAGAATTTATGAAGTAGATTGATATTATCTGCACTTATTTTAAAAGTCGATTTTTTTATAGGCAATGTTCGCAACACAATTTTCATGGTCTTTAAAATTGATCAAAATTTTCAAAATTCGAACTCTTAAAATTGCAATTTTTTCATTTGCACTAATCAGCACTGAACTGGAAATTAAAGCACTCAAAGTGGAACTCTTTCGGATTTTAGACTTTTAAAGTTGAAGATTAAAACATTTTTAATTCAGAAATATTTTATTCAAATGTTCAATGATTTACAGCTATAAAATAGAAGCACATGATTTTGAATTTTAAACTTTCATTAATTAAATAGTTCAAAGATTTCTTGTTATGAAATATAAATCCATATTATCATTTTCAATGCTCTAAATTAAAATTGATACTTCATTTCAAATCACATTAATAAAAATGTTTCAGATAAGACATAGCCCTCTTCTAATTGATTACAAAATTAAAAATAAAAAGTGCTCCCCTTTTATCTAAATGTCAAAAATACCAAATTTGCCCTCCGGCCACTCAAAAAAATTTTTTTTTTAAATGTCCCACTTCCAATTCCGAAAAAATATTAATAAACAAAATGTCCTCTCTTCCAAATCAATAAAAATGTTCCAAACAAAAACTAAGAAAAACTTGAAACCAACACTTTCTCGCTTCCAACTCGATAAAAATCTTTAAAATTAAAACAATGATCCTCCCCCAATTGAAAAAAAAATTTCGTCCCTTCCAATTCTATAAAAATATTAAAAATAAAAAATGTCCCTCTTCCAATTCAGAATAAATTGAAATCCATACATTCCTCCAATCCAAGTTAATAGAAATGTAAAAAAATTGCCACTTACTATTAAAAAAAAATTAAAAATTCTTTTCTTAAACTCAATAAAGACGCTAAAAAGAAAAAAAATGATCTCTTTCAATCCAGATAAAAAAAGTAAATAAAATTTCATTTCTTTAACGCAATAAAAATGACAAAAATAAAAAAAGGCTTCTTCCAATTCAGGAAAAATTGAAAACCAACATTTTCTCTCTTCAAAGTAAATAAAAATGTGTAACATAAAAAATTATCTACCTTCCAATTCCTAAAAAATCTTGAAAATAAAAAAATTTTCCTTTTTCAATTCCGGAAAAAAATAATATAATTATTATTAAATCCTCGATTCAAACTCAATAAAAATGTAAAAATTAAAAATGATCCTTCCCCAATTAAAAAAAAAAATAAACAAAATTTCGTCCCTTCCAATTCTATAAAAATATTTTTGTTTAAAATGTCCCTCTTCCAATTCAGAAGAAATTGAAAACCATAATTCTTCCCATCCAAGTTAATAGAAATGTGAAAAAATTCTCACTTTCAATTAAAAAAAAAACAAATAAAAAACTATTTCCTGAAACTCAATAAATATGCTAAAAAGAAAAAAATTACCTCTTTCAATCCAGATAAAAAAAGTAACTAAAATGTCATTCCATTCAACGCAATAAAAATGACAAAACCAAAAAAAAAAGGTTTCTTCCAATTCAGGAAAAATTTTAAACCAAAATGTTCTCTCTTCCAATTCATAAGAACTATTAAATATAAAAAAATGTTCCTTTTGCAATTCAGGAAAAATTAAAACCTAAATTTTCTCTCTTCCGTCTCGATTAAAATATTAAAAACAGAAAAATGTCCCTCTTCCAAATCAGAAAAAAATTAAAGACCGAAATTTCCTCCATTCCAACTCCATAAAAGTGTGAAAATTAAAAATGATCCTCCCCCAATTGAAAAAAAAAATCAAAATTTCGTCCCTTCCAATTCTATAAAAATGTTGAAAATAAAAAATTTCCCTTTTCCAATTCAGAAGAAATTGAAACCCATAATTTCCTCCCATCCAAGTTAATAAAAATGTATGCAAGAATTTCCACTTTCCATTAAAAAAAAAATGAATATAAAAAATTCTTTCCTTAAAATCAATAAATATGCTAAAAAGAAAAAAATTACCTCTTTCAATTCAGATTAAAAAAATCAACTCAAATTTCATTCCTTCCAACACAATAAAAATTATAAAAACAAAAAAAAGGTTTCTTCCAATTCAGGAAAAATTGAAAACCAAAATTTTAGTTTCTTCAAACTAAATAAAAATGTTCAAAATGAAAAAATGTCCTTTCCCAATTCAAGAAAAATTAAAACCAACATTTTCTCCCTTCCGTCTCGATTAAAATATCAAAAACAGAAAAATGTCCCTCTTCCAAATCAGAAAAAATTTAAAGACCGAAATTTCCTCCATGCAAACCCAGTAAAAGTGTAAAAATTAAAAATGAACCTCCCCTAGTCGAGAAAAAAAAATAATTTAGTCCCTTCCAAGTCTATAAAAATCTTAAAAATAAAAAGTTTGCCTCCACCAATTAAGAAAAAATTGAAAAATAAAATTTCCTCCATCGCAAGTCAATAAAATTGTTTAAAAAAATTTCAAGTCAAGAAGATTGATTGTTTGAACAATTAAATATAATTAATAATAATATTATATTTGAATAATGCTAGAAAGATGCGGTTTTTTCTTAAGTTTCTGGCTTTTTGTCCAATTTTCATTTGGAGTGAAGTAATAATGAATTCAAGTTAACAAAATAATATTTTAAACAATTTATTATTATTGTTTATAATATTTTCTTCGCTCAATTGGTAGAATGTTGCGGTTTTTTCTGAAATTTTCAACTGTTTGTCTATTTTTCATTAGGCGTGACTTAATAAATTAGATTTAGCAAAAATAATTGTTTAAACAAATTATTATTGTTTATGACTATCTTCATTCATATAAATGCCTGATAGTTGCGGTTTTTTGGCAACTTTTACCTTTCAGAATTTTAAATTGTGAATTTTTTATGTCTCACGGTCCACATAAAAATTAATTAAAAATTATTTTAAAAAAATCTTACCAACTCAGAATTTATTAATTTAGAAAAAACTTCTTTCTTCATCCTTTACGTACGTTTCGTTACAATTGCGTTCCTCTTTCAACAGATTTTTAAAAAACCTGAATAAAAAAAACAGTTTAAAAACATTTTGAAAAAGGTACGCAACTGTACCAAAATGTACGTAAAGGATGGAGAAAGGAGTTTTTTTTAATTAATAAATTCTGAGTTGCAAAGATGTTTTTTGGCTCATTTTTAATTAATTTTGATGTGGACCGTAAGACATAAAAAATTCACAATTTAAAATTCTTAATCATCGTCGGTCGAAGAAAAGGATTGATTTTTTGCTTATCAAAACATTACAAGAGTACACCTGATGTATTGGTACTGAACATTGTAAATATTTCTACCAAAGCAAGCATTTAGCTAACTGCTGTAAATAGGAAAAAATGGATGACACTTTTAGATTTTTATCCAAAGAATATAATTATGCAGGTAAACAATCTTATGAATACATAAAAATAAATATACTTATAGAACATCTTGAGCATGTTTTGACTATGTCTCAATTTGGGGGTAATTGGAGAATTAGCCAGGATAAATTATTTTCACTCCGATTTAAAGGCAGAAGTCATAGTAAAAATTCATCCGCATAGAACAATTCAATTTCAAATACGAATTAAAATTTGAACTCGAGCCCGCAGCTCAACATTCCTCCGGTCAATGTCGCTCCATCTTCTCGGTAACGTAAGTGGTACTAAGTTTCAAGTTCTTTCTTCTGAGTCGTTAAATAGTTTTCTCACTCAGAAAACGAGTGACCTTCTACTTCTTGGAGAAAAGGGAGAGCCGTTTCGAAAGGTGAAAGACAAATTGAACATTTTGAACTCGTTTAAGTAGGCTGAAGAATTAAGGGTTTATCTTCAACGCAGTCCATTACGTTAAATCACTTTTACAATAAATGTCAGTCTCTTGACACATGTGAGCCTCTCCAATTAGCCAAGAGGACATCTAATCGTCACTAAATTAGGCCAGGACGAGGGAAAATAACGAGGGAGAAAATCTGGGAGGTATTAGATATGAATCCACATAAGGAAACTTTAGCTGTCCCATCGAGTTTAATCTATCTCCTAATTTCGTTATCGTTAAGGGTAAATGGTGTTGTACGACAACAGGAAATAGCGACCATTTCATTTATTGTTTACGGCATACGCATGATAAAGTCGATTTTTAACACCTTTCTATATTCCGTAAAGTAGCATATTATATGGTTAATCTTCAGAAATGCCGTGAAAAGACTTTTAATGGCAGTTTTCAGAAGTGATAATCTTACTGGCGCGTTGACGTTTAATTCAAAAGACTAATTGTGAGTAGCGATTGGACCAGCAAGAAGTGATCAGATGTCGTGAATTACTGATGATTTATTATAAATTACCGATAAATCAACATGAATGATCGAAAATGTCTGGAAATTTTTCAAATTTCTTCTTCCTTAAATTTTGTGGATAAAAACTTTTTTTAATTGGAAATTTAACTGTTTGGTTGAAAATTCATATATTTCGTTAAAAATTCGACTTTTGGTAGAATCTAAATCTTGCTAGTTGAAAATATTTCTTTGTAGGCTAAAAATGCAGCTATTTACAAAAAAAACAATTATTTGGGTATTAGTTCAATTTTTTTGTTGAAGATTTAACTATATTATGTAAGTAATATTTTTTGGTCGAAAATTCAACTGTTTTTTAAAAAAACTCGTACTTTTGTGTTGAAAATCGTCTTTTGTGGTTGAAAAGTCATCTCTGATGGCTTATAGTTAAGTCTTTCTGTTGAAAATTTCACTTTTGGCGTTGCATATTCAACTGTCTTCTAAAATATTTGTCTTTTTGGCTTGAAAGTTCAACTATTTCGTTTAAAATTTGCGTATTTTATTGAAAATTCGTATTTTGCTAGAAAATTAATTTTCTTGGTTGAAAATTCTTGTTTGTACGTTGAAAATCAAGCTATTTTGTTGAAATAGTTTCAAGAAATTATTATTGTTCATAACTATCTTCTCTTACAGTAATGCTAGATAGTTGCGGGTTTTTCGAAGATTTCCTCTTTTTTATTACCTTTTCAATTGAAGCGAGGTAATAATGAATCAAATATAAAAAAAATAATTGTTTAAATAAATTATCATTGCTTATAACTATCTTCTTCTGTATTAATGCTAGATAGTTACGGGGGTTTCTGAAATTTTCAGCTATTCTTTGAATTTTTAGCTATACTAAAAAAATGTTTCACTGTCCCACCTAGAAGTTTAGCTGGATTTCATCTTCTGTCACTTTTATGCGTTATTACGCATAAAATGCGGTCTTTTTTGTTTATTTAGTATTTGTTTGAAACTAAAAGCCAACGAAAATTCAAAAATGTGATTAAAAAACCGCAATTTTCTAGCAATTATCTAATAAAAGATAAGCCGCAACTTTCAAGCATTATTCAAAAATCATATTATTATAAATAATGATTTATTGTTCAAATAATTTTGTGAATTTGAATTAATTGTTAGTATCAAATATAATTGACTATTGCCTCGATCTAACTAAAAAGTCAAAAATAATAGAAAAAATTCGGAAAAAGCACGACTTGCTAACTCTATTTTAAGGGACAATTGATAAAAACAATAATAATTTTTTCAAACAATTAATTTCGTTGAATTTAATTTTTTTAAATTCAAAATTAGCCAAAGGTGGAAATTTTCAGGAAAAACTGAAACTTTCCAGCATTATTAAAACAGAATATTATTTTTTTTTAAATTGTTCGAACAATTATTTATATTAAATTTACTTAATTATTGTCTCGTAAATTTTATTCAGAATAGTCCCAAAATAACCCCATAAGTAAAAACTTGTTTTTATCTAGTTTCCAGCGCTAGTTTTGATTTTTTACGGTTTTTTGACTACTTTTGACTGATAATTATATGTTTACATGAATTTTTTAAAACTTTTTTTTATTGTTCCTAACTATTTCCTATATATTCGATTCAGAAATTCACGGTTTTTTAATTTTCAAACTTCTCATCATTTTTTTGGTAAAAAAAAGAAATAATTAATTCAATAATAGTTTGAACAATTTAAAATTTTTTTAAATAATATTCTTTCAGAATCATGCTAGAAAGTTGCACATTTTTAAAGAATTTTACATTTTTTGTCCACTTTTGAATTATATTGTGGTAATGAATAATTGATGTCAACAAAGATAGTTGTTTAAAAAATTGATTTTTATTTTGAATAATATTCTCTTTGATTAATGCTGTATAGTTGCGCTTTTTTTCTGAAATTTTTCACTTTTCACCAATTCTATTTAGAGCGAGGTCAGTATTAATGTAATTCAACAAACATAATTGTTTAAACAAATAATCATTGTTTATAACTGATATCTCCGGTAGTAATGCTACAGTTGTGGTTTTTCCGAGGTTTTGTCCAAAATATTGAACTTTTTTCCACATTTCGCTTAGACTGAGTTAATTATCATTTAAATTTCCCAAACGTAATTGTTTAAACAAATGATTATTATTCATAATTATCTTCTCCTATATTCATGCTAGATTGTTGCGGTTTTTCGGAAATTTTCAGCTTTTCTTTGACTTTTTGGTTAGCAACAAATATAATGAATATTAATTTTAATTTGGACAAAAAGGCTCTCAGTAACGACACCAAGAAAAATTTACGTCCAATATGATCTATATAGAAAGTTCAAAATTAGAACAGAGTTATCAAGGTGATATTTAAAAAGTAATTATTCATTCTTTTTCAGTAGCTAATTGTAAAGAGAATAATTGAATTTCAACTCGATTCACCTACTTTCGACGAGTGAAATAAAATGTTTACAAAAATGTCTTTTTCGTTCTGGGAAATACGTACGGGCGATATGCGAACGCAGGTATACCTGATGTATCGGTACTGAGAATTGTAAACAATTCCATTTAAACAAGCATCTAGGGAACTGCTGTAAATAAAAAAAAATGTATGACACTTTTAGATTTTCCATGCAAAGAATATAATTATTGCAGGTAAACAAACTTATGAATACATAACAAATAAATAGACTTATAAGAAGTCTTGAGCATCTCTTGACTATGTCTCAATTGGGAGATGATTAAAGACTTGGCCAAGATGAATTATTTTTGCTCTGGTTTGAAAGCAAAAGTCATAGTATGTAGTATGGGGTATGCATGGAAATTCGAGAGAAACAAAATGTTCCAATCAATTTTAGACCGCCTTAATGTGGAAGCTCTTTTATGGAGTGCAGATTGCTAATTAGTTTCTTGATCTCAAATCATGATCTCTATAAACGCTGAATTCCAATCGATTCCCAACTCGTCCGCGACTGCCTGTGAAGTATACCCTCGCCATTACACCCAGCGCGTTACCCCTCACTTGCTTTTACCAAGCATATCTCGCCTAGGATTAGAACGCAGGTATACCTGATGTATCGGTACTGAGAATTGTAAACAATTCCACTTAAATAAGAATCTAGGGAACTGCTGTAAATAAGAAAAAATGTACGACACTTTTAGATTTTCCATCCAAAGAATGTAATTATTGCAGGTGAACAAATTTATGACTACATAAAAAATAAATAGACTTATAAGACGTCTTGAGCATCTTTGGACTATGTCCTAATTGGGGGGTAATTGTCGACCTGGCCAAGATGAATTATTTTTGCTCTGGTTTGAAAACAAAAGTTATAGTATGTAGTATGCACGAAAATTTGAGAAAAAAAAGGTTCCAATCCATTTTCAGACCATACTAATGTGGAAGCTCCCTTATGTGGTGCAGACTGCTAATTAGTTTGTAGATATCAAATCATGAGTCTGATTTCATATTGGTATATGTATGAGAGATATAGTTGGTGTCTCCGAGACTTTATAGATAGCAGTTTAGTATTATTTGCTTCGGTTAAAGCAAGCTCGATTCCCTGCAATATAGGAAGGAGCAACCTTGTAAGCGATCTTCTTCGTTAAGTACCCAAACCCATTCTCGTAATGAGTCGGAGCTTAATAGCGGCTTACAATTTTCCATGCAGCTCACGTTGTCTGAATACCTCGATCATCCCTCACATTATCGTGTTTTCGCCGGGAATAATTACGAGGGTGCTCAGCTTATAGATACGGTAATTAAACTCACGGTGTCCCACGCCGAATCATTCCAAATTATTCCGGAATCTGTATCCGAACCAACCCAAATCAATCCTATTTAATCTGAACTTCCAATTCGAACCAATCCGAACTATATTTCCAATCCAAATAAATCCGAATCAATCCGAATCAATCCGAACTCGGATTGACCTAAACCGATTTTCAATCCGAACTCGGATTGACCTAAACCGATTTTCAATCCGAATCAATCCCAACTCAGATTGACCTAAACCGATTTTCAATTTGAATCAATCCGATCACCGTTCGACCTAAACCGATTTTTAATCCGAATCAATCCGAACTCGGATTGACCTAAGCCGATTTTCAATCCGAATGAATCCGGGTTCGGATTGAATTGGATTCATTCGGATCGAAAATCGGTTAAGGTCAATTCAAGTTCGGATTCATTCGGATTAAAAATTTGGTTCGGATTAGATCGGATTGAGTCGGATTAATTTTTAACCGATTTCGATCGAACTAAATTCATAACTGTTTTCGGATTGTTTCCGATTAAATCGGATTGGCTCGGATACAGATTCTGAAATGATTAGGATGACTTCGGATTGATTAGGAATGAATTCCTATCCGAAACTTTCGCTAGAGTATGGGTTGAGAAAGGTTTACTTGTAAAAAAATGTATACTTCCTCTTAAGCTTTTCGATATTCGTGCAAAATGAAAATTCTAAAAATAGGTTGTGAATGGGAAGGTTTGTGCAATGACCATATTTCAACGTCATTCAAGTCGATCGGTGTCTTATTTCCCGCAAGTAAAAAAAACGTCCGTGGACAAATTGATTTTCAGAAGACAATTCTTATTCGATTTTAACTCCTTTTTTTTAATAAAGGCTGATGAAATTTCGCGTCGAGCTGTCATGGCCAATTTCAAAATTTTTGTTTATTTTGTTGTTCATTCAACAACAAAATTGAAAACAAAAATTGTTTTGACCTTTGAAGTATACAATTTTTTAAAAAAATGCTTTGATTCAATAAAAAATACCTAGAAAATTGAAAGCATCTATGCAAAAAAGATGTCCGATAGCAATGCAAATGTTGAAAAATGTATTGAATTTGTTATAAACAAATACGTGAATGACAGTTGTTTCGTTGGGATCAACGGCGATTTGTCACTTGATTCGGACTAAATCCGAACAATTTATAGACAAAAAGGGGTTTTCAGTTGAATTAATAAAAGTTACTAAATAATTTGTTATCTTGAAAGCAATTTTTATGAATAGATATTCATATCAGGCATTTTGGATGGAATAAATAAAGTCTTTTCTATGGAATCGATCATATATCACTTGGAAATAAAACCTCAGTATCATATTTGGTCACTAAATAAAAGTTAATAATTATTTAAACTACCTTATTAACAAATGCACTATTTGGCTATTTTTGGAGGTACAGACTCAATTCATCCTATGCAATTATTTGTAAATAACTAACTTCTAAATTTTTAAGAAGATTTCAATGACAGTAAACAATTTAATATTGTAAATAACAATTTTTCACACAAATTTTTATCATATTATGTATTTATATATAAAAAACCGCTTTTTCACGAAACCGACAGCCACTTATTTAGCAGTGATCTTTTCATATGAATCGATAACATTTGATAATGGTTTAACCAAACTTAATTAACAAATGCATTATTTGGCTATTTTTCAGCATTTAAACTTGTTTTTTTTGTGTGTAATCAACTGTTAATAACACATTTTATTAACTTTTTTTAATTGTTCGATAACGGTCCACTATTTTTATTTTTATTTACAATTTAATTAATGTAGTCATATGCGGTATATAGTATTTATTGAATTTTCAATAAATCATCCATTTTTGTCAACTTCTGGTGAGGAATTATTGCTAAGTAATTTTAATTATATTCCACAAGAAAAAAAGTGTTTGTTTACAAATGTTTTAGCGGAGAAAATTTTTTTTTACTACATTGGTAATAACAATGAAAATAGTGGATTGATAACAAACTATACAAAAAATTAAAAAACGTTTTATGAACACTTGATTACACACAAAAAACAACTTTAAATGTTGAAAAATATCCAAATAATGCATTTGATAATGAAATTTGGTTAAACAATCATCAGATCGTATTGCTTTATAGCAAAAACTCATTGCTAAATAACTGGTTGTTAATTCCGCGAAAAAAGCGGAATTATATTTCTAAATACATAAAATGATAAAAATTAGTCGAAACAATTGTTGTTTACAATAATAAATTGTTTACTGTAATCAGAATGTTCTTAAAATTTTAGATTTGAGTTCAGTTGGAAACTTTATGACAATCCCAGCAACATTCATATCGAATTGATAAATTTTATAATTTTTTTTCAAACAAACCTAATATACAAATGTATTATTCAGGCATTAGTCGACAGAAAAATTCGTTTATTTCGATGTCAACCTTTTTATTTAGGATCTTCATGATAATTTCAGCAGAATTTAGAATTTTAATTAGGATGTTCATAATAAATTCAGCAACATTCATGATTAGTTGATAAATTCTATGATTTTTTCAAACAAATTTAACAAACAAATGCATTATTCGGGCATCTGTGGACGGAAAAATTCATTTTTTTCTATGTCAGTCTTTTTAATTGGGAACTTAATGATAATTTCATTAACATTCATACTTAGATGATAAATTCAATAATGTTTTGAACATTTAAACAAATCTAATAAACATATGCCATATGTGAGTATTTGTCGACGAAAAAGTTTCTTTTTTCTAATCTCAGTCCATTCAATTTAAGTTTCTCCGAATTTTTCCGTCGATAGATACACCAATAACGCATTTGTTCATTAAATTTGTTTGAAAAATGGTAAAATTGATAAAAAAATGATGAATTATGCTGAAATTATAATGAAGTTCCTAATTGAAAAAGTTATAATAACAAAAAAACTAATTTTCTGTTGAAATATGACCGTATAATGCATTTGTTTATTGAATTTGTTTGAAAAAATCAATACATTATTCAAAAAATTATGAATTTCTCTAAAATGAACATTAAGTTCCTAATGAAAAAATTGAAATTGAAAAAAACGAATGTTTCTGTCGAAAAATGCCTGATTAATGGATTTTTTTATTAAATTTGTTTCTAATGTAAACAATTATAATCTTGAGAGAAATTTTTTTATTATAACATTGTCTCCATTCACATTCCTTGTAGTATAACTCTAAAAAAAGTAAAATGGTGGATAATCGTATAAAACATTCTTTCAATAAATGATTTGTTTATAAATTTTTGTTTTGTTTATTATATAATTCAGGAACATCTTCAGCTTATGATATTTACTTTATTGGTTAAGGATTTGCCGATTTATTTAAAAATTATTTGAAAATTGAAATAATTGGTTGAGAACTTAACTATTTTGTCAAAAGTTCAATTATTTTGTTAAAACTTCAACTATAACATTTTTGGTTAGAAATTTATTCCTAATGAGTTGAAAATTAAACAATTTGGTAAAAAATGCATGTATTTTGCTAAAAACTATTTTTTTTCTAACTGAAAATTAAACTATTTCATTTTAAGTTGAAAATTCAACTATTTGGTTAAAATTTCATGTGTTTTGTTGAAAATTCATCTTTTATTCCAAAAAATTAATATTCTCAGTTAGAAATTCATACTTTTTATTGAAAATTCATTGAAGGTAAATTTTTTTTCTGTCAGTTAGAAATTCAACTATTAGCTTTAAAATTTATATATTTTGTTAAAAATTCGATATTTTGGTAGAAAAATAATCTTGTTTGTTGAAAATTCATCCTTTTGGTTAAAGATTTAACTATTCGGCTAGAAGATCATCTTTTTCGATTTAAAATAATTTTTTTTCTTGAAAATCCATGTTTCAAATCAGAAAATTCACGTATTTGTTGAAAATTCATCGGTCCTTTATTACATTTTTGGTTCAAATTTTATTCTTTATAAGTTAATAAAAAAATAAATTTGAAAAAAATATATTTAAACATAAAACATGTTAATTAAAGTTACAAAAAAAGTATAATTGAAAAAACAGTTCAATAATGCAACACATAATTTAATAATTGATTGAAAAATATATTAGAAGATAATTCAAAAAATAACTGAATAATTTAAAAAAATATATAATTGAAAAATTAAGAAATACAACAAATAAAAAATAATTTATTACAAAAAGACAACTAGAAAAATTTAAATCTTTTTTTAATTCCTGGTCTAAGTGGTTTTTCACAATCACATAAATAAAAAAATATTCTTAAAAATACTCCTAATAAAACAAGTTATAATCATGAAAAAATTGAAAAAAATTGTAAATAATTCATCTGAAAACTGCCGGACTTTTACGATACCATTAAAGAAGCAATTTCAATGCAAAACGAATATTTAAATAATTAACTATGCAAAAAAAAATAAAATACCAATAACAAATTTTCCAAATTGAAAAAATGTAACCACACCGGGGACGTTTTCTCCTGCTGTCCCTTTTCTATAGCTTCTTTGCAAACGTCCCCGGTGTGGTTACATTTTTTCAATTGGGAAAATTTTTGATTGGTTGACAAAAATAATTTTTAACCAAATAGTTGATTTTTCCAACTAAAAGATTAATTTTCTACCTAAAAAGACCAATTTTCAAAAAATACATGCATTTTAAACTGAAAACGAACAATTTTAAACCAAGCGAATGAATCTTTATTCAAGAAGATAAAGTTTCAACTAATGAGACTACTTTTTTACCAAAAAAGATAAATTTTTAACAAAATTGTGTATTTTTCCCCTAAAACAGATACATTTGGAACTTCTAACAAAATAGTTTCATTTTCTGTGAAAATATTAATTTCCAACCAATAAAATGAAGTATTGATCAAATAATTAAATTTTCAACCAAACAGGTGGATTTTCAACCATGAAGATCAAATTTTAATGAAAAAAGATGAATTTTCGACCAAAAATTGAATAGGTTAGTTTTCAGTAAATAAATTGATTTTCAACTTGGAGAAAAGCAACTCATTTTCAATCAAAGAAATAAATTTTCAACCGAAGAGATATTTTTTTGACGAATACGATTAATTTTATACCAATGCAGATTAATTTTCAACCGAAGAAGATGCATTTTAAGCGAAACATGGAGTACATAAATTTTCACTTAAAAAATTAATTTTCAACAATAAAACATTAGGTTTCAACGAAAAATTTGTAACGAAAAAAAGAGGAATCGTCGACGAAAAATGTAACAGTTGATACTTCAACTAAAAAATATTTTGATTTTAATCCAAAAACAGTTGAATCCAACCAAAACAAGACGAAATTTCAACCATGATAGTTAAATGCTCAAGCAAAAGGGATTAATTTTCAACCAAAAAGTTGCGATTTTTAACCAAAGAAGATGAAACTTCTGCTAAAACAGATGAACTTTAATTCGAAAGAGACGAATTTTCAAACAAAACTGATGAGCTTTTAATGAAAAGGAATAACTTTTAAACAAAGTTGTTTTGAATTTTCAGAATAATATTAAAATTAACTTCAACTTCAGTTTATCGAAAATTCCCTGACATTTTCTGAATTTCTTGAATTTCCTGACCTGTAAAAACTCTTATATTTACTTTAAGGCAGCAAGTTACCAATATTCACAGTAATTTCGAGAAATATAAAGATCTATTTCCTGCAATATGTTTATTTAAGCATTTCTAACAACATTTTTCTTTCTCGATTTAATAATAATTTATGACTGATTGCTTCAATAAAATGCATAGGCACATGACCAAAATATAGAGTACATGTATGATTAAAAATTTTTATTAGCATTAACTTCAAAAATGTTCATGCATTGCTTTATACTTTAATTTTTGTACAAGTGTTTTGAGAAGCCTTCTTGCGATACTGATTCCAGAATAACTCAGGGTAACTTAAAATGCCTTGGCTTAGAAACCTTATGTAGCTTTGTACGTATATAAAAATTTCTACAAGTTCAAATACAGTTAAACCCGGATTTAGTGATCTTCGATTCAGTATTTCCGAGAATCGATCGAGAATTAATCTACTTCAGGCATTGGGAGTCCCAAGCTCCAACTGTTAAGTGTGATGTGAGAATTGAGAAAACTGTGTTTTTCGTGGAAAGTTATTCCAATATTTATAAAATTCAGTGATTTTCTGTTAAATAACTACTTCGTATGTTTGGTTTTAAAACTGCGTTATGCGCATTATGCGCTACGCAAAGGTGCGTGCTTCCCGCTTGAAATGTTTTTTTACGAAGTGTTTTGCTTACGCATACATAGTTGCAAAATATTGATGTGCTTTCGGATGCTGCTGTATTTGAATGGTTTGATTAAGCCAGCGACATAGTATCTGGACTGATTATTCAATATAAAGCTTTCATTTTAAACGAGATGCTCATAGGATCAAAAACGTTTGAAGTACGTAAGCAGGAATCACATTTATTTTAACGTGTAACAGCAAACATTCTTTCCCATTTCCGTTGAACATTTAGTTTACCCTTGTCTCCTTATTAGAAGAACAATTTTTCGGAAACGGTTCAGACGCCCCTGACTATTTACATTCAGTGAGCCTGAATGTAATGTCACCGTCTGTCCCAAAACCGACACTAAATCTAGGTTTGACTGTATTTTCGGGCGAGCATTTAGCTACAGGTAAGTTTAGGATCAACTCACAGAACGTGATCAGGGCAAATGAATCGGTAATCGGTCAAGTAGGGTAAACGCGAGGTGGGCCCTCTCAACTGAGGTAAACTTTCCGTGGTGAGTCACAGATGTCTCTGGCGGACTCCACTGGAGGCAGCACGTTACAGGCATGTAACCACGAAAAGTTTGCCTCAATTGAGAGTAATCACTAATCAGCTGACTCAACTTTTTTCTATGCTTTAGGTCGTCCTCAGAGAAAATTGAGAGTACAAAATGTTGCAGGTAATCAATCAAGCAGAGTGAACGTGGGACGGGTACTCAAAACGAAGGTAAACTTGCCGTCGGGAATCGAAAATATCTGCAACAGTCGCCACTAGAGGCAACACGTCACAGACCTGTAACCGCGGAAAGTTTACCTCAGTTGTGAGTAATCAGCTGACTATTACCTTGATCGAAGATTACCTGCAACGTTTCGTACCCCCAGTTTTTCTGTGCCGGCTAGGAAGCATTTACTGGTTTCCTTTTTGATCTTAAAATTTTATTTTGAAAACTAGTTTTTTCTTTATATTCTGCGCAAGTTTGATCGAACAGTGGGTCTAGAACTAATACTGCTGCACGTGCATGCAAGAGCAACGAGCGTGCAATCCATGTGCGGGGATCGACCTAGATGCCTGGATAGTATGAGAGCGTTTGTGTGGACACGACAAACGCTCCAACGCCCTCGCACTTGTGCGAGTGACCGCGATTTACGCTCCGGTCCTGTCACATAGATTTAGGTTGAATTTCATCGAACGATAAAGCAGTTCATGCCAACGACATAGTCCAGCTTCATCTCGAGGATTTGTCTGTTGTAAAATAGTGCGGATCTGAGTACTAAATTTATTATTTCATCTGATATTTAATCCTGATGTTCATAATCTGTAGAGCATGCTGTATTACTGCTGAAAAGCTTTACTGGAAAAAATTAGACAAATTAGGCACCGTGAGGCTACAAAAAAAGCTTTTGCAACTCTTCTCTCTCCTATCCTTTCCTGTTCTGTCCTGTTCTATCCGATCAAACTCTATCCTATCAGATATAGTATTTTGTTCTCCCTGTACTGCCCCCCTTTACTTCACATCACCTTCCGTCACTTACACTCCCTTTTTCCAATCCTATTCACGTAAATTCAACACCCCTCACTTACCACCCCTTACCTACATCTCTCCTCAACTTCATTTCCATCTCCTGGAAAAAGTGCAACTGATGGACGGACGGGTGGATACCTGACCGAAACGATGAAAGCTTCTGCCCTGGGCTACGCGATTCTAAAAATTAAACTGGTACTTCCTTCGTCAAAAGGAAAAAAAATAATATGGAAATTATTCAAGAAAGACAGAAAGAATAAAGTTGGAGAGAAGAGATTTTTTCTCGCAGCTACATGGCTTGAACGACTGGTTTGCTGCTCAGTCTCAATTTTGGACTAGAGGGTTGCAGTTTTAACGGATCTACTTTTGAGCAGTTCTTGTTCAGTTACAAGAGTTGCAGTTGTTGGGGTTGCAGCTATAAGCGGTACAGCTGGTGAGGGGTTTGGTTTGTAAGAGGTGCACTTATGACGGTGGCAGTTGTAGGGGGTGAGGTTGACAGGGTTGAAGTTTCAAGGGTTGTACTTTTAAGGGCAGCCGTATTAAGGGTCTTAGTCATAAGGTGAGAGATTTTAAGATGGACAGTTCTTTTTCAGTTGAAAGAGGTGCAGTTGGTAAGGGGTTTGGTTTCGAAAGGGTGCAGTTGTAACGATGGCAGTTGTAGCGAGTGCTCTCGACGGGGTTGTCGTTATAAGAACTTAATTTTTAAGTTTTGTTCTTTTAAGGGCTGCAGTATTAAGGATTTTTGTCATAAGGTGATCAGTTGTAAGAGGTGCAGTTCTTGTTCAGATGAAAGTGTAACAGTTGTTAGGATTGCAGTTATAAGCGTCGCAGTTTGTAAGGGGTTTGGTATTTGTAAGGGGTGCAGTTGTAACGACGTCAGTTATTGGGGCTGTTGTTGACAGGGTTGCAGAGATGCGAGGGGCAATATCGGAAAGTTTACGTTTGTGAGGGTTGCAATTGTCACGGATGCAGTTATAAGCTGCGCAGTTTGTAAGGGGTGCAGTTTGTAAGTCGTATGGTTGTGCCGGTGACAGTTTTAGGCGGTACTGTTGTAAGGGTAGCTATTGTATGGGTTTCAAATGTAAGAGTTTCTCTTGTAAGGTGTGCAATGAGTAAGGGGAACTGTTTTATATGTGTTCACTTGTAACGGTTGCAGTATTAAGGTGAACAGTTCTGGTTCCGTTGTAAGGGATGCAGTTGTGAGGAATGCAGTTGTAAGCGTACTGTTTGTAAAAGATGCAATTTGTAAGATATGCAGTTGCAAGGATTACAGTTGTGAGGGTTGCATTTGCAAATATTGCAGTTGTAAGGATTGTTGTTTTAAGGCTCGCAGTTTTCAGGATTGCTGTTTTAAGCATTGCAGCTGGAAGGGTTGCATTTTTAAGGATTGCTGTTTTAAGGGTTGCTCTTTTAAGCGTCGCAGTTGTAAGGGTAGCTGTTTTTGAAAGATTTAATTTGTAAAATGTGCGGTTGTAAGGTTTACAGTTGTAAGGGTTGCATTTACAAGGATTGCAGTTGTAAGATTGTTATTTTAAGGGTTGCAGTTGTAAGTATTGCTGTTTTGAGGATTGCAGCCGTGAGGGTTGCATTTTTAAGGATTGCGGTTTTGGGATTGCTGTTTTCAGGATTGCTGTTTTAAGGGTTGCTGTTTCAAAGGTTGCAGTTGTAATGAATGTAAACTTGATGGTTGTACTAATGTCACATGCCGATTTGAAAGAGTAAATAATGATACAAATGGCAACTCAAAATAATAGAGATTGGCGCGAACAAATTAATGGCAATAGACTTTTGGTAAAATGGACACTAGGAAAAGTAAAATTTGAGGAATATTCATGTTCCTCTTTTTCGATCATTGTTATCATTATATCGAGTTGCCAGTTTATGAGATATTTTCGAATTTCAATCAAAATTATCTTATATTATGTAATGATTCTTTATATCTTGAAGACAATTGATAAATAATTGAATGTGATATTTTTAATATTAATTCAAGAAAGAGGACGGGGTAGAGGAGATTGGCAAGGCTAGATGCCGAAATATATTGACAAAGTGATAGAGGAGAATTAAAGTATAAAGAGACTATTGATAACAAGGATGGAGGAAACATACTTCAAAACAATATGATACAGAAAAATATTGTCAGGAAATCGTCAAAAACGTAGCTATCTGTAAATTCTTATTCACACGGACATGGAAAAATATTTTCGTGAATAGACGAGAGATAAAATGGATAGAGAAGAGGAATAGAAATTATTAGAAAGGAGAGTCTGAAAATTGTAATACGACTGGAAAGGATAACTTTGCAATATTATTGAAAAAGTGATAGAAAAAGATTTATGTGAATTGATGATGAAAAGACGTGGATAGAGGAAGGAGAATTGAAAAATATAGAAGGGAAATTAGGAGGTAGTTAAAAATGATAGCTTCAGAATACATTACCAAAGAGATAGAAATGGATTGATGTAAATAGACGAGGAATTGAATGGATTGGAGAAGTGTGGATTGAGAAAGTTTAGCGAAAAACTATATTGACAAAGTGCTAAAGATTGACGTGAATAGATTAAGAATAGACTGAAATAGAAAAGGAAGAATCGTAATAGATAGACAGAGAATTCTGAATAAATTTGGGACGATAGCTTTAAGAAAGCCATTATTGACAAAGAGATGAAGAAATATCAATATTATCAGACGAGGGATATACTGTGAGATAAGAGAAGGATTGCGAAAAGCAGGATTGAAAAAGTTAGTGACAGATTGGAGATGGAATTAAAAAAGAAACCTATCTGAAAAGTTTTATTGACAAATGTAGAAAAAGATTGATGTGAATAGAAAAGAGATAGACTGGGATTAAAAAAAGGAATAGAAATGGTTGGAAAAATGGTCGGAGAATTGTAACAGGATTGAAAAAGATAGCTGCAACATTTTATTGAAAGAAGAGATAGAAAAAGATTGATGTAAATAGATAAGAGATAGACTGGGATAGACGAGAGGAATATAAAGAATTGGAAAAGAGAGTCAGAAAACTAGTAATTTGATTAAAAAGGACTGCTTCAAAATTCCATTGAAAATGGGATAGTAAAATATTGAAGGGAATTGATGAGGAAGAGACTAGGATGGAGAAACGAGAATTGAAAGACATAATCAGGAAATTTCCAGCAGGCAATTACTGCTCACAAATGAAAATCTAACAAGCTATCAGAAAAACTGAAAGAATAAAATAACCATAACAATAATCCCCTTTTCACAGAATATGAATACGAGAAAATCCAATCATCTTGCTTACTCTAAATTGAACCCAATTTCCACGGAACTAGCGATCCGTGAAAATACAATGTTTTAATAAAAAAATTTCCACTTGAATAATTCTCATATTGAAAAAATGCTTAGCCTATTTGTTGATAAAATCTGCTCGAGCATACGCGTTTTAATTATTTAAAACAAAAAGCACACCGCTTCTGGTGATAAACTCAGCTACTTACGCGATGCATCAAGGCAAAACGAGCTTATCGATTCTTGTCAACGGGCTCAGAATTTTCCTCTATTTCCGACTTTGTCGCTTTCTTTCGTCGTTAACCTAGATGTGTCTTCTGATCAGATTTAATTAAGAGTCTAAATATTTTAATTAATTTCTTAGGAAAAATGACAGAAACCTCAAGGCTGTAAAGAAAAAGTTCCGTTGTGTTAGGTAAAGTTCTCTCCTTTCAAAATTTATTCATGTTATTTAAATTTCAGAATAATGTCCAGTTCAAATAATTCAACGCTCCTTGTTCCTTTTTTACGGAATTGCTATTTTTTCCCTATTCGACTATTATATTGTTCGTTTAGTATGAATCTTTATCGGTTAGAATTCTACTATTTGGTTGAGAATTCGACAACTTTGTTGGAAATTCGTTTTTCAAAGTTAAACATTAGTTTTCTTAACTGAAAATTTAATGAATCCATTTTTGGCTTAAAGTTGATCGTTTTCCGTTGAAACTTCAAATCATTAAATTTTTAATTAGTAGCACAACCACACAGAAAATTAGGATTTCCGACGGACCAAAGTAGTCAATTCTTACGTTTTTTAGATTGCTAAATCTGAATTCAAAGTTCGAATTTCGAAGTTAACACTTATTTTCTTCCTAACATCAAAATTCCCTGACCTCAAAAAAACACTTTTTTCGTACATTTGACAGCCTTAAAATAAATAGGAGTTCCGACGACCAGACTAGTCAATTCGTACGTTTTTTGGGTTACAAAATCCGAATTCGAAGTTAACACTTATTATCTTCCTAATCTCAACATTCCCTAACCACAAAAAACACATATTTCGTACATTTCACAGTCTTAAAAAAGTAGGAGTTTCGACCGCCCAGGCTAGTCAATTCTTACGTCTTTTGGGTCACTGAATCCGAGTTCGAAGTTAGCATTTATTTTCTTCCTAACCTCAAAAAACACTTCTTTCGTACATCTCACAGCTTAAAAAAAATGAGGATTTCCAACGACCAGGCTAGACAATTCTTACGTTCTTTGGGACGCTGAATACGAATTCGAAGTTAGCACTTATTATCTTTCTAACCTCAAAATTCCCTAACCTTAAAAAACACTTTTTTCGTAAATTTCACAGCCTTAAAAAAATTAGGATTCCCGACGGACCAGATAAGTCAATTCCTACGTTTTCTGGGTCACTAAATCTGAATTCGAAGTTTGAATTTTGAAGTTAACACTTATTTTCTTCCTCACCTCAAAAGGCCCTAACCTCAGAAAAAATTATTTTTCACAATTCAGAGCCTAAAAAAAGTAGCAGTTTCGACGACAAGAACAATCAATTCTTACGTTTTTTGGGTTGCTTAATCCGAATTTAGAGTCCGCTTTCGGAATTTAGCAGAATCTAGCCTAATCTAAAAATTTCCTAATCTTAAGAAACAGGCTTTTCGTGCATTTTTTGCGTAATTATTTTTGTGAAATGTTCGAAAAATGTATTTTTGGAATTTAGGAAATTTTGAGGTTAGGAAGAAAACAAAATCTGGCTTCTGAATATCATTATAGTGGTTGACAATTTTGATGTAAATTGATTCTTTTTTTTTGTAGAAAATAAATCTTTTCGATTAAAAATTTAACTGGTAGATTGAAAGTTGAACTCCTACATTGTTAAACATTAATTTTATTAGTACAAAATCCACCTCTTTAGATAAATATTCTTTTTTTTTGTTGAAAATTAATTTTTTTTTTTGTATTTTATTCGAAAATTTGTTTTGTTTTTGGTCGAAAATTAATCTTATTCCTTGGAAATTCAACTACGTGGTTGCAAGTTGAACCACTTTGTGAAAGATTCTTTTTATTAGTGGAACCTGTTTGTTAGAAATTCATGTGTTTTGTTAAAGATTCATCATTTTAGTTGAACATCAAAATATTTTGATGAGAATTTAAATATTTTTTTAAAGATTCAACTATTTTGTTAAAAGTTTAATTATTTTGTTGAAAATTTAGCAATTTCGTTTGAAATTCACCTTTTCAAATGGAAAACTGAAGAAATTTGTTGGATGAAAATTAAGTTTCTGTTTGAAAACTCATATTTTCTGATTGACTGCTTTTAAATTAAAATTAAAATCTTTTTTGGTTGGAATATCAACAACCATATTTTTAGTTGAGAATTAATCTTTTTTATTGAAAATTCAACTACTTGGTTTGAAGTTGAACTTCTTTGTTAGAAATTCTTTTTATTTTGTTCGTAAATATTCATAATTTAGTTAAAAAAAAATTTGTTGGATTTTATTATTTTGTTGAACATTGAACTTTTAAATCAAAAATGTAATTATTTGATTAAAAATTTACTTGTTTTATTAAAAGTTCACCTTTTTGGTCAGAAAATTCCACCTTTTCGCTTGAAAATTCAAAAATTAGGTGGAAAATGTTGTCATCTATTTTGTTTAAAAATTTCAACATTTAGTTAAATATTAATTGTTTGAGGTCGAAAATACAACTATGTTGTTCAAAGAATTCCAGGCATTCAACGAATTGTAAGAACTCAGTGGGTTCAGAAAATTATTAGAATTCAAGAAATTCAGAGAATTGAGAAAATTCAGCGAATTCAAGATATTTAGAGAATTCAAAGAATTCAGAGGATTCAAGGAATTCAGAGAATTCGAGGAATATAGAGAGAATTTAATGAGTTCAGAGAACTCAAGGAACTTAGGGAATTCAAGATATTCAAATAATTTAAGGAAATCACGGAATTCACGGAATTTTGAATGTTCAAATAATTTAAGGAATTCAAAGAATTCAAATAATTTGAGTAATTCTGTGAATTCATGGAATGCAGAGAATTTGAGAAATTCAGGAAATCCAAGGAACTCAGAGAATTTGAGGCATTCATGAAATTCAAGAAATTCAGGCAATTCAAGGAATTCAGAGAAGTCAAGGTTTTAAAGAAATTTCGAGAATTCAAGGCATTTGAAGAATTTGAGGCATCCAATGAATTTGAGTCATCCAAAGAATTCAAGGAATTCAAAGAATTCGAAGAATTCAAGAAATTTAGAGAATTCGAGGAATTCAAAGAATTCAAGCCATTCCAAGAATTCAAGTAATTAAAGGGATTCTTGGAATTCCGCAATTTACAGAAATTCCATGAATTAGAATAATTCAGAGAATTTAAGTAATTCCAGACAGTCCGGGAATTCAAGGAATTTAAGGAATTGGAAAAATTCAGAAAATTGCAGTTTAATTTAATGAAGACTAAAGAATCGGAAAAAGTTTAAAAGCATTCTCGGCAGTTCTGAAATATTGAAAAAATACAAAGAATTGAAAAAAAGTCAATGCGAATTAAAAATATTTGTAAATAATATACTAAGTTATATAATATTATTTCCTAAATCCGTCTGTTGTTTGGCGCGTGAGCGTACTAAAATGTTGAACTAAAAGAGCAGAGTGGTTCTTTTGTACGTACACTTCGAGAGAGCTTTTTTTTTTAACATAGATGTATCGAAATATCTATTCAAATTGGTTATAAGCGAAGCGGTACTTGAAATCAGAACGATATTGGTATCCGGATTGTCCACGGGTTCCTGCAATTATTAAAGCTGTATCTACATGGACGCATGCTCAGCAGGAAACGCCGATTCCGTCTCTTTCCATCCCAGGCGTTCCGCTTGCGAAAGAAAGAGACAGAGTCGAAGATTTCCGCTGAGCGCCTGCTAACAGATTTCCTTTCCTGGAGAGAACAAATGTATATTTTCCAAATTTTGTGATAAAAAATATGAGGAAAAACTATTTAAATCAGAAATTTAAAGAAATAAACATGGTTCATAATAGTATATTGCAATTAAAAGCCATATTCTTTCGCTGAAGTCATTTTGCGCTTTTCTTTATAGAAAGTCTCAAACAAATTATTATAATTAAAATATTGGTTCATTATTCTGATTTACTTTTCAGGTGTCCTGGGTGAGGCATCGAGATATTCATTTACTGACAGTTGGTCGATATACCTACACAAGCGACCAGCGATTCGAAGCCCTTCATTCACCACACTCCGAGGAGTGGACTTTGAGGATACGTTATCCTCAACGCAAAGACTCGGGAATTTACGAGTGCCAAATCTCAACCACTCCTCCCATCGGACATCCGGTCTACCTGACTATAGTCGGTAATATCTTTTTTAAATATTTCAGTTATAAACAATAATGATTTGTTTGAACAATTATTTTTGGCAAACGTCATTAATTATCTAAGTAAAATAGACATATTTTTTCGTATAGGAAATACCTGTTAAACTTCATGGTGCTTGCGGAAAATATAATTTCTTCATCACATTTATTTTGTTGTGATTCATACAAATTTGGGAACCATATGCATGAAAATTACAAACAAAAAAATGTTGGACCACACTACTATTGAAGCTATAGGGATTTACTGATGTTTCAGAACCGGTAACGATAATAGTAGGAGCCCCAGATCTTTTCGTCAACAAAGGGAGCACCATCAACCTAACCTGCCTCGTCAAATTTGCCCCAGAGCCACCACCGTTGATGGTCTGGAGTCATAACAGAGAGGTGAGTGCTTGGCATGTTGGAACGTTCTATTATAACGTCTGTTTGTGTTTCAAGCATTGTGCTTTCATCTGTCAATTTAATTACTTCATTCATTCTAATTCTGCTATAGACGATTGTACGTATTCTGAAGCACGATGCGTACCATAAACAGTATTTAGTTGAGCCATAAGCCTGGAAATACAGAGAAATAGCTTCTCTTGATAGTGGATACAACAGGGATCTCGGAATCGGTTTCCATTTTTTGAAGGAATCGATTCGTCATGCTTGAGGACCGATTACTAGGAATCGATTCCGCTCGTTGGAATCGGTTGCAGAATCGACTGTTGTCGTCGACTTTGACGTAGATTATTTTTTTGTTCATTTTATTTAATTAATTCGATGAAAGTCATCTTTTTGAATGGAAGAATAGAGATTCAATTATTACCATCGATTCCTAAAACGTATTGGGGATGCCGAAGTTTATTAGTCATGCATGAGGACCGAATACTTTTATTAATTAAAATATTATTTCAAAGTGTAGACTCTCGCCATTAATTAGGAAATCCAAGTAGGGATCCCAGAATCGGTTCCATATTTTTGAAGGAATGGATTCGTCATGTTCGAAAACTGATTACTCTGAAACAATCGCACTTGCCGGGATCTGTTTCAGAATCGATTTTCGACGCCGAAGTCGACGTCGATTCTCTTGTCATTAAGTTCATTATATTTCATTATATTTAATTAATTTCTTATAATTAGGGTGTTGGGGAAATCTGTGAAATCGGAATCAAAGATTTGATTCCTATAGTCGATTTCCGGAATGGAGGTTTTCTTTTTGAATGGAATAATCGACAGTCGATTCCTACCGTCAATTACTAAGCCATAGCAGGGATGCCAGAATCTATTCGTCATGTTTAGGGACCAAAAACTTTCAATAATTAAAATCATATTTGAAATACTCGTAGACTTTTGTAGGGGGTCATAGTGTTCGGGGAATCGTTGGAATCGGAGTAGAATAATCGATTACTGCTGTCAAATCTTCGATTCCCGGAGTCGAGGTTCTGTTTTGAATTCGATTTATTCTGTCAATTAGGAAACCCTAGTAGGGATCCCGGCATTGGTTTCAATTTTGTAGAGTAATCGATTTGTCATGCTCGAGAACTGATTACTCTAAAACGATCCCACTTTCCGGAATCGGTTCCAGAATTGATTCTTGACGCCGATTCTCTTGTCATTAAGTTCATTATATATTGTTAATTTCTTATAATTAGGGTGTTCAGGGAATCCGTGAAATCGGACTCGAAGAATCGATTCCTATAGTCGATTTCCGAAAAAGAGGTTCTCTTTTTGAATGGAGGAATCGACAATCTATTCCTATTTTCAATTCCTTAACCCTAGTAAGGATGCAAGAATCTATTCGGCATGTTTGAGGACTGATTACTTCGAATAATGAAAATCATATTTCTAATAATCGCGGACTTTTGTAAGGGTTCAGAGTATCCATGCATCTTTGGAATCGGAATAGAACAATCAATTATTACCGTCAAATCTTCGATTTCCGGAGTCAAAGCTCTCTTTTAGAGTCGATTCTTACGGTTATTTATAAAATTAGTTCAACTAGATGACCCTAGTAAGGATCCCGGAATCGGTTTTAATTTTGTGAAGGAATCGATTTGTCATGCTCCAGAACTGATTACTCTGAAACTTTTTCACTTTTCGCGATCGATTCCAGAATCGATTCTTGACGCCGAAATCGACGTCGATTCTCTCTTCATAAATTTGATAATATTGCATTAATTCTTAATAATTAGGGTGTTGGGGGAATCGGTAAAATCTGACATGAAGAATCGATTCCTCTATTCGGTTTCCGAAAAAGAGGTTCTCTTTTTCAATGGAGGAATCGACAATCGATTCTTATGGTCAATTCCTAAACCCCAGTAAGGATGCCGGAATCTATACGTCATGTTTGAAGATCGATTTCTTTCAATAATTGAAATCATATTTCAAATAATTGCGGACTTTAGTGAGGGGTCATAGTTTCCGGGGAATCTTTGGAATTGGAATAGAATAATCGATAAGTACCGTCAATCCTTCGATTCCCGGAGTCAAAGTTTTTTTTTAGAATCGATTCTTACCGTTAATTAGGAAACACTAGTAGTGATTCCGGTGTCGGTATGTATTTTTTGGAGGAATCGAACATCGAATTGTCATGCTGGAGAACTGATTACTCTGAAACGATCTCACTTGCCAGGATCGGTTTCAGAATCGATTCTTTTCGCCAAAATCGGCGTCGATTTTCTTTTAATTAATTTGATTATCTTTCATTGATGTTCATTAATAGTCATTAATTTTCAATAATGCCTAAATCCTACTAGGGTTGCCGGAATCTATTTGTTATATTTGTGGACCGATTACTGTCGAAAATTCAAATCATATTTCTAATAATCGCAGACTTTTGTAAGGGGTCAGAGTGTTCAGGGAATCTTTGGAATCGAAATAGAATAATCGATTACTACTGTCAAATCTTCGATTCTCGGAGTCGAAGTTCTCTTTAACAGTCGATTCTGACCGTCAATTAGGAGACCCTAGTAAGGATACCGAAATCGGTTTTAATTTTGTGGAGGAATCGATTTCTATAGTCGATTTCCGGAAAGGAGGTTCTCCTTTTGAATGAAAGAATCGATAATCGATTCTTATCATCAATTTCTATACCCTAGTAAGGATTCCAGAATCTATTCGTCACGTTTGAGGAACGATTCCTTTCAATAATGAAAATCATATTTCAAGTAATGACGGATTTTTGTAAGGGATCAGAGTGTAAGGGGAATCTTTGGAATCGGAATATAGGAATCGATTACTACCATAAAATCTCCGTATAATAAAATCAAGGTACTCTTTTAGAATAGAATCTCTCAGTCGGCGTCGATTCTCTTTTCATAAATTTGATTATATTTCATTCATTCTTAATAATTATGGTGTTGGGGGAATCAATGAATACAAACCGATTACTTACAATGATTGGAATAATATTTCAAATAATCGCAGACTTTTGTAAGGGGTTAGAGTGTCGGGGGAGTCGTTGGAATTGGAATATACGAATTGATTACTACCCTCAAATGTTTGATTCTTGGATTCAAAGTCTATTCTCTGTTCATTATTTTGATTTCATTTAGTTAATTATCATAATTATTCAACATATTTTAATACGTGAAATCAAATTTCTAATAATCGTGGGCCTTTGTAAGGGACCAGGAATTTCCGCAATCGAGGAACTCACTTGGACACAAAGTGTTGACAATTTATTCGTTATCACCGACCCAAATCTGAAAGTAATATGTTACAGAGATCAATATACAAATTATCGTTTTGATTGGAGATTACGCCACCAACAATAGATCAATCTACGAGTATATACCATCAGTCAACCCCGGATCTATTTATACAATTTTGCTCATGATTTGTTTATAATAATAATAAATTTAATTTTTCAATCATAGAATATTACTTGAAATTTAACTGGAGACAAAAATTCCCACTAAATATCGATAATACTTTTACAATATTTTTATATTGTTTATAGCAATAGAAATATCAATAAAAAATCATTTATTTAGAATTAACTATCAATTTCAGTTTTGCGATTTTTTAACAATTGCACATTAATATCATTCCTTTTTGAAATCTCTCATGTGATAATTGCATATGTATCTTTAAATTAACATTTCTTTCAACTTTTATGTTCAAACAAAATCATGCATTTTTAATGGGCGAGAAGTTTTTGACAAAGTTTGAGCCGGAATCGTATTTTGAATATTTTTTCATCTCATTGACCGTCAATGTAGAGCGCAATGTACTTTTTTCGTTCAAACAGGTCAGATCCTTCAATTTTAGTCAATTCTTCAATTTTTTGTAAAATTAAAATGCAATCAAGTTTTAATAGCCTCCAGCTGGGAAATTCTGTTTTCTCAGTTTGTTTATTCACAACATTTTCATACTTTAAGTGAAAATTTTGTAAATAAATAAATGGAGAAGACAAAAGTTCTAAGTCAGAGGCTCTTCAGAATTAAATGCAGTTCAATTCAAATAAAGTGAATATTGGATCAAAACTGAAGGCTCTAGAATTTATTAAACGAGGAAAGGGGGTTTCCTCCTACTACGAGTCGGACAGTAGAGTAACCAACGTTTTGCCACGACAGGCTTGCACTACTTATCGAATGTGCTTCTCGCAGGTCTTAGTGATACACAGAGCAAATATTTTTTTAAAGATTAAAATTAAATCTAACTTCTTATAAACACGAATCAACACCTTCCTCATCCACTACTTTCCACTCTTCTTGCTTCCCCAGATAGCACTTTCCTTCCCCAGAAATCACTTCCCCTCTCCTAATCGCCCACATGTATAACCATTCCTCCTACATCCCTTACTCTCATTTCCCGTAATTTTTACTTTCTCTATTTCTCTTTCTCTTATTTCTCTCCACTTCTCCTACTTGGCCACTCCTCATTTCGCACACGTCCCCTAGTTCCCAGCCTCTCATTTTCCCTTGCTCCATCTACTCCCCATCATATCGATTAACTTTCATTGTTCCCTCTCTTCTTCCACTTTCTCTTGTTCTTCGTCCATTATTTCCCCACCTACAGGCCCTCCCCTCAGTTGATCTCACTTCGCCTAGTTGCCTTCTCTCACTTCCCTTCATTAGAAGAAAGTACGATAAGGGGACGGATGAACAGAATTCTATCAAGACGTTAATTAAGTTGTTGAAACCTCCCCTCATCCCCTCACCCTCATCCTCTCCTCCTCTCTACCCTTTCCTGTCCTGCCCTATTCGATGCAATGCCTATCCTTCCGATCGTATCCTATTTCATCTTCTCCTTTCCTCCAACCCTGTATTTGACAACCTCTCTCCTGGTTCTTTCACTTATTTCCCATCTCATATTTTCCATCTCCCCTCCCGTGTGCCCCCTCTCCTCTCCTACTTCCCCTACGACCACTTCCTGCTTCTACACCACATCTTCCGCCTCTTCCCATTTCCCAATCCTCACTTCCCCTCCCTGACAAAATTATGATAGACGAACAGACTGACACCCGAACAAAACTATAAAGGTTTCTGCCAGGGGGAGCACACCCTAAACATAGGAAGAAAAGGGAAAGAGTCAAACAAAAACAACCTCTCAAACTTTTATCATTCCTTTTCCTGTTTTATAATTGTAGAAAAGTGATAAACAATAACTTAACTTCAAAGAGTAAAAAGCTTTAATATTCATAATAAAAAAAAAAAACTATTTTATTATAACTAATTTCATCAATAACACTTCCTAAACAATAATTTTAAGTCTATAAAGCAAAGGAATTAATTTTACTTATTCCAAAATAAGATCGATAGTTTTTTACATCAAATAATCAAAAAATTTGAAGACTATCAAAAAGTGATTTAAAAAACTCGAACAAAGTTGAGTGCAAAAACTCTTTGATAACCTTGATGACAAACCATTTTGGTATATGCAAAAACCTTCATTAAACACACCGTTTCCAATTTATCAAACATTTTCTTAAATTTGAGTTTCACCTATTCCAAACAGGGCTCGATACTTTATTTTCGTCTCTACTATAAAATACTTCAGAATCAATAGCAAAAACTATTCTGTAAAAAAAAATCGAGTGCAAGAACTTTCAGGTTGAAACTTATTGAGGCTCACCGTATACACCGAACTCTCGGTTTCAGTCTTCTTTCGGGGCGCAGTACCCCGACTCACATGTATTTTTCTGGCCACATATTTGGTGCGCTAACAGAGCCATCTTCAGTTGTCCCGGATAATGAGATTAGGCTATGACGTCTCATACTAACCTCAAAATCATCTCTAATTATTGTCTTGTATTATGGTTGATGATTTACATTATTGTTCAGTATTTTTCGCTTTTTTTAAATGTGTGTCGGTGTAAAGTCCTTGAAAGGTATTAAGTGATACAAATATATCAAGTGACGCAATTTAGATGTGAGTATAAAATGATTCAATTACATTGCTGTAGGTCATTTTTGAATTGTAATTTTCAATGGAAAACTTTGTAGGTTATTCTGCCGGCTTGCTTTGCATGTTTACTAAGTTTACTAATATATAACTCATAATTTACTCTAATATTTTAGCATGCTAAAATGGCTGATTTTAGAATGGTTTGCCGAAATCGGTATTCTCGAGAGATTTTAGTATACTAATTCCGATTGGCATGCCTAAATTCAAGACCACTTTGAATGGAGTGGGTCTATACCACTCTACACGAGAAATAGCATACTAAAAGCGGACGGAAAGTGATGCATAATTGTAAAAATAACGTCAAAACTAAATACATATGATGCATGACAAGTGACAGTTGTGAATATGAAACATTAACTAACCTCTAAATCAAATACATCACAAAACACGTATCTACCTCATATGGTAGAAAAAGAGGTTTGGAAGCCATAGTTTCAACTTCGATCGCACCTAGTCGTCTGTCTCACGTGGTAGAAAGAGAGATCCGTTCGACTCAAGGCATCGGAGTCCCACCACTGGGCCGGTGATGGCCTTTTGCGGTGTCTACGAACGTCAACGATGAACGTAAGCAGTACCACTTACTTCTGTACTCAGCATTTTATTGGTCAATCCCCCGATCCCACTCAAAAATTGATGTCGGCAACGTCGCATTATAAATGGTACACCATTTTCGTTTAGAGCGGTCAGGAACCAATCTCGAGTATACCGAAATCGCTCGAAAAAGTTTAGTACACCAAACAACCGCTCTAAAATTTTGGCATGCTCTCAAGTAAATTGTATGGATATGATTAATGAAATTATACTGAACCGTTTCAATACGTTATCACGCTCGAAGCGCGAGAAGCAACAGTCGCGCGCCCTAGGCGCGCTCAACCTTGTGAGCCGCGCACCAAGCGCGCGATGAAACTGCCCGCGCGGCGGGCAGATTTTGTTTAATGTGTTTATACTTGCCAACACATACGTTTTCTCTCGTTTCAAATTGTTTGGTTCCTTGTGATTACTATTTAGTTTAAACTTTTTCGATATTTACAATACAATTTCCTTCTCTTGTCAGCGGATTTCTTGTCAGCGGATGTCTTTAAGGATATACATATGTTACTAGTTCTGAACTATTATTTGATTATTTGTGAAAATTTTCATCATACAATTTCCAATGTAACCTTTTTCAAAACCATGTTTATACTTAAGTTTTTTTGGTTGTTTATAATTACCCTTTAGTTTAATCTTTTCGACCTTAGCGATAAAACTCTCCTTTTCATTTGAGCAGTAACTTTATTTGGTTTACATACTCTATTTATCTATTATAACTATTATAAGAATCATTGAAACCTAACCATATTACAAATAACTTATTTTCACATCTATTCAATCAGGGTGGCCGCAGGTTAGAGAAAACCTGGAAATCAAGGAGAGGCAGAGAATTGATAAAAGAAGCACTTTGAATAACTATCAAGAATAATAAGTTTAAAATGGTTATCTCACGGTTAAATATACCTGATTAAATTTAGGTACACACGTATAGAAAGTTTTTTCTACCCACATACATTAAATTTCATACAGTATGTATTGAATTTCAAAGACAATAATTTTAAAGTATGCTCGTTTTAGTTTCCACACTAATAATTAATTTCTGTTGTAAAAATGGTGTAATTCAACTAGGATTACCCTTTGATCAAGTTTTTTGACTTTGAAGGTGAATTATTTATCCTGAAGTCCTTTTATCCCTAGAACAGCACACCTCTTAAAGTCACCCTGATAACGCAACACTTGGTCTGTGAGACCCGCGCTCATGTATTTCAACGCCGTAGAGTCCAAGAATCTGATTTTAAGGAATGTAAATAGGGAATTAAGAACTGTGAACATCAAGGGAGACGAAAATAAAAGTAAAAAGTAATTTTTTCGATTAGTTTACAAGTTAAAAATCTTTATGTTAAGACTTTTTCTTTAAAAACATCAAAAAATAGAGGTTATGAATTTTTAAATAAATCTATAAACATGAGATACAAGAAAGAAATAACTGGTCGTTTTTCAGTGGGGGTAAGATACGCTGTAAGGAAAAAAACATTTTATTTGTATCTGCTGAAAAAAGTATAATTAGTTAAAGCGGCTAACTTAATCAATTTTCTACTTTCACACAATTGAAGGATTGAAAGACTCTTCAATTAAAAAAACCATGTAATTATAGTATACACACTACATAAACATTCACTATATTTTTTTAAATAATCATTTTTAACTTTACAATCAATCATATGTGAATACACCCCCTCCCTGTGCGAACCTACGATTTTTCATGAATGAAAACGTTCTACCTCAAAAAGGGGAGAGGGTCCACCCCTTCCCTGTTAGTCTAAGTGTAGAGGGTGTAAACTATCGAGTGAGAAAAGACGAGAACTAATTAGAACGTAAATTAATTATCCTAATCTTATTTTCCATTAAGGTTGGAAAACGAGTGGTAAAATAACAACAAAGCTAAAATTACTTAAAAGCTATGTATAATGTTCAATTTATTGATTAAAACTTAAAATTATCCTAAAATATTCTAAGCGGCAGGTGGTAAATATACACATTGTTTTCAATTATAATCCCATGTCTGTTTTTAATTATTTTCCAAGAAAGTACATTTGATTAAGTACGTGTAGAAGAAATAAGTTCAACCTCTCCAACAATGTATGAAATTAAGGTAGTAGTCAATTCCATAAAAACGATTTCAAAATATAATTCGACGAATTGTTTCTCAAGTTTTGTTTGTACCTGACTTTTGAAGTATGCAGATTTAAACTTAATTATCTGATGGATTAATTCCTCGTTCAGTGCGTTTATATTCTCCGACACTAAATAATTGGCAATCGTTTAGATTAAAAAATCTTTACACGTTTCTACGTCTTTCAATACTCGTTTAGTTCTACTGAACTTTTCATTGACACACACAATAACATTTTTCAGTCTTTCAAAACTAGACTTTTAAAGAATTATTTCGGGACGATCGACCTTTTTTTTCTTAGACTCAAACTTGCCCTGCTGCGTGTCATTGTTAGACTCGTCATTGCGTGTCTGCCGTCCCTCGAAAGTATGGCCTTGTTGCCGTGAGCGGTCGCAAACACGAGCGTGTATTTGCGCTATTCAATGGTTTGCAGGTATAAAGATGAATTCCCGAAACAGAAGTATGATTCTATTATATCCAAGTGTTGTTGGAGTTTAGCCCAAGATATACCACTACCTGAACTGATCATAATTTTAATGACTGGTTGAAATTTGCTATGGGATTGATCCTTTAGTCCAATTAAAATCGTCTTGGAAAATGAATGATTCAGTCCGTAAACAGTTGGCAGAATCATTTGTTGTGTGTTTCTCTTCGTGAAATTTGTAGACATGATGACCAATCGTTTAAGAGCAGCCTTAGTGAGTATTTGTTTAAGAGGTGTTGATTTGGTTTTGATCCTTTTTATTTTTGGTCTTTCAGGAACAGTTTTATTAATATGTGTGTCAGACGAAACTTCGATAGTTTTAGTGGCCGTGGACTTTGCAAAATCAAAGAACTGCGACGATTCTACCTCTACTGAATCGATGTTAACTTGCGACATAGTGGCTCGGTCAGATGTAAAAACTCAACTGGTTTGAATAGTTTGTTTGCTTAGATTTATATATGTAAAATATATGAGAAGTGTGGATTGTATTATGTGGTAGGGAGAACCATACATGGCGAGTGTGTGAATAAACGTTAGATCACACGTTTTAAGAAAGAATATAACACGGCGTTTCTTAGAAACTACACAATAGACCAGGCGTTTCATAGAAATCATGCAAGAGAACCCATATGTCATGGAAATCGGACAAAAGAATACATTTCTATCATAAATCATACAAAATAATCCTAATTTTCCCGAAAATTACACAAAAGGAAACGTGTGTCTCATAAATCACACCAAAAAAATCTATATGACGTGGAAAGCACACAAAAGAATTAGAAATTACACAGAAGACCAGGTGTTTCATTGGGATCATTCAAAAGAATCTATATGGCATGAAAATCGAACAAAAGAACACATGTCTATCGGAAATCATACAAAAGGATCCTAATTTTCTCGGAAAATTACACAAAAGGACACGTGTGTCCAATAAATTACACAAAAGATTCTATATGTTATGGAAAATCACACAACAGAATGAGTGATTTATAGAAATTACACAAAAGAATCAATATGTCATGTAATTTACACAAAAGAACACTGGCATATCGTGAATCACACAGAAAATATGTGTTTAATGTAAATTAAACTACAGAATCGATAAGTCGTGTGATTTACACCATAGACCACCTGCATCTCATAAATCGCAAAAACATTTTTTGTGCTATCATAACCAAGCGTTTAAGAGCAGCACTAGTAAGTACTTGTTTAAGAGGCGATGACTTGGGTTTGATCCTTTTTATGTTCGGTGTTTCAGGAACAGTTTAATTAGTGAGTGTCAGACGAAACTCTGATAGTTTGAGTAGTCGTGGACTTTGAAAAATCCAAGATCTGCGAGGATTCTTTCTTTCCTAAATCAGTGTTAATTTGCGACATAGTAGTTCGTTTAGATATAAAAACTCAACTGATTCAACGTGGTGTCACTCAATTTACCTCTTCCAGGTGCACTTTCGCTCCAATTTCCGCCATCAAGTTTTCCACTTCTTCTTTCCTTGATTCACTATGCACTTTTATTCCTGTAATCACAATGTTTCTACTTCGTTCCTTCTTCCCTCCTACTTATGTTTTACTTTCTAACTATGTCAACCTTGATTTCATTTTCATATGTACTATGATAACATTCTGAATCAGTTCTTTTATTTGCTTTCCTTCTGTCACACCTTCATCCGCTTCCTTTATATCCTCGGACTCACATTCTAGCTTTCTCACTCTTTCTTCCAACTTCTCCATATCTGATTTTCTCGCTTTCACACTCATCATTTGCTGTTTCTCGATATCCCCCAACTGCTTTCAAACCTTATCTTTGTCTTGCCGCCACACCAGATTCCATGCTTCCCACTTCTCTCTGACTTTCCTCATTTCCTCCCAAGCCTCATTCCATCTCTTTCGCATATCCCCCCCCCCCCTCCATCCATATATCAAAAAGTTGTCTCGATCCTAGGCTACTAGATCTGGGCCTATTAAGCAAACATGCTGGCCTACCTAACCGATCTGCTGTAAAAATTGGACCTCACGGTTTATGGAATCCCCATAAAGTAATGGTCCACAACACAATACTCTTGAAATAGACCACCTTTTCCTTGTAAATAACTTAGGACCGCTCTAAATTTATTATTGAAATACAATGCGCGCGTAACGGGATCTCGGTGAATTGAATCAGTTTTCGTATCATGATCTATATTTAATGCTTCTTCTAAAGAAATGTGTTTGTTATTAAGAACGTAAGCTAAAATTGCATTAATTCTGGACATCATCTTTCCGCAGCTGATGAAGCAAGAAAAAGTTGGTTTACTAATTTATCGCACCGTAGCTAATAGTTTATTTTTCTCACCTACCAAATATGCAGGCCACAAACGAATTTGTTTTCAAATTTATATCATTCATCATGCCTAATCGCGTCATCCACGAATCCTTGGCTAAGAACTTTTTCTGCTGTTAAGTTTTCGTTTATTGCAAGTTGTCGCAAATATACATGTACCTGAGCAGACAGATTAATATGCATTTTTTTGTTTGCCAAATGTAAGAGACATTTGGTTTTGTATGCTCTTCTATCACTTCGTCTAACTTCGGATCTGATTCTTGCAGTGGCCGATACATCGGCTATAAGATCATATCCTCCAGAAAGCCTAGGATGGCATGACGCACATAATTTTATTTGTTTTTGCTTCCCTTGCTTCTGTATTAAAATGCAAATAGGGTTGGCTCGAAGGAAAAATTAGATACTTTTTAAAGCGAAAGTTTTACATCTCTTGCTTTACATATCGTGCGTGAAATGGCTTGGAATTGTAATTTTTTTTTTAATTTTATGAATGCTATAACTCTACTAAAAAAGTACACCAGAGGCCAATCCAGAACGTGGACATTTGATATAAACAGGGGGGGGGGAGGGGGCGTCAAATGTTACACAAATATAATACCTTCTCTGATGAAAATGTAAAAGAAGTTTTTAAACAAATTTTAATTTGAAAAGATTGAAAACGATCTATACAGTTTTTAGCAATATTGAAATTTATGAAAGGATGAAGAAAAAATTCGGAACATTCCTGGAAAAATTGAGCATAATCTTATATTTAAAAAATTAATATTTAGAGAATATTTAGAAAAATGTAGAATCTTGGAAAAAAGAATCTGGAATATTTTAAGAACACTTTATAAATTTGTTTTAAATTAATAAAAAAGGGATAAACATTAATCATTTCAAAAGATGATTAGATGGTTTAAAAGCTTTAAAATACTTGAAATTAATTAAAAATTGAACGGATTAAAAATTAAAGTAATTTTTTGTTTGAAAAATTAATTCTTAGAGAATATTTCAAAAGACTTAAAAAATTTCAAAAGAAGAATCTATAATATTTTAAGGAAAATTTTTTGCAGTTTTCAAAATTTTTAACAAATTTAGGGAAAATTTGACTTTGTAGCTGGTGGAAGGGCTTTCGAGTCTCGGGCTTACGGACTATTGATCTGGAATAGGTGAACCAGAGAGGCGCGAGTTCTCATGCTCCCAAGCTACGATATGATCGCCGTGTCAAGGGCTGAATGGCACCAGCGTTAGCAAATCCTTGAACGCCATGGCCTGTCCCCCTCATAAGATACGGACAGGCCGGGGTTACAAAAGAGGTGTCTTAACGGAGAATTTGGCACCTTAAATGTCAGTCCACCAGGAGCGGTGCGAACTACTTCAAATGATGGTGACAATCTAGTCCACACGGCAAAATTGCAGCTAACGGGACTGTCCGTAAGGAAGAGGCAACGTAGCGGAGCATAAAAAAAAGAGACCGTGAAGCGCTGCTCGCAAACAACAGCCAAGGCATCCCACAGGGGGCAGTGGCTGCGGAAAATTTACCTGGAGCATTTCTTAGGCTTATCCTATAGACAACAGAGAAAGAAGGTCTCCAGAGAAACTTCTCCGAATAGGAAGCTGAAACAGCAGAAGGCCCTGGATACACAGAGCCTCACTTTCGCGCAGATAAATAACAACGTCCTGGGGAGAGTTTTCATTACGTTGGTGTGTCTAGAAACCTGTTTAACACTCGAGGAGTTGGACAGGCTGAAGGAGGAAATCTCTAGAGAGATTGAGACGTTGCCCCGCGAGGAGCGCACCCCAAGATTAAACGATATTTTTATCAGGTCAGGAGCTATCGTAGTGGAGGCCGCAGACATCTAGTCGCGGGACTAGATAGTAGAAAAGACTGCAACGTTTAGACTTGAAGAAGGATTAAACCTACAGGTCAAGGGGACGGAGTGTCTGCAAAGGTACCGCAGAGCGACCGTACTGATTCGCGGCACCCCCAAGGATCCGTTGGCCGTTCTGAAGCTTCTAAGCATCCACAACCTGACTGCAGGGATCCAGGCCCGAATTAGCAGTCCCGAATTAGCCTTTCAATCGTTGAGACGGAAATCGCCATGATTTAGATTAATTTGCACCACTGCAAAAGAGCCTTGGCAGTCCTAGCCAGAAGCATAACACTGCTGCAGACAGGGCTTGCCCTAATCCAAGAACCCTGGTTACGTAAAAGAAGAATTAGTGGCTTGTCAGGGTGTGGCATCATATGAAAGAAGCCGCGCCAGAAAAAGTCAAGTGCATGCATAGCCGTGAAGGGTATGGATGCGATCTTGTTGCCTAAGCTCTGCTCCAGGAATCTCACCATTATTGGGGTGAGATTCAGAAGTAAAATCGGAGAAAGGTTAGAGGTGGTTATTGCCTCTGCTTATTTCCAGGGCGATGCTTACGGACTCACGCCTCCCAGAGAGGTGGAGACTAATTTGACACTGCCTAGGGAACAGGATTCCTCTGCTGTTACTGTGATGCAAACGATCACCATACGGTGTGGAGAAACAGAAACATTTATAACAGAGGGAGAGATTTAAACGAATACCTAGCGAGCACTGAGCTGGAGATTCTGAATCGGGATGATACTTCCACCTACCAGATTATAAACAACTGAAAGCAACTGGAAGCAACTGCCATCTAAAAATGATACCGGCACACAGTAGAACCGCGGTTGATCACACCTATGGCCACGTCTCACGACCGTGAGACTGATTGTCACAGTGCACGATGAAATGACGTCACTAGCCTGGCAAAAAACACGTGTGACTTGTGGACATGAAGATACCCACGGAAGACAGCTTTCTGCATCCATCTCGGAAGTGCCCCAGCATATTTTGAGCACGCTGGTATGGCCTTAAGCGTACAAAACAGTAATAGTTTTGCACCTTCAAGACCACCAATCACACGGACAATGAGTTTAACCGAATATTTTGGGTACAGTCGTTGCAGCTCCCTTTTGAGGTCTTGATACCTCTCCCCCTTTCTCTTCTCCATGGCCTCGAGTGTTCAAAGGAGACTGCTGACCGAAAATCGTAGTTCCAGAAAACTGGAAAACTGGGCACTTCTCGTTTTAGACAATTGACTTTATCTCCCTTGGAGCGTTCGGCAGGGCAGGTTCACGGCCAACACGTTAAGAACGACCAAGATGGTAATAAAAGACTTTCAGGGCCGCATTATGTCTGTAGATATAGTCATTTCTGCGTGGATAAGACAGCCCGATAGTGTGTGTTCTAGGTACTCAGCGTGCGCATGGCACACTCTGCACCTATCGCTGGGAACTTTTTGATATATAATGCGGTCACGGTATGCTAAGTTGAAAATGACACCGTCCTGGCCTGTGAAAATAAAACTTCATGTACCTGAATTAAGCCCTGATGATCTGAAGAAAGCAAAAGTTTGCACCTTCGAGAAGGACTATTTTTCTACATTTCTGTGAAAATTTCTGTGCATTTTCTTCTCGAGTAGCTCCTAATGTAATTTTTAAACTTCTGCTTTCTTCACTTCTGCTGTCAGAAGTGAAGCATCTAGATGGAGTCATGCACTTTCCTCATTGCAGATGTTAAAATTCAGGTCAAGGTTCTCGGCCGCTTGCTCCGCGGCTTTGTAAAGGAACGCTCCGTCACCAATCATCTCGTGGTTCCTGACCATTTTTAGGAGAGGATTTCTGCCATTGGCAACGATATAAGCTGTACCCAGAACAATTTGGTTATGAAAACACTGGAGATTCAGAAGTCCGTGTATGTTTTGACGGCGTGACATATATAATGGCGGAACTGACAAATTGATATGCAAGCTTCTATGCATATGCATGAACTTACTGAAGGGCCTATGACAGAGCCACCGAACGCGTCCTCGGGTAGCAGATAAAGGGTCCCTGTACCAAGGGTTCCTGCTGAATATGGTTACAATAATTAATAAGCAGTCGCGGACAATTGTCCAGGGATGGTCCCGAAGGAACAATCCCTAAGCGGAGGCGTAACAACCGTGCCGAAAGCTGAATGGCACCTGGGTGAGGTGTTCTCAACGGTGACTTTGGGATACTGGGCGGCCTCTCAGAGTATGCAACCTTATCTTTGCACGCGGGGCTCTACAAGGATGAACAAACCCTTGTGCTAGCTGCTCGTGGGAACAACAATAACACCACCAAAACACCAAAAAGTTGTAAATTCGGTTCAAAACGATGAAACGCGCAGAGCACCCGACAATGTGTCGGCGAGCAATGCCGATCATCCTAGAGTTCAATGTGCTGCAAATAATAATTTAAATGGAAACACGACGAACCAGCGAAACGTCCACATTGAGTGGACAAATCAACTCAAGGCTTACGTGCTAGACTGCTACGATGCCAGCATTATCTCTGTTCGAGGAGGCTTCATCGCGCGTATGCAAACTCTGTGGTGTCAGAAACACCCAGAGCTTCAGCACGGATATGTATGCGGAGTGCTTCCTCAAACGCTGCTTGAACAAGCTGCAGACGAAGGTGAGGAAGCGACATTGAGATCAACCGCGGAAAGCAGACACTATCTGAGAGAGGATAGCGATTTCAGGACAAGGAGGAACATTGACATACAGGTTTCTCCTAAGCCCCAAGATCTGGCTAAAATGGATACCTCCCTTCGTGAGGATATATCGGATGAGTCCGACCTCTGCACAATCAATTTTTCACGTTTATGGTGCATTGACTGATTTAAATCAAAGGCTAAGGCCGACGATGGATCAAAAGACCAAAGGATGCTTGTTTCAACCGAACAAGAAGATTGTATGGGCAAGACTTCAATTTCAGAGGTTAGCCAAAGGCATTAGGCTTCATCAATCTTAAGTACTCAGTCCTAAAGGCCCTAATCAAAGAAGCTCAGGAGGAATACTTCAGAGAACAGATTTTCGACAAGAGGATGCATGGCATCTTCCACAGAAATGTAAAGGATGAGTTGATGTCGTATGAGCTAGCGTTTGCTTTCCACAAATAGCTCGGATTGAAGTCGGGCACGAAGGACTCCATTTTGGCGTGTCCGGTGTGTTTGGCGTGCAAACCGTCACCAAATTTTTAACCAAGACATTGCCGATGATAGCTGCAGAGCGTGACGTGTTTTTTCTTTAATTGATTATGTGGCGACCCCATCGCCCGAGAGCTCCAGCTCTTGCAGTCAGCTACGTAGCATTGGGCTACTTCGTAATACAACGAATCATGCGATTACGTCACCAGTATCGCGGAGTGCCACCCACAATAGGCCTCTCTCAAATGGAGGCTATGGTTCTGTTGAGAGTGGCAATAGGACCGAAACGAGGCGACGACCCGGCAATGGCCCCGGACAAACGCGAGAACATCGATTTAAGTGGTCAGACCAGCTCAGGAGGTACATCCTTACCTGTTGGCAAAGAAGTTCACCGACGCGAAGAGGATTAATGCAGATGTTACATGAACGTTGGTTCAATATGTACCCGGAATATGCTCAGAAAACGAGAAGGCGGTCTCCCTGCTTAGCGACAATAGAAGTAAAGATACTTCAGTACGCCTGAGTAAGACTTGCGAGCGTATTGTACAGCTTCAATTCCAAATTGAAACGGCGAGACGGAATGCATAAAATATTCAGTGCGTGATTAGCTACATAACGTCAAATGAAAAATTCACTTCAAAAGTTAGGACACTTGCGCGAAACTTAAGGAAAGCAAATCACACGCTAAACAAGTGTAAACTGTTGACTATCAAACAGCCCTGAACCCAAAACATAAGACCTCTTTCAGCAGCGAAACAGCGCTTCGAACGGTCAGTAAAATGGATTCAGGAAAATCCCAGCTTTTCAACTCATCCTTTCCGTCTGTTCAATAAAACGTCACGTGCCGTTAAAAATCTGCCGAGCCGAGAAGAGATTCAAGTCTTCTGGGAGAAAGTGTATGGAGATACTTATCAGCTAAATGAAGACGTTTCAGATATATCACTCTTTCGTAAATTTTGCCAAAGGCAAAGGTTGCCGCCTCCAGATGAAGAGTGTCCACTAATTACTGCTGAAGAAGTAAAGAAAGTTATCACTAGATCGAAGAACTTTTCAGCACCAGGGCCAGATAAAATCAGCAACTTGTGGTGGAAGAAGTTCAATTCTACGCACCAAAATCTAGCTCGTATATATACTACTTTCTTAGACGAAGAACAACCCATCCCGCAGTGGCCAGTTGAAGGACACACGGTATCGATTCCTAAGACCGGAGATTTATCAAGTCCACAGAACTATAGGCCCATAGCTTGCTTAAACACCAGCTACAAGTTATTCACTGGTAATCTCAAACAGAGGATATTAACATCTATTGAGCCAGTTTTGAGTGCAATAGTTCCAAAACGTGGATGCAAGAGAGGACTGATAGTTTGCACGGAGAACCTGTTAATAGACAGGTGTATTACCCAAGACTCGACCAGGTATCTACGCAATCTGTCCATGGCTTGGATTGACTATCGTAAGGCATTCGATAACACGCCCCATGAGCTACTTATTAAGCTCCTTGAGTGCCCGAAGGTGCATCCAAAAGTAGCGAGATGCATAAAAGAGCTTATGCTCTTGTGGCGGACAAAATTTGTCATATTATCTGACCAAAGACAAGTGACTACCAGCTTTATCACATATAAGAAGGGGTCTTCCAAGGAGACTCTCTAAGTCCGATACTTTTCTGCATCTCCCTCTCGCCTCTATCTATTGGGCTCCGAGGCAAAAGCTCTGGATACCTATGTGGCCTGCCGAACAGATGAGAATATACGGTCAACCACATTTTATACATGGACGAACTGAAACTCTTTGCTACCTCGAAAGAGGATCTTGACATCCTTGTGGGGGCGGTGAATAGATACTCTAAAGCGATTAACATCAGCTTCGGCCTGGACAAGTGTGCCTGCGTCCACCTACACCAAGGAAGACTAGAAACTACACAATCGCGTGACGATTAGGATTCTCAATTCATAGGCGGGAATACCATTCAACATCTTGGTAATAGAGAAACATATGCATATCTTGGAATACCGTTAGCGGAAAACCAAAATGTGCGTGTGTTAGAAACAGCTGTTGTAAAAAGTTATCGCCAAATTCTCAGAAAAATTTGGACTTCCGAATTATCTGGAAGGAGTAAGATCCAGGCGAACAATATGCTGGACGTTCCTATATTGCTCTACAAGTTTGGTGCAATAAAATGGAACGCCGACGAGTTGAAGCAACTTGACAGAAGCACACGCAAGATGATGAAAATCCATCGAAGTCATCATCCTAGATCTTCCGTACCTCGAATATACCTACCTCGAGATAAAGGAGGTAGACGCTTGCTAAGCTTAGAGTGTCTTCATCGAAGAACGGTTCTGGTTACAGCCTGCTCAGATCTAAATAGCACAGATTCTCTAATGTGACTCGTACCTCAACATGAAGTCGTTAATGCTGCAGCGTTTCTATACCGTGCTGCAGATAGGGCCGCTCAACCTGGTCCGTCAACACTGTTCCTTATAACATTCTACAAAGATTGATAGCTCTAAAAAAATATCCAGAGGTGAAACCTTCATATCCAACTGTCTCGTCTGCCTCATAAGGTCATCCGTTGCTAGAGATCTGATTCGAAGGAACAGTTTTGCACGATGTTATCTCGCGTAAATTTCCCGCTCTTGCTTACCTTCTAGGACAGAAGCAGCAAAAGTGGATAAGGTGCGTGCTCCAGTTGCGTCGGAATTGGTTGCTTTAAGGAACCATGATCGTGGCTTCCGGAGCCTACAACTTCTCATGATAATGTTGTCACCTTTTGTCACTTTCAACGCTCGCGGCCGCTGTGTAAGAATGACAGTGGTGAAAGACGAACTCCAAACTATACCGTGCTCCTAATAATAACCGAAACAAACTGATTTTTTTTTCTTAACAGTTTCCAAATTTATGGGACGATTTGGAAAAAATACTGGCGTTTGTCCGAGACATCGTCTGTTAACGCTGTGCGGAGTACTAAAATCGGCTTTAGAGAGAAAAAACAGGTATGAGAGGGCGACCTATCTTTTTCTAACACATTCCATTCCGATTTCAGTTTTCTCCACAGAATTAGTATGTCAGAGTACTCGGAATATCTAGTCTGGAGATAGCTGAAGCTGTAATGTTTTTGTAGATTCGATAGCTGAACGGGCCAGACAGCAGCTAGAATGACCCTAATTAGCACACTAAATAAAATGTTATTTTTTTATGAAAAAAATTCCTGGTAGATACTTAGAACTTGATATGTCCTGGAAAGCTGATTAGCACGACGAATATGGAAAAATTGTAGCAGATCAGTAGAGTGATCGAACGCGATGAATAGGCAAGATGTGCGAATTGTGAAATGGCAAATAGAGGTGCGAATCAGTATAACGAGGTGATTGGGGTGGAATGGAGGCGTGAAGTTGAAAGGATTTAAGGAACGTAGTAAAGTATGTGTAGACGTCACCTTGGATGGAAGAAGAGATGCCTTGAGTCACATGAATGGCAAAAAGTATTCAGAAGATGGAGCTTAGAAGAGGTTCGTAAGTAGGTAGGTGTACATACCACCCAGTATCTGCTAGCTGGACGATCCAGTAGTGGACGAAGGTGTTAAAATTTCTTATTTGTGACTGCTGGTCCATATACTTTCGTTTCGGCCTGCTTTCGACGCTAATTGAAAATATACGCGATGTGTCGATAATGGAAGAAACACGAAGTCGGAAGATTAATTACGTTATTTATAAGGCGGCCAACGCGAACGAAGAGACCAGATTGTCTACCGCACCGGTATCCGTCCGGTGGCGGAGGAACCATGTGTATGCCTGATAAATAGGTGGCTAGATTCTAGAACAGATATTATATGCATCGGTGAATATAAAGCTTATATTAGTAGAAGACTTGTTGATTATTCTTAAAACGTCCTCGCTACAAGTCTCCCCAGTACTCGTGTACCTACACCTAAATGTCGTTGCCCTGATAATTGCGTTTATTAAAATGTTACGTGTTCTAGTTTTAGCGTGTGCTGATGTGCTCTTATAAAAAAACATAATCACTGTAACATATACCACCACTTCTGCTACATATGTTTGTACACTTGTCAAGTTGTTAAATAACTCAAAATCAGCTATTAACAGTAATCGATGAATATATGGTATAAATATTCATCGATTACTGTTAATAGCTGGTTTTGAATTATTTAACAACGTAACAAGTATACCAGCATTTGCATCTGAAAAATATTTTTTTTTAAGAATGTTTTGGTATTGGAAAAATTTTATTATTCAAGTATTTCCTTCTATAACTGTGCACGAACTTAAGTATCGTGCGCAACATTAGGTGATCGTGCATAATGTATGAGTAAACACGTTTTATGTGATATGTAATATAGATCGCTTTTGTCCCGTTTTAATGGTGACTACAAAACGTCCAAAAATGACGTGGATAAATTTTTTGGGATAAACATTAAGCAATTACTTTAAATGGTATTATTTTTTATCCGACCACACAGTGGGAGAAAATCTCATTTTGTGGCCCAAAATAAGATTTTGTCAACTTTTTTATCTAATTTAATGAATACACACATCGTTTACATAAAACTTTAAAGTATTCAAAACACAGTAAACATGTCGAGATTTTGAAAATTTTAATGAGATTTCTTTTGTTATAAAATTAGAGTTATTCATTCAATGTTTGTTCTGGATACTTGATAAATTTCAAACTGTTGAGAGAAGAAACAGGGAGAGACAAATTGGTGATAAGGCAGAGGAAAAGGGTTTGAAATTTCGAAGAGAAACTTAAGAGTGGGAAGGGTAGCAAAGTTGCACAAGTATGCCTGCAGGAAATACTAAATAGAGAGAGGAGAGGTAACACGAGACATTCAAGATGGGTGGAGGAGAGATGGCAATTCAGAAGGGAATGAAGAATGTTTGAAGAGGGGAGGGAGTCGCAGGTAGTAGAGGGTGAAATGAGTAAGCAGCAGGAAGAGAAGAGTTGAGAAAAGATTATGGAGTCAAAATATAATAAATGCTATAGATTCGTCAAGTTGGAAGGGGTCTCAGAATATTTAGGGAAATTGAAAAAGGAGTGCAGGTACTGAGGCGAGATGGGTCGCTGTTTTTCTGGCTGTTAGAACTTTTTTTCGGAGTCAGAAGACGTAAACAACGTAAATTATTTAAATTTATAAATAATATCTAAACAGATTGCCAAGAAACTTGATAAATTCTGAAAGATTGTAAATTCAAAGATCAAATCCTATATATTATAAAATATAAATGTAACTTTGTACGATTGTACGTAATTTATATTACGTTATTTCGTGAGAAGTTGCAATTGTTATTTTTCTAGATTTATTTTCATTATACATATTCATGAAGCTTTAATTTGTATTGAAATACAGAGATTAGAAAATTTAAAAACTTTGTACGAATTTGTCACTTCTTCTTTAGCCATAAAAGTGTTTATCTTTCTGAATATTGATTTTGCACATGTTACCAAAATTTGTATGAAAATATGAATATTTTCGTAATTTTAGTATATTTCTGTAGGGAGATGTTTTTTTTTCAAATGTTTCTGGAGTTCAGAAAATTCTGTTAAACGTGAATGATCTTTTGCATAAATGGGGTAGTCTGTCAAAAGATACTAAAATATGCAAAGAATTTTCTAACCTAAATAAATTCTATACTAAATAGATACCAAACGTAGCTGAATATATCTTTAAGGTCAGTAAAATTATTCATAGAAATATTTTCACCATCATATTTCATACTTATTTCGAATGAAAATGAATATTTACATCAAATTATTTTGTTCTAAAACTAAATGGCATTGCTCCGTCATAGAATAAAGTGTCCCGTCTCACCCCAGTATGTGCCCCGTTCCGCCACAGGCCTTGGACGAAACAGGACAAAAACACTACTTTTCAATTTGTATTCTTTATTCGTGATGAAATTCATCATATTAAACGAACAGTTGTATATGTGGTTGTGGGAGAAAAAAGATGCCAGTCAATTAAATGTGCATGTGATAATTGGTAAAATTAAGAAAAAATATTTTTATTTGAATAAAATTCATGTTAGTTGTGCATAAAAATTACTCATTTTGATAACATAATAGGGTTTATAATAAAAATGGTCCATAATTAAACGAATTTTTAAGTTTGATGCCCCCTTGGTGTCCCCTTGATGTTAGTTGTGCATAAAAATTACTGATTTGGATAACATAACAGGGTTTATAATAAAAATGGTACATAATTAAACGAATTTTTAAGTTTGATGCCCCCTTAGTGTCCAAAAGATGGCCAAATTTGACTTTTCACCCAAAAATTAAAATCGAAAGCATCTCCATTGCTACCTTCCAATTTTTATTACAATCCGTTTGATTTTGTGGATTTTATAGATTTTTTTACCGCAAAATGGGATTTTTCTCGGCTGATGGCTTCAACTTGAATATTGCTTCACAAACACATTTCTTATGCACAATACCACTGAAACCACTTATTTTGAGTTGAGAATTCTACCTATATATTGAAAAATCTATTAGGATTTAACTCATTATTTTGGTTTAGTGCCCCCCCCCGGCCCCGGGCCATAAAAGTGTTCGCCCCCGACTTCTTATAATTGAATTCAAATTAAGAATATCTCTAATATATAGCCTTTAATTTTGATGAAAATCCGTTAGCGTATCTGGTTTTTATAGATTTTTGGCAAAAAGTGAGTTTTTCTCCCACTGTGGGACATCACTTAATACATAAATAGATTCAATTATGTATATCCTAAGCTCTTGCGAAATGCTTCAATTTCTTTAAATACTAGTGCAACACATTAGGAGCAGGTCCCCCAAACAGGCGCAAACAAATGATAAATAAGATTACATTTACTACACCACCACAATAATAATAGCAGGGTGAGCTGCTACCAACAGGGTCACACAGGGATGTTTTAAAAAATATTTAGAGGTCTACGTAGCTTCTACGTCGAAAATATGACTAGGGGCCATCCATATCCCACGTGGAGAGTTTAGGGGGGGGGGTCTAACCAAAGTCCACGTTGACTCGCGTTCTCCTTAATTTGTCGAATTCTTTTCACAAAAACATGAAAAACTAAGAAAATGTTCACTACTTTTTGTTTGGACTTCCTGTCCTATATCACGAAGCTTATGTTTTCAAGAAAAACCGAACTTTCAGTCAATTTACAACTGCTTTTGGCTTCGCAGCTTTTGTATACAGTCGAATCTGGATTTAGCGCCGGTTTTGGGGCTAACCTTGACGTTAAATCCAGAGACTCGGAACTATTTTGTCTCGCTCCTGTTTCTCTCTCTGTTTTGTCACGCCTGAGTGCACACCGAAAATCCCTCCGCAAACGCCTCTCACGTATCCCCACGGCGCGGCGCCAATTCTCGGAAGGGCACAATCCAAATCCGGGTTTCACTGTACCAAGAATATCCATATTTCCATAAAATATGAAACAAGTCGCCCGTCTTCCCACAAGGGTGGGGGGGGGGGGGCTTACTGTGAAGAATGTAAGGCTTTTGCTCAATTTTTCGTAAAGAGCACCTTAACTGTTCATCGTGTCACAACTTGTCCTTGTTTTTATTTTGATATCTAACTTTATTGAAGAGTGGCGTGGGTGTGTGATGGTATATATCAGTATATGGGCTTACGTGTGGTGCATTTACGGTGTAAGCTCATGGTTGGTATGGGAAATGTCCAAATGGAAAAAAGGAGCACTGGGAAAATCGGTTGTTTGCAAAATCCTGGACCATTATTCCAACCGCGGACCTCGTGTATACGTGTACAGAGAGTTAAAATGAATATGCAGAAGGCACTAGAGCCAGAGCCACCTCCATAATATTTACGAGGGCTCATGCATAACTGCTAGCTTCAAAAGGAAAATTCTGGGTGCTCTTCTCGAGGGCGGAAAAAGGAAAAGCGAGACTATGAGTCTCAGCGTTGCTGCGCTTGTTATGTACGAAATCAACGCACAAACAAGTAGACGTCGTGTCTGTCGTGCGGATGCGCGCAACACCTGCATCTTTGTTTTATTAAACGAGATTTCGAGTGCGATTTTCGTTGAATGATTCTACGATTTTCATTTGTGAATTTTCAGTCAAGTGAAAACGTAATATTTGAACCAATAGGAAATATAATATCTAAATCTGAATTAGTAGAAAATTTCTAGTTGAAGTAGTGAAAAGTCGTTTACCATTGTTTTCGTAAACATTTGTACTAATCCCCAGTCGAATTTTACACCTTAGTTTGAACCTGCTACTAGACCCTACTTTAAACTACTTTAAACTTTTAACTTCTGAAGAATGAAACATTAGAGACTCCTTCGACTCCATTTCAATCTACATGCCTTACTTTGAATCTTTAGAGGCCTGGTCTTCATATTCAAGAACCGACTTTGAGTTTGACCTTCTGAACCTATTTTGAATGTTTACAACCTACATTTTTATAACTCAAGGCCCTACTTTGACGTTGTTTAACCTATCTTTGAATGCTATCCCTACTTTGAATCTTTTTAGCCTACAATCTTTTATCTGAAGACTCTACTTTGACGCTTTAAAAACCTTATAATAATAATCCAACAAATATTTGTTACTTAGGTTAAATTAACTCATTATGCATCTGAATGACTGCAGTTACACTCAATGAACAAAATATTTAGTTCAAGGCTCAAATTAATTGTCATAAATTATTTATGTATGAATAATTACTTCTTTGCAATGCTCAATCACAGAAAAATATTTTCTGTTACATGAAAATACAAAAAATTTGTATGAGAATAATATTCAACATGGAAAATTACTCAACATTGTTAGTTATTGCGTTGTTATAAACATTTTTATAAATAATTAACGAAATTGTTCATATTTGACAGTCATGCTTAATGTTTTAAATTTTTTAATAATATTTCTTGCAAAATAAAAAAAGCCAAACATATGAAAAATAATTATCTGCTCATCTCGAATTTGAGGACGTCGAGACATTTTGTTGTAAAAACAGTTATTTTATGATTAATATTTACTTATTTTGTGATGAATTTTATTCACATACAAATTCTCAGAATTTTCAGTTCAGAGAAAAATTTGGTTTGCGGTTGAGCACTGCGCAAGCAATTTTTTTTATATCATTATGGATATAATTTCATTGTAATAATTGGGTTGAATCTTAATTATGATTATGATGTCCAGTAAGTTTTTTAAGTCTTTGATCAATAACGCGATCAAAAAATAATATTGTTGAAATCGCTGCTTTTGACATTGTATTTGTTTAAATAATAAATTACACCGCACGAAATTTAAATATCTAACCTTAAGTTACTCTAAGGCTTGTAACTGTGGATATTTCTGTGAAATAGCAAAATTTATATTGAACTCTTCAAAAATAGTTTTTGATATTTAGTTGCACAAAACGTTTAAAAAAAGTAATTCTTCAAATAATTGTTTCGTATTTAAACAGATTTTGGACCTCGAAGTATTAAACAAGTTCTAATCATTTTTATTGCAGAAATCCTCACGTGCTCCGTTAGCTGAATAACTAGGGGCGTTAGGCGTTAGGTAAATAAACTCAGTGTGTGCGTGCATGTGAACTTGGGTTCGATACTTGGTACTTGAGGATCTTTTAATGTACTATGCGTTAGCGATATGATTAAAAAATATTACGATCAAATATATCTGTGTAATAATTTCGATAATCCTTGACATTAATATCACAGATATTGTCAATTTATTTTTTCTGATAAACAACGAATGGTTATTTTTATTAATCCATTTTGGTGTGAGATTATAAAGAACCTGCTTTGATCCTACAAGTCCTACATGTAGTATTTGGAGGCTCAAAAGAGGGTCTAATGTACTCCAAATACAGACCCTACTTTGACGTTAAACGTGGAAAAACGTCCGATTAGGGGCATTATTAGCATCAAAGTAGGGCCTAAATTTCGACTCGGGATACCAGGTCAGCATTTTAAATGCAACATGGATAAGACGTCTAATTTACCATGGATTTTCGGTTACTGTATACGAATCCAAAGGCGGAATCTTTCCGATCGTCAGGTTTTTGAGATAATTGTAGTCAAAAGTGCCAAAAGTCGCCATTTTAGCTATTTTAGAGAAATCATCACGTACACAACTCATTCTTGATTCAATATTACTGAAATAGACAGCTAAATGTGACTGTCATTGATTGTTGAAGCCGAAAGTACTAAATCGCCTTCAAATTCTTGCGAGGGCTTATGAACCGAAATGCTCTTTCAAATATGTCCTTCGAATTCTCCAGGTCAATCTGAACTTCTTAATGACAGGCTAGACACTTCTAATGTCCTTCAAGGCCACTGAAAACTTCCCTTTATATTCCAAAATTGGAGAATTTGGCATTATCCCAAACAGCTGTAGTCTAAGCTATATAACGATTTCTATGTACTGTTTGTTCAACCAAGCCTTCGTCACCACTTAATTGTATAGCCTCCAACCGATCCTTGCTAGTCCTTCGCTGATTCACACCTCCTACCTGAAACAATTGCATTTTCCGAAACCCCCTGCATCAAGACTTAGCCCATCTCCCCACCTATCGTACCGAGTACCTTTCGTCCCTGCTTCACTCTAATTTGCAAATTCACAACGACAACATCTATCCGAAAGCTATAATCACTCGCGCAATTTACTTGTTACCCAGTCAAGAACTTAAATAAACCGTGCTCTTTATATATGAATCGTGTCCATTTCATTTCTTAAACCAGCGGATCCTTGTTCCAAAATTCAAGGAGTGATCATCAACAGCAAAAAGCGAATATTCGCATAATTAATGGTCCGCAACGTCATCATGGTCCTTCGAGAATGGATATCAGCTTAACGAAAGCATTACATCCATCGTAACAATGAACTTGTAGATATTTCGCAAGGAAAATATCTGAACAATCTGAACGCGAGTGATTAAACAACGAAAACGAAAGTGAAAAGCAAACTGTTGAACTGTGCATTCGTGCAGATAGTTAATTGTTCAACTCTGAACTTGTACACCGAAAAGTGAAACATCAAATTGTAAACTCGTGCAGTGAATAGTAAAGCGAACTCTAATCCTGTGTTTCGAAAAGCGAACCTTAAACTTGGGTGTTGGAAAGCGAACTCTAAACTTGTGTGGTGAAAAGCGAACTCTAAACTTGTATGGTGTAAAGCGAACTTTAAACGTGTGCGTTGAAAAAAGAACTTCGAACTCGCGTAGTTAAAAGCCAACTGTGAACTTGTGTAGCGAAACATGAAATTTGAAACTGTGTAGTGAGAAGCAAACTGTGAATTTGTGTAGCCAAAAACGAACTTTGAACCTTTGTGTTGAAAATCAAACTTTGAACTCGTGCAGTGAACATAAAACCATTCAACCATTAACTCGTGCTGTGAGTAGTGAACTATCAACTCTACATACATAAGTAGAACGAAAACTTTCAGAGTATCCCAAAGAGAAAAACGAAATTAGGGCGAACCTGTTGGAAATCTACAACAGTAAGCAGAAACAACGAAAAGGTAAGTCTATCTGTCATGTCAAAAATTGAATCGTCTATCCTTCTTTAATATATTCCGTTCCTTATCATGCGTATTTAGATTCTTCTATCTCACTTGCTAAATAAAATTCTAATTTCGTAAAATGGATCCACAAGACGAAGCCCAACTCAAAAGGCTCGTTCGATCACGTGCCCCGTTACAAAACCAAAATAACAGGTTAAAAAAGTTATTTGAATAGACCTCTTACAGAGCAAATTAGGGGCGAACTAATCGAGAAATGCAAAGGTCTTAAGAGAATACGCGATAAATTTGAGGAAATTCAATCACAAATAGAAACTTTAGTCACTGACGAAGATTTTGAGAAGGAACAACTCGAGAGAGAAAACCTTAATGAAGAACTTTGTTTTGCACTAGCAAAGGCTAAGGCATATATTAACAACGATCAAACTACTCTTTTGTCCGTTTAATCCGCAAATGTATTGAACACATCGAGTCATTCCAACCTAAGTAGCTCAAATATTCCGAATCCGAATCCTCAAGATAATTTAGAGACTAACAATGTTCAGTGTGCTCTTTCATTAATTCAAATCCAAAATTTAAACAACTTAACTTCTCCGCCTACTTCGAGTATTTTAGATTTTTTGATTCATTCTGTCCCAAGTAGTTCGGACATTCAGAATAATAATACTCAAAATAATTCAGAAATCAACACCACATCCGGAGTTCAATCAAACGCAAACGCAAATAATTTACCCGCACAATCATCGCTTTTAGATATGAATATGATAAATATCGGAAGCGAATCAAACTATCGAATACCCCGAGTAGACTTGCCTAAATTTGAGGGGTCATACGAAAAATGGCCTGGATTTAGCGACACCTTTAAATCGGCTATACATAATAGCAACAAATTCTCTGAAACAGAAAAGTTGATGTATCTGCGATCGTGTTTGAAGGGCAAAGCAGCAGAAAAAATTGAGTCTCTAGAAACTACCCCAGCAAATTATCAAGCGGCTTGGTCCATCTTAGAAAAATATTACGATGATCCAGTTGCGATAATAGAAAATCGTATACGTGCCCTTTTTGAATTACCGCCCTGTCAAAATGCTTCAGCCTCCTCTCTAGGACAGATTCTCGACAATGCGACTAAACATTATCGTGCCCTCGAAGCGTTAAACAAACCAGTTTTAGAATTGTTCCCGATTTACCTCTTAGTTTCCGAACTCGATCATCAATCGCGAATAAAATGGAAGGAAGAAATTCGAGGTAATTCCTCTCCAAAAATGAGCGAATTGTTAGATTTTCTACACTTTCGTAGAAAAATCCTCGAAACATATAAACCTAACAAAAGCGAGAAAGCGGATCAGCATGACAAGAACAAGAATCGACGAACGCACGCGAATAACGAAAATCACAACTCTCATTCATACGCGACTCAATATAAGGCCTTCTATCATTTATGCAAGGGTTCTCATTATACTCAATATAGCGAAAAACTAGTAGACTTGAGCGTCTTCGAACGAATGAATATGGTTAAAAAAGCAAATTTATGTTGCAACTGTCTTAAATCTAACCATCGCGTCGAAGTTTGTAAATCAGATCACTGTAAAAATTGTAACAAAAAACATCACACAATTTTGCATCTTGAAAACGACAAAAAAAAACCAAAAAAAACTCTCAAGCGAATCCCGCGAACACAAACAGCAAGCCCCCTCAATCGACACATATTTGAACACATTTTATACAAAAAACGAACAACAAGATGAGATTCTTTTGACAACCGCGGTCGTTGAGACAATGGATCGAGACGGAAGCTACAGCGAATGTAGGTTTCTTCTTGATTCTTGATCACAGCCGCATCTTTTGACGACACGAATTGTATCAAAGCTAGGGCTTCCCAGATAGGATATTGATATTCCTTTAGGTGCCGTGAACTCACTATCATCATGTATTGAATACATGACACAAACGAAGGTGAAATTGCAATTAAATAATTTCTCTTTAAATCATGAATTCTTGGTAGTAGATGAAGTCAACGAGCTATTGCCTTCAAGACCGTTAAATAAACTAGATTTTTATTTCTAAAACAATATTAAACCAGCTGATCCATATTTCATTAGCCCAAGTCCAGTGGACGGTATCATTGGAGCTGAGTTCATTCTTAAACTCTTGAATCAAGGTCAAATCAAAATTCCCGGCCAGGATGGATTATAGCTGGCTAAACGCTCGTAGCAAGCCCAGTAAGACAAACGTCTTGTCATCTTATCACAATGTCGTTAAATAGTCAACTCGAAAAATTCTGGACAGTAGAAAATTGCCCAGAAAAGAAAATCTTATCGGTAGAAGAAAACGAATGCAAAACTCATTATGAGAAGCACACTACTCGAGACGTAGTAAGCGGAAAGTACTGTGTCAAACTTCCCTTTAGAGAAAATGTAGGCGAGATAGGAGAGTCGTACTCGAATGCGCTATAACAATTATATTCCCTTGAACGAACCTTCATAAAAAGACCAGAAATTTAAGATCTTTACATTGAAAACCTCAAAATCTATTAAACGAATGGTTACATGTCCGAAGTAAAGACAGTTTCAAAAAACGAAGGGCATTATTTGCCTCACCATGCGGTCATAAAAAAAATAGCTTGACAACACAGTTACGCGTAGTCTTCGACGTCTCTGCGAAAACATCCACAGGCCTATCGTTGAATGACGTGCTGATGGTAGGTCCTACTATTCAAGATAATCCTTTCACTCTACTAGTTCGTTTTCGATCGTACCCCTTTGTTTTTACAGCTGATATAGAAAAAATGTACTTGCAAACAGCAGTCCATCCCGATGACCGTAAGTATCAAAGGATTCTGTGGCGCGAAGAACCTTCTGATCAGATAAAGACTTACGAATTAAACACCGCGACGTTTGGAACTTCGGCCGCTCCCTTTTCAGCGATTCGATCATTGCATCAGCTAGCGGACGACGAAGCGAGCACTTTTCCTAAAGCTGCTGAGGTTTTGCAAAACGACTTCTACGTCGATGATATGCTCACCGGAGTGTCAACTATCAAGGAGGCTGCACTATTGCGCAACGAGTTAATCGAAATAACGCGTAAAGCTGGCTTAAACTTCAGAAAATTGGCCTCAAATAATTCAAGCTTAATTGAGCCACTAATAAATTGTTCAGATGAACCGTTTTTTTTAAACTGCGTTTAGATATCACTGCGAAAACTCTAGGCATTCATTGGAATGCAAAACGAGATTCAATCATTTTCAACGTAAATCAAAATAACCAAAAAAATAGGGCGTTAACGAAACGAGGAATTCTCTCTCAAATTGCATAATTATTTGGTCCTTTTGGCCTTCTAGGTCCCGTTATAGTACACGGAAAAATCATGATGCAAAAAATGTGGCTCCTTAATTCAGGATGGGACACACCGGTTCCAAGCGAAATTCACAATGCGTGGCAAAAGTACAATGATCAGCTACCACTTCTATCAAATTTACAAGTTAATAGGAAATCATTCGCGGAAGATTATTCCACTCTTCAATTGCACGGATTTAGCGACTCTAGCGAAAAGGCATACGGGGCTTCTATCTACGTTAGATCAACTTCCAATCAGGGAATACACGAGACACGTTTAATTTGTTTGAAATTGAGAGTCACTCCGATTGAAGCGTTATCTTTACCGTGACAAGAGCTGTCTCCAGCTCTTTTGCTAGCTCAATTATATGAAGCGACAGCTCAAGCCTTGCGACGTTTAACCTTTGAAAAAATAGTTTTTTGGTCCGATTTCACAATACCACTACACTGGATCAACACTTCTCTTAACTTACTCCCGACCTTTGAACGAAACCGCGTTTCTAACATCACAGCTATAACTAGTTCTATCGCGAATCACGAATGGAGACACGTTCGGTCAAAAAGCAATCCGGCTGACCTCATTTCGCGAGGTCTCATGCCTAGAGAATTAATTGACTTTTAATTGAGGCTGAATGGACCAACGTGGAGCAACAAAACGGAAGATCTTTGGCCAGAATCAGTCCTAAAATTTTCCGAAAATTCGAAATCAACGAAACCCGTCACGTGCCTCTCATTTAACAAAATCAAAATTTTAGAATCAAATTCTGAATCATGCGAGAAAAAGGTCACTGTAAAAATGTTACAACACTTTTTTTCTTGCAACGAGCTGAGACGATTTATTGCATGTTGTAAACGAGTCACCCACAACGCGAAGGGTAAAAAGAAATTAACGGGAGATTTATCGATTGAAGAATTAAAAAGCGCTACCATTACTATGATCAAATTGATTGAAAAGGAAGGATTTCCCAACGAACTGAAGTATTTGAAATCTAAGGGTCGTTTGAAGGGAAATCTCAACAATCTAGCTCCTTTTATTGATTCTGACGGAATTATGCGAGTGGGAGGTAGACCCGATAGAGCTAATCTCTCTTTCTCACGAGAGCATCCAGCGCTTTTACCATGTCATCATTTTTCCGACGTTTTAATTGGAGAAGAACACGTAAAAACTATGCATGGTGGAATGCAAACTACCCTCAATGTCCTACATCAAAACTTTTGGGTTACGAACGGACGAAATACAGTCAAACGAGTAATACATACATTTTTTACTTGCGCTCGGGCTAACCCATCTACTCCACAATATGTGATGGGAGATCTTCCAAAAAGTCGTCTCTCTCTCGAACGTGCTTTTCTAGTTTCCGGTATAGATTATTGCGGTCCGTTTTATATTAAAGAAAGGTGACACCGAAATCGGAATAAAGTTAAAATCTTCGCAGCTATTTTCGTTTCTTTCGCAACTAAGGCCGTTCATATCGAGCTCGTTAGTGATCTCAGCACCGAAGCCTTGACTGCCGCTTTGCTACGATTTTTTAGTAGACGTGGTCTAAGTTCAGACTTCTATTCAGAAAATGCCACAAATTCGTTTGCGCCAAAAGGGAGATTATGGAAATCAGAAATCTCTTAACTTCTCATGAGTACAACAAATTGCTAGAGAGAACACTACCGAACGAAAATATCGCGTGGCACGTGATCCCACCTCGGTCTCCACATTTTGACGGGCTTTGGGAGGCCACGGTGAAGTCATTTCAACACTATCTTCTGCGAGTCGTGTGCAATACTCTCTTAACATATGAAGACTTACTCACTCTTACCACTGAGATAGAGGCAATCTCAAATTCGCGACCTCTAACTCCCATTTCTTCAGATCCCAACGACCCATCCGCTTTGACACCTGCTGATTTCCTCATAGGCGATTCCTTTAAAAGCATGCTAGCGCGACATTGGACAGAAATTCCGACAGCTCGTTTATCATCTTGGCAACGAGTTCAGCAGATGCGACAACATTTTTGGTCGCGTTGGTATAAAGACTACCTTCACCAACTGAACGTGAAAAATAAATGGCATACTGGTAATATCACCAACGTAAAGATCGGCGACCTCGTCACATTACGAGACGATAATTTGCTTTCGATTCGATGGACTCTTGGCAGAATTGTAGCAGTGCATTCAGGCAGCGATAAAATTATTCGAGTAGTCACCGTGAAAACACACAAGACAGAATACAAACGAAGTGTAAAAAAGATTTTTCCTGTACCAATAGAGGTCAGTAATAACTTCTAGGTCTGATCAAAACTTATAGTTTTGAACTACTAAGCCGTATTATTGTCCGAATTTTGTACCTCAGTTATGTTTCTTTTTATATATATCACCTGTACTTCATATTTCTTTCAGCAACCGAATGAACGCTTCTCTATGTCTATTACACATAATTATGAATATAACTTATCACTATATCATCCATCGAACATTTAAATCGACATATGCTTTTATGATTGTATCTGTTGTTCTGATATGTGTTTTCTATCTTTCTCTTATTGAACTAGACCGTTCAAGGGGGCCGGCATATTGAAGCCGAAAGCACTAAATCGCCTTCCAATTCTTGCTAGGGCTTATGAACCAAAATGCTTTTTCAAATATGTCTTTCGAATTCTTCAGTTCAATCTGAACTTCTAAATGACAGGCTAGACACTTTTACTGTCCTTCATGGCCACCGAAAACATTCCTTTATCTTCCAAAATTTGAGAATTTGGGATTATCCCAAACATCTGCAGTCTAAGCTATATAAAGATTTCTATGTACCGTTTGCTCAACCTAGCCTTCATCACCACTTAATTGTATAGCCTCCAACTGATCCTTGCTAGTCCTTCGCTGATTCACACCTCCTACCTGAAACAACTGCATTTTCCAAAACCCCTTCCTCAAGACTTAGCCCATCTCCCCACCTGTCGTACCGATTACCTTTCGTCCCTGCTTCATTCTAATTTGGAAATTCACAACGAAAACATCTATCTGAAAACTGTAATCACTCGCGCAATTGACTTGTTACCCAGTCAAGAACTCAAATAAACCGTGCTCTTTATATATGAATCTTCACCGATACAGACAGCAGTCGCTATTTTTCACTGTTACTCCATGTTGCAATTACGAACTATCATGTCACTTTTTTGGACAATATAGACAAATCTACCTAATTTTTACGGTATAGACTATAGTTTAGACGGCACTAATGGTTATTCCGAAATGCCTTTATAGCTGCGGTCGTGACCTCGGTAAAGACTTCCGAACACGCGTCCATGTTATCGCGCGCACACAACAAACTCTCGCGGTTACCCCATATCGATATAAGTCAGCTGTAACAGTAGCGAAACACAAACATGTCTTGCTCCAATACATCCTCAACTGTACGCGATCTGTGAATACACTGGAGTCCCGCTTTACCAGGACCGATATACTGGATAAGGGGGTTCAAGGGGGCGAGAGAGAGCCGCTTGCAAGGTCAGCGGAGTTGCGCAGTTTACGGTTCGGCACTATAAGACGCCTCAAGCAAGAAGGAGAAGAAGAGCGATTTGGAGAGTCCCGATTTACCGCGAAGGACATTGAGAGTACCCCCGAAACGGCCGGTAGAGCGGAACTTGAAGTTAAGTTGTGCCTTACAAAAAAGTGTTAAGTGGGTAAGTGGAAATATGAAGTAATGTGACGACTGCCACAGATACGTCAAAAATAAATTTTTTTTAGGGTGATGCAATCCACTGATGTTATTGTTAAAGTAAACACTTTACATTTCTTGATAAGCAAAAATTACATTTCTTTTTCTGCATGATAGAATTTGAGTGAAATACCGTAATATAGGTAAAGAAAAAAGTATTAACAATGTGTATTATTATATTTAGTGAAATAAATCACAAGAAAAAGAGTTTACTTATTGCAAGTTCAGTAAATTTTATATAAACTATAACACAGAAAAGTAATAGTTGAATATTGTTAATCAGAAATTCTTAGATGAAAAATTTATAATGAAATGCAAGAGTTATTTGAGTTGTTATTCGATTGAATATTTTTTTTTGCGTTTGGAAATGCAGTGTTATTCTATGAATAACATTATATCGAAAAATATATTTGTTTCAATTAATTATGAGCATAGGTGATATTTTTTATAGAATAACTGATATTTACGATGAGTAATTATAATTACATGCATGTAATTTTTTTTTTAATGTGATAATATATAAATGATAGTTAACTAAATTAATGTGCTCTTTTCTTTAACTTCTATTACACTGACTGCATATGTATCACCAAAATATAAAACATATCCTAAAATGATAACATTATGTTTTATCACTTGTTGTTGGCAATAAGTAATCGTAACAGAGCTCTGCTACCAAAGATTATTTGGATTTAACGTTTAATTTAACGTTCAATAAAAAACAAGTTTAATTTAATTTGAAGATGAAACACAATCTGCAGAAGGATGGCAGAAGATACAAGCAATTCAGGCCAAAGAAAATCTACTAGGTGGATACTAAATTTCAAATAATAAAACAATTATGAAAAATACAAATGGTAATAATAATTTATCAATAAATATTGAAATAAGAAATTTATATGAAATATAAAAATCATAATTTAAAATTCTTTGCGATATACGAGGGCTGTTTGATAAGTCAGTGACTTTTTGAATTTTTTTGCGCAGTAACTTTAAATGCACCACTGATCCCGTCAACGCCATCTATGAATAGACTACTGTTAAATTTTGAGCAAGCTGGGTCATTTATTTTGTGTTTGATAGCCATTGAAAGGAGAGAACCTCGTGAATGTTAACGAAAATGGAAAAAAGTGAATTTCGTGTGCTGATTAAGCATTATTTTTTGCGTGAAAAACCATCACTGCAACCAAGGAAGGGCTTGATCAATACTACGGGAACTCTGCACCATCAATTTTAATGGTTAAGAAGTGGTTTACTGAGCTCCGTTGTGGTCGTACCAGCACAAGTGACGCCGAACTTTCAGGTTTTTTTAATTGAATTTTTAATTTCAATCCATTTGCTAGTGAGATGAAATTTGCCTTACTGATTTCAGATTCTGTTGTTCGTGCAAATATTGCTGATTACGAAAAGGGGTCGCTAAATGAGTATAGCTACTGACAATTTCAATTTTCTCCTCTCCGTAGAGGAAGGGTTCATACTTTCTTCTGTGCCCGTAACCACCTTTCTGGAATACTACAATCATTGTCTTTCTTACATTTACAATAAGGTCATTCAGTTTACAATATTTTAATATAAATTTTGGTATTATTTTTCATTTATATAGAGGTATCTGCAAGGATAGCAAGGTCATCTGCATAAGCTAGTAAAAGTATTTCAGTTAAATGATCATTTGAAACCCCTCTAATTCCCTCTGCTCTTAGGAACTCTTCAACATCAGCGGTGAGGAGGGGAAAAAAGGTTAGGTTCGAGAATTCTTCTTGTAAAACCCATTTTGTGACTTCTACTAACCGCGAGGTACATGCAAGCCCCTTTCACGGCAATATTAGTTTTCGAATATAGATCCACAAATATTTTAATGAACTTGCTACCCGTATCTATTGCGTGAATTTTTTCCATTAAAATTTTATGTGAAACAGGCGAGAAAACATACCGAAAATCCACAAAAAGCACAAACAGCTTTCCTCTGTTTTGCTTAAGACGAAAGCCAGTTTGAATTTCGGGTAGAAGATTTGAATTTTTCGCCCATGTAGTTAGCCGTTCTGTTAGGATCAGAGTAAAAACCTTCATAACACAATTTACTAACGCAATTGGCCTGTAATTTTTCGGGTCGTGCTTATCTTCTTTTTTATGTGGCATTTTTGCATATGTTTGAGCCCATGAGTCTGTTAATTTCCTCCTTTTCTGAAATATTAGTAAAAGGAGAGCTCAGATATTCAATCCAGTTGCTCGGCCAATTTTTTAGGAATTCATATGAGATTTCGTCAGGACTTGAAGCTTTATGGTTCTTACACTTTTTAAGGCTTAATAGAATTTCTTCAGATGTTATGTGAAAATCTACAGTTGGATTACTATTTTCGTTCGAAACATTGATTACTAATTATTATTTTCCAGAAGGTTGAAGAGTTTTTTGCTGATACAAGTTGGTATAAAATGAAAGATCTGTATGTTTCGTTCTTTGTCAGCTGGATGTTTTCATATTCCACTTTTTTTTCTTTGTATAACATAACTAAACTGTGCTCAAACTGATGGGATTTACATTTTTTTAGAAGATCTTTCAGAGATTTATAACATTTGACGCAATCCGAATCAAATCAAGGCTTTGGCAGGCCTGTTCTTTTATCAGGGAGATTCATCATACCTATTTTTGTGTCATTTTCGGTGATAGTTTGAGTTAAATTATCAGCTACTTCATTAACTGATGGATCGCCTGGAAGGCTGTTTTGGGATGCTTACATGAGTTCAATAAAGGTATCAGTTGAACTGTCTCTCAATTTGAAGCTTTGTTCAATTTTAACATCAACAATAGTGTTTTTTCAATTTAAGTGCGATCGGAAGATGATCCGATTCAGTAACAATATAGAGGACTTCAAAGTCTGAAATTGTTGGAATACCATTCAAATTGACCTAAAACAGGTCAATGGTAGATTTTTTTCAAGTTATTGCTAATATAAGTGAATTGAGCAGGATAGTCACTATTTGTTCTACCGTTTAATAAAATGCAACTATTACTTTCCATGCAATCCAGCAGTTTTCCCCCTCGCTTATTTAAAATCTGGTCAAAGTTGTCTCTTTCGCTAAAACTATTTACATTATCAAGGAGCATTAAATTTAAGAGTTTGTTCAAATCGGACACTCTGCAATTAAAATCCCTACCTGTGTACATATCAAGATTAGGGAATTTTTATATAATAATATTTACTATCTCATCCAATTCAGCTAAGAAACGATCAATATCAGATTCTGGGTTGATATATACAGCGCCTATGGATAACATTGAGTCTTGGGGTTGGTGGTAGTGTGTTGGTGAGTGGGGGTATTTTGAGCCATGTTTCACTGACACAAATGATATCACTGGTATCCATAATCGAGAGGTGGCCCGAGAGATTATTTCATCCTCTGGCATTCCAGAAAAGAACTTTTGGCGAACGTCTGTTAGAGAGTGGCTGCGCATATTTAGCCCTTTCTTTGCCTTTTGGGGATGATTGTGTCAGTGCAGAAGAGGCGGGTTGAAGGAAGCGACAGATCAGATTTTCGGGTCGTTGAGTTTTAAGATTTTTTTATTTCTTTTCTAATTTGGTTGAAATTTCTTGTGTACGTCCTCTCTTGTGGCTAATCAAGAAGATTCTTAAGGTGCAGGAGTCGTCGCTGTCAGCGTTATAATTACTTTCATTTTCAAACTTATCTCCTTGTGTACATGACCAAAAATAGAAAATATGTCTGATTTTAATAATTTTTACGTCAAATGTCAAATTGGCATTCTAACCTCAAATATATGAAAACACTAACATACTTAGTGGGACGATGGTCGTGGGGCCAAGGCGTAGGTTTTGGACCCACTGCGTCGGCTTGGGGGTTCAATTCCCCCGTCGCACTCTGGAAGAGCCTCGGCCGCCCATGCGGTGAACACTAGTTGTTCATCTCCAGAGAGTCATGGGACCGGTACCTCTATAGAAAAAGTTCTCTATGTACTTACAGCTGTTGCTCTTGATGGTTTGGAACCCACCTTAGACTGTTGGTCCCCCTACCACCATCAAGTAAGTGTGTGGGGAGTGAGTAAAGGAATAGGGAAGAGATACAAGAAAAATGTAAACCCTTAAGGGACACATTAGAAGCTTCCATTCCATTCCACTAACATACCCTCAGACTTAGGTTTAAAGAGTATTGAAGATCGATGGTGTTTTATTAGTCGCAATACAAATATACCATTAGATAAATTTAAAAAGGGAATTCTGCATTTAATAGATTCTACTGTTTTCAAATTTGATAATGCACTTTATAAACAATCTTTTGGAACCTTTAAAGGGTTTCCCGCATCTCCTATCTTATCTGAATTGCTAATGCAAGATTTGGAATGCTATGCCTTTTCTAAATTTGATTTTTGAATTGTTGCTTATACACGTTACGTTGATGATACCTTTTTGTTTATTCCAATTGAAAAACTGGATTTAGTACTTTCCACTTTCAACTATCTTCATCCAAGATTAAAATTTACATTTGAAACTGGATGAAATAATTTTATAAGCTTTTTGAACCTTGAACTTATTAGAGACTCTAACAATAATACAGTAACTAAGTGGTGGTGCAGAAAAACGTATTCAGGCAGATTTCTCAATTATTTATCGGATCATTCTATGCATTACAAAGTTGGAGTTGTTAAAAACCTTGTCGATATGGCTATACTCCTTTTAGATAGAATTTTTCACATTAACAACTTGAACATTGTTGAGAAATTTTTATTTTATAATAACTATCCGAATAACTTTGTTGGCAAGCATATCAATAGAAGATTAAAAGAATTGGTCACTAGGGACAAGGTCCATATTGTTACTGAGAGTAATGTTGAAGTGGTTAATGTCAAGAAAGAAATCATATCCATTCTATTTCAGGCACTCTCTCTAATAATATTAACAGACTTCTTAGAAATTATAATATCAAGACCATCTTTAGAGCTGATCATAAGTTTGATAGATATATTAAGTTAGGCAAGGATAAACTGGATCTTTTAGACCAATGTAATGTAATTTATATAATCACTTGTTCTTGTGGTATGACTTATATCAGTGAGACTAGTCGTCATCTTAGAATTAGAGTTAAGGAACATAAGAACAATATAAGATTAGCAGAAAAATACCACAGAGCTATTAGTCAACATTTAGTACAAAAACACGCGGGTGACTCTAATGCCATGAAATGGGATGATGTTGAAATCTTAAACAAAGGAAAGAATTATTTTATACGTGCTTTTGCTGAGATGGTTTTTATTTAAAAATAATGCCTTAAAGCCATGAACTTAATTACTGATTTAAACTCTTTTAATGAATCATACATGATGATTATAGTTTAAATATCAATTTCTCGTCTGAAATAATTCATAATTCTTCATTATAATTGTTCGTCGGTTTATTGAGGTATGTTTATGATAATTGTGAAATTAACTTATATGCCGAATTTTTGAAAATTCTGAATTTAATCTCTTATGCTGAATTTTGTATGTACGCCCCTGTGTTACTGACATTGTACACCATCTAATAGAAATTTATCAGTGCTCGTATAATCAAAAATGGAGCTGGAGCTAGATTTCCGGTTTCATGTAAAAAAATTTATTATTCATTTATTAAACTTGCTTCAACTTTATTCAAATGGATTATTACTGCTCCTTTTTTACTGTGAATCCATATTAATTCATTAATTACGTATATCATTTCTCCATTTTAAAATTCCTAACCTATAACTTTTACCTTTTGTCTCTTAATGATATAATAATTTTTATTCCTATTTTTATTAGAGATTTATCAAATATAGAAGAGTTTTATTAAATACATTTTTTGAAGAATCTCGAATGACGTATTCCAATTTTTATACGAGCAATCACACAATTTTCGAAATGTGAAATTCTTCAAAGGCATTTTGTTGGCTCTTTCAATCTTAGTATTCTTTGTATATAAATATCTTATATATATATAAATATTATTAATTATAATATTATATAATTTTATTGTTTGTATTATTCATGGTTTAGATTGTACACCCAACTACCACCTTTATGCGTGTATTTTGTTTTGCGAGCCGAAAATCATGTCCGGGTTAAGAAGTGATTCGTCGTATGGTGGAGAGTCATTGTTGTAACGTCACTCTTACCAAAACAATTTTACAAAAATTGAACTGATAATTTAATTAAAATAAGGGTTGAATGATGAAATAGAGAAAATTAAGACCTTAAGAGTTACATAATAAAAATGTTTTGAATTTCATTTGCTTCATTTTCAATAATCTAATTTTGAAAAGCCTCTTTATAATTTATTTGCTCTAACAAACGTGATACAACAAAATTTTTATTGATTCTAAAAAAAAGTGTTGACACATTTAGAATGCAAGGAAACCTGACTAAGAATTGTCTAATTTGAATTCGAGCCGTATCAAATATGCTAATATTAATATCCGAACAAGTAGTTAGAATTTCCAGCAGTGATTTATTAAAAGTCTAGATCACAGAAAATAATATGTGAAAAAGTACTGAAATTTCAGTGTATAGTCACTGATTCCCAGTGAATTATCACTGATTCAAATAGCTAGAAGGCACATTTTTTCAAAAGTATGTGACAAAGAAAAGTTTTATAAATTAAATAAACATGAAAATCAATGCTTATTAACATATTTTTATTTGTTGAACACGTAACATTATATTTGTCTGATACGAAAAATTCCTACCGAATCATATCAAAGGAAATCAAACGACACGTATTTTACCGGATTGATGCAAACAAATTAGAACTTTTTGTTTTCTTTCTATATCCGGTGGAAGTTACGTTTTGCGGAAGTTCCTTTTTGAAAAAGTTATGAATATCTTAACTCCTAAGGCTAATGAAGAAGACTAATATCAAAAAGTTGTTGAAAAATTTCTTTAAAATATATTATTTTTTAGACCAATACATGTATTCAACTTTTTTCTTTATTCTAATTTTTTTTCTAGTAAATTAATCTTTTTTCTCCAAAACACGAAAATCCACGTTTTTTTACAAAAACGAAACAAGATACGACAAAAGTCAAAAATCATTTTTCTTAAAAAGACTTAAAAATTATTCTGTTGACGCTTTTCTCTGGCTGTCTTTACCCAATTTTGCAGTCAAATGTGAATAATACAGGTTAAAATTGTATTTGTTCAGAATAATAGGATTTTATGGTGTAATCCTATGATTGATAAGATGTTTTTGTAAAAGCATAATGAAAAAAAAACAAGGTAGGAAAAAATGAGTATAAATTAAAATTTTTTTTTATTATCATTAAAAATAGACATTCAGGGGAAAAAATGAAGTCTTTTTTGACGAAATGGAAATGATTATTTAGAAAAATAATATTTTAACCAGATTTGTTTATATTTTCGTAAAAATCTGACACATAACGCGTTAGAAAAAAGTGTCAGGAGTCTTATTTTTAGAACCCTAAAGTAAAAATTCAGAATAAAAAACTACTAGGGTTTTTTTTTTAACAAATTGCCTCTCAACATTTCCAGAAAAATCGCCACCATTTTGAAGTTTTTTAAAGAATTTTCCGACGGATTTAGAAATAGAAATAAAAATTCTATCAGATCCAAAGACGAAAAAATGAAATTCCTATACTGATTTAAATAATACCACCCTTTAAAGATAAAAAAATCTTATTGATAATTGGCATCATCCTTTTTAAAATTTCAATATTCATAATTTTGTCAAAAACTTTTCTATTAAATAGGTAAAATTCGTATCATCTAATATTCATTAAATTATACGATCTTACAAGGTTTTGTAAATTAAAATTGTAAACAAAATTTTACTTTGTCAATTGAAAAAGGGGGAGAAAATTAGAATTTTTTAAAATAGATGGAAAGGTGACAAATTTCCAAAATAGAAATTATTATAGTAATTATAAATTAATATAGTAATTGAGGGTTAGTTCTTACGGGGCCGAATAATAGAGACTGCACAATACTTTTTTTTGTAAAGTTTTTAACCCGAGAACAATCCTTTTCACGTTATCCTCCTTTGGCTAGTGATTTAAAAAAAAAATCGTAAAATTTTCGAAAATGAGGTTTTCTGTAGAAAATCTATTTTCGAGATTTTTAGTTGAAGAATAAATAACTTTTTTCTACGATCAAAAAACAGATGACACGTTATATAAATAGTTATTACAAATACGCAAATTCTTATTTAGTGTCTCATATGCAGATTTGGAATCACGGTTAGTTTACTTTCGAATAATTTTAGTGAAAAAAACATCTCCTTAGTATATAAACATGAAGAATGATAAATCTTAGTTTTTGTTTTAAAAAATGTGCATAACAATCACACAAGTTATATTTATTTCAATTTCGTTGATTAATCATCGCAAGAAATGGCATTCCAACAATAATTGAAAACAATTTCTTTTTCTGCGTGAAAGCGGTCGTTGGGACATTTGTTTAATGAAATTGTTATTAAGAATCTATATTATTTGTATGATAAAGCTGGAAGTACATAAATGCCTTTGAAGACAAGTGTGAATCTCTTTTGGTCAGAAAAATCCACTTAGCTATAAGAATAACCCATTTATTGAGAATTTGTTTATAAAAACGTTAATAGAAACAGTAAATGTTAACTTATGCCAATTTTTCATTATGACTCATATGAAAAACCTTAGCAACGAGCATGAAAAAAAAAAAAATTCTATGAGAAAAAAACACTAATAAGAATTTGTTTATAATAATTAAGTTGAATATTATTAGAATTAGTTCTATTCTATGAGTGCACGTGCAATAATTCCGTCTGACAGTGAGTTTCTTTCTATATTTTTTCTTAAGATAAAAATTCACAAAGCTAAAATGGCCAACTTTGTCACTTTATTTGTTTATATATTTTTGCTCTTTGGAAAAATTAACAAATCGCAAACCACAGTTCTCTTAAGAATTTAATGCTGAGCATTTCCAAAAAAAATACTTTGAAATCAGTTAAGAAATAAGACCTGTGGTTGATTATGCAGTATGCACAGTAAATTCCTATTCCAGACCGCTGTGCACCGTAATGTATACTAATAAATAAATTTTTTATATTTATTTTTTTATTATATTTTATTTTTGGGAAGTATAATTTATTCCAAGCCCAGTGGGAGGTTTCAGGACCGTGAAAGAACTAGGGACAAGTCGAAGGACAAGTTCGACGAAAATTTATTGGGGGATGTTTGACCCAGTCTCTTGGCTGACACTGGCAGCCGAGAGCTGAATTCTGGTCCTGGACCTTTCTGCATTTTCTGATACGGAAATTGGTCAAATAGTTTGTTTTTTTTTTTGGCTAAAAAAAAACAACATATTTCTGTATGGAAGTCATGAAACAAAACTGACACATAATCAACGAACACGTGGACAACACCGAGGGAAAACTTTGTTTTCACCAAAGTTAGGAATTCGCACCCTTAACCAGTGGCGACACTCCTGCAGTGGTACCAATCGCAGCAGTGAAGCTGGAGCATACAGTTATAGGACATCAGCGGTTGGTTCTTAGAGGGGTGGATATACGTGGAGGGGGTAACTGTAACACAAAAGAGAGGGTAGGTTTATTTTTGGAGGGGGTAAGAACGGCACATATCGACCAGTCTGCCATGAGTTGAGGACAGGGGTCAAGGTCATCAAATCTACCGCGCCTGCCTAGGGTTCCCTCCTCTCCTCTCTTCTCTTTCCGCTATCACGATGTTGCCACCAGTCCTCCACCATCGTCACCCGGCCGGGAAAATGGATTTTTCTTTCTCCGGTGACGTACTCGAACCGTCGAAAGAACGGATCGCTACTCCATCTACACCACCACCAGTATCGAATTAAGGAGAGGGGTCTATTGGCCCAGGCTGCGCGACTATGTACGTTGGTTACCCAGCTCCGGTCACTGACGTAGCCTGGATTTTACTCCACAGATTTTGTCCAGCGTTAACGCATTTCTTCTACATCCGTCTTTTCACTAATTAACCGTCCTCTCTTTCAGATAATAACAAAATTAAGCCGATTTTTTCGCAAGTCTCTTCGATTCCAAGAAATAAAGTGTTTTTACTTTAGTTACTATTTCTTTTCATTTTTGTAACACAAAAGGTCACACTTTTTCTTCTCAAAGGTATGCAAATTTTCCGAAGGATGATTTTAAATTCCCGGTCAATTGTTAATTTTTCCAGGTCAATTTAAAATACACCGAACTCTCGGTTCCAGTCAAGATTCGGGGATTGCCTGCAAATAACCCGGGTCACAAGTCGGGGGGATCCAAACGTAAACAGTCAGGGCCGCCTGAACCGTTTCCAATTGGAGTGCATACTATTGTGCAATATACTCGACTGAGTACTCGCACACTGCAGCTCTACCGAGACAAGAGTCGCAACCGTCTCTCGCACTGCATGCAAACATTTGAAAAGATTTTAAATATTCTTGATTTAGAATAGGACATTTTTTAAAAGAATCATAATACACCAGGTCACAATCAAATTAATTTCACAAATTTACTGTTCCAAGTCAAACTATCATTCTTTACGGAAACTCCTTGTCCTGAAGTAAAATGTTTTATTATTAACGGAATTTCCTGTTATAAAGTGAACCTAAAGTAATAATTATAATTCTTTACGGAAATGTCCAGTTCTATCAAAATTATAATTCTTTTAGTAAATTCCCTGTCCCAACGCAGAATTATAATTATTTTAGAAAATTAATGTTCCAACTCGGAATTAGAGTAATAAAATATATGGAACCATTTTTTCCTGTTTTTTTTTCAGATACGCCAAAATTTGTCACGGTCATTAAAATTTAAAAATTCGAACTTTTAAAGGTAAACTTTTTTTTTTAACCCTTTTTAATTGGCGAATTTTAAATTAAGTGCCGTTGAAATGCAAAAATATTAACTTTTATAAATTGAACAGTTCAAAGATTTCTGGTTAACAAATATGAATTCACGCAAGCATTTTCAATTCTCTAAATTTAAGAATGAATCAATAAATTTAAAAATGTTGAAAATTATATCATTGTAAGCAATTTTAAGTAAGAAATATTCAATTTGAAGGGCTACCTTTTTATTTTAAATTTAACACTTTTAAAAGTAGAAGTTATATTATTTTTATTCGTTTCAAATTAATAATGGTTCAATTATTTTTTATATTTATATAACATTTTTTAAATAGAACAATTAAAATTGTAACGTCCAAATTTTAAATTTATAACTCTGAAATATTAAGGATGCAAGGCCTTCTATTTCAAACAATTTAGTTTATAATTGTCTTGATTTGAATATTCGATTTTAAATTTTTAATTATTTATTATATTATTCATTTATTTCAATTAACAGTCAAATATAGCTAAATATATTTAAAATTCAAATTGAATGAGTTAAAAATAGAATATTTCAGACTGAAACAATATTTGAATAGGATTTAAAACTGAATAAAGGTGTATTCATTATAAATCTATTAATTTGAAACTATTTTTAAATTGAAAACAGTTTATAAAGCTTTATAACGCTAAAATTAGTAAATTGATTAATTTCTAGCAGAATCAGAATCGTCTTGTATATTGAATTATTGTTAAATTTTTAATACTAAAACTACATTTCAATTTAATTAATATATTTAGATTTAGATGCTTAAAATGAAGACCTACAATGGAAAATTTGTAAAATAAATATTTTAGAGTTACGCATTGTGAACTAAATGCTTTCATAATTGCAAAAGTTAGCTGTTAGTTGATATGAAATTTGTGATATCTATAGTGATTGGATAGATTTTCTTCTATAAAATTTATAAAATTTCCTATCAACAACAAATACACTGTCACTTCCGAGTTTTTCCCGCTCTCAACAAATTCCAGGTCATTTCCCGGTTTCCTGGTTCAGCGGCCAACCGCACTTTAAAAGAAAACACCTTTTGTAGCTAAAATTAACAAAAATTGGTATGAAAAATGTTTAAATAATATTTCTTATAGAAAAACAGCTGAAGATACTTAAGAAAATATAAGATTCTACTTTTTCTATAAATCGACACAATTTTTAGTGACAGATTTTTAAATGAGTGCAAAAAGATTTTTAGATCCGCCCAAAAATTGTTTGTTTTTTAGTACTGTTTTCTAAAGAGAAGAAAATCTAGAGAAAAATTCTCAATAACATGAATGACAGATTATCCTTTCTGAAAGTTTCGCACTGAATAGCTAAACTCGGATCTAAAAGATTTTCAAAAATGTTCTACTTTTGGATGCGCCACTTAAAAGACAATTCGCGGTCCAGCAAAGCTGAGTGAGTGACTACCCTGAGTGAGAGTGTACTCTCGGAATGAAAATTTACGACGAGTTCAAAAATACATTCTCGCGAATATTGAGATTCTATTTTATCTCTCTCCCTCGAGACTTCGATCTTTGCTGAAGTGCGAAAATTGAAAATCCATTCACAGCAATTTTTCACTCGAATTAGCCAACACAAAACGAAATAGCTAATAAAAAGTGAATTTATATATCTTTGATTCTTCCTCAAACAAACAAAAAATCAAAATAAGAGGCTTTCCTATTACGAAATCTTCAGTTCCGGTATTGCCAAGTTCAATTTTCAAAGAACGATGATAAATAACAACAAATTATTTACCTTACCGAGAACTTTGGAAGACGATTAACTAATTGTATGTACATTACACAACTCACCTGAAACAAATAAGAAAACAATCTGTTAGTAAATACGTAAATAAACGAGTAATCTGCATGTTTTACTCAATAATATCCCAGAAATATTAACAGGGTGACAAAAAAACTTCATTTTAAAAATTTCCTGATTTTCCCCTGACCAATTTTTTATTTTTCCTGAAATTTCGGAATTTTCGATAAAAAAAGATTACTTTTTCACAAAATAGTTACCAAATAGTTGAACTTTAAAAACCAAATAGTTGAATTTTCTACCTGCAAAACTGTATTTTCAACCAAAGGGTCGAATTTGTAATAAAAAAATATGAAACTTCAACCAAAAATAGTTGCATTTTCATCCGAAAATTTAAATTTTCAAGCCAAAAAGATTAATTTTTTGGAAGACAGTTGAATTTTAAACCCAAAAAGTTAAATTTTCAACATAAAGATGAATTCTCAACAAAAAATGTAATGATTGATATTGCAACAAAATAGCTGAATTTTTAACCAAAAAGTTGAATTTTCAATCTACAAAGATGAATCTTTATAAAAAAATGGAATAGTTGCTACTTTAAAAAACAAAAATTAAATTTCTACCAATAGATAAATTTTAAAACCAAAAAGACGAATTTTCAACAAAATACATAAATTTTCAAACAAATAGTTGAATTTTCAACTGAAAAAGACAAAGTTTGAACCAAAAATGGAAAGGTTAACTTTTGAGTGAAAAAATTAATTTTAAACGAAAAAGAAAAAAATTCTCAACAAAATAGTTAAGCTTTCAACCAAACCAAAGAGATGAATTTTCATCTAAAATTATAAATCTTCTACAGAAACAGTTAAATTTTCATTTAAAAAAATTTATTTTCAACAAAAGAAAAAACGATTTTTCAAACTAAAATGATGATATTTCAACCGAACGAGATTTTAATTTTGAATGAAAACCAGTTGAATTTTGAACCACAAATGATGACTTTTTATCCGAATTGTAGAATTTTCAACCAAATAATAAAATTTGTAACTAAAAATATATAATCTTTTATAAAAATATTAGAACGATTTCAAATTAAACTTTTTGATTTATTATCATTCACGGTTATTTAAAGTGCCTCTTATAGAAATTCCCTGACCTTCGCAAGATTTTTTCAAAATCCCTGACTTTTCCCTGGTTTCCAGGTTTTCCCTGACCTACTTCCACCCTGAATTAAATGTGTACAATTCAAATCAGTTCTTTTTCTTCAACTTCTTTAACATTTCTAAAATTAAAAATGGAAGACCTTCCAGAAGAATAAAACTCATCAAAGAAAATAACACTTCAAAAACCATCTTTCTGAGTTGGTATTAATAAAATATTCTCTCAAAATAATTATGGCACTTTCCAATTGGAAAAATTTCATAAATTTGATTTGATTTGCTGTACATACGATTTAATGGCTCGAGTCGTGAAAAGGAGGAAGAGGACAAAAAAGCGAATTGCGAAGAAAGTCGTAGGTCGGTGAAATATCTTCGGTATCGTCTTTTCTCAATGATTTATCGCAACCTCCAAAGAGATTTGCACATCTCGCTTCACCTGCTTTCCACGCCCAGGATGAAAAAATGACAGACTAATAATAAATTGTTTTCCCTTACATAAAGGAGCTCCTTGTCACCAAAATAAGCTTCGACTGGTCACAAATTATTTTCGGATACCGATGATTTGTTGGCACCCATTATCGAATTACTGTTTAGTGTGCCTTTCAACTGATATATTGATACCCATGTGAAGAAGATTTGGGGCAAAAAAATCATTTACATTAAACTCGGAGTTTGACGATAAATGAAAATGATTAACCTTAATCTCACTCTCTTGACTTTACAAATCATCCCTTTATTCCTAGAGGTGAACATTTCTATTGGAACGTTTCTTATACAAAATTTCTCGATGTTAAACGATTTTCATTTGAAATTATCTGAGCAATCAAAATTACTTACTTAGTTCGAAAGATTTCCGGCCAAGGCATAAAGCCAGAATTTCTCGGGGGTTTTTCCCGAATCTGTGACCCCCAAAGTTGCATTTGCAGCCAAATAATTGAAATTTTAAGCAAAAGAAACGAATTTTGACAAAAAGTGGAATTTTTAGCCACATAGTTGAATTTTTAACTTCCAAAGATGAATTTTTACCACAAAAAGGCAAATTTTCAACAAAGAAAGAAGAAAAATCTACATAATAGTTGAATTTTAAAGCCAAAAACCCAACTTTCTACAAAACAGTTGAATTTTTAACCCAAAAATATTAATTATCAACAAAAAAAGTTCATTTCAAAACCAAATAGTGGAACTGCCAAGCGAAAAAAATTTTTTTTTCTACGAAACAGTTGAATTACTTTCAACACGAAAATATGAATTTTCAACAAAAAAGTTGAATTTTCTAGCCAAAAATATGAATTTTCTACTAAAATGATTCAATTTTCAATGGAAAAAATGAGTTTACAACAAATAAATGAATTTTCAACTAAATTGTTCAATTTTCTACCAACGAAATTAATTTTTAACCAAAAATAGAATAGTTAAATTTTCAGTAAAAAAATTTAATTTTCAAACAAAAAAAATAAACGTACAAGGAAATAGATAAATTTTCTACCAAAAAGAATAAATTTCTATCAAAAACGCTGAAAATTTTCCACAAAAAATGGAACAGTTTCATTTTCAGTTAAAGAAATGATTTTTTACCCAAACAAAAAAAATCTTCAACCAAAAGAATGAATTATTTAACCAAATAGTTGAATTTTCTACCCAAAAGATTAATTTTCTAAAAAAAAAATTCATGAATTTTTCACTAAAAAAAAAATAAATTTTCAACAAAAAATAGAATAGTGAGATTTTTTGTCAGAAAAATCAATTTTCAACCACAATAAAAAAAAAAAATTTCAACAAAAAAGTTCAGTTTTCAACAAAAGAAATTAATTTTTAATCAAAAAGATGAAGATTCAACTAATGAGATTACATTTCCACAAAAAAGTTAAATTTCCAATAATACAGTTGAATGTTCAACTACAACAGATACATTTGCAACTTAAAATAGAATAGTTAAGTTTTCAGTAAAAAAATTAATTTTCAACCGAATAAAATGAATTTTCAACGAAATAGTTCAATTATCAACCAAACAGATGAATTTTCAACCAAGAAGATTTAATTTCTATCAAGCAAGATAAATTTTCAGAAAAATGGAATAGTCGATTGGCTGGCAATATAGAATTGATAACCAACAAAATGAGAATTTCTCAAAGGAGTCAAATTGAGGTCAAAAAAGTTTTATCAAAAAACGATGTCAACGGTCGAGGAAATGAATGTGGAAGTTGACAATCTCAAAGTGACACTAATCTAAAATTGGACCAGGCTTTACTGCGGATTGTGATAAAAAACTCAATTTTCCGTTCAAATGTAAAATAAAACCATATTTCCGAGATATTAAGTTTTTGAATACGGGCAAATAAAGTTTGATTTAAAAAAGTTAGCTAATTCCGAGAAAATCGACCGAGAATTTTGAGATTAAAATTTCACTGGTTTTCAAAATCGGCTTTGGAAAGTGATTAAAAAAGGAATTTTCAAGTATTTGCAAAAATAAAAAATTGTTCCCGAGATATGGGGATTCTGAATGAGAATAAAAAAGGCTTGATACAAAAAAATTATTCTGTTCTGAGAAAATAGAAATTGAAGATCGCGATAACTCATAATGACAGATACTTTTTTGCTAAAAATCCGAAAAACTTAGAAAATACATTATTTTTCTTCCTTAAATGATAATAATTTCAAACAATATCAATGCTACAAGGTTCAAAAAAATTATCACTGCCTCAAAATTATAACTAAATTGTAACTAAAATCTTCAATTAACAAAATAAATGAATTTTTAACTTAAAAGATGAATCAGTCACCAAGAAGGTTAATATTCTACCACAAAAAAACTAATTGTCAACAAAATACAGGAATTTTCAACCAAATAGTTGAATTTTAAACTAAAGAAGATAAATTTTCAACCAAAAACAGTTACATTCAGCCAAGCAAGAATTAAAAGAAGATGTTTTAACAAAAAAGTTGACTTTCTGGAATTTCCTCACCTGTAGCAACCCTGGTTTGTGCTTTATACGCGGAGGAAAATGGATCTTCACACTTAACATCTAGATATTTATGGTTAACCAATTTTATGTTTAACTATATAGGACAGCTATCTAGATGTTAGGAGTTAAATTTCGTGGGTATAAAAAGATGTATGCAAGTATAAAACGCAGAGCTTTCTTACCTCGAAGGATTTTTTTTTAGAGGAAATTGTTTATATCCAAACAATTTACAGCATTATTGTTACCATCCTGTCACCAAGACATTAATAATCGTAATTTTTTCGCAATTGTTTACATACGACACGAAACATTGACTATAAGCTTAATCAAGTGGCTGATAGAGGTATTGCGTTTTCCATGTGCTTCAAGTTCTGAACGTAAAAATGAACGAATTTTTTTACTCATGACTTTGTTAACCAGAAAAAGTGCTCAAACGCTTGTTTATTTATGTCGGAAATAATTTATTATTAAAAAAGAATTATAATGCATATTTTAAATTTCAATTGAAACAATATTTATGGGTGAAATAGAAATGGGAAAAAATATTTGGTTCATTTGAACGCTCGGAACTTCAGGTACATGCGTTTTCCTGCACTCAGACAAAGACTTTAGCATCCTAATATGTAAAAAATAGCAGATATTACGCGTTAACATCTGTATGTTTCGCGGTACTATCTTATACTTTAAACATCTACGTTTGAACATTAATTTTTCTCCATGTAGTGCCTAAGAGGGTCAGATAGAGATTATATATTCGAAGCATATCAATACCTAATTTAAATTTCTTCTTGCACTTTATTGTAAAACCCTGAAAAAAAACGAGCCGCTTAGCCCCATTTTACGATAACGAAATTCGAGTTGGTCCAGTTGAGGAAGATTGGCAAGTAACGGAGAAAGTTACGTACAGAACTTAACAGTGCTTGAAATAAATTTTGCGAGAGCATCATGCCAAGTAACAGTGCCTCTGAGTTGAGGTTAGCGACCGTATTGTCGCATAAATACTGCGTCAGGGATATTATTTATTACCTTGCCATTCTGTCCAATTCTGTCACAGCAAAGGCTTTTCGCGCTGAGCGCTATTCTTTTACTCCTAGTCTTTTGTTCTTTTCACGTGGCACTGAAAGGAGCTCCATTTTCCATTTCGCCTACATCATCGATTTTCAAAAACACTCGCTCTTTGTAGCGGAACTGACAGGGCGTTCAGTAAGTCGAGTATGAAGTTACAAGGGCGAGATAGTAGAATGAAAAGATACATTTTTTTCCAAGACCCCATTAGCCGATCATATTTTTTTTATACTTAATGTTAAATTTCTTGACCAGATATGTATAATTAATTATATTTAATTTTAGTTTTTCTGGAAAACTGGTCTTATTTCAATTCTTTTTTAATATTGCTTGTATGTCAGGTCATAAGTTGTTTTTGAAATAGTCATTTTTGTGTTTTTTCAAATTATTTCTTTCTAGTTTATTTAGAATAATACTTTGAACAACTTCGGGTTCTGTACTGAAAAGGTTCAAAACTAACATAAAATATAATTATATATATATTTTTTCGTTAGTTGAAATCACCCGTTTGGCTTATCATATATAACAAAAGGTTCACAACGGTTCCGTAGTTCAATTTTGGGTAAAAAAAAGATAATTAAAAGGGGATTTTATTTATTATTGAAAACGTTTTATATCATATGGGTATCACGTGAATATTGAACGAAAGTGCTCATGTTCGAACTTTTAAAAATGTATTTTTATCAGTACATAGATGTCGATTCCTTATTCTCATCAATTTTTTTCTATTGTATTCTTTTCATTACAAAACCCTGAGTTGTTCAAAGTATTTTTCTAAGTAAGCTAAAAAGAAAAAGGGGGATTAGGTAAAAAAGGGGACGGACTGTGATCCCTGGAAAGTAGAATGAAAATATTTTTTTTTCCAAGATGCCATTAGCCGATATTTTTTTATGTTTATTAGATCTGAAATCAGTTGATGGGCTTATCATATGTAAAAGAGAAGGAAAAATCAACCACCGTAAAGGAAGACAATGAATGCGTGGGAGACTGACTGAAGAGAGGAGGAGTTTCAAATTACAAAAGCCTGATAATAACGAAGTATTGCGACAAAAAAAGAGCTTCTTTTTCCTTAAGGATACTAGTTTTTCTCGCTAATGGCACATTTGTCTCAAATGTCAAAACAATTTTAAGTAAAAGAGACAGTGGCAGATCAGGGGCGATTTTCTTTGTATATTTCGGTGAATAAATGGACTTACAATATTGTTGAAATTGGCTCGGAACAAATACCAAAATAAAAATGTTAATTTACTTGAAAAAGGTACAAGAGAAAAAGAGGAGCAGTACACATAAAGCGTGTACATAAATTTCATGAAAGAAAGTATACGAAAAGCCATCAAAATTTTTATAGCGCACAAGTTTGAACTCATCAAAGGTCAGATGGTTGTATTGACCCCAAGGGTGAAGCTTGACGATTGATGCTGAATGTATGAAGTGTTCGACTACTTTGTAGCCTAGGTGATTTAATAATTATCTGAACGTAACACCTGTTAGTGCGTAATTAAATTTTTCCGGAGTGCATATACATTACGTAATTGCTTCAGAATCAGAAGTCATGATTATAGGGGTGAAATGCGTCATTAAAATGAATAATCCTTGTAATTATTTCTAGAGTTTTTCCAACAGGTTGAAATATGCGAAAAATGTTTAATTAAATTAATAGAATTTCGATTTGAAGCTTCCTCTCCATCGCAATCAATTAAATTCTCAGGTTCTTATTAAGTTTCCTGCAATTCTAGAGAGTTGCCAAAATACCGTCCTAAATTTCCTCCAAATACATCTAGCAAATTTTTTTGCTGTCTAATTAAATTAACATCAAGTTTTTACTAAATTATTGCACTGTGAAAGACTTCCGTTCATCAAATTTAATTGATGATTCAGTGAGTTTTCACAGAATATTCAACGACTATACACTGAAATTTAAGTCTCTTCCAAATTAAAGTCAGTAAAAAACTACTTTTATTTCAGTGGATAATCACTGCTTTCTCAGTCAATTTTCACTGATTGAGTTAGAATTTGAAAAATAAGATAGCCGATAGGGTATGCCATCCAAAAACTTCAGTTATACCCGAAATTTCAAGTAGTTTTCCGTATGACTGAAATTTCAGTTACTTTTTTTTTACTCACTGTACATAAATCAGTCTAAATTCACTGGGAATCTGTTGCGCACTTCTTGCTACCGCAATCTAAAATGTTAATCTCATTTTATTGAATTTACATTTTGAAAAGTTGCTAAAAATCATTTGGTACGTAGTGAAACTTCAGTAATCTTTTCTACTGTAAAATCAGTAAAAACGTTACCCAAATTTTAGTGAACAGTCATCAAGATTTACACTACCGTCGGAAATTGTGGGCATGACTTGTGAGCGCTATTAAAAATTACTGCTGACTTCGAAACACGATATTTTGGTGAAAAAAAGAGATAAGGCATTTTTTTTAAACAATTGGAAAGCTTATGAAATCCCACATCTAGTGGTTTCCTACAAATATTTTTTTGGCCTTCTGAAAATAATACAGCACGTGAGAAGTTTAAAAACAAAATTCAAAATTTTCTCAAATTTTCTACCTCAACTTCAACTTTTAACACGAGCTAAGGAAATTTTTTCAAAAACCTCAAAATTATACGACATCGAGCCTGAAATCTTATTTTTAATTTAAGCTGAAAAAACTTTAAAAATCTTCATGGGTACCCGAGATATGATTAAAAATGTTCAATCGTATCTGAGCTCAATTGTACAGTAATTGTGTCAATTGTGAGTAATTGAACTCAGAAACGATTGAACATTTTCAATCATATCTCGGGTATCCATGAAGATTTTTTAAGTTTTCTTGGCTTAAATTGAAGATAAGATTTCAGGCTCGATGTCGTATAATTTTGAGGTTTTTGAACAAAATTTTCCTAGGTCATGCTAAAAGTTGAATTGGAGGTAGAAAATTTGAGAAAATCTTTAATTTTGTTTCCAAACTTTTCACGTGCTGTATTATTTTCAGAATGTCAAAAAAATATTTGTTCGGTAGCACTAGACGTGGAATTTCATAAGCTTTACAACTGTCTTTCAAGAAAAGTCCTATCTCCTTTTTCACCGAAATATCGTGCTTCGAAGTCAGCAATGATTTTTAATAGCGCTCACAAGAGTCGTGCGCACTATTTCCGACGGTAGTGTATACATTTTTTCACTTGGGATTCTATCATTCCTTTAAAGTTTAAAAATATAAGCTTTTTTTGTAATAGCTATCATGCATACATCTTAATTTAAAATTAGCTCATTGGAATATTCTTAGAAAATACATAAATATACAAAAAAGCAAAAAATTTGTCGGAATGATAGAAAAAAGTTGTATACTTTCCTGTAATTTTGGTTGTAATTTATTCCATTTATCTGTAGATTCCTGTAAAAATGGTTTTAGTTTTTCGTACTATTTCTAATTACACTTTTAGGAAATTAGAATGATCGTTGAAAATAAAGCAGTGATAGTCAGCTCAAGGTGGAAACTGATCAGTCAGTGCTTATTACTTTTGTATGACATTCCCGATATTCTACGGATGCTCTCTTGGGCATCCTGCAGTTTACGACTGCAATATCCAGCATGACGTTAAATGAATTTTCGCCAAGGAATCACGAACGACGACAGGCTAACGAGGGTCCCGGTGGGGATCTCGAGAGGGTAAAATTTCCTACCCAGGATACCGCACGTGTACCTCTTGTTCTGCAGAGCATATAGTATAGATCGATCGTTTGCAGTTTCTCGCACGAAGACGATCCTCGTGAGAAGATCCTTCCAGAAGGACGCCGGAATTTCCGATCGCCGATCGAATCACGCGAAACGGTTGTTCCAGTCACGCTTTACACAGATTACCCATTGCGCTAAATATTTCGAGAACAACTCAAAATTTATGACTTTTTTCGTACAATTTTTTATTTAGAGTAACAGTTATAAAAATTAATTATAAAATGATCTAAAAAGAAGCATATAATTTCGAACAACGAAAATTATTAAACGAATGTGAGGTAAAGTTCCGATTGGGAACTAGGTATCTGTAACAAAGTACATCAGACTTTATTAGAAGTACTCGCATTTACCTGGACGTTTGGCCAGGGGAGAGGAAAACTGCGGAAAACCACCTGGCGAGTTCAGTTTGACCCTACGCATTGAATGCACAGAATCATCCTCGGCGTCAAACCTCCCACTCGACATTAGTTAAAACGCAGCGAATACACAATCTAGTCGTACATCGCAGATGGTCACCCATCCGAGTGCTATCCGCGCTCGAAATGGGTTGACATCTGGACTCTTCCCGAGTCGAGATTTACCTTGCAGCTAATGCCGTCGGTTAAATGGCTATCTAACATTTTATTGTTATTTTGATGTTCATCCAATTAATGAAAATAAACTTTTAAAGAAATAATAGAAATAATAATTATACGTTAAATATTTAGAAAGGCTTTTAATTTAAGTTCGTGTTTTACAGGTTTCAAAGGTAAACACACAATTTTTAATTTGCTATTCAGATACGGAAAAAATTAAATGGTTGAATTTACCATTCAACATACATAATTTGAACTCTGAACAAGTATCAAGTTCAAATAGTACAATTTATTAAATTCCAGAAAAAATTTGTGTTCACAGTTCAAATGAAGCATGATGAATGATATATTTAGCCATTTACTAAAAAGTAATTTGTAATAGTAATTATTATTCATTTATTATTTAATGACTACGAATGATTTTTCATAATTTTTTTCTTTAATTATTATAGGCCTCCGAATCGGTTAAAAATTCATATTTTTTGGTTAGAAATTGTATTATTTGGTTCAAAATTAAATTACTTTTATTAAAATTCAACAATTTTATTGAAATTTTTTTTCTTTCTTGACTAAAGATTTTTTTTGGTTGAAAATTCATATCTTTTTGTAGAAATTTCACCCTTTTCGGTTAAAAATGCAACTTTCTGGATACAAGTTAATCCGTTTGGTTTGAAAATTAACTTTTTGCAGACAATTTTTATTTTCGCCAAATATTTTTGGTAGTAAATCAATTTTTTGATTAAAAAGTCAAGTGCTTGGTTGAAAATTAATCTCTTTTGATTCAAGTATTTTGTTGAAATTTCGTTTTTGTTGGTTAAATCCAAATTTGTTTATTTTAAATTCAAATATTTCTTTGTTAAAATATTACCTATTACATTTTGCCTCAAAAATTCAACTTTTTATGTTGAGTATTTCACTACTTGGTTACAAGTTGAAATAATTTCTTAAGAATTAATTTTTTGGTGCAAGATTTATAATTTTTAGTTGAAAATTAGTTCTTTTTTTGGTTAAAAATTCGTTTTCTTTAATTGCAAATTGAACTATTTTGTTGAAGGTTCAACTGGTTGGTGGAAAATTAACTTTTTGGTTGAAAGTTCTCTTTCTGGGGTCGGAAATTCTACTGGTATGTAGAAAATTCGTCTTTTTCGCTTGAAAATTCAACAGTTTGGCAGAAAATTCAACTATTTGGTACAAAATTCAACTATTTGGTAGAAAATTTAACTCTTTTGTAGAAAATTCTTTTTTTTCCACTGAAAATGAATGATCTAAAATGGAAATGTAACTAAACCATTTTTTATTAAAAATTGATCTTTTTTAGTTTAAAAAATCCATTGTTTAGTTATAAATTTTTAGAAAATAGCATCACGTCCTTTGTACAAACTATTTAGCTAAAAATGTATGTAATTTGTTGAGAATTCATGTTTTCGGTATAAAACTATTTTTTGTTGAAAATTCAACAATTTGGTTAAAACTAAATTTATTATGTTGAAAATTCATCTTTTTGGTAGAAAATTAATCTTCTGTGTTGAAGATTCGTTTTTTCGCTTAAAATTTAACACTTTGGTAAAAAATTCCACTATTTGGTACTAAATTAAACTTTTTTATAGAAAATTCGTTGTTTTTATTGAAAATAAATGCTCTTAAATGAAAAGTTAACTACACCATTTTTGTTAAAAGTTGATCTTTTTCAGTTCAAAAAGTCCACGGTTTAGTTACAAATTTTCAGAACCCAGCATCACATCCATCGTTCAAATTATTCTGTTGAAAATTTATTTGTAATTTTTATTTATTTATTGAAGTTAATTATTTTATATTGAACATTATGAAAAATAAACACTCAAAAATCTGCAATTTAACAACTTGAAGTGCGCAAATGATAATGTGGAAAATTGAACAAATTAAAACAGGAAAATTATTTTATATAATTAGATACACATTTTGCATGTTTAAATTTTTTAATTCAGCAATATTAATGCGAAAACACTCAAAACTGAACAATCTTAGTTTTTAACGTTATAAATCGTAAAATTAAAAAATATCAAGCCTTGAAGCTTAAATCATTACAAATTAAAGCACTGTAGGATTTAAAATATACATAGAAAATATAGCAATTAGAAGTATTTTTTTTAAATGCAACAAATTCATTTCTCATCGTCATAAAATAAGGTTATTTTTAAATTAGGAATTTTTTTAAATAAATCATTTTAAAATGCTTATTTTGAAATTTAAAGCATATAAAGTTTAATCATTTTTAATTTAAGTCATGATAATATGAAATAATTTCAACCTGAACTGAGTGAACAATAAGCTTAAAACATTTAAAGTATTCGTGAGTATCAGACTTAAATTCAATTCTGAATGAAAATTCTTTAAAGTAAAACATTTTAAAAATTAGAATATTAAGAATTATAATATGCATGAAGCGTTAAAATTGACAAAATGTATTACCATAAATAGATATAAATTATTAAATATATAATTGTATATGCTTGTATAATAATAGAATTATTTTGTCTTCATGACTCGAATTTGCTTTTTTTTTTAATTTTTTCAAATATCAAAATAAAGAACCTGAATTATTAATTTCGTCCCAATTCTCTGCGAGTATCCGGCACTCCCTGATTTAAATATCACTTTTTACATAATTGACAAACACTCTATAGAGCAATACTTTCCTTATTTGTAATTTATCAGTGAGAGGTCAAAACCAATTTGAGTATTTGGCCCGTGATAAAAAAATATTTCTTATTATACACGCTGATTGTTTACGCTTCTTATTTGTCATTTTATCATTTTGCATAACCGAAAAAAGAGTACAGTTGATATGATAATGCATGATTCACTGGATTTTTAAATGAGTAAATAAATATCGTTTGGACTTAAATATTGAATTGAGTCATAAGCTAGAAAAACCATCGAAGTCGACTTAGACATTTAATTACAAAGTATAAAAAAATCGGAAATAGAATAGGGAGGGGACGAAGGGTGATTATTTATAAATAATGCAAAATTTGTGATTTTTCTAGAGAATGGCTTATTATTTATCTTTTCCTCAAATCTATATTATCAGAAAATATGATATTATTATTTTAAATATTTAATTTGATACTATTTATTAATTAAACTCAATTTATTCAATTTTAATCAAATAAAAGGTTAGTTTATGATTAAGTAATATCTATGCCTTTTGATTGAATTTAAATCACACTGCAAATCTGAGAAATATAGTTAAATCTTCCCATGAATGGCACATTTCCGATCCTTTTTAATAAATTTACATATTGTCTCTATTTTTGGAAAAATATACATAAAATACAAATTCCGCATTCCTTTCCCGATATATCTGTCCTATCAAATGAAAAAGAATATGAATCGATACGGGTACAATTTCAAGAATCAGGTGACCTTGTACACTGAGAACTTGTTTCCTTGTGATAATATTAGTCAGTTTGCGATTCTGAAGTAATTATCAACAAATTCCTGCTTTTCGAAAAATTTCTTCAAGTGAAAGTTTTAATAAAATTATTGACCAATAAGGAAATATCGTGCTGTTTTAATCATAAACTCATGTATATTTTTAACTTTGATACATATCAAATTAAAAAATACATATACTTTTTTACGTTTGCTTCCATTTATACTACATATTATTAAAACGAACCAGATTTTTGGATATCAATCATAGTGGACTTTAAAATAAATTTTCCAATGTTAAAAAAATTACTGGATAGAAATTAATGAATTTCAATGTATTCCCTCAGGCAAATTTATTTTTCAGAATTCCTTAAGTGTAAAAAATAGTGAACGAGCAGTAATCCCACAAGGAGTAAACGAACTTGCGACTCATTAATATGTAGGGACTTCGTTCATTCATTCGTATTCGACGATGCGGAATGAAAAGTGAGTGAATGAAAGGTGAAGCGAATAATGTTTCGCGCTTTTTTCTAATAGGTTTTTTCAAAGTTTTTAAAAGCTCTGTTTTTACCAGACATTTCCTCAATTAGTGACTTTGCCAGAAAGTTTAGAAAATTTAGGTGGAAATATTTTGACTGCATAAAAAATATTGATAATTTTTTAATAAAGTTACAACCAATTTGTTTCCAATTCATTTGTACTTCATAGTAATTATTAATATCCAATTGGTTACAGATTTTGGAAACTATTATACAAATTAAAAAACGGGATACGAATTCAAAGCTTGAATTCGAAATTTTCGAGTTATGTGAATCAGGGATATTAAAACGGCATGTATAAAAAAAATCAAGCTATTTGTAAGGAAATTTCGGTACGCTTTTTCCAGGTCCCGCTATTCGTAGAGACAAATCCGGCAGGTACCAAAATTTCGGTACACGTAGTCACGGCCTATTAAAAAATGATGTTTTAATCTGCATTTCTTGATTTGCTTCACTCACAAAATTTATATTTTTTTAAGAATATTTAAAGAATTCAATCAAATTTGCGGATTGTAACTACAAAATTATTTACCAATCAAAGAATTTGGGTTAGTTAAAAAATATTGTGGTCAGATCAAAACAAAATTTTACTGGATTTCCTAAAAATTGCGTTTTTTCTTTAAATCACTAAAAATTCATTGACGCTGTAGTAACCCGTTTTCCCCAGCTTTGACGTGGAATCTAATATATAATTGAGCCTTAAAACATAATGAAAAATAAATTATGTTTTCTACAAAGCTACAAAATATTTTTAAACTTTAAAAATAATCCGAAAAGAAAAACGAGCTCCAGTCAACAGTGCGATGGACTTTTAAAAATTAAGAACGTTAAATAATAATTTTCCGCACCAGGGTTCCAAATTCTCTACTCAAAAATGATAAACATTTTAAAATTCGAAAAAAAAAACTGTCCAACACTCTCAAAAAGATGACCGTAAAGAAACTCTTTCAATCCCTTTTCTATTCTTCAAAAAGGCATCAACTTCTAAAACAGTTTAGTTCTTTTTTTTTAATTTGGGCACTGATTTGTTTTTAAAATTAGGAACTGATAGGGAGATGTTAAAAAATGTGGTTAGCAACACTGACCGAATAGATCGCCGGCGCATGATGAGGAGAGATAAAAAATCCCTTCGAAAATCGTTCGTATATCCAATGCGGCAGGCGTGTCGGGATTTCAAGGTCCTGTATGGTGTCCCTTCCTCCGAATACTCGCGTTCGACCAAACCTTCACGAAACCTTCACGAGGCGTTCGAAAACGCGCGCGCGGCAACCCACGAGAAACTGACCAAAAGATGCATGGAGCACGGAGAGAGAAGCGAACCCCGAGGGATACCGATGCTCCACGAGAGAGAGAGGAGAGAGAAGAAGCGCCGGTGCGAGGGAGAGCAAATCCAATTGGTGGAGGGGACTCTCATTCATGGACCCTGGTTCCGTACGCCCCCGCAACCGCGAAGCGTCGCCCCTCAACCCTTTCCAGGAATGATAAGACTTTTCCTCCTCCATCTCTAAAAGTCTAAAAGTGTACATGTACAATTGTGCCAGATTACGATTTCTCGTTATAGCCTGCTGTATATAAATTCAATTCAACTTATTCATTATTTTCTAGAAAAAAAGTTTAAATCCCTAGAGATCTTTAGAAATACCTTGAAATTCTTGAAACTACTACAAAATTCTTTGAAATCCTTTGACATATTTTATATCACTTGAAATCCTCTAGAATCCATTAAAATGATTCAAAATCTTTGGAAAATGATAAAAATCCAGTCAAAAAAGTATAAATCATGGGAAAGCCCTAGAATATAATTTAAATTAAAGTTATTCATTAATGGTCTCTAAAAAAACCAGTTGAAATCCCCAAAAATCTTTCAAATCTCTTGAAATCTTTGGAAATTTTATAATATCCTTGAATCTTTGTCAAATTCCTTGAAATACCTTAAAATCATTTGAAATCTTCGGAATCACTATAGGAATCCCCTGCAATTTTATTTCACTTAATTTATTTTCCTGAGTTCACTAGAAATCACTGGAAATCCTCGAAAATCCTACAAAATTCTTTGATATCCTTTGACATTTTTTATATCTCTTGAAAATCTTTAGAACCCCTTAAAATACCTTGAAATCTATGGAAAAAGGTAAAAATCCATTTTAAAAAGTATAAATCATTGAAAAGCCCTAGAATGTAATTTAAATTAAAGTTATTCAATAATGCACTCTAAAACCCCCAGTTGAAATCCCTAGAAATTTTTGAAATCCCTTGAATTCCTTTTAAATTCAATAATATCCTCGAAACTTTGTCAAACTTCTTGAAATGCCTTAAAAATCAGTTGAAATCTTCGGAATCACTACAAGAATCCCCTGGAATTTTATTTTCTTTAATTTATTTTCCTGAGTTCTATGGAAATCACTTGAAATCCTTGAAAATCCGACAAAATTCTTTGAAATCCCTTGACGTTTTTTATATCTCTCGAAATCCTTTAGAATCCCTTAAAATACCTTGAAATCTTTGGAAAAAGGTAAAAATCCATTTGTAAAAATATAAATCACTGGAAAGCCCTAGAATATAATTTAAAGTTATTCATTAATAATCTCTGAAAAAAAACCAGTTGAAATCCCTAGAAATCTTCGAATTTTGCAAATTCCTTGAAATACCTTAAAATCATTTGAAATCCTCGGAATCACTACAGGAATCACCTGAAATTGTATTTCATTTAATTTACTTTTCTGATTTCTCTAGAAATCCCTCGAAATCTTTGAAAAACCTACAAAATTCTTTAAAATCCTTCGAAATTTTTCGCATCTCTTGAAATCCTCTAGAATCCCTTTAAACGCATTTAAATCTTTAAAAAAAGATAAAAATCCATTAAAGAATGTATAAATCATTGGAAAGCCTTAGAATATAATTTAAATTAAAGTTATGCATTAATCCACTCTAAAATCCCTAGTTTAAATCTCTAGAAATCTTTGAAATTCCTCGAAATCCTTGGAGATTTAATAAAATCCTTGAACTTGTTTAAAATCTCTTGAAATACCTTAAAATCCTTTGAAACCTTTGGAATTGCTAGGAATCCTTTGAAATATAATTTAATTTGTTTTCCAAAGATCACAAGAATTTCCTTGAAATCCTTAAAAATCCTACAAAATTCTTTAAAATCCTTTGAAATTTTTTGGATCTCTTGAAATCCTGTAGAATCCCTTGAAGCGCCTTAAAATCTGTAGAAAAAGATAAAAATCCATTGAAGCAAGTATAAATAATTGGAAAGCCCTAGAATATAATTTAAATTAAAGTTATTCAATAATGCACTTTAAAACTCCCAGTTTAAATCCCTAGAAATCTTTGAAATCCCTTGAAATCTCTGGAAATTTAATAATATCCTTGAATCCTGGTCAAATTCCGTAAAATACCTTAAAAATAATTTGAAATCTTCGGAATCACTATGGGAATCCCTTGAAATTGTACTTCATTCAATTTATTTTACTGAGTTTACTAGAAATCCCTTGAAATACTTGAAAACCCTACAAAATTCTTTGACACTTTTTATATCTCTTGAAATCCTTAAGAATTCCTTAAAATACCTTGAAATCTTTGGAAAAAGGTAAAAATCCATTTAAAAAAATATAAATCATTGGAAAGCCCTAGAATATAATTTAAAGTTATTCATTAGTGATCTCTAAAAAACCAGTTTAAACACCTAGAAATCTTTGAAATCCTTTGAAATCTCTGGAAATTTAATAATATCCTTGAATCCTGGTCAAATTCCGTAAAATACCTTAAAATAATTTGAAATCTTCGGAATCACTATGGGAATCCCTTGAAAGTGTATTTCCTTTAATTTCTTTTCCCGAGTTCACTAGAAATCCCTTGAAACCCTTGAAAATCCTACAGAATTCATTAAAATTCTTCGAAATTTTTGGTATCTATTGAAATCCTCTAGAATACCTTCAAACGCCTTAAAATCTTTAGAAAAAGATAAAAATCCATTTTTAAAAATATAAATCATTGAAAAGCCCTAGAATATAATTTAAAGTTATTCATTAATGATCTTAAAAAACCGGTTTGAATACCTAGAAAGCTCTGGAATCCCGTGAAATCCTCGGAAATTTAATAATATCCTTGAATCCTTATCAAATTCCTTCAAATACCTTAAAATCATTTGAAATCTTCGGAATCACTATAGGAATCACTTGAAATTGTACTTCATTTAATTTATTTTCCTGAGTTTACTAGAAATCCCTTGAAATCCTTGAAAATACTTGAAAATTCTTTGAAATCCTTTGACCATTTTTATATCACTTGAAATCCTTTACAATCCCTTAAAATACCTTGAAATCATTGGAAAAAGGTAAAAATACATTTTAAAAAGTATAAATCATTGGAAAGTCCTAGAATATAATTTAAATTAAAGTTATTAATTAATGATCTCTAAAAAAACCAGTAGGAATTCCTAAAAATCTTCCAAATCCCTTGAAATCTTTGGAAATTTATTAATATCCTTGAATCTTTGTCAAAGTCCTTAAATACCTTAAAATCATTTGAAATCTTCGGAATCACTATAAGAATCCCCTGGAATTTTATTTTCTTTAATTTTTTCCCTTGAGTTCTCTAGAAATCACTTGAAATCCTTGAAAATCCTACAAAATTCTTTGTAAACCCTTGGCATTTTCTATATCTTTTGAAATCCTTTAGAATCCCTATAAATACCTTGAAATCTTTGGAAAAAGGTAAAAATCCAGTTTAAAAAGTATAAATTATATGAAAGCATATGCAATCTAAAACCTCCAGTTTAAATCCCTAGAAATCTTTCGAATCCTTTGAAATCCTTGGATATTTAATAATATCCTTAAATCTTTGTCAAATTTCTTGAAATATCTTAAAATCCCTTGAAATCTTCGGAATCACTACAGGAATCAGCTGGAATTTTATTTCCTTCAATTTATTTTCCTGAGTTCACTAGAAATCCCTTAAAATACTTGAATCCTACAAAATTCTTTGAAATCCCCTAATATTTTATATATCTCTCGAAATCCTTTAGAATTCTTCAAAATAACTAAAAATCTTTGGAAAAATTAAAAAATCTATTAAAGAAAAGTATAAATCATATGAAAGCCCTTGAATATAATTAAAATTAAAATTATTAATTAAAAATTCTTTTATCAAACACGTGTAATTCGCAAGAAATCTTTGAAACTTCTTGAAATCTTTGGAGATTTAATAAAATCCTTGAACCTGTTTAAAGTCTCTTAAAATACCTTAAAATCCCTTGGCATCTTTGAAATTGCTAGGAATCCCTTGAAATTTAATTTGATTTGTTCTCCAAAGATCACTAGAATTTCCTTGAAATCTTTGGAAATTCCACAAAATTCTTTGAAATCCCTTGAGATATTTTATATCACTTGAAATCCTCTAAAATCCCTCAAAATGCCTTTAAATCTGTAGAAAAAGATATAAATTTAGTTAAAAAAGTATAAATCATTAGAAAGCCCTTGAATATAATTTTAATCAAAGTTATTCATTAATGATCTATGAAAAAAAAACCGTTTAAATACCTAGAAATCTTTGAAATTCCTTGAAATCCTTGGAAATTTAATAATGTCCTTGAATCTTTGTCAAATTCCTTGAAATACCTTAAAATCATTTTAAATCTTCGGAATCACTATAGGAATCCCCTCAAATTGAATCCCTTAAAATACCTTAAAATACCTCAAGGTTCAGAACTGCTCAAGCTTCAAAATATAGTACAATAGTAACCATACTTCTGTCAAAAAAGTAACCGAAAAGTAACAATAATTTGGCAAAAAAGTAACCAAGAAGAAAGAATTCTTTACCAAAAAAGACGAAGTTTCCACTAAAATTATGAATCTTCAACAAAAAAGTGTATGTTTAAGAAAGCAGTTCAAGTTTTAACAAAATGGTTGCATTTTTTTTGACTAAAAGCGATGAATTCTTAATGAAAAATGTAATACATGATATAATAACCAGGAAAGAGTTTAATTTTATGTGAAAGAACAGTAGAATGTATTAAAAAAAGAAGATTTTTATACAAAATAGATTTTTTTTTTTAAATTAAATTATTGACTTTTTAAGCCAAAAACACCAATTTTTACAAAACAGTTGAATTTTCAACCAGTTAATATGGATTTTGAACAAAAAAGTTATTTTTCAACCAAATAGTTGAGTGTTCTACCAAAACAGGGAAGTTTTTAACCCAAAAAGACAAATTATCAACAAAATAAGTACATTTTTAACAAAAAAAGATGATTTTTCAAATAAAATTATTTATCTTTAAACAAAAAGGTGATTTTTAATCAAAAAGATTAATTTTCTACGATGAGAGACGACATTTCAACTAAAATGATAAATCCTCAACAAGAAAATGAATTTTTAACAATGATTGTTCAACTTTTAACCGAATTTATACCAAAGAAGATAAATTCTCATCGAAAAATATAATACTTAGTTCGATATTTGAAAAAAAAAGATTTAAATTTCAAATAAAGAACTAGCAATTTTAGCTAAACTGACATTTTTAGAAGGATTCATAATAATTCAATTGATAGTCCGTTTTATACATTTTACCTACGAACTAATCCTTATTTTATTGTTATACTCTAATATTCCCGGCTCTAAAGTGCCAAATTTACTGGAAAAATTCTAATTTTCACATTTTTTACAAGTTCCCTAAGAATTTCATTGATCAAAAGTGAAGTGTTTTGAAACTTTCAAAGTGAAAGTTTACGATTGAAACTTTCAACGGCAAATTGCTAGTGGAACCTGACAGGAGAATGAACTTACGCGCGATTTTAAATAATACGATTAATGAATTAATTCATTTTGTCATTTCGGGCGAAAATGTAATCAAAAGTGAACGTTTCATAAAATAAGTAACTTTTTAGTAACCGCGGATCAAAACAGTAACTAAGTTACTAAAAAGTAACCCGTTCCGAGCCCTGGCCTGATAAAATCCATTTTTAAAAATATAAATCATTGGAAAGCCCTCGAATATAATTTAAAGTTATTTATTAATGATCTCTAAAAAAAACCATTAAGAACACCTAGAAATCTTTGAAATCCCTTGAAATCTCTGGAAATTTAATAATATCCTTGAATCCTTGTCAAATTCCTTGAAATACCTTAAAAACATTTGAAATCTTCGAATTCACTATAGGAATCCCCTGAAATTTTATTTCATTTAATTTATTTTTCTGAGTTCACTAAAAATCCCTTGAAATCCTTGAAAATCTCACAAAATTCTTTGAAATCCTTTGATATTTTTTTATATCTCTTGAAATCCTTTAGAATCCCTTAAAATACCTTGAAATCTTTGAAATTTCGAAATCCTTAAAACCTTCTGATATGTTTGGAAGTATTTGAGATTCCGTGATATTTTTATAAAATCTGACGACATTTTTAAAAATCCATGGAAGTTCTTAGGCATTCAAATTAAACTAAACGTTTAAAAACCTCAAAATCTTTGGAATCCTTCAATCTTCTAAAACTTCTTGAAATACCATAAAATCTCTTATAATCTTTAAAATCGATATGAATCGTTTCAAATTTAATTAAATTACATTTATTTTCCGAAGTTCACTATAGAAATATCTCGAAATCTTTGGAAGTCCTACAAAATTCTTTGATACACGTTAAAGGAATAAATAAATAATTCGTTTCTACTTTCTCTATTTTATGCATCAACTCTTTCAATATTTTAGTATTCCTTATTTTTATACAGATTTTCTTATAATGATTCTCTATAATGCTTTTTCTAGAATCACGAAAAATATATAAAAAATTCCTTATAGCAAAATCATTATAGACCTATACTGAATTTCCTATAATATTTTTTCATAAGGGGGGGGGGTTACAAAGTTATTGTAAGTATTGCAGGAGTAATTGACCCCACGATAGAATTTGATAACGACAAATTCAATATTTCATAATCCGTTTTCTGTATCCGCAATTTTAGGAATTTTCTTTACATTTCTATCAAACGCCCTTAATAGAAAGTCTATCAAAATGAATGATCATCTTTATCAGAACTGTCAGACAGCGTTTCGCTAAAAAGGCAATAGTTCTTATCAAACGTTTGGATAGTTCTATATTTCTGTACATTTTTTGAAAAACATTTATTCCAATACTATCAAGTATGCTATCCCAAATTTCTAACCATTCCAATCCAATCCTATCAAATATGACTTCCCACATTTCTATCTACTTTAAACCGATAGCTCAAAACGTTCTGCCAATTTCTATCCGTCGGAAAATCTTATGCTTTTCTATTTAAAAATCTTATTTTTTTTTATAAACATTTTCTATTGAAAATGTATCATATCCGCACCATACATATATCAAATCCTATTTTCCAGATCCTGAACAATTTCTATCGAATTCTACTCGTCGAAAAATCTTATACTTTTCTACCAAGATATTGTCACTCAAACTCTATCAAATCTTACGGAGTGAGAAAATTTTTGTAGGAAAGAATAAGATTTTTTGACGGATATAATTTGATAGAAATTTCCTAGATTCTGATACCTAGGATTTATTGATGAATGTCTGGAGTGGATATAATATTTGATAGAATTTCATTGAGAAGATTTCGATAGAAAAGTATAAGATTTCTTGACGGATATAGCTGGATATAAACTTCCAAGATTTTAGAACATAGAATTTGATACAAGTCATGTGCCACTAAGATTGGATAGATTTTAATGAAAAACTATTGATCTAAAGACATAAGATTTCTCGATGGATAGAATTTGATAGAAATTTCCAAAACGTTGCAAGATAGGATTTGATACAAGTTCAGCGAGGATAAGATTTTATAGTGTTTCAATGAAAGAATGCTGATAGAAAAGCATACGGTTTCTCAACATATAGAATTTTACAAAAAAATCCAAGATTCTGGAACCTGGGATTTAGTATAAGATTGGTTCCGTTGATTTGAAAGAGTTTTAATGAGATTTTGTTAATAGAAAAGTACAAGATTTCTGTACGAATCAAATTTTATAAAAATTTCCGGTATTCCAAAACATAGGCTGTAATAAAAGTTTTGTATTGATAAGATTTGATAGAATTATAATGAAAATAGGATGATAGAAAAGTATAGGATTTCTAGATGGATAGAATTTTGTACAAAGTTCTATCAAATATGCTGATAGATTTTCATTTGTGAAATTCGTTTCTTCGATTCAGTATTATAGGGTTTCTATCAAATATGCTTATAGAATTTTATTTAAATTTCACCTCTTGATAAATTTCCATTAACTTTTCCCTAAATGTATAGAATTTGATTCAATTTCATGTTTTTTTCTGGTTAGAGAATCATTTATCAAATTCTATAATTTTCTATACTTTTTCTTCAGCTGAAGAAAAAGTATATACAGCAGGGTAGATTCTCCGTGCCATTTTCAGTCAACTATTTCTTCCAACTTTTGATAGTAACATACCCGAGACCAAATATTTTCAAGTAATTTTCTATTTTTGAATATATGAGTTTTGAATTTGATTCAAAAAATATACTAATGAATTCTGTGATACCATTATTATACAACCCAGGTGAAAAAATCAACGTAGAAATCCACATCGAATTCCACGTGACAGTTCTACGTGGATTTCCACGTGAATCTTTTCTTCTGAAAATCTATATAACAGGGTATCTTGTGTCCTAAAAATCCTTGAAAACCAGGAAAAGTCCTTGAATTCTTTTTTACCTGAAAAAGCCTGGAAAAATCCATGGAATTTGCTCATGATCCTGGAATTTTTATTCCCTTAAAGAAAAAATATGTCTTTAAGTTTCTCATTTATTTCAGAATTGTTTCAACTCTAACAACAATTTCATTAGAATTTTTCAAAGCTAATAATTTTTTTCTGTAAATATATTGAAAGTAAGTTCAATTCTGCGTATAATTAGCGTTTATTGATTAAAATTGGTTGGAATTCAAGTAAGTTATGCCCCACTATTTGTACAGTGTGGCCGTAGGTCAGAAAAAGCCTGGAAATCAGGGAATTTTATTGGTCGTGGAAAGTCAGGGATTTCGGAAAAAATCTTGCGAAAGCTAAAGAATTTCTCGAAGAGGTACTTTAAATAATTGTCAAGGATAGTAAATTGGAAATCTCTTGATTTTATTTAGAACTTGTTTTATTCCATTTACAAAAGATTATATGTTTAAAATTTTACAAGAGTAAGATTCTGGTATTTGGATATTAATGGCCAGGGAACATAAAAAATTGGTCAGAGTAAAGTTAGAGAATGTTGAAAATGAAGTTTGGGACTACCCTGATATAATATTCTTGTTAGTATTTCATTTTCCATGTATTTTTATTTCTTCTTTTCAGACGCTTCCTCCTGACGAATATATTTTTAATTAAGAATTTTATTATTTGGGTGCAAATTCATCAATTTCATCAAAAAGCCATACTTTTTGTTTGAAATATCTACTATGAACTACTTAATTGAAAAATCATTTTTTGGCTGAAAATTCATCATTTTAGTTGAAAATTCCTCTTTTTGGATGAAAATTTGTTTTTTGTTGTTGTTGTTGAAAATTAATTTGTTTAATTGAAATTTAACTGTTTTGTTGAACATTTTTCTTTTTGGGTTAAAATTTTACTATTTTGGTAGAAAATTCAACTACACTCCAAGTCCCATATAATAACAGTTTCGGGGGTTGCCTCGCACTGGCCTTGTTACTAAATCGGTACCTTTGAAACGTAAATAGTCAGGGCCGCCTGAACCGTTTCCAATTCGAATGCATAATATTGCGCAATATACTCGATGGAGTACTCGCGCACTGCGGTGCTACCGTAGCAAAAGTCGCAACCGTCTCTCGCCCTGCCCACTGAAAAACTGCGTCGGCTAGTAGTTCTAGGAATTACAAAACCGAACTGGCTTGCATGGGACCTGGACTTTTGAAAATTCAATTGTTTTGTCAAGAATTCGTCCTTTTGGCCTTAATTCAACAATTTGGTTGAATATTTTTTTCTATTAACTGATAAATCTTTCTTGGTAGAAAATTCACTTCTTTTATTGAAAATTCATCTCTTTAGGTAGAAATTTGATCTTTTTTTTATTTAGAATGCAACTATTTTATTTTTGGCTGGAAACAGATTTTTTTTTTAAATTGAAAATTCAACTACTTGAGCAAATGAACCACTTTGTTGAATATTGATTTATTTTGTTGATTGAAGTTTTATCTCTTTGGCTGAAAACATAATTATTTTTTTGTAATTTTTTTTTCAATTTAAAATTAATTTCTTACCTGAAAATGTAACTTTTCCATTTTTGGTTGAAAATTGATCTTTTTTAGCTAAAAATGCGTATTTTTTTGCACAAAAATAATCTTTTTGGTTAAAAGTGCATCTTTTTCGTTGAAAATTAAATATTTTGTTGAAAAGTCATATTTTTGTGTGGAAAATGCAACTTTTTTTTTACAAAAAATTTGTCTTCTGGCTCAAGAGTTCAACAATCCGGATGCCATTTTTTTCTGATTTAAGATTCATCATTTTAATTGGATATTAATTGTTTTTTTTTTTTTTTGTTAAAAGTTTACCTACTTTGAACAAAATTCCCTCTATCTGTTTTGTTTGAAGTTCGATTATGTGGTAGAAAATTCATCTTTGTAGGTTGAAAATTCAACAATTTGGTTAAAAATTCAACCATTAGGTTAAAAGTTGAACTATTTTGTTGAAAATTAGAATATATAATTGAAACCTAAACTAAAGTTACATTAAAATTCGATAACTCAATCAAATTTCAAACAATTATAATGAAAAAACCTCATTACACGCGGAATTGAACCCGTTTTGATTATATCAACAGCAAAAAGTTATTGGATTTAAAAATGTCATTAAATAGTTTTTGAAGTTAAAACAATGAAAAACATCGAAATATTGTTGATTATATCGCCGTGACATTTCACCGTGATAAAATGAACAATCACCAATAATCTGTTTGTTGACCATAAAATCTAATTTTAGGGGCGTATGAGAAATTTCGTATATGACACATTTTTTAGTTTCACTAGGCCTACAATTTCTATGTTTCGTGAAAAGTATTTTTTTCACTGTAAATAAAAGGTGCATGAAAAAAAAGTATTTTTTGTTTTGTCCTGGAAAACCTGGGAAGTCCTGTAGTTTTTTTTAGACACGCTAGACGCTCTGATATAAGTGAAGCTGTTTGTGATTATTTAGATGAACACAATTGCTGATAAAATGCAACTCGTATGTGTACGGACGACCTATAATAATAAACAAATAACGCTCCCGTAATTATTAATTGCTTATGGTATTGTAGTGTCAAATTGTAACTCTCGTCCCAAAGTGGATTATATATATCCAGGTGCCAGAAACTACGAATAGTGAATGTATTTATAACGCTCTCGACTCTTGGCATGAGTTAACGCTTATTAAACACATTGAGAGTATTGTTGATGTAGACTAATTAATCAGTTTCCTGGTATTTAGTGATATTTTGACCCACAAAATTTCAGAGATAAATATTTCCCTAATTAGAGAGAAAACAAAAGGATTTACAGATGGATAATATATTTACACTGCCGTCGGAAATTGTCGGTAAGACCAGCGCAGAGTGGGAAAAAATGACTTTTTTGGTTCAAAATAACGTACAGCCCACAAATATTCACCGATTTAGACAAAAAAATTGAAAAAAAGCTGATAAAATTTCAAAGAAAGTTGTCAAGCCTGATTGTTAATGCAGTTTTTAATTTTTTTCGTAAATACACAAATATGACGAAAAATAGCATTTTTTTCTATTTAACATTTCCAGTGCTCGTCAATAATAGGAAAATTTGTAATTGTGATCGCCTACGTTTTATAGATTTACATTACTCAGAGATATTCTATCATGATACAATAAACAAAACAAAAATTCAAAACACATTATCTGTTGAAAGTGTGCTGTCTATAATTTTCAATTATTTTTTTTAAGTTATATTGCAAGATATTTGGATGGAAACAATATTATAATGAAGAAAATTTCTCTTCAGATTATTCTTGTTAATATTATAAACAAATTTTGATAAACAAATGCATTATTCGTGCATGGCTTATTTATTACAAATACTTGGTTTGGGCATAAAATGGTTCACATGTACACCTGATGTAGAGGAGATAGCTACAGTATAATTGACTTCGTTGTTGAGGATGAAAGACTAAGAGAGCTAGTAAAAGATACAAGGACCATGAGGGGTTCTGAATGAAATACTGAGCATTGCGTTCTGGTCTCCAAAATAAACCAAAACCCCGAAACAAACGCTAATAAACAATAAAAATATGGTCCAATGTGTCATTGCTAGGAGTGCGACTGGAGTGTGTGGTATTGCGGTTGTAGGAATAATGTCTGGTGGTACGTAGTGGAATGATGAAATCCAAGCAGCCGCACAAGAACAGAAAGAAGCAAATAACAGAATGTTGAACATTACAGGCCTTAGCAATGAGGAGAGAAATAGATTTGAAAATGATTACAGACACAAAAAAAAGGAAAGTAAAAGATAAACTCAAAACAGAAGAAAAGAAGAGAATGCAAAACAATTTTGAAGGAAGCAAGAAACTGTTTTATAAATTGGCGTTAAATAATATGAAGGGAGCTAAAAGTACAGAGTTAGTCAGCATGAGAAATAGCAAGGGTGAAATGCTATATGATACAGACGGAATACTAGAAGCTTTGAGAGACTCTTTTAAGGAATTGTTAGGGGGTGAAACTGAAGGGCACCACAATTGCGATATAGAACACGATACGTTCGACAACCCAATTAAGAGAGTCTGTGCCTCTGAGGTTAGGGATACAATTAGGAATTTAAAAAACGTAAAAGCTGCTGGTGTAGACAGTATTAATGCTACAATTTTTAAATACGGTGGCGACTACATACCTCACAGTTTGTGCGAATTGATAAATTTATGTAACGAGATGGAAGAACTGCCAGATGACTATAAAAAAGCGATTATCGTACCAATATACCAAGGAAGGGGAGATAAAAGCAACTGCAATAATTACAGAGGTATCAGCTTATTATGTACCGTAAGTAATATATATATATATATATATTCAAAAATGCTTATTCGTAGTCCTAAACGATGAGAGAATAGGACAAGTTGATATAAGTACGTATATCTTGGTAGTCTATTTACAAATGACGGAAAGATAGATGGAGAGTTAGATAAACACATTGTAAAAAATTTCTGTTAGAAACTTCCAATGAATGTATTGGAAACTTATTTCCGAAACGTAAGGTAACGCTACAATACATGATGTATTGGAATTTTACAATATCTCGTAGAGTTCGAGCTACGGCGACTTTACCAATTACAACACTTACAATACATGTCTTGCAGTTTCGCCATTCCAATATCTTGTTTGAAATTTTACCTTACGCTTGTATTGTAGAAGTGTTGCAAAATTCGAAACATTTTTAACAGTGCATATAAATGAGGGTAAGACGATTATCGGTAGAGCAGGACCCTTTATCAGAAGTAAAAATATATCAAGTAAAGCTTAAAAGAACAATAGATAACTCTATATTTATACAGACTGTGTTGTACGGTAGCGAAACCTAGACCTATCAAGAATAGACTGAGAGTAAAATTAACGCGATTAACATGAAATTCCTGCGCATGATGTGCGGTAAAACGCTGATGGCCAAAGTAAGGAATGAGACAATGATTAAAGAATATGGTGTAGAGGAAACACAAGTTGACATACGTAAAACAAATTCATTAAGATGGTTTGGGCATGTTGCCAGAATCAAAGATGAACGACTAACGAAACAAGTGTATCAACACGGAGAAAAATGGTTAGTCAGCCTGAAAATCTAGAGTGTCAGACTGACTATATTTCAGTTTCAACTATGGGACAACTGACGCGAAGGAGAATATACCGGGACCGTGGTGGGAGTTGCCGGAACTGCGCAAATGGAAATAACCGTGTACAGCTGACGGTAAATAAGTGAGACTCCACTGTACTTTGTTAAAAATTCATTTATTTTGGTTTCGTCTTTTTTGGTAGAAAATTGAATCTTTTTGGGTTAACCAATAATTTTTTGTTGTTGTTGACTCAACTATTTCGTGGAAAATTCTTTTTTTTTCAAAAATAATTTGAAACGATTTCAAAAAATTTTAAACAAAATGTGGATTTTTTAAGATTTTATAACATAGTTTAAAAGCGTTTTAAGAATTTTTAAAGGTTTTAAGTGAATAAAGACTTTTTTAAGATTCTTGGAAAAACTTCAAAGGATTTTTTATTTTGAAGAATGAATTCTGAGAGAAAATTGAAAATGTTTTCAAAATATTCCAAATGATTTCTAAAATTTCAGTAAAGAATGTAAAACATTTTAAAGTAAATTTGTTCAATTTTGCCATATGACAATTTTTTAGAAAACATTCCAGTAAGTTTAAGAGATATTTAGAAGTTTTGCAAAGATACCAAAATAATTTAAAACTTATAAATATTTCAAAAAGTTTTGAACAAAATGTACATTTTTAAAGATTTTGAACAAAGAATTTAGATATAGGTTTTAATTTAATTGGTAGTAGCGAATAATTATTGAGTAATTATTGAAGAGTTAATACTCATCAATAATTAATCGCTAATACCAAAGACATTAAAAATGATATCTAAGAATTATTTACCAGTCAGAATAGCTAAAATAATTAAGCAAAGATATGTTTATAAAAAATAACCACTGTCATGTTATCCAAATCTGCGCAGATAAATAATTCATCGAAATTGTATTACATTTCCCATATTATTTTCAACCGGGGGAAAATCGGGAAATAACCAGGAATTTGGTGGGTGAAAATTAGTAGACACCCAGGCTCACTTTTCTGCAGTTCTACGTAAAATTGGTGTATTAAAATTTTGAATTTTTAGATGTCACGCTATCCTAGATTAAGGGAAGAGACTGAGAGAATCATAACAACACACGTAAGACAACGTGAGCAAATGTGTAAGGAGCAGCTCGTTCTTCTAGTAGATTGCGAACTCGCTTACATGAACACAAATCATGAAGATTTTATTGGATTCGCCAAGTAAGTGAAATTTCAGTCAATACCGTCAAGTTCAATGAGCCTCTACACCAGTTTTCATACAATCGCGCAGTATTATTGTAGCAAGCACCCTTTCAGGCGCACTGACTAGAAGAAAAGTTACTTTGACAATAGGGAAAGAAGTTTAATTCTCCGGGAAAAGATTGACGTTCACTGATTGTAAAAAATGAGCCCTTGTTATATTTTCTAGGCAGCTTAATAGAGCAAATCTAGAACTTTTGTCGACATTCAATCAAAATGTAAAGTTCCCACTGCACATTTTAGTTTCCGATTAGTTTTCACTCAGTAGGTTTTCAGCAAGTACATGATGCACTGCATGGTCGTATTGTTTCACAATTTTCCGCAATCACCTCTCAGTCAAAAGGGAAATCAAATCATAATTCCTGGTGTCTACCTTACCGGGAAAAGGCCGGGAATTTTGCTCACTCAAAAAAAAAAAAAAACGGGAAATGACCGGGAATTTAATTCAGTGACGGGATTTTTCATTGAATTGAACTAAAATGAATATTATAAGTGTTTTGTTATTTTGCTGCTCTCAGTTTGTTCACTCAAGAACCGAACAATATTCTACACTCAAACTCGTAAATTAGTATATCTCAAACCTTAAATATATATATATAAATTAAAGGGAGAAACATTTAAGTTTTAAAATAAAAATATAAAAACCGTAATTATGATTTGGAGTAGGGCATTTTTGAAGAGATATCTGCAATTCTGAATTTGAAAAGGGAATTTTCTAAAAGAATTATCATAGTTTTGACTTTGAACAGGGAATTTTGTTAAAGAATTATAATTTTGAGTTTTATCAGGAAATTTTTCAAAAGATTTATAATTCTGAAGCATAATTCTGACTTGGAACAATACATTTTTGAGAAAAATTATAATGTTCATTTGGAACAGGAAATTTTCCGAAGCAATTATGTGTACTTCTGAATTGGATCAGAAAATTTTCGAAAAAAATTATAATTATGGAACAAGGAATTCTCCAAATGAACTATAATTCTGACTTGAAAGAGGAAATTTTCGAGAAGAATTATAATTCTGATTTGAAACAAGGAATTTTCGAAAAGAACTATAATTCTGACATGGAGCAGGGAATTTTCCAAAAGAATTATAATGCTGAGTTAGGAAATGGAAATTAAAAAAAGTATAATTACCAGACCAGGAAAATGAAAAATTGACCGGGAGAAAACCGAATTTAAAATCATCCGTCTGGTAGACACTCTGTAATTGCTTTTGTGGGGAAGTCGTCATATGTCAAAAAGAATCGCTACCCGTTCTCCGTTTTTTGCTTATTTTAGGCAGAATTTTGTAACAGACTCTTAATAATTTCTTAGCCAGTGCATGTCCCGTGCAGGTCAACTTTTTTGGTAATCTTGGGCTTCATTGCTTTTTTTCGTTTTCTTTCTCTAGTTAATCCAAGCTGTAACGGCACATTTCCTTGTTGAATTAACTTCTCAATCACGTCTTTTTAGGCCATGTACAACTGAGCCGTATGACATTGTGCATACAACGAGTCGATTTATTTTGATATAGATATAGAAATTTACATGTGTCACCTGTTTTGTACATATTTCACATTCTGTAACTCATTCTCCTGTAATTTTGCAAAACTTCACTCAATGTATTTGATCCTAGTTTTTCTGGAAGAAAATCATCTTTAGCAACTGGGAAATAAAGCAGTAGTCTAGAATGCGGGAAAATGTATTTAAATCTAATATCAGGGAGATATATTTATTAATCTAGACATCGATTTTGCTTTATAAACTGGTTGCATTGAAGTTTTCCAATCTTATTAGCGAATTCAATTGTTCTCAAAGTAAGTATAATATTAATATTAATATTATTTTATATTTTAAATAATTAGAGGCGGATTTTTTAAAGTACTGTATGGCACAACATTTTGAATTCGCTATTAAGTTAGGAGAATAGGGGCTTACATTGGTTTTTGTAAATATATCAATGGGCAAAACGTAAATAATTTTTTGGAAATATGACTTTGTTTTAAAAAACACAAAAGATTTTAGTCACTGTGCTTGGTATTTACGCCTTGCCCAAAGGATCTTGTCATATCTTATTTCCGACGTATGTTCTTACGTGCATTGACTGTATTTCACGTTACAAATAAAACCAATTATTTAATTACACCGGCAGCGCGGCAGCCAGTATCTATAATTCAAGGTAAGACAATCAACACGCAATCAAGAAACTCCACCACATTCTATTTTTCCTCCTTTCTGCTCTCTGTTCATTCTACTTTAGTCTGGTTAAACAATTTTTATCTCCTTCCACCTGCTTTTCAAAGCTGTTTATGTTTTATTTAATCCTTTTGCGATGTTCTGCTAACCTTTTATCCAAGCGACACTTCAAATATAAATATTGAAATTAATTTAAAATTGACTTTCTTTTGTAAAGTTTAATAATTTTTAAAAGTACAAACTTGTTTTACCCACTGCATTTTCTGTAGTTTAAATTATTAATGAGTTATTAAAATTTAAATACTGGAAATAGTTCTAATTTTAAAAATCCAGTCTATGGATATAAGTTCAATTTTGTGCCTTTTCAAAGAAAGTGAATATCTTTTTTTTTTGTAAAATCGTATGTGCACTATGTCAACGGAAAATTAAAAAATTTCGATTGTTCGCTCTGTTTTTGATGCACGAATGTGTTTGCACGCTTGTCGGTTACTCTTCATTTTAAATTACAGCATGTGCAAACCTTTTTTTAAATTAATTTCCGTCCAGTTAGCATTAACTTAATAAATTTTAATTTATCAATCTTTGCCTGTTTGCTTCTCTTCCCTGTTTGCACGATAAGTCAAAAGTTTTCAGTGTATTTGAGCACCTTTAGATTCTCAAAATCTTTTTTCTCAATTTACGGACGTGACAAAAATAAATTTATATTTCTATTCTACCGCTATTCATTCTACCGCTTCCACTACAGATATCAAGCCTAGAACCATTTTCCTGCACTTGCTCCTCTACTTTCAAGCATTATAATAAATGGAATCCTTTCCAAAATTATGCTTGCAATTTAATTATCGCCTATAAACAGGTGAAACTTAGTTTCTTCTCTGCAAAGTTATTTGAAATGTATTTCGATTTTGAATCACTGCAATAATTTCATCACTTGCCTTTTTAGCACAACCAGGCCTCACAGACCGGTCCTTATATCCCCTCTTTTACCCTGTATTCAATTGAGGTATCTAAAGTGCCCTATTTTCAAGATTTGGTTCCTATAGGTACCCTATTTGCAAACCATAACGGAACTTCAAGCTTCCGAGTGTCAGGGATTTTGAGAAAAAATACCAAAAAACTGGGAATTTCTGTAAGAAGTAACTGTAAAAAAATAATTAGGGCTGCCACACAGTCACTATTTGTCTCTTTTTTTCTCAAATCACTTTTTAGTCACTTTTTTAAAATAACGTCACTATAGTCTTTTTTCTTTCAATAATTAACTAATGGGTTAATCACTATTCAATATCTATACCTAATTTCTGAATTGTCTTGAATTATTTTGAAATATTTCAGGGTATTTTTAATGATTCCTAGAAATTTTTAATAGATTTCAATAATCTGAAGGAATTTTTAAGATTTGAGGGTAATTTAAGAAAATTCTAAGGAATTTTCAAGAGCATTTAAAAGCTTCAAGGGATTTCAAAAGATTTCAAAGGATCTTAAACATTTTCGGGAATTTAAAAAGGCTCCAAGGAATTTTAAATTATTTTTATTAATTTGAAGGGATTTCAAAGCGCTTGAAATATTTTAGGATAAAGAATTTTGTAGAATTTCGGAAGATATGGAACGATTTTACAGAACCTATAAGGTTTTAAGATAGTTTAAAAGAATTCACGGGGTTTTGTAAGGTTTTCCGAGGATTTTAATGATTGTAAGGGGTTTTAAAGCTATCAAGGTATTTTTATTCATTTTTCAGGATTTCAGGAAATATCACCAGTTTTTATAGAATGTTACGAGATTTAATAATATTTTAGTCGATTTTAAAGATTTTTTACAAAAAAGTAAGATATTTCGTAGGGTAGATTTAAAGAGATTTGAAATTATATTTTGGAATCCACCCTGAATTATTATTGATTTATCTGGCTTTGTTTTAATTCTTTTGAATTTGTTTAATTCACTTGAATTTTTATAAATTTACTCAATTATACTTAATTCAGTGGATTTTTTTGATATTTTCAAAGTTTGTATTTAATTGATCCTGAGGATTAGTTTATAGAATGATCAAAGAATTTGAAATATTTTAAGGTATTTTTTTTTAATTCCTTTGCATTTTCAAGAGCTTTACAAAATTGCAAGGGATTTCAAAAGATTTTAAATATTTTAAAATATTTTAAAAGATTGCCAGGCATTTTCAAGATTTTTCTAAGCTTATTTTAAAGTTACTGAATTCAATAAAGTTTTTTCATATCTTTAAATTGTTTTCAATTCATTTGAATTTTTTTTAATTTACCTGAAGGTTTTTGAATTTCATCAAATTCTTCTCGTTTACCTTAAATTCCTCTAAATTCATTCCAATTTTAGAAAAATCAGTGGATTTTTTTTTGATTTTTCACAAATTTTCAATTCATTTAAATTCTGTTCAATTTAACTTCAATTGTTTTGAAATATTATTAATTTATCCTGAATTTTTTAACCTTTGAGCGCGAAAAAAGTACCCTATGAGCGTGACAAAAAGTACCTTTTGATCCCTATATTTTATCCCATAGGGACTGTGAGGCCTGCACAAGACGCTTTCTAATGTAAAATGGTTAGCCCTAAAAAAGAAATTTCTTATTTCACCAAGACTTTTTTTTATTTTGCCTTTTAATTCTGTTTCCATTTAAGAAGACAATTCTGTTTTTTGAAAAATTATGATTATGATGAGGAAAAATTTATTGAAAAAGTGAGGAACTTTGAAGAAGCAATTTTGTGGTCACTTTCAATTATCTTCACAGTATTTACTTCACATGCAATCTTTAAAAATCGAGCAGTATCTATTTGTTTTGCACTTTTAAAGTTGTGGAGTCAGACATAAATGTTTGGAGAAAAAGTTTGTTGTGTGTGATTTTCTTGATCGAAATTAGGCGTGCATTGTGACGCTTGCATCCAAACTTTCATAGTTTAATGTTGATTCTGTTGCAGTGCTCAGCAGACTTCCGAAAGTTCAGTAAAAAGTGGGCGTCATACGTTGGGCAATCAGGTCATTCGGAAAGGATACATGTGCATACACAATTTAGGTATCATGAAGGGCGGATCCAGAGATTACTGGTTCGTTTTGACCTCCGAAAGTATCTCGTGGTTCAAGGATGAGGAGGTGATTATCGAAATCGTTGCTGTAGTTTTAAATCGAGGGGTTGATCACTCGACTTTTGAGTGCGCACCAGATTTCAAGATTTCAAAGATTTCACGAAGGCTTGTACACCATGTTTCAAGTGTGATCAACCCCTCGTTTTAAATTCAAATGTTATAAAAGAGGAAATATTAAAAATAACTTTTGTGCATCTAGGAACGAGAAAAGAAATATATGCTGCCACTGGATGGCTTGAAACTTCGCGATTTGGAGCAGGGCTTCATGTCTCGTCGACACTTGTTCGCTCTTTTTAATCCTGAGGGCAGGAACGTCTACAAGGATTACAAACAACTCGAATTGAGTTGTGAAACTCAGGATGATGTAGATTCGTGGAAAGCTTCGTTCCTCAGAGCCGGTGTTTATCCCGAAAAATCGACAGAACAAGCGAATGGAGAAGGAGAGGTTAGTTTAATATTTATAATAAATTTCCTGGTTAAAAAAGACGTATCATCACCAAAAAGAAACGAGATAAAAATTTTATTTTCTGTGTGTTCGGTGACAATTCTCGGCAAAAACTATTAAATTATTTCCGTAATAATAACTCAAGATTCAGTTTTAATTTAACTATTAATTTAGCCTCTTATATGTTTTTAACCTCTTTCGTTTCGTTCTAGGGTAAGGATAAACGGGTGAGTTAGGAAAGGGGATGTTGATCAAATTTGAGTTTTATTAACCAAGTGTTGTTTTATCTAACATGTTTGAACCTTGGAATTGCGTATTTCCTTGTAAAAAATTTTAGTAAGGACAATCGTGCTTTTTATATAATTGCTTGTAGATTTTCATGGGTAGAATTGACATTTATTTCCTGTTGTTATAGAGTTTAACGAAATATTTATCTTTTTTTGTAACTCGGTTCAACTGAAGGAAGGATATGAGGTTGGTACTGTTGGGATTAGCTTTGTAACACGTGGTGGCCACAGTTAATAAATCAGCTACAAATCTGTGATTTTGTGTCCACCATATTCACGATTTTACAAAACACATGAGACACTACACTCGACACCTTCCTCTTGCTTGGTACATCCACACAAGCAAATAGCACTGCAGATCACGGCTATTGTCGATTTTAGATATTTAGTCTTTTAATGCAGCATTTTAATTATCCCATATGAATACCAACCCAGAAAGTTATCCACTCTTTTGCTAGATTATTATTAAAGTATTGAGGGGTACATATCTTGGAAATTGAACAATAAAAAAGTTATGTTTACTTATGAACCGCTCAATCCACCTAAATATTATTGTAACACTCTTATCAAAATAATTAGTGGAATATTTAAATCCACTACACTGATTTAGGCTTAGCACTGCATAGATTTAGCTTTCAGAAAATGCTCTCAGTGAAAAAATTTCGCTCCCGAAGGTATCAATGTTTGATTAGATAAATATTTTGAAAATTTGAATCTACTTTAAAAAAAGCGTAAATTGTCGCAAAGAAAATGTTTTGGGATTCAAAGAAATTTTTTTATTGAAATCTTTTGAAAAGACTCATTTAATTCTACTACACGGTGTCCAGCAGGCAGAGAAAATTAGAGACTTTTCCTCGAGATTTGGAGAATAGTACTAGCTGGATATCCTGATGTCAATTCTTTCAGTATTCCACTCTAAAATCTTGAATGTTGTGTTTAGAATATAAAATACTTTTTATCAGTATTCTGTGATGCTTACGAATACTGAAAAGTTGATTGAAAACTTGTTGTTTTTTAAATAAAATTCGCGCTCATGTGTAGATAATGAAAGAGGAATTTTTCTGTCTAAAGCAGGGTGGCTCAGAGGCCCAGTCTTCGATGGATCCTCAGCTTGAACGTCAAGTGGAAACCATAAGAAATCTGGTTGACTCCTACATGAAGATCGTGACGAAGACGACACGTGATCTCGTTCCAAAAACCATTATGCTCCTCATTATCAACAACGCGAAGGACTTCATTAACGGAGAGTTGTTGGCACATCTTTACGCGAGTGGGGACCAGGTTAGAAATTCTAGCTCCCGTTTCTAATCTTAAATCGTAAAACGATTCCTTATTTCCACTTTCCTGATTATTCCATTCCTTTCATTTCCTAGTTGGAAGGAGAAACTGATTTCTCGAAAACTTTCTTTTCTCCCTTGCCTGTAAGCCCTTCCTCATCTTCTCCGTCAATTCTATCAATAGAAATTTCGCATTTCCCTGAGATTTTACTTTTATTGAAACTCCCTTTTAAATAGACTTTTAAAGAAATAAAAAACTAATGAATATCTTTTTTTCTTCAGTCTTCTATGATGGAAGAATCGCCAGAGGAAGCGCAGAAGCGAGAGGAAATGCTTCGCATGTATCATGCCTGCAAAGAAGCGCTTCGAATTATTGGAGATGTTTCAATGGCCACCGTTTCAACTCCAGTGCCTCCGCCAGTGAAGAACGATTGGTTGGCATCGGCTGAAAATCCGAGGTGAATACAAAATATCTTTGCCTTTTATTTTATTTTTTTTTCTTCGAAACGAAAGGCTCTGAAGAGAAACTGTAATTGACCGATTTCCTATCAAATCGGACAGTCTGACCCTTGTGATGTTATGGAATTGTTTGGGGCTGAACTATATTGTTTTCCGGGGCAAAATATCAGACACGTATTTTTTCACCAAAAAGTTTTTTTCTTGAACTTAGGGCTACTTAAATATTTCGGTGAATTCTAAAAAAAAATAACGAAAATTTTCTTTTAAAAAGTTGTATGTTGGCAACAAATTGTCATAATTAAATTTCCTTTACAGCATAGCATAGAGACTTGCAAATTTTTAAAAGTTAACAAAATGTTTCGAAAAAACTAAAAAAATGAATTTTCTCAAAAAGGCCATTTTTTATATTTGTCTTGAGTTTTTGTTAGATTAATAGTTATATTAGGGAGACATCCTGTGAGTTTCGTCCTCGTTAAACTGTTCCTAAACACAGGAAACTTTTTTTAATAATGTGAAACAACATTTTCAAAATATCAATTCTTTTATATATTTTAAATAAAAAATTGATGTAATTATGAAGTTTGTTCGATTTCGATTAATTTTAATTCTCACTTCACTCAGTAACAGTAATAGTGTAGTCGAGGGAGAAGACGCAGAAAAAACAGAAGTGAAAAAACTAGTAAAGAAGTAAAATTAATCTAAACAGATCAGAAAAATAGACTCAATTAGAAATATTCTGTACGTTCTGATACTTTTATGTAATGGCACCTTAAATTTACGAAGTTTGGAACTGATTTATCCGACATTTTTCATAAAATTACGAAATTGTATCGAAATTTACGTAAGTTTACCCTAAATTATGAAACAAGTTTCATAATTTTCTGTTTCATATAACGGCATAAAACTTGCGTTATTCGAAACGTAAAACTTTTTTGTTACAAGTTTCGGAATTTTCAGTAAGGATTTCTTAACATGGACGTAAGACGTTCGTACAGAATGTATAAGAGAATATAATATAATCTCCCCAAATTTATCTTAATTTTCCGAAATTCATTATCAGGATGACATCATTTTTCCAAATATAGAAAAATTCCGAATGCTGGAAAATACCAAAAATATAATTACCAAAGCACAACATTTTAAAAAATACTAAAATTTTTGAAATTTGAAATTAACAAAAAATAAATAAAACTGCCTAAACTTTTTATCAACGAAATTGAAATATTATGAAATTAGTTAATTCCAAAAATTCCAAATTACCGAAGTTTCCAATTCCCGGAAAAAATTGTATTTAATATTTGTATCGTTTAAAATAATGTTTTATTTTAAAGGTATACATGCATAGTTAAAAATTGTTAAGAGCTCTTTTAAATTTTAATCTATTTAGCATGCAGTATGCACGATAGAAAATAAAATATCCTAGCAGACATAAGAAATATTACATTTAAATATTCTTTTGTTGGGACTTAAAATTTGTTGGGAATTGTAAATTTTGGTAATTAGAAATTTCGGAAATTTACTAATTTCAAGAATTTTTCTAATTTCGTGAAGTTGAAATTTCGGGATTTTGAAAATTTTGGTTTCAAAGTTTTCGAAATTTAAAGTTTCTACATTTTTCTGGTTTCATTAACTTTTACTGTCGGAATATTTTAGTTTCGTTACTAAATATTTTCGGTAGTTTTATTTTTTTCTAGGTAATTTGAAATTTCAGAAATTTTCTGTAAATATATTTTCTGTGTCTTTTAACATTCGGGATTTTTATTTTTCAGCAAAATTAGATCTTCCCATATAATTTTAGCTTCTTTGAGATATAAAACTATCAATGTTTAGAAAAAGAATTGATATTTGAAACATTTATTTTATATTATAAAAAAATAAGTTTTTATACATGAAGGGGTAGTTCAGCGAGGATGGCACTCACAGGATATCTCCCTCATATTAGTATGCACCTACAAAATCAATAAAAAAATCTAAGGTGGTCTTTTTGAAAAAATTGACTTTAGTTTTTTTTCTTCTAAAAATTGAGCTACAAGCTGCCGCAAAGAAAATTTAATTACATATGTCATTTTTTCCCCAAGATACGACTTTTTAAAGAAAATGTTCGTTAATTCATGAAAAAAATTGTGGTGAAAAACAAAAAATACCTGTCTCATATGTTGCCTTGGAAAAACATTATATTTCAGCCCCAAACAATTCCGTGACATCACCCGATTCCATGTGTTAATTTCTAGCTGAAAATCTATAACTTCTTATTTTCTCTATGTTATTTTAATATTCCTTAATATTTTCTAAATATTTCAATACCCTTTTTCTATTTCTTTTTTACTTTTCCTCGGTTCTTGGAACGTACAAACTTTAGGATTATTATTGAAAATGTATTCAAACTTTCGAAAGCATTTGTGTTGTGTAAATTCAATTATTAGTTTCATATTTAAAATGATCTAGATTATCGCCGCCTTCACCGGGTGGACCAAGGCGAGGGATATCGCAACCCGCACCACCTGCCAGTTCACGAGCGCCGCCTCCAGTACCAGCTGGTGGACGTCCCGCACCAGCCATTCCTAACAGACCGGGACCGGGTGGTGCCCCTCCTGGCAGAGGTAACCCTGGTCTACCTCCTCCTCTCATACCATCGTAAGTACATTTAAAAAACTGAATTTTCGTTCAAAACCAGTACAAAACAAAGAAAAGCTCGTCCTTCAAACTCTCTGAGGTCTTAAAATTAACTAAACTTTGCTACCTTTTGTAAATTGATTTTTGTATTTTAGTAAAGTGTCGGAAACTTAACATCCCTTATGGGTCGAAAGTAGTATGGATCTTTAATTACCTGTTTTGTTTTTCTTGTTAACTATGTTAATTCAGGGTACTAGACCAGGAAAAGACCGCGAATTTGGTTAGTTCTGAGTTTTAGTAGAAAATTGTTCCAATCATTTTAAAAGTCACTTGATTTCATATAAAATAATTTGAGATTGAAGGTGTTCGTTTTGAAATTCAATGTGGAATTTTACAGTTTGAAGCGCATCTCATTTTAATATTAATAATATATTAAATTTAATGTTATATTTTCAAGATTTTTAATTTTCAATTATTTAATTCGGAACGTTTATAGTTTGACAATGAATGATTTTTAATACTTCAAGTCTTTTAGCCGTTCATTTTCACCTTTGGAAATTTAAATTTGTAGAGTTTGAGATTCAACAAGTGTTGACCCTTCCATAGATTTAACGTTACTTCAAATTGATGGTTTTAATAGTGTTAACATTTTCGTAATTTAAATCCATGTAGATTCAATAATTTGAAATTCAAATGTTAAAAATTGGACAGTTTCCAATTGAAAATCTTAATAGTTGATAATTTTAAAGTTTGAAGCCTTCAATATTTGAAGGAATATTTAAGATTTTAAAATTGAACTGTCTAAGATTCTTGCTTTAAGTATTTGCACATTTTCGTCCAAATCGGGAGAATTCATATTTGTACAATTTTAAGTTTAAAGTCTTCAATACTGAATACTGAAAATATTCAATTAGAAAAAAGCGCCTGAAATATAAGAACCGTGAATAAAAAGTGTTAAATAATTTTAGTTAACAAAAATTGAATAATATCGTATTACAATTTTATAAATTGAGTAATTTTAAATTATTAGAAACTATAAGTTGGACAATATTAAACTAGAACTATCTAGAAAATTGTACACTGAGCTATTCCTACTGATACATTCCAAGAAATATTCTTCGTTAGAGTAAGTAGTTATAATTGTAAATTAATGATCATCATCTAAGTAGCGTACTTGAAATTGAATAATTTCGTATTAAATGTTTCAAAATTATAAAATTTTATTTCTAATTAGAAGGTACAATTTTATGTCGAGGGCGTTTAAATTAGAACAATTCTGAAATTTGAAAATTCAATATTTTTTGTTCAAATTCGAATTTTTCATGATTGAGTAATTTAAAAATTAAATCCGTTTTTACTTGAACGATATTGACATTAAAAATTCAAAATAATTAGACAATGTTTCAAATTAAAAGCGCTTCAAATTATAAATTTTTTAATTGAAGCATCAAAAATTACCACGTTTAAAATTGTACAATTTCCAACTGAAAGCTTTAATTGTTAAATGATTAAATTGAAAACATTCAGGTTGAATAAATATTAAAAGATATCAGTGACACAATTTAAAACTTAAATCGCTCAATCTGATGCAATTTCAAATTGTAAGTCTTAATATTTGTACAGTTTTCAGTGCTACTTTTTTAATCTTTCGAATTTTTCTTGCCCTATATGTAAAACTGTTCAATTTTGAATGTATAATTTGCAATAATCGATGCTTCAAATTTATCATTATTCCATATTAGATTCGTTAATTTGGAGATATTTTTTTTTAGTACTTCAGGTTCAAATTATAAATTGTTTAGTTTTGAAGGTGTGAATGTAAAAGTTTAAATAACCGTGAATTTTTTTCTGAGCCTTGAGTGACCACTCTCTTTTTACATTATTTTATTTTCACCAAACTGTACAATAGGAATTTCAAAACAAAATTCGGTCCATAAGGGATGGAACCAAAGTTCAGTCGTACTCTTGTAATAAATTCTTGCATACTTATATAGTAATTTGTGAACGGGGCTTTGGTGCTAACTCGACTTTCTATTGCAGGCGCCGACAATAAGTCTTCGCATTAACACACCTCTTTGCTACTAACTCATGTATCTGTTGCATCTAGTCATTAACTAACATTTCTCGTATGACGCGTTTCTCACAATGGTGACAGGCTTTGTTCGCAATCGTTACAAATGTCAATATTAACCCAGGGTGTACAACAACGGCGTGACAGTGTTGCAGCTTGTACACTCTCATTTCACTCGGACCTAAGCAGAAAACACCTCGCATTAGTGCATATCACTTATAGATGTAAATCTGCACCTAGAATTGTGAATTGTCCAAATGCCCACTCAATTTTTCTTCTCTTCTTCATACCTTAAATTGTGAAGCGTTTTCTGTCTATGGACCCTGCACGCATAATATCGTATCATTCGTCTTTGTCTTATAGTTCGAGCGTGCCCTGATCCGTTTTAAAAACTCATGATAATACTTTAAAGAATTACCAAACGGAGCTTGAAAGACATTTCTAATACCGAAGTTTTTAATTTCACAATTTTTATCTCCGTTTGGAGTATCCAGATGGCTACATCTTGCGAAAACGTTTCCTGTATAGTTTCTAGTTCTGCGACCAAATAAGGGCACGTCCATAAACTACGTTACCAATTTAAAGGGGAGTCGGTGGAAGTCACTTTACGAATTTAGATAAAGTTTAGTACGTTTCCTGACGATAAATGTTAACAAAGTTGGCTACTTTTACGAAACATCGCCCTGCAACGGTACAGTTCAATAATAAGTTAATAAGATTCTAAATCACTTTCGTATTTCAGACTTCACAATCTTTCCCCTATTTCCCTCATTTCCCATTTTTTAAGCAATTCTTCCTTTTCCCCTGTATTCAAGAAACTTACTTTTTTTCTCATTTTTTGCTTAAATGCGAACTGAATTAATATACTCAATAAATCCAACTTTTGGTTGCAAATTCTACAATTATGTTGAAAATTTAAATATTTTCTTGAAAATGCAACTATTTTGTTAAAAAGTAATTTTCTCTTGTCAAAAATTCAACTGCTTGGTTGAAAGTTTCATAAAAATTCACTTATTTTGGGTTGAAGATTCATCTGTTTGCTTGCAAATTTAACTATTCCATTTTTAGACAATTGAGAATTAATTTTTTCAAATAAAAATATAATTACACCCGACTCTCGGTTTAGGAACAGTGTTGGGGGTTGTCTAAATTGGGGGTTAGGGTTAAGGTTCCTAAACCGCGAGTTACTAAAACCAAGAGTCGGGTGTATTCCATTCTTGGTGGGATTTATCCTTTATATGTTGAAAAATAAACTACTGGTAACAAATTCATGTAGTTTGTTGAAAATTCGTCTTTTTGGTTGGCGATTCCATTTTTGGTTCAAAAAGACATCTTTTTTTAGTTGAAAATGCAACTATTTTGTTAAAACTTAGTTGTTTTTTTCTTTTAATTCAACAGATTGAAAATTCATATTTTACAGAAGAAAAGTCATCTTTCTTGGTTGAAAATGAACTTTTTTGTTAAAAATTCAACGTTTCGGTATAAAAATTCAAGAATCTTCTAAAAAATTCGTCATTTTGGCTTGAAAATGCAACGGTTGCTGGTTGAATTTTAATCTTTTTTGTTTGGATTGAAAATACAATTGATTTCGATTTGAAATTTTAGGAGTGTAAAGTGTTTCATATTAAATTCAATACAGTATTTATATTCATTTCATTAAAAAGAATTTATTCTCCTATAGTTCCCCTATTTTCATTAAAAATCATCATATTACTCCTGTTTTGAGAGAATTTTTGGTTACGTTATTTTTTTTGTGGGGAGTTGTCGAACATAGGCCAAAATTGGTAACGTAGTTTACGGACGGCCCGACGTTCAAGTTTATTCTCTTTTATTTTTAAATGCTTCGTTTACTCGACAAAGAATATGAAATTTGATCATTTATGAGGCTACCACTACCTCGATTAATTATAAACGATTCTTTATTAGTAGTGGGAATTGTTATGACACCACTTTTTCGAGAATAACGTATGATACGTTGGGTAGAAGATGATTCTTTTTGAATTGTATATTAGCATCTTCGAAGATGTACACAATTTGTATAGGATATTTATGTACATATATAATTGAAAATTATTACATATAACATTGAAATATTAGAGGTACATCGTTCTTAATATTTATTGGAGAACTATGGAATACTTACTAACAGCATGACATTCGCTTTAAAGTTTATAAATTTTGCTTTACATTTGATAAATCTCACTATATCATTCCATGAGATCGCTTTTACAACATTTGAAAACTTTTCTAACAGGTGTGAAAACAATCTTATAGTCGTATCATCGTTTTGTACTAGTCATTGTATATTCTTGTCAAATCTATGTGTTTCTTTTATATAGCTTCTCTACTTTTAAAAACTATCCTAAGCAATGTAGTTTTTCTTTTGTGGATTCGTCGGTCGACAAAGGACAAATCTGTCGGTGCCTGCATGAAGTTTTTCGTGCGTTCCGTTTTATCAAATTGTTATTATATCAAAAATACAATTAATTTGGGGTTCTAAAATTGTGCTGAAATACTCTATTTAAATTAGATTTTATTTATAATTATTTGATATATTGTGTAAACTAAGTGGTTATGAATCAAGCGCTTTGATTCTCCTCTACATAATTAATTCTGAGAAATCTTAAATCTTGACTTTAGTACTCAAAGCTCAGATATTTAATATAAAAAGTACTTGATTCGTAACTATAATCAAAGTGTCTAGCATCAAAAAAGAGGATAGAAATTAGAACTATAAAATTAGACAGTTGAATAATTTGAAAATGAGAAATTCCAAATTTTTCCGACTTTGCTAAACACTTTGATTGTTTAATAATTATACGCACAAGATGGATCGTCACAGTGTAAACGTAATATGTTTAGTCGCGGGGGTGGTCTGCAGCAGAGAATAACACAAGCTGCTACCCAGGGTGCCGCAAATGCTGCCGTGAACGAGCTGATGGATGCTTTCAGGATGAAGTAAATAGTCTCAGAACCATTTGATTTCTATGATCCGAATTTACACTTTCACCCTCGATTGTAACGCATACTTCCTTAACTCCTCACTTGTTTAACCAAGTACAAATATTAGCAAAATTTAGATAAAAAAATTCCCAAGAAAATTCTATTCAGTATTTCATAAATATTTTTACTTGGGGGAAGACTCTTCTTCGAGGGTTTAGGAGTGGTTTCATTCCATTTTAATATTTTCCGGAGGTCTTAACAAGTTTGCGAGTGAATAATGTCTCTGCATGACTATTCGAACTCTGTTATCGAAAAGTTCTTCAATTTTTAATGCCAGTTACGCGTGCACACTTAATCGAACGCCTTGCAATTTCTTCTGAAATTCTCAAAGTGCAATCTAGAAAATTGTACACTGAGCTATTCCTACTGATACATTCCAAGAAATATTCTTCGTTAGAGTAAGTAGTTATAATTGTAAATTAATGATCATCATCTAAGTTTTCCAGACTAGGTTTTTATTTCGTTTTTGGATCTGACTTATTTATGATACAATTTTTAGGCAAGTATTTCCTCTTTTGAAGATGGAAATACAATTTAACTTGCCTAATCTTAAATCACTTTCATTCTTCGATAATTTCGAGAATATTAATTAATTTTTGTGTAGAGAAATGTTTGCACAAGAGCGATTACAATTATGTTTGGAGATCACTTACATTTGAACTTGTACAAGTAAAAGTTGAAAAAATTTGTAGCTGTTTTTCGTGACCTCAGATATTAATATTATGAGAATATTTATGTCATTCAGAATATTTATAAAAATGAGATTTACTGAACTGTGTATATGTTCAGAGTTGAGAGTATGGATCCATGACATGGTTCCTGTAAATTTAATAAAATTTAGATATGCTGAGAATAATCGTGCTTATGCTAAATGCCGCTAGATGTCCTAATCACAAAAAGCTTCCTATCCATTCACGATAATTAAGTGTTAAAAAGGAACGCATGCAGTTATATACGCATTTTACATTTTCGACCAATCTTTTATCATAATGGAAGAAAATGTCGAGAAAATTCCTAGTTTAGTCTTGAATTCACACAGTTAGTCTTAGAATTAGACTTAACTGGGAAAAGGAAAAATGTCATGCTGTTGGGAAAGTTGTTCTCTGAAAATTGCGAAACTTACGGCCATAAAAGAATGATAAACACAATTTTTAATATTCTGCAAAATCACAATCACCAAACATCCGCTGTAAAGTTTCACGCATCCCCCTGCTCTGTACCTAAAACTAGGCTTCAAGAAACGTATAAATAATTATCGATATTAATCATATAGCCCTAGGTAAATCCACGTGGAAGAAATAAAGAAAACCGTGCTCAGACATAGGATGTGATATAGCGTAGATATGCTTAAGGGATTTTGCATGAAAATCCTGGACGGCGAATTTTGTCTCTTTCTGATGATAGTCCTTATGTTATAATCAGCGTAATTGTAACTGTGCAAACGAGTACGAGTTGGGCCTTTTTATTTTCAAAATAAAAAAATCGCATAGATACGTTAGAGATTCGACCTTCAGAATTTACAGGACAAATGTACTCGTTGCTGATAATATTTTCTCTAAACTTTCTGATCTCATTAGATGCAACATTTTAATCTTAATTTCTAATTTAAAAGTTTCTGATTAATAGATGGTTTTGTGTTTAAGAAAGTTTAGAGGAAAGCTTGGTTTGCTTAAAAGATGAAAATAGTTAAAGACACTCGTCGTTGTCGAACACATTGCTTCTAACACTCCTCGAATTCGAATCAATACCTGTGTCTAATTATTATTATATATGTACATAAGAAATGGCGTCTATACAATATACATAATGTACGTGCGCAGCGCAGATTGTGTTGATCGATGCGAGCTGAACGGACAAGCGACGTTGACTTGAGAGTACATTTTGGCCAGTAGAGGCGACGAAAATGTCCAGGCCTCCTCTTTTCTTCAACATTTTTGGTTTACAAATTAAAATCTTTCAAAATTTTATGATTTAGAAATTAAGGCCTTATTAGTTCCAGCATTTTTAATTTATAACGGTTAAAATTGAATAATTGTTGGTTGAAACTTGAGAAATTAAATAATTTGTAATCTATATAGTGTTTAAAGTTCAACAATTGTTATTTCAACCCTTCTAGATTTAATTTTATTTCAAATTGAAGGCATTAATAGTTGAACAATTTTAAGTTTGAAGATTTGAATAATGAAAAAATTGCAATTTTAATGTTTTGAATTTGAGCCTTTTAAGATTCTGAAAATGTATTTCAAATTGAAAGTCTTAATATTTAGATTTGATATATTCAATATTGCATAATTAGACAAAAGCCTTTGAAATGGAAGTGTTGAATAAATTTAGATTGAAACATTCAAAATTATTTGGATTTAAATTTAAATCGACCAAAGTTGCAGAATTAGAAATGAGAGCCTTTTAATACTTGCTTGTTCTATTATAAATTCATGACTCTCAAATTTAAATAGTAATTTTAGATTGAAAATTTATAAATGAACTTTGATGGACCTAAATGTAAACATGTTCAAATTTGGAAAAAGCTCTGCAAATGTTCACTTTGAATTACTTTTCTGTTTTAAAACCTTTTCTGTTTCAATTTCGAAAGCTATAAATTTGTACAATATCCAACGTTTGAGTTTTGAAATTGTACAATTTAGAATTATTAATTAAACTTTTTTTTTAATACTTCGAATTAGACAATTGTTTAATTTTAAAGATTTGAAGTAGAAAAATTAAATAATCCGGGAAAATGGTGAAACCCGAGAAATAACGAGTCTCTGTCCGTCAATTTGTACTCAGCGTCTATTTCACGAAGTAAAACTTGATAATCGGCAGGCCGAAAATATATTCCTCTTTATGCGCTAGCTTACTTTGTACATAATATATATCTTAACTCGTAACAATATCGATGACTAAACGAACATATTACTTCGTGGGACTGGCGATTCAAATCTCCTGATAATTATTAGGGCTACAATTTTTGAACAAAGTTAGAATCTGAATTGGGAAAAATAAGATTTCATATAAAAGGAAAATTGAGTTTTCTTTAATTGTGTTTAGATTTGCATGTCCTTTGCTATACAGATATTTTCTAGTATTGTCTACATTCCAATTAGAAATTACAGCTTTTTGCATTAATTTAATACTCGAAAAGCGTCGCTCAATGACAATTTGCGGGTGTACAATTCAGAAATACAGAGATTAAGCTTTTGTCGATTGACAGAAGCAGATACTATAAATAAAAAATAAAATCTATTATACATACGAATCGAAGAGAAACGAAAAGAAAATAAAGGGTTGGGCTGGTGCAATTTGTGTGCAACCACAAGTGGTGTTATCGTGTAAAACATATGTTATTGTACAGTGTAACGTGTATATCTAGCCGTTGAAAGCACTGTAACGCAAGAATTATAATAGATCATATAGGTTGATTAGAAAGATGAAGATTAATTAATTAAGAGATACGTCGATCTATTCATTCCTAGCAATCCGTGTACGTTGTTCGGCAGGTCGTATAGCACATTTGTTTCGATCGAGTAGCTTCGATGATTGAAAACGGGTAATTCTCGCCGGATATATATTCAAGTGTTTCAAATAGATTATTATTGTACTAGAATATTTCTCGATTTCACGCCAGTTATCAACATCTTCAATCTCACAAATGGTTCCAGATTTAGATTAGACAAAAAAAAAAAAGAAAAATCAAAATTCTGTGAATAATTTGCAAATGCACATTGATGAATCTTTAAATATTAAAAGGAGGCGGAATGTTCAATTTAAAATAATTAAATGAATTCCAGTTTCATTTGAACTTTTGAAATTGTGACTAAAAATCGAGGAATCTTCTACTTTAACAATCTTATAAAAAAAGGCATATCAAGTAGACGGAATTAGCACCAATTTTGTTCATCCGCTTCAACTTGCAGTCCACGCGACTTTAGTACGAAATATCGTCAAAAATCTAAACATCGTTATCTATCAGTACCATTTGCACCAATTATTGAATATTTTTAAACTTGAATTTCTAAACTTAAACTCATTAGATAAAGAAGTCAAAAGATGAAGAATTTAAATTATTTGAAATATTAGTATTTTGTGAATATGTTTCGGAAATGCTTCGGATTGAAAACGAAGAGAATATTTTTTTGATTACTGGCAGTATTCGCAATACAATTAACTTTTCTCTACTAAAATTACTTTTGCGTTAACCAACCGATGTTGTGTGTGGAAAACTGCGTGGAAGACTAAAGTTGAAGTCGAAACACATAGTTGAAGAGTTTTAGGACGTAGTGATGAGATCTCGTATTTCGTAAAATGTTCGAAAAATGAGATGAGTTATCGTAATCGCAAGAGAAGATTAAGGAGGAAATTATACTGAGAGAGTTTAGATTTGCTATTTTTAAATGAAGCAATTCACTAAAAATAGAAAACATCGAAAAGATTAAATGAAGGGTAGATTATAAGTACTTCACTAGACACATTTGCAAACATGCTTCCATCGTAAGCCTTACTTAAGAAAATACTAGATATCTGCTTGCGTTCAACAATTACACCAACCAGTTTGACTGTATCACTGAACCTGCGAGAATTGTATCGCATAGTTTGATTTTGATTTTCTTTCAAATGAGCGAAATTAGTGCAAGCGAAGGAACCCCACCAAAGAGTCTTCATTTATTCCATAAACATTTTTAAAAATTAGAATTTCTTAAATCTCGTAAACCAGGGATTTTTTTTCATATACTCTTAGCTTGTTATGACTGAATTGTAGACTTGATTTTCCTTCATTTTTTGATATTTATCTTCAAGTTTTTTTATTTGGTAGTAATGATAGAATCCATAATTATGAAGTGCGGATTTAAGGGAAAGATTTCGCTTCAGAGATAAATATGATGGCAAGAAGAGTTCCGAGGATCAAACCTCAGATAGACCTTAATAATAATATAATGAGAAAAAGGCAAAAAAGATGGCAGGATTGCTTGAGAAGCAATGTTTATTGTGAAAAGCGACTTTTATGTCGTGAGTGTTTTGTGCGAATCATACACACACGTACGCACCCAAACACTGCAAATACTGTTTATTGCAATATAAATGTGTATATAGGGAATAACATGTTATAGAAGATATTATATGATGAATAAGAATAACGATAAAGTACAATATTATTTGTCGCTTGAACTGGCAGACACGCATTTCCGCAAGTTTCACTGAAATCGCGGAATTGTCTTTGTCATTGTCATTGTTTAATTGCGAATTTACATTAAGATAACGTTGCGAAATGTGTGCCCGCGTTCTGCGTTTTTATTGTTCTTTTCATTTTTAATCTGACGACCCTGAAACCTCTTTTCTTTAAGCGCGCGAAATTGAAAGTTTTATAAATAATTATTCTTTTTTTCCCCCTGGGAAACTAATTCTGTGGCGAGATCGAAATTTATACCTGTAATTGAGGATAGATTTAAAAGGTTTTGTGATTTTCTCAGTAACTTTTTAATCCATAGTGAATAAGTTTTTGCAATTTCTTTAAATTCTGCGAATGGCATCTACCTTTTCATTCCTACTTTCTTGCTTCTTTACTTTCTATGCTTTCATGAACCATTATTCTGGTTTTGAGTTTCTCATTTTCATTTTTGAATGTTAATTTTAAAGGTTTATTTTTTTATTTTTTGTTCTTTATTTTGTTAATTTATGAAAATATTTTCCGTACAATTTGGAAACACCTAGATATATAATTATGAATGGTATATCTAAAAATCTGGATTTTTATTTATTATACTTGAATCTAATAATAATCTACAACGTTGTTTTAAATTGTTAACTATTTGTATACTTGAAGTGTCTTCTATTTTTCTATTTTCTGCGGCATGGATTACTCAATTAGCTATCTCGCCATTAAGTATCTGCTTAAGTAGTCTTAATCATTTTTAATTTCCGTCATAGAGAATTCTGACGTTCTTCTCTTTTAAAAATCGTACATCACTTAACCATTGTTTTCAAACTTCTAGTTTTTAACACTGCATGCATTCGTCTCTATTTAAAATCAATATTTCCACGTTTCAGGCTTTTTAAATTTAAAGAAAAAGAGTTTAGAATCCCATTATTTTCCTAAATTAATTTTTTTATCTTATCTGTTTTGAAATTACTCGTCAGTACTTACGAAGCAGAAGAACTTGGAAATATCAGGGTAATTGATTGGGTAGAGAAAAATTAATTCAAATCATGTGACTAATATTTTAATTCATATTCATTCAAACTGAATGTATGTCCTAATGACAGTCGTCTTAAATCTTGAATAAAAATGTAGTAACTAAATTCATTATTTCAATTTGATAATTTTTCTCTTTTGTAGCATCTTGATTTTTTTTTAATCTGGATACTTCACAAATTGGAAAGTTTCGCACTGTAACGATTTTTAATTCATATATTTTAAAATTAAAAATATTTCCAGTTGGGTCTTAAAATAGAAAATAGAAAAAATTGTTTGTTTTTCGGTCATAAAATTTTTTCCAATTTTTTAAATGCAAATTTCAACCATTTCAAATAAACTGCAGACTTAAGAAAAACAAACATAAAAATTAAATTACTCATAAGTTCGTAGCAATTTTTTTTTGTCTAAAATCGGAAAAATATAAGAAAATAACTTTCGCAAAATTATAAATTATGTCAAAAGTGTTTATAGTAATATATTTTTTTCTTTAATTCGAAGATACAGTGTTTTATGGAGAAAAATTGGATCAATTTTATAACTGCTTCAAAATTGTTTAAATCCACTTAACTTTGACGGCCTAAATTTGGCTTTTACAGGGTAGCCGCAGGTCAGGGAAAACCTGGAAATCAGGGAAAAGTCAGGAATTTTGAAAAAAAAATTCAAAACTTAGGGAATTTCTGTAAGAAGCACTTCAAATAACTGTCAACAGTAATCTGGGCTGCCACAACGTCACTTAGTCATTTTTTTTCTCAAATCATTTTTTAGTCGCTTTTTAAAGAAAACGTCTATTTTGAAAATCAAAAGATCACTTTATTTACTTTTTTCCAATAAATTAACCCATGGGTTAACTAATATGGAAATCAAGCCTATCCTTATTTCTGAATTTTCTTGAATTCTTCTGGAATCTTTTACAGTATTTTAAAAGATTCCGAGAAATTTTTAATACTCCTCAATTTATTTGAAGAAATTTCAAAGGATTTTAAACATTTTAGGGCATTGTTAAGAATTTCAAGGAATTTTCAAAAATTTTAATTTGAAGGGATGTACAAAATTGTCATGGGGTTTTAATAAAATTTACTAGAAATTCGGGAAATATAAAATGATTTTACAGGACCTATAAGATTTTTAAAAGATTCCAAATGATTTTATGAGATTCCCGAGGATTTCAATGATTTTAAGGGATTTTAATAAATTTGTAGGATTTCAGGAAATATCAGATTTCATAGAATTTAATGGGATTTTATAATATTTTAATAGTTTTCAAAGAATTTATTAACAAGAAGTGAGGGATTTCGTAGGGTTTGAAAGACTTGAAGAAATTCTTAAATATTTTGTTTGTAATTTGTTTGAATTCACCTTGAATTGTTATTAATTTGCCCTGAATTATTCTTCTAAATTATTTGGAATTCTCTTCAATTTTGTGAATTCTTCTAAATTCACTCAGTTCTACTCGATTCCATGGGTTTGTTTGAATCTTTTTTAGTTTTTTTTTAATTCATCTTGAATTCTTATAATTTTAGCTTTTAAATAGTCACTGACTAGTATTACCGAATTTTCTGTGTCGTTAGCCCTGAAACGGTAACTGTAGACAGTTCGCTTTAAATATTAATGTTAAGGGAAAGTGAGGAATTAATCAAGGAAAAGTCAGGTAATTTGGAAATGAAGTTTTGCGGCCACCCTGCTTTTAACATAATTGTGCCCGATTTAAAATGAACATTTACTTTAAAATAAAAAGAAGAGTTGGAGGCACATTTATTTATTGGTGAGGGATGAAATTAGTTCTTTGTTCCGAATTTTTTTCTTTTAGTTTAATTTCTTTACTATTTTACGTGGTACGTCTCTCTCATTATCAAAACTCACAATGTATCTATTTTGTAGGCGCCCTGTACCCACTATTCCTCCCCGAATTCCCGACAGACCGTACTCTGGACGACTTAACTGAGCTAGAATCCTCGAATCTAAGAGATTCCTGTGTGCACCGACTGTACCTGCGACGATTTTTGTCGTGAACAAAGTACCGGATTATCGAGCCGAGGAGTTTGATGTCTGGAACTTCCGTTGTTGCTGATGCCACTTCCGGTCGTCCAGAGTCCAGAGGAGTCTTCTGATGCTTGGACGGCGATGATAAGAAGGAAAGCATGAGGCGGGAAACGGGAAAATGGTAAAACGGCTGTGCATGATTTAGAAAAAAAGTGAGGAAAGAATAGATCAATTCCCAAAGTCCTGAGAAACTAGAAGGAAACGAATTTCTTTCCCTTTCCCTCTTCTTTTTCTTTTCTTGTACTTGGCTTTCTTCTCTTGTATTTTTCTATTTATAAGACGCGGTACGTTTAATTGCATCCATCAAGTATTAACTACGGGCTCGTATGAAATAAAAGTGGCGGAAGATGTGATTGCTGGATCGATACAGTACATTTTGTTGCCCTAGACAAATTTTGAGAAAGCAATTTTGTTATGGATTTTTTTTCCAATTTAGCATTCAAAAGCATCCAAAATTTCAGAGAGTTAAAGTAAATATTGGTTTGATTTTTAATACCTTCTCGATTAAAAATGCAAACTTTCAAGGATCAATGTTAAACATTTTTCATAAATTAACAAATGTATATAAATTGCACAAAGATTTAATTTTTTTGTTAGAACCTCTATCAGTATTTCATCGATCAAGCAGCCACATTTGCTTGCTGTGAGATTATTTGTAACGTATGAAAATGAAAGCAAAGAAGACAACCCGATTACCTCGATCATCGAAGAGTTTATCAACTTTTCTAAGACGTTTTATAAATATATTTATAGGTATATGTAGAAGTCGTGATAAGAGCATAAATCTTTGATACTTCCTTTTTAAGATGTGTAAAACTTTCGGATCCGAAAAATGTCTGTAAATTACAGAAGTTTTTTTAAATTTACAGTAATTTTTTGAAAAGGTTTTCATGCAAATAAGGAGATAAAAAGCAACGAATTATCTATTATGTAGTGAAGATGCGAAAGTAATTTGGTCGATGTTATCTGTAAATAGTTTTAGTTCCTGAAAATTACTCATCTGATCGGATTCATAATGTGATTCTTGATTTTCATAATTTCATGTTTTTATCTATTTCTACGGTTGGTCCTTAGTCTTTCCTTCACGTCTTTTCAGGAGTAGTTATACTTTTAAAAATGTTTCTTGTACAAAGGAAAAAAATTAAATGAAGCGAAGAGAGGCGAACGCGATTCATGACGAGGAAAAAACCGCGAAGTGAAAATTGTATATAAATGAAAATAGTATTACGAAATAAGCCTTTAGTTTTGTAATCAGTAAAGTTCAGTCTCCTTGATTTCAAAATTTGAAGTCTTGTAGATACTCAGCGTGCTAGAACGAATGAATTTTGTATTCAATTTTTCCTACATTTTTATTTGCCGGTATGCAAAAATGTTGTGAGACTTCGGATGACTGATGACGAATGTGCCTAAATGCGTAACGTGAAGAAAATAAATTGTAATTTAATACCAAAATATACTGCATTTTTTCATTACAGGCCTCACAGATTTTCCAGGTTGGCCGTTTTAATCGATGAAAAAAATTCCCGGTCATTTTCGGGTTCCCAAAGATTTTTCAGCGTCATTGAAATTGAAAAATTGCAAATTAAAGCACTCAAAGTTGAACTCCATTGAATTTTAACCTATTAAAATTGAAGCTTAACAAATTTTAATTTAGGATTTTTTTATTTAAACGCTTAATAATGTACACGTATAAAATAGAAACTTTCAACACTTTTCAATTTCAAATTTTTTAATTAAGTGTCATTAAACTGCAAAATAAAATTTTCGTAATTCTTATAAATTGAACAGTTCAGACATTTCTGATTAAAAATAGAAATCCACGCTATCCTTTTTAAAGCTCTAAATTATTCCTAAACTTCCCCTTCAAATGACATTAATAAAAATTAAAAAATAAAACCTGTCTGAATGTTAAAAATACCAAATTTGCCTCGCGCCCACTCTATACAAATTTTCAAAACAAAAGATTCAATTCAGAAAAATTTTAAAATAAAAATTTCCTCCTCTCTAGCTTAATAAAAATGTTTTAAAAATAATTACCCTCTTCCAATACAGAAAAAATTGAAAATAAAACATTCTGTCCGTAGCCACAATAAAAATGTTAAGAAGAAAAAATGGACTCTTCCAATTCAGAAAAAAATTGAATACGAAAATTTCCATCCTTCCAAACCAAAAAATCAAAATCTAAAATTTCCTCGTTTCAAACTCAATAAAAATGTTAAAAATACAACAATTTCCCACCTTCAATTCTATAACAATTTTAAAAACAAAAACGTTTCTCTTTCAATTCGGTAAAAAATTATATAACAAAATTCCTTCCCTTTCTTTTAAAATTAGAATTTTGAAATTTAAGCGTTTTGTTATGCATAAATCCTTTCAAGTTGAATTATTTGAATGTTAAGTTGTTTCAAATTAATAATTATTGAATTGTTATTTATACATCAAAATTCAATACTTTCAGTTACAAATTAAAAAATTTATAAATGGAAAATTGTAATTTTTAAGGTTTAAATTGAAAAGAACTCTGAAATATTTGAAATTGAATAAAAGCGTTTAATTATGAATGTATTAGTTTAAAATTATTGTAAAATTGAAAATATTTCATAAAGTTTCCATCCGGAGTCTTCAAAAATTGAAAAAATTTGCAATTTAACTTAACATTTAAAAGAAGTTGAAATCGAACTAATGTTAAATTGAATTATATCATGTGATATGATATTTGTGATATTCTAAATGATTTTATAGATTTGTCTTCTAAAAATTTGTACAATTCCCGATAAAAAATAAATTTACTGCCATTTCCTGGTTTTTTTCCGGTCTCAGAAAATTCCCAGTCATTTCCCGGCCCAGCGGCTACCCTGTTTTATTTCCTTATGAATAACTTTTGAAATAAATAGATCAAGCATTTCAGTATAGTTAAAAATAATTTATTATAATATTAATCATTCGGATACACCTTATTTTTTTTAACAATCGGCGCAATACGATTTTTGTACACCAACATTTAAGAATACTAGAATACTTTCTCATTCTAGAAAACTGAGCTCTTTTAATTTTTCAAATTAATTAAAATTTTACAACTTTTTCATATGTCAATAATTAAATAATTAATCTTTCATTGAATTCTTCCGAACTCTCTGGGTTTTTAAAAAATGTTAAACGAATATTATTGTTAAATTCTTGAAAAATATTGTTTAAAATTTGAGTCAGTTCTGCTTTCTAGCAATCGTTACGCAAGAAAGTATTATAATAAAGGTTCAGTAATTTAAACATTTTTATATGTACAGGTAATAACATGATATAATTCGTAAAGATCGATATAAAAATAATTCATATATTAAAACTAGATTAAACGGTAAATCAAGTTTAAAAACAAAATGTTTCTTATTAAATAAAAAATGAATACTAATACAGTCGTAAAAAATGCGGTGATATCAAAAGCAAAATAAAAATGCAAAAATTTGGAATTTAAGATCCGAATTTATTTTTAATTGTATCCGAATTTCGATTTAAAATATTTATTATTCGAAACCACCCATCATTTTACTTATAAATGTATAGTATACAATTTTCAAGACAGGGTACAAAAAATTATTTTATTTAGGTGCTTGAGGTCCCAATCATCGATTTCAGTCTTTCAACGAAACTGAAAATTCGTTTCTTACTATTGAATCACCAAAATATTTCGATATTTCGTTTTAAAATCATCTCCTTTCATCAGGATATTTGATTAACGTCACTAATTTCATAAAATTATAATTTTAAATTGGACGTTCTTTTCAGAAAAATATGATAAAGAAAAAAAATTGTTTATCGATCTCCATTTCTTTTTATTTGTTAATTGTTGCAAATGGGTTGATTCTAATTTTTTTTCTTTATCAACTTTACATTTATAATTAATAGCTTCTTGACTACCAGTTATTTTGCATCGATGAATGAGCAGGAATTAGGCAAAATTGTGCCAATATCACAATAGGTTATTCTTCACAGATTGTGCGAGCCAACCAAAAATTTCCAGTCACATCAGCAAGGTGCTTCTAAAATTTTTACAGATAATAAATTAAAGACTTGCTTTGATACTAGTCCAGTTTTAAGCCTTCAATATGCTTTTTAAACACTTCTTGTGTCGTTTCTTGGAAAGATTTGTTCATAATTTCGTATGTTTTTTCTATTAACTGGGGCAGATCTTCTTTCGTGAGACCTAAAGTTGGAATAGCAGGAAGAATCGTGATGTAACTTATTCCTGAAAATTAAAAAACATTTCTAAGATGTCGCAAAATTCAGAATAGTTTTCTATAGATATAAAAAGGTGGCCACTTTTTTTAATTTTCGTCGCCCAGCTTTATCCCGGTTCTCCCGCTAAATATTCGTGATATCTCCCGGTTTAGAAAAAAATTAATTCTCTTTGCAAAACCGATAAGCATCAGCAAACCTTTTTACAAGAAATCGATTGACTGAATCATATAATAAGTAGAATAAGGGAATTTGTGTGTGTTCATAAAGGGAAATCTAGTTGAAAACGTTTGAAATTAAAAAATATATATATATTGAACGATTTTGGACAATTTAATGAGAAAAAGGAGTTCAATTGTATAATTTCTAAATTGAAGCGCTAAAAATTAAACAATTTTATTTTGAATTGAATCACAAAATTGAACGATTTCAGATTAAAATTTCGAAAATAGGACAATGTCAAAACTTTAAAAATTGAATATTTTAAGATTCGAATGCTAGAAATTGGGTCATTTAAAATTCAGATGAATTGAAATTGTATTAATTGTAATTAAAAGCATTCCAAATTGAATAATTAGAAATTGAAAACTTTTGAATTTGAATAATTTCAAATTCAAAGCGATTAAAATTTGACTATTCAATATTGAAAGCTAAATTGAACTTAAACGAATGCGAACTTCATGTAGAACGGCAAAAAATTTTAGACACCAAAAATTGTCATATTAAAACTTTTTCATACTCAAACCCTTCAAAATTTCAATTATTTGCAGTAAATTTACATCGCATCAAAAATAAAATAAATAACCTATGAAAGGGAAAAATTAAAAATTTTGTGTTCACCAGGAAAATTCAGAACTCTGAAATTTTAACTATTTAAAATTGCCGAAATTATTGATTTACTGATACACCAATTTCAGATACTTGAATTTTTATCTTTTTAGATTCTAAACACAATTTTTAATTTTTTTATTTCAAATCGTTTAAATTTTAACACTTCCTTTGGAATGAAATGATTTATTTGTTTAAATCTTTAACTGAAAATGGGACGATTTTAATATATAACATTTAAAATAAAAAATAAATACAAAACAAGATTGCTGTAACATGAATCCACTTTTTGAAATTGTAAAATTTTAAGCCTTTCAATTCAAAATTTCTTTACATGTACATCTAAATTTATTAAATTCAAAATTGACTATCAAGACATTTAATATGAAAATTTGAAATATTTAATGGCGGGTTTGTCGTGACATGTTAAATATTTGAATTTGAAATCACAATACGCTGAAATTTAAAATTCGAAAACTCCAGAAATTATTCTAAAAATTGATTTTCAGGCTTTGCTTTTCCAAGTAGTAATATATTCAACCAAAAAAGAGGGATTCTCAACGAAAAATATAATAGTTGATAAACCAAAGAGTTGAAATTGTAATAAAAAAAGATTAAATTTCTAACAAGAGATGAATTTTCAATCAGAAAGATGAATTTTTATAATTAGAAATTGTATAATTAATTGTAAATTAATTTATATTAGTTAATATTAATATTAGTATTAATTTATAAATCAGAAAATTTTCTAATATAAAAAGTCTTAAAGCCTCAAAATTAACTGATTCAGAATTACGCATTCAAAACTAAAATTTTAAAAATTATAGACATTTTAAAGGCGATAAATATATTATTAATAAGTGTCATATCATACAGTACCAAGTGACATTCAAAACGACTGGATAGATTTTTGGAATGTTGCAAACCGCAGTTTCCGAAGGAATTTTTATCCTAAAAAGTCGTTTCCAAAGAACAAAATTTAAATTGTAAATGATTCTTTAATAATAAAGGTAACAATTCTGTTCTTAACTTTTTGAACAAATGTTTTCAAAATAATGAGCGGATTCTACTCATAACCCCTTGCACGGTGAGCCTCAACCAACTTTACCCTGAAAAAGATATTAACAAGATTTTTTTTGCGGAATATTATACTCACATGGTATGCGCATATTTTGCGAAAAAAATTTAAATAATAGTGGGAGCGCCTTTTTCAAAAATAAAAATTTCGTTAATAAACAAAAAATAACATTTTTAATAAAAAACCTTGTTCACAATTTTTATTCTTATTTATTTTTAATTTTTGTATATTAAACATAATAAACTTCTTTTTGATTAAAAACTGAGTACAAAATTATTAGGAAATTTTGTTCCAAAATGAGAACTGAATACATCTACAGAGGTTTTTGTATATTTGAAAAAAAAATACTTATCACAGAAAAAGTTGTTGAAACATTTTATAATCGCTGGTTCGTCTCAAGTTGTAATTAAATGATGCAGGCACGATTTAAAAAAAATTTGTTTAAAATAATAAAAGTTTAAAATTTTGAAAAAACATTTGTATTGGGACATTTTTGTTTTGTTGAAAAGTACTTTTATGGCAACATAAAACAGTATCCAATAAATATCATCTAACTTCAAGGATCTTTCGGTTAAAGTTGGTTGAGGCTTACCGTGCTTGGCCGTAAAAATGAGGTTATATGTATTTATCTGTTAATAAAGATTAAGAATTTTTTGCACCATCAATTTAGTCAATCAAAATTTCCAAAGAAGTAATTTTCTTTGATGATAAAATTTATTTCTTTATATTTCTAAACATTATTAATAAATGAGAAAATCTTAATCCTAAATGTTTTTTAATATTGGGAAATAATTCTGTTATTAACACTTTTGTACCACACTATAATTTGAAAATAATAATTTTTTATTTTTTCAACAAAATGCAGATTTTTGAACATTTTGAAATACATTTTTGAAGCTTTTTCAGGATTTTGAAAGGTTTTAACATAATAAAAATTTGTTTAAGATTCCAGTAAAAATTAAAAATAATTTTTTATTTTGAAAACTTAATTTAAATAAAATATTGTAATAATTTTAAAACTTTTTAAATGATTTCCTAAAATTTAGAATATGAATGTAGAAGATTTTAATGCCAAATTTTTCAATTTTGCAAGATTACAAAAGTTTAGAAAAAATTCGAATGAGTTTAAGATATACTTGGAGGTTTTAAAAAGATACAAAAATAATTTTCAACTTGAAAAGATTTCAACAAATTTAAAATAAAATTTAGAAGTATAACGATTTCGAAATAAAAACTTTTAAAAAAATTTGTTAACAGAATATTTAAAAATATTTGAAAAATATTCCAATTGACTTTCAAAATTGCTGCAAAATAATCTGGAAGACTTTAAGTCAATTTTTTAATATTCAGAATTAAACCAAAAAAATGTTCGGAAAAATTTCAATCATTTTAAAATATATTTTGAAATTTTCAACATAAAATAATTTAAAATTTAATGAGATGTCAAAAAACTTGAAACAAAATGTAGAATTTGGAAGATTTCGAAATAATGGGAATATTTAAAGTGATTCTTTATTTTGCCTTGCCTTTCTATTATTTTAGATTATAGATACTATGAAATAAAAAAATGTTGTATTTATTTGATTGACAAAAAATTACTTTTCAGTAATAATAAGCTAATAAAATTAAAATACCTACCCGAATCGAATTTTTTTAATTTGTCGTTCAAGAAGTAATATTTCGAAACAACGACTGGTTGAATTGGAACCTGAGATGCGATGGCAACATGGAATCCACCTTTCTTGAAAGGCAATAAAGTCGTTCCAGCATGTCTCTTTCCTTCCGGAAACATGAGGACTTTAGCCTGAATAATTTGTATTGACTATTAATGCATAATAAATTAAACTATATAAAATTCTAAAAATAATCAGGGAAAGAAATATAAGGATTAAATAATTTATCGTTTTATAATGAACAAATCAAATTATTTACCTTTCTTGCTTTGATAATTTCTGCTGTGGAATTGACAGTGGAATGAGTGTCTGCCCCCTTTACTCTATCAATAAATATTGTGCCCCAAAGCCACGAAGCCAAACCAAATGTTCCGAGATACAGAACTTCTTTTTTGGATATGACGGTGCATCTTTCAAGAACTGGCCAAAGTTCAGCCAAAACTGAAAATAAAATTAATCCGTGAGGATTTTTATTTCATGTTGTAAATTAACATAGTTTGCAATTAAGATGAGATGATAATAAAAAAAATATACCACAAAGGTCAAGAGCACTCTGATGATTTACAAAGACGATGCATCCTGTGTCTTGAACGATATTTTCCTTCCCACGAACTTGAAAATTTATTCCCAGGAGTTTGGCTATTTGTCTCGCACCCCATGCAGGTATTCTTTAAGAAATAAATAATATTAAGGGGAAGTAACTTAAATTATTATAAATTATAATATATACAATAATGGGCCTAATCTAGATTTTTTCCAAAGAGTAATTTTGTTTGTAATATAGGAATGATTACTTACAAGCCATTCCTCCAATCACCTATTCTAAAAAACATCAATGGAATGCACCATGTTGCTGCTATTGCACTCAAAATGACAAATATGAAAAACTTTGCTCGATATCTGGCACCTTCGCACACTGTACATAGAATTACTAAAAGGAGGAGTAGCGCCACTACGATACTGCTACAGGAAACCCCGAACATCCTGAAAATAAAAATAAATTACTATTTATTATTTCATATTTTATTCATACAATTATTACATGTATTATTTCGAGAGCTTCCTTTGTTAATATATTCTATCACATACATTTTTTATTATTAATAGTAAACTATTTTCTTAATTTATTTAATAATCTATCAATCCTATCGATTATTCACTAACGGGAAGGCCTGCTCTGCGACATTGACTTTGAGATGAGACTAGTATAAATCGATAGAACGTCGAAAAATATTAGACATGTATAGCGGCTTTCTTGTAATTGGGCCCTAGTTTTTTTGAATGAATTTTTGAAAATCACGATTTTCGTGCTATACGATCTTTTTGGCGAATTTTTTTTTGCTCTTTTTATTGAAAACATGTTAAATAATTATTTTATAAACCCTCAGGGTGATTTAATTTTTCCCTCCCTTTTTTTGAATTTTCCAATTCAATTAGCTCATTATAATAAATATGTTATTTGATTAATTATATTATTATTATGAGTATTATTTAATTAATTATAATATAGTCCACAAGTTGTCGAGCTGAAAACAAAATTGTTTTTATTCATTTTGAAAACAGTGAAGGTAATGTGAAAGACAATTACGCAGGAACTGTTTAGTTTCTTATAATCTTTATTATTTCTTATTTATATGTTCCGGGATGATATTTGTCATAAAAACATTTGAAGCACAACGTTTCATTGCAACGAGCGCATTTTATAAATGCGTTGGCAAAGGCAACTCTGTTTGGCAATAACTTGAAAGCATACCACGCGTATTTTAACATTTCATTAAATATCGGAGCGCATAATTGGTGGTGGAAAATAGAATTAATTTTTATGGCATCTTCGCGAGTGTTGATTTCTCGTTTTTCTTATGAAAAATAAGATGCATTTTGCAGTTTCTTAATCATATTTTTCATCTGCCAGTGAAAATAAACGTCACAGGTCTAGCAAAGAGGTGTACATTTTCGAGGGATAATTTTAACGGAGCAAGTGACCTCATGTAATTCATTTGTGAATATGTTGTCGTAAATGCGCGCGTCTGATTGTCCTCCCCACGAACCAAGAAGCAAAAGAAATTTTTCTTTGTTAACATAAGGCTTAAGGACTTTTTCTAGATATTCAATAAAAAGGCCTTTAGTTAATTTTACAGATTTTGAGCAGGTTATAATGACATTGCCATATTCTTCCGACAATGTTTCAACGGTTTTCATGACTCTGGGGCCAAATTTATTTCCGGTTTCTTCACATCATCGAGCGCGAAGCGCGAGATAAATATATTATCGAGCGCGAAGCGCGAGAACCAACAGTCGCGCGCCCTAGACGCGCTCAAACTTGCGAGCGAAGCGAGCCGCGTGCAAAGCGCGTGACGAGAAAGTTTTATAAGCGATGTAGGATAGAAAGTTTCTTTGTTTTTCAATTACAGTATTTACACTAAATTTTCTAAATCAACATTTTTCTGCAGTAGCATTATGGATATCCTAGGTGTAATGTCTTTTATATACCCAAAAAAAATTTATAACAGTAAGGGGAAATGCATTTCTAAAGTTTCGAAAATGAAGCCCAGAATACGAATGCATGAAATTTCACATGAAAAATAAAAATCTAACGAAGTTAGGACAGAGAAAAGACAGGGAATTTTGAAATTGGGATTTCACAGTGACCCCGATCAATTATGAGCTTGCTAATAAAATAGGGAAGTTTTGGAAACAAAAATTGGAACTAAAAATAAAACACTAGTTTAGTATTTAATTGTTCTGGATTTTCACAAGGAGAATGGTTAAAATTGAATTGTGCGTGATTTCTTTTAACAATGTATTCGCCATGTCTGCTGGTACAAAAAAAAGAAGCGCTACCATTGCTTTTGGAGAGTATAGATTCTAGATCAGACGATGGGAGGCGGTGAATTTAAATGCAATATATAAATCATATATGCCCCCGGCATTGAAAGAATATACTTTAAATAAGAATGCGAGAAGGTTACACGAGATTTGTAGAACTATACGTATCCTCGATTACAAAATTGACAATATCAAGCATGAAGTCACTATAGTAAATTTTACAAGCAAAACTTTAAAAAATCTGAAGCGGATTCAAACAACTATTTCTAGGAGAGTAACGGTCACATCTTCAGCGAATAGACTGATGAAAATTTTATAAGAAGGATAACGCAAGGCAAAAGAAGAAATTTTCTTCAAGCAGGAACTTAACAAACAGTCCGTAGTGAATAGAAAAATGACACGTAGCTGTCAGTGCACGTCGTAATGTGCCTGTACTTGTTTCGATGGCAGAAGCGTGGGAAATACCATCACTTCCTGGATGAAGCTCAATGATTCTTCAAAGTTTCCATCTCAATGGAGGAAGATCTTTGTCTTTGATCAAGACAAGAGTATTTTTTTTAATGTCTGGATGTAGACTTTTCCATCTGACACATTGTTAAAGCTCGGTCACGTACTCTAGGCTCCATCCCTTCTAGAAGTACTGCTGCAAGAGTTGAATCAATCACCATCTAGAAAGTCGATTCTCTAGTAGGTGCATCAGATCTGAATCCGCAGCAGTGTTAAGTGGTGTTCCTATAAAAAATTCAGCAGGAGTCAATGGAGATAGATCACTAGGATCGGAAGAGAAAGGGGAAAGTGGGCGAGAGTTTAACAGTCTCTCTACTGGAAATGATAATGTGTACAACTCTTTGACAGTTAACACGTTATTACCCGTGACTCGCTTAAGGTGATGTATGGTGGACTTCACTTTAGCTTCCCAAATTCTGCCAAAGTGAGGAGAATGAGCTGGAATGAAGTGCCAAGAAATCCCCATATCCTCAATTTTTTCTGAAAGATTTTCAGATTCGTTAAGAAGGAATCTATCTAATTGATCAAGCTCATTGTTTGCACCTACAAAACAAGTCCCATTATCAGAGTACTCATGAGCAGGCTGTCCACGTCTTGAAACAAATCGTCTGAGTATCGCGATGACTGCATCAGCCGTCAGATCAGAAACGAGCTCTAGATGAGCGGCTTTCGTAGAGAAGCTCACAAACACGGTAACGTGACACTTACTTGTTTTTGAGCCTCGTCCCTTCTGATCTTTTATGATAAGAGGACTGGTATAATCTGCGTCTGTGAAAAAGGAAGGTGGTGAAGGTGTTACTCCAAGCCTTGGAAAGTTACTTATCACAGGTGTAACTCCTCTAGGTTTAACTTTAAAACATCTTACACAAGACGTTTCCACCTTTCTAGCCAGGTTTCGTCCACTCACTGGCCAAACAATTTCGTGAATTGAAGATGAAAGCAGCGGAGCTCTAGCACGAACAAGGCGTTTATGCTCACTCTCAGATAAAATTTTTGTAAAATCATCGGAAGCCGTAAGAAATATAGGATGTTTCTTATTCTCAATAAAGTTAGAGTAATTCAATTAGCTACTGACTCTCAAAATTCCGAAATCATCTGAAAAGGGGTTTAGTGAAGCTAGTGTACCTTTTGTTATAGGAACTGTTGCAGTTAAGATTTTGATTTCCGTCGAAAAGGTAACTCTTTGTGAAAGTCTTAAGTTGATAAGACTCTGACAAGTCGATCTAAGCTTTGGTATTGTTTGAAAATACAGAGATCCCATGTTTCTTCTTTGGGTACAACGTCACAACATTTTCTTTGTCCTGGTACGTCATGAGATAAAGATGGCATTGAAGGCCAATCAGATTCGCTTGAAATGAACAAGGGCCTACACACCACAATCTATAATTCTCGAGAGGATTTGGAATAATACCACGCGATATGTGATCAGCTGGGTTGTATCTGCCACGAACGTGCTTTCAAGGCTCAACGTTTGTTAATTCTTGAGTTCGACCTATACTATTTGCTTCAAATATTTTTAGATTGTTGAATTCCATTCGGAGCCAAAACAACACAATCGTCGAATCACTCTAGATATTGAACAAATTATTCTAACAAAGACATTTCCATCCTTGTCTTCTGATCGCATGTACATGCAGGCTCCGTACGCATCCTTTGAGGCGTCAGAGAACTCATGTAATTGTACATTAAATGGTTTCTTACAAATTACATTTCGTGGTACGATGATCAAATCCAAAGCAGGAAGTTGTTACCTGTAAATAAAGCACTGGGAATGAAGCTCAACTGGCAAGCTTTCATCCCACTAAAGTTTTTCTAACCAAAGTTTGTGTATAGTAATTTTTGCTAAGAAAATACAAGGACCTTAAAGACCGAGGGGATCGAAAATGCAATATATTTTAGCTAGAATTTGCCTTTGAGTGATTTTAGTGTTGTTTGAGATATTGAAGCTAGCCAAATTGAAAGATTGATCCGATTCCTATATCTGTTCGATCACACAAGGGTCGTTTGAAACCCATTTTTTGAGATAATAGCCCGCAGTTGCCAAAACTTGGGATAGTTGTTTTGCAAGTGGTTTAACCTCCTCTATTGAGTTAGCACCAGGGACCAAATCATGATCGTAGAAATCCTTTCGAATCGTTTCGGCTAAATTGGAAAACTCTTGTTCACAATCATCAGCTAATTGATGAAGACACCTAATAGCGAGAAACGAAGCAGCAGGCATTCCATAAGTAACAGTGTTTGAATTATAAATTTTGCCCTGGCTGATTTTTATCTGCGCGCTACAATATTTGTTCCAGGAAACGCTGTTCAGGTGTTAGGAGCACTTGAAAGTACATCTTTTCTACATTAATACTTATGACATAAGGGTATTCCTGAAAACGAATCAAAATAGCAAATAAATTATCTGGCAGTACCGGGCCAATTATTTGAAGGTCGTTGAATGACACTTCACTTGTTTGTTCAGAAGCATTGAAAACTACGCGTACCTATGTCGAAATGCTATCTTCTCTGATTACACAATGATGTGGCATGTAATACGTAACAGGAGAGCTTGATTGATCGAATTGACTTGAAATATGCCGTAAATTTGCGTACTCAGTCAAAAACAGTGTATTCTCATTTTTCAGTTCAGGCTTCCTTTCTAACCTTTTTTCTCATTGTAAAAACCGACGCATAACTTTCTCTTTGGATTAGCCTAAATGATTAAGATTTCCTTTTAAAGGAATTGTAACGATAAATCTACGTATTTCATATCTCTTGGTTGTATTTACGGAAAGAAATTCACAAAATTTTTATTCAGCAGATTTTGATTTTTCGTTCAAATATTCCGCGAATTCCCAAAATTTTATTGTTTGTTTTTCGACATGCACAGCTTTATTCAAAATGCAATGAACCATATGAAGCTGTTCAGAAATAAGACCCGTTTGAGAGCCATTGGGACAATTTTTGATTCTTGAGACGACGAAGCAACCGACGTGTTGCTTGATTCGATTTTGTCAAACTGTAGAAGAGTTTAAGAAGTGTTTATTCTGACACTTTTGACACCAAGAAGCTTTGCAATCTTTTACGAAATGCCCTGGCCTAAGACATTTTAAACGAAGCTCAAAACCCTTTACCTTCTTGTCTCTTTGTTGAGGCAAGAGCTCATGAAACTAAGCGATTTACCTTTTTTGTGAGAAGAGACTTTTTTAATGATATTTGAAGTTGTTAGGCTTAGGTTTTCTGTCTGTTTGCAAATTGTTCATTCCTAAGGTCACCAACATATCAGCTCTAGACTGCAACAACTTTCTCAACTCTTCTAAAGTGCTAGGTTCTTCGTTTTCCATTTTTTCTTTCTCCCAAGCCCTAGCAGTTTTACTTTATCCAATTTTGTTGATACGATATAAATTAATGAAACGTCCCAATGAGTTGTTTGTTGTTCTAATACTCAAATGACTTAATTGCTTGAAAAGCATTGCCCTCCAATGCTGCTCTCAAATAATGAAATTTTTTAATGTTACTGATTCGAACATTTTCGTGGATAAGAAATGTATACGTATTACGAAAGCCTAACCATTCACCGAACTCGCCCCAAAACTTAGGTAACTCGATTGTCGGTAACTTGACATCTTACAAACGCGGTGCGTTGAGGTTATTTTTAACTACACTGTTTTCTTGTGCATTTCGGCCTGGAGGGGTTTGAGTTTGATCGATTGGCGCTCCACAAGACGATTAGATTTGTGCTTGAGCTAATATTCGCAAATACTCCGATTCAAATTTTCACGATAATTAGTAGTTTCTTCTTCGTCGTCGGTCAGTTCATCTAATTCTGCTTGGTATTCTTCGAAATTCTGAAATGTTAATTTTAAATGGTCTAAAGTGCAACTCAGTTCTTACTTTACATATTCGGATAAGGTGTTTTCTTCATCGGGGTATGAGTGCGCGATTGAATGTGTATACTAGATAAAAAGGTTTCATTTATAGTTTTTGTCGATTTGCGCTGTTTAATTAATTTTCTTCTTTTCCTTTTTGGCAACATTATTGTCAAATATAATCAAAATAACTCAAGAAAATGCTATTTCGGACAGTGGTATAAGTAAAGGAATGAATAAAGGAATGCTCAAGTGACCTTTTTGATTTATGACGTCATCCGTCCAGGAATCGGCAATGCTTGGACTTGTGTTGAACGTGATGCGAATAGGCGAGGCGAAGTACTCTTTGACCCAAACCTTGTAGTACTCGAAAATGCGAAGCTATGATCCTCTTCAGGGTTTTCAGGGACTGCTGTGACCTTGATGGCTGTCCTTGGCGTTGAATTCCATTGACGGATGTGATGTTCAGAGACGCAATGTTTCCAAACGATCTGTGCCTCGTGGCAATCAAATATGCGGCGATACACGAATATTCGCAAAAAAAAGTGCTTGCTGCACTACGACTAGCAGGTTCTTACGATTGACGATTTGAAAATAATTCTAGAGTTGTTCTCTTCACAAACGAAATTTAAGTTCACTGCACTGGTGCTCTTCTTGTTTATCAAACTATCAAATTTGAATCCACTTGGCTTGTCTACCGATATTCAGCTCGAAGGACCAAGTTCAGTATTTGATTGTGCTGCTGGATTTTCAGTAGAAAAATTGTAAAAAATTAAACGTGCGTGATTCTTTTTAGCAATGTAGAACGTAATGGAGCGCCACAAGCACTTACTGAGAGAATAGATTCTAGATCAAGCAATAAGTGGCATCAGAGGCGGTAAATTGAAATTATATATATAAATCTTACAGAGTTTATTGAAAATATACAAAGTTTGTATAGTTATTTTTGATAAATTATTTTTCATTATTCTTATAGTTATTTTCATAATTGTTATGGTTATTTTCGTAATTTTTATAGTTATTTTTATAAATGTAAATTTTTTCATTGTTTCAGGAGGATATAAAAGTCTTCCTAAAGATTAATTTTTGTACACTGGATCATAAAAGACGTTTCTGTTTTATTGAGGCTTTTTTTTATGAAATAAAAAATGTTAACGGAGCAAATTTTTAGAATACAGAAGTATGTATTTAAAAACAAATGTATTTATCTAGCTCACCTAACGAAGATATTTTTGACTCCTCAGGAGTTTCTAAGTATAAAAAAATACGCGAATAGATTGACAAGTTTTAACCATCAAAAACGAAGAGAAAACATGTTTTTAACATACTCATTTTCACGAGTTTTGAAATCATTCTTTTTTTCTTCGAGCTAAAGCTTCTAAAATTATTTCAAATACTTTGAAAAAATACTGATTAAAAAAATAGATAAAAAGCAGAATTTCAAAATGCTAAAATTGAACTCATCTGTTTTTTATTTTTCATTTTCTTAGCTTTTTTTCTAGTTTTTTTTTTGTCATTTAGAAGCTTGGAGGTGTTTGATATAATTTCTAAAGGTTCTGTTTACATTATTCGTTTTCTATAGACTTATTTTTTCAGCGAATTATTATGTGCAGAATGTCCTCAAATGTGTCAGAGATTAGAACATGTTGACAAGTACGTATATCTGAATAGCAGGGTCCATTTTTAGAAATAAAAACATATGAGAAAAACTAAAATGGCCATACATAATTCTATATTTATAACAACCGTACTATACGGTAGCGAGACATGGACCTGTCAAGACTAGGACAAGAGTAAAATTAACGCGATTAGCATGAAACCTCTGCGCACAATATGCGGGAGACACTGATGGACAAAGTCCGAAACGAGATAATCATAAAAGAATATATCACAGGAGAGACACTAGTTGACATATGGGAAAGAAATCAGTTAAGATGGTTCGCACATGTTGAAAGAATGAAAGGTGAACAACTGACTAAACAATTGTATAAAGGTAAATTAAGTGGCAGAATGCCCAAAGGTAGACTGCCGAAAGAATGGTTAGAATCTGTAAACGACACATCATTCCAAGGAGACATAAGAAGCCATAGAAACACGAGAGCTTGCATGAAAAAATGCATGGACGTGAAGGAAGTTAGATAAGTATGCCAGGACAGAATAGTGTGGCGACAAATAGTTTGTAAACAGAGTGACAATAGAGTGAATGACGCCCGAAACGAAAGACCTTAGATACTAATGGGCCCATGTGGGGAACCACACATAACAATTTTGTTAGCAGCCCGAGTGTGAGCAGTGTTGCGGAACGAACGTGTCATTTAAATGATTAACACAAGAATTCTAGATCAATCATTAAAATCTATACCCCCTACCTCACATAACTTCTATCCTCATTGAGCAAGTCACGCCTACCCTGAAAGAGAAATGGCTTAATCATATAATAATAATATATACCAACAGATGCGTGCCCTAGGTGTGCTCAACCTCGTGAGCCGCGCGCGCAGCGCGCAATGAGGATGTGCACAACTCCACAAATCGCGTGGGCACATTCTCATCGCGCGCTGCGCGCGTGGTGTTTACCTCATGCTACGCTCTCGGTCTTTTTACTTTCCCCACATATGTTCACAGACCTTTTAAAATTAACGGTCAACGCATCGACAACTTCAACTTGGTGATTGTGAATTCTCTTTTGTTAAAGCTCCTTTAGTTTTAACGAACACATTCTCATCAAGTATCTCGTGCTTCGCACTCGATTTCCTCTACAATGTGAACTATTCTACATTATGTTCAACACTTAGTTACATTTAGTTATGTACCTCGGCCTGGAATTGCTTATTCAGATATTGCAAAATAAAGTAAAAATTTGATTAATCAGGAATACTTGAATATTTGTTCCCTATTTTGTATCAAATTTTATTCTCAGCTACCCTGGAAAATGTATCATTTCAATAAATTCAGATTATTATAATTCATAATATGCATTGGCATTGAAACTTACGTATTTCTATTCTCTTGTTTCTATGATTGAAAAAAAGTGCGTATCCTATTAAAAAATCAGTTGGAAAATCGAAATTTTCGTTTTTAGAAGCATTTTTCACGATTAAACCGAAAATTATATATCCAATCCAAAAAAGGTCAATAGGAAATTTGTTGATCTTTTTTTAGGCAAATAATTCTGTTCATTAACATTTTCTCCGTGTCTCGCGTTAGTTGGCTAAAAATTGGAATAGTTGATTTTTCGAGAAAATTAAAAAAGTTCTTACAACAAAGTTTTTCTTTTCTTAAATTTTTTCATATCGTGCGTTCTTTGGCTTCAAATTTTCATCTTCGTTTTTATTTTATATTTTGTAAATGCGATAATTTAAGTAATTTCTTTTTGTCGAAAAAAGTCAGGGGAATAAATTGTTCGTATTTTTGAGTACTGCGAATAGCCGTACATAGAATTTTCAAACCTTAAAAACAGGTGGTCTCAAAAATATTGTAAACGCTCTAACTTTTTGGACTTCTGTCCAAAATGGCTGGTTAACGAACTTGCCATTCAGTTAAGGATACTAAGAGGGTATACCAAGGGCCAATCCTATCTGTAAATTCTTTCGAAAGTTATCGTGGTGACAGACTAAAAATCTACACATACATAGGTAGACACATTCGTGAAAACCTGCTTTTGGGTTCTGAAGGTCCCATAACGTGGATATTTGACTAGGACTATGCGGCTACAATTTTAAAGCGGTAAAATTGTTATCCTTGTAGTTTGATTACGATCTTATGCAACCAGATTGACACTGAGTGAATTCTTAAACTTTTAGTATGGACGTGATTTCATTTGTGCATTACCACGAACCTGTGGTCTCACAGATTGTTGTATACATTTATATTAAATTTAATAAGTATAGAAGTGGTTAATATGACATTTCTTCAAGTATGCGAGGGGACATTGGAATAAGTAAGTAATTCATACATTCTATCAACTTTTATTCTTGATAATCTTTTACAACACAGGGCGGAGGGACCCAAGTATCAGAAGTATGGTGCGATATGGGAGACCGCACGTCCATACTTGAAGGTTAAGATAATAGAATAGTTATTTGAGTGAATATTATAGAAGAGAGTTGAATTCTCGATTCGGATAAGTGATAATTTTGTTAATTATCTGTTTGGAAAAATATAAATTAGCTTAAATGGAAGTTATTACGGAAGAAAATACTGCTAAAACGCGCAGTTCGAATATACGAGTATGACATATAGGTGAAATTCAAACTCAAACATATAAAAATGTATAGGAAAATCGTTGACAATTGGACAATCTATTTTACGATCATCTAATATTTTTCAGTAAAAACTAAGTGTGTAAAATAGAACATTCCTATTTCTTATAACCCCAACAATCAGGTTCAGATTCTCACTTGATTCAACACTGACACACTGATCCAGCCTGAACATTCGCATCTATCTCTTTCCTTCACATGTTTTACCTATGTCTCCTGAATTGAGTTCCTGTCGTTGTTTTCGTGAAGTCTCGGGAAAGACAGCTCCAAAGAGACAAAGTGGACCGCAAAAAGTTTTAGCTCGCGGATTTTAGCGTCTATCTAGGTCGTCGTGGTATAGGTTTTTGGTTAAGAGGGAGGGGGGGGTGTCAGGGAAAAAGGAAGTAGAACGAAAAAGTCGAGTTGGAAACCCCCTCCGGGCTTAAAAGCACGAAGCTCTCCGCAAATTCCGCACGTCGTTGAGGTGCATCGGGTTTCGAGTTACGCGAAATTCGACGCCAAAGTGAAGGAAAATGTATGTCTCCGAAGATTTTGTTTCTTCGCGCCCTGCTGACTTCTCTTTTTCGCGCCCTAGACGAGATTTACTCCTTAGAAAATCGGAGTTCAATTTTGTGAATTTTAGCCACAAACAGCATGTCTCGAAAGTTTTTAGTTTTGAAGGTATTTTTTCACCGAAAGATTTTCGAGTATTTTATTTTTATGACTTACGCAAGGTGAAATTTAATAATCAATGTCGGAAATGAAATGAATTTACGAAATCTGTACTTAGAGAATTAGCGAATTCGTTCCGAAGTGGCGGATATGAAACAAATCAGTAATAATTACTGACCTACTTGTTTATAAATACTATAGAATTTGTTCTAGGATAATTAAAAATAATTCAGAAAGAATGATTGAACGGGGCAATAATTTTCTCAACGGAAATCTTTATAATTTGGAAAATCTAAATCAATCGTAGAAAAAGTGGAAGACTTGATATTTCACAGGTTAATACGATAAGACTCACGGTGGAGTTCGGCAAAATTACAAAGTTGCCGCGTCGATACCAACGATCTGAGGTCTCACAGACCACTGTCTAGATTCATAGCTAATTGAATAAGTAAATGAGTTTTTGTTATCTGTATTATACAAAGCATATGAAGGGTCATTGGAATAAGTAAGAAATTAATCATTTTCATCAACTTTTATTATTAATAACACTAGTTTACAGCCAAAATGTATAATTAATGCAACTATTTCTTTGCTATGTATTTCGACTCGCTAAACACAAAAATCACATTAAAATTTTTTTTTATGAATAGGTTTTCAAGGAATGATTTTTTGAAAATTGCTACCATTTTTTTTGGCGGTAGCTTCATATGTTAGGCTATATATTGAGTTCTAAACGTCAAACTGGGTCGCACGAGGTCTCAAATTAAAGGTATTGAAATTCCCAACAATCGCTCTGTATATTATTTTTAAATCTGTTCAGTAGTTTACATGTTATATCCCAAAATATATGAGAAGAGTCCATTTTTCGCTGCAAAATAAAAATCGAATGTTCACTCTATCGCCATGCAAAAATAGTAAAATTCAAATTATGTCCAGTTTCTTATTTTTTATATATAGATCGCACTTTTGAGAAAAAAAGGTATATATATATATACCGGAGATATAAGCAATTGATTGAAGGTACCAAAATTCAAATTTTACTCTGTTTTTCTATTTTTTTCATTTTTGTATGAAAAACATTTATTTAATTTATTTCATTCGTTTTTCATTATGAATTTCAATATAGCATGACTAGATTAGAAATAATTTAGCCCCTGTCTTGTCTTCTGTTCTTCGCAGGTTTCGTTTCTCTGATGAGGAACCAAATATAATCTTCCAACATTCTTGCATCCCAATATCCTTGGTAGCGCTGCTCAATGGGTTTAATTTGTTGGTGAAACCTTTCACCGTTCTCGTCACATACGTCACTAAGACTTTCCGCGAAAAAATCAAAGTGGGAATGCAAAAAATGAATTTTGAGCGACATATTTACACCGGTTGAAATTAAAATTAAATGTACACATTTTTTTCATTTTGTAAACCAGTCTAATGGAGAAATACATGCATGAAATAAAATAACAACGTATAACACGTAAACTACTCAACAGATTAGAAAACAATATACAGAGCGATTGTTGAAAATTTTATGACCATTAATTTGAGACCTTGTGCGACCCAATTTGACGTTTAGAACACAATATATGGCCTAGCAAAGTACAGTCTGTGCGACCGCACGTTCATACTTAAAGGTTAAACATAGGATCAGCTCTTAGACACTATATTGTAAGAGCTGGAACACAAAAAATCGGGTTATAGAAGAATCTAGCAGGAATCGAACACAGGTCTTCGGGATGGCAGTACCATGATTTTCCACTGCATTAGACTGAATTTTGAGAATGGGTATTTCACCGTCCATATGAATTAACGGCTCGCAAACTCATTGATCATAACCAATATTATAATTAGTTATTCATGGTTATGATTTTAGTTATATTTTTATTATACGTACTCAACTAAAATATACCTAATGTTACTGTAAAAAGTTATAAAATTCTGTCCGTTTAGTCTCTGCTCAAGGCAGTGAATTTTTCCACTTTATACAAAAATATTAGAATGTCTAATTTGAAATTATAAATCTTTCAAATTGAAGTTCTTCAAGGTGGCTGCTGGACTAAAAAATTGGGAAACCCGTGAAATGACAGTAACTTTATTTTTTGATCGTGAATTTTACAATTTTGTTGAAGAAATATCTATCCAATTACTTGAAATATCACAACTTTCATATCACACAATATAATGCAATTCAAAATAAGTTTGATTTCAATGCGTAATTCTTCAATCTTCTGCTTAAAAAATTTTTCATTTCAAGTCTTCATTTTCATGCGTACAATTCGAATTTAAAGAATTTCAAAATGGAGGATTGGAGACTAAAACAGTCAAAAATTAAAAGTGTTTGAAACTGAAGTTTAGGGATAAAAGAAGGTTCTACGTTGATCAACTGTGAATATAATTTCATTCTTGATTTTTAAAATTGTACCGTAGTTTGAGTTTTAAAACTGGGCAAATAATGTATGTTATGAAAAGATTCATAATCTGTTAAAAATAAAAAAATTCACCGATTTTAGCTTTAAAAATAATAGATTCATGATTAAACGTTTTTATTCAATTTCAAATCCTATTGAAATATTATTTCAGCATAAAATATTTCATTTTTAGCCCGTTATAGTAAAAAGATTTTAATAAAAGCAAGACATTTTTTTTATATTTATAAACATTGGACTGTTCATATGAAGTAAGTAGTTGTAAATCACATATTATAAACTAAAACAATCTGAAACTGAATTAATAATTTGAAACGACTTAAACTAGAAATAATTTAACTTCCAATTTGTAACGTGTTCAGTTTGACAAATTTTAATCGTCAAAGTTTTAATGTTCATAACTTGGAAGTGCTTGAAATCAGATGATTTCTAAATTGACCATTATTTCATTTGTTTTACAATTTAGAACATTGAAATTGATAGCGTGGATTTATATTTTTCGAAGGTCCATTTTACTAGCATTTCAAAGCACTTGAAATGCGCTTATATGCATCATCAATAAATAATTTTGCACTCAAACATTGTCCAAGTTATCAGATGTCAAAAGAGGGCTGGGAGGCTGGTAAAATTTTCCTTAAAGAAGAGATTTGGCAAAAAAATCGGTGATGGCTTTTCTTAGTTTCAAATGCGCTTGAATGCATCACCGATTAAAAATTTCGCGCCAATTAAATGACCGACTTATTAATGAATGGCAAATGGTGTGGGGGCTGATGGAATGCTACTAAAGAGAATAAAATAAATTTTACTGACTGAAGCATATTTACTTCAAATGCGCTCATATGCACCTCCAAAACTTTGGAACAAGTGAAAAATTCACTAGATACTAACGCATTATTAATAATTTGTAAAGTAATGACCCACGATAAATATCATTTTTTAAAACTGAATGAAATGAGATCGAAAGCGGCTAATTCGACTCAAATACGAATGTACTCATGTGCACCCGTCTTTAAAAAATTCCTATTTCCATACAATTCCGTAAAGTGCGCGCTCAGCGGGCGGTTAGGGGGTCTAAATGGTGTCTGTATTTCGCAATCTAATTAAGATATCAGAATTCCGCCTGCAAGATTCCAAAGTACTTCAAATGCGCTCATATATGCGCCACCAAAAAAACTAATTGAGCTCATATACAAGACCTTGTAGTCGGCACTGGACTTCTGCCCGGAGAACATTGACGCTTCATACGTGCCTAGCGTAAATATTAACATATCGGAATGTAACCCGCATCATTCAAACCCATTTCGAATGTGCTCAAATGCATCAGTTTTTAAAAACTTCAAATTCACATACAATTAGATATATTCACTTTAATCACCAGTTAACTTCTCTTCGTTAAGTGCTGAGGGGAAAACAATGGACCAAGTGCATGGGTCGACACTTTATTTTTGTATTATCTTCGTAATGAATATTAATTTATATTTTTCAATTACACTTACACAGAAAAAATTAGCTTTTACGAAGATATTAGCAAAGTAGGGGAAAAATGGACCATTGTTTTCCCCTCAGCACTCAACGAAGTCAAGTTAGCTGGTGGTTGAAGTGAAAATACTAAATTCCAAAAAGTGCATGCACACCTGGTGGGGACACTGGTGAAATGGTGTCTGTATCTCGCAATCTAATTAGGATATCAGGATTCTGCTTGCGTGGTTCTGAATTACTTATGCACCAAAAAAAAATATTATTCGCGCTTAAATACAAGATTTTTTAATCAGCACTCGACTTCCGCCCACTGAACATTGACGATTTATACGTGCCTGACGTAAATATTAATGGATGTTAATTTGGGAGATACAGACACCATTTCACCAGCCCCCTACTGAAAGTGCATGCACTTTTTGGATGTATATGAAAAAAGGAATTTGTTAGAGCGTATTTTAAATGGGTTCAAATGGTGCGGATTTTACTCCCATATGTTAATGCTTACGACAGGTACGTATAAAGCGTCAATGTTCCCCTGGCGGAAATCGAGTGCCGATTAGGTCTTGTAATTTAGCGCAATTAAATTTCTTGGTTGTGCATATGAGCGCATTTGAAATGCTTTAGAACTATGGAAGTAGAATTCTAATATCGTAATTAGATTTTGAGATACAGACACCTTTTTACCAGCCCTCCCCCCTCACAGGATGTGCATGCACTTCTTGGATTCGTATTTGGAAACGCAATTTTTTAAAGACTCGTGCATTTGAGCGCATTTGAAGTAGAATATTTTTCGTACCGGAAAATCGATTTTAACCTTTTTAGTTAGAATTTACCACTAGCATTTCACTAGCCCCCCCCCCACAATGTGCCACTAATTAACACGTTCAATTAACTGAAATAATATTTTTAATTAGTGGTGCATATGAGCGCATTTGAAGCTTTCCGAAAAGGTGTACTTTAAAATTGAGACTCCAAACGTGAGGGGGTTACCATTTCAGTAGCCTCCCCCCACCTGAAGTCTTGTACTATCTCCTAAAACTTTATGGCGCAAAACTTTCAATTTGCTGCGGGGGGGGGGGGGCTAGGGAAATGGACCTATTTTTTAATCAGAAATCTTTTCAAGACCGTGAGCCACAATTCTCAGAGTTGAAGAATAATAAAAATTCATTCAGATGAAATTTAAATATTTTTGAATTTTTTTACAGAAAATATTATACCACCTGTAATTCATCTACAACTTATTGCGTAATTCTCATCTGTTACTTTCGCAATAAGGTGGCTCACACAAAACTTGTTTTTAGTTTTTGGCGGCCGTATCGCAACAGTTCGTTTCTCTGAGTGGAAAAATACTTTCCTAATTTTGTCAGATTTAAAAAAGAATTTTTTGAGGTTGCGAGAATAAAATTTACGGAAGAGTTGACATTCTTGTAGTTTGCAATTTGTTAAGAATATAAATATTAATTTTACAGAAATATCTTTTCAATGAACATTGTAGCGATTACAAAGAAGAAAACTCTGATTTTGTGTCTGATTCAGAAAAAATTATTTGGCGCTGATAAAGGTCATAAAATGTATGATCTCTTAAGAAAAGACAAATATTAGAACATAGTTTTACCCCTGAACATTTTTTGTAAGGACTGCAAAAATTCTGAGAAATATCCCACACAATAGGGGGAAATATATAGTAGAGATTAGATAAAAAATTTAAATCCTCGGTGCCAGAAATAATATTTTAAATGAATTCTTTTTTAACAAGGCTTTGAACAGAGTCTCCATCACTGAAATTTTATGAAATACGAGGCAGAAAGAATAATTTATTTAATATAAAATCATTTTTTATATTTTCTTATAATCAGAAAAAACATACATGTGATCAATGTACACTTTTCTTAACAGGAAAATTTTTGGAATGCAGGAATGAATATCAACGTGAGTTCCTAAAGAAGTATAATTTAGCAAAGGACTAGTAAAAAATTAATGCGATAATAACTAATGCGATTAGTCGATATATTTTCTAATTCAAAAGTGGAAAAATAATTCCTTGTTAAAAATAATATTTTTTCGGAGCAGTATATAATAATTGCAAAGAAGTCATAAACATGGCAAATGTGAAAAATAGAACAGCTTAATTAAATGACGCGATGGCGTAACACTGGAAAATTTTTTTTGTTGGTTAGTATTTATATTGGAAAAAGCTTGGAAAAATTCCTCGCAAATTTCATAAAGAAACGTGACAAAGGTTTCAATACGAGATCAGTTCAAGCAGTTCATAGAAACAATATGAAGGCCACATTAGGACATGATAACGTGATCTTGTGTGTTTGTAACGCTGTAAATTGCAAATTGTTCATCCTACGAAAAAAGTGCAAAAAATAAAAAGTTTTACATTTGCTCTGTGATGATTAAAATAATTTCATAATTTTTGTTGTTGATGTATAATGGAATTGTTAAAAAATTTGTTTAAACGAAATTTTAGTAATGAAGAAGCCACTATAAGCCTTATTGAAGAATTTTTTTCAGATTTTTTCTCATGTCAAGTTATTGAATTTTCCACCTCATATTTATTATATGTTTTTCACCTATTGTATGGGAAATATCTCAGAATTTTGGCAATTTAAAAAATTGTTAGGTACACAATTATGTTCTAATATTTATCTGTTCCTATGAAATCGTACTTTTTATGACTTTTACCAGCGTCAAATAATTTTTTTCCAGTCGGACACCGAATGATTGTTTTTTTCCTTTGTATTAGCTACAATTTTTCTCCACAAGATATTTCTCTAAGATTAATATGCATATTAAAAAAAAATCAAAAACTACGAAAATCTCATTTTTTGCGTAAATTCGAAGCTCGCAACCTCTAAATAATTTTATAAATTCTGAAAAAATTAGGAGAGTATCTTTTCACTCAGAGAAAAAAAATGTCGCGGTATGGCCGCAGAACGATAACAACCAGTTTTTTGTCAACCACTCTAATCCGCAACTTCAGAACAAATTGGGCAAGATGAGAGTTATAAAGCAAATGGAGAAATGTGACATAGACCATATAAATATTAGTCATTGGGTTGAGTTATGAAAATTTTAAAAACTAATTTAATACCACAAAAAAAAAAAGAAGTAAATCCATCGGCTTCATAATCAAATTACTAAACGAAATGGAGGCAAAATTAATCCAACTTGTAGAAAACCTTAATAAAATTACGCCTAAAATCACGCAGTACAGGTGTGTGAAATAACATTAGACATAGCATATGATGTTTTAGATTCTATTACTGTAGTTTATATATGTTGACTACAGGAGAAAAATACATGTTTATTTGTAAATTATGTAATTTTTAAATTGTTTCTTAACAATTTACTGTGGGGGTGCAGGACGTGGAATATCTGCAGGGGGTTCAGGTTCAGGACGTATAAGAGATGTTGGAGGTCTATAATTTGGAGGGGGGAACGGTACAACACCATATTCATGGATCCAACCAGCTAACCTTCCGCGTAAGACAAATTGACCTTTCGGAGTAATAAGGGATGCTGGTGGCGGAAGTCTTGACTCTGGATCATTATTTGGTCCTTCTGGACGATTTGGAATATTTTGGCCTGCCCCTCTAGGTTGGAGAAAATGGTTTATCGTTCTCCTATCCTTGTACAAGAATTCGTTTGGATGATCTGAAGGTCTCTGATCACTTAATTCTGTACAAAGAAATAAACAAAATTAACTTTAATCGCTGAAAAGTTATTTAGTTACTAAATCTAGATTTGAACGATCTCATTTAAAGCAGAGCAGATACGTACAATTTAGGGTGTGAGAATGAATTGCTACTATTAATATTTATTTCTACAACGGAAATTAAGAGACAAATATTTCAAAATTTTGTGAAAAGAATTAGAACATGCAAGCCATTGAAGTTAACCTTCCAATGGTAAAAAAATGACCAATTTATTTTTAATGCTGTATTTTTTCACCACACTCAATATTTATGAATTCAGTTATACAGTGGAAAATTTTAAACTGTAGAAGAAAAAAATAAACTACTAGGAGTATCTCATTTTACTATTGACTCTGTGAATCTTATCTTTTTTATTTACATTACTGTAATCTGGCGACCGCGACGTGGTACTAGATAACACCGTTCCACAGATTCTACAGGTATTTCTTGTGCATATTTTATTGGATAAATATTACCCATTTAAAGGTTTTATTTTAGAACGCGATTAACATTATCATAAAAGCGAAAAAATTGTAATATTTTGTAATCTTATTGAAATGATATAATATTAAGTTATGTTTTAATGTCACTTACCGATAGAACTTAGGAGGACCACAAAGGGCAAGACAATAGTGCTGGTATCAATCCTCATTCTTCCTGGCTAGAGAAACCCGATTTTGTCGGTATATATACTAGCCATTATCGCATAAATACCATAAATAATGAAGCACAGATAAGATAATTAGGTCGAGGAGAAACACTTATGTTTAGAGTCTTGCGAAGTTATCTGGTGGGAAAAATTTTAATTTCAAATTTTTTTATAAGTTTTAGTTAAAGGCTGATAAGATGGTGTTAGTGAAATGTCACAGGGGTGGTTTTTTAGGATTGTCTATTATTATTGTGGGGTTTTTGATACAGTATAGATTCCCGTGAAGGAGACTGGTGTGATTATTTTCAATTTGAATTTTGTTGGCTTTTTTATTATTAAGCAGATGAAATCGGGCTCATTAATTTCAGTAGGGTTGCTTTGTTTGGATTGTTTATTCTTATTGTCAGGTGGGGGGTATAGTTTAGATTATTCAGAAGGTGACTAATTTGATTATTTTTAATTTTCAATTTTTTCTGCTTCAGCTGAACCTCGCTGAAATTGGCTTCGTTAAATGTGACAAGGGTGTTTTTGAGATTATTGATTATTATTGTAGGGTTGATGATATACTTTAGAGATTCATAAGGGTCACTGGTGTGGTTCTTTTAAAATTGAATTTTTGACTGCTTTATTTGAAGGCAGTTTAGATGGGGTTCGCTAGAAGAAGTAGTTTCTTGGGATCATTGATTATATTATTGAATAGGTGATTACATAGTTTAGAGCCTTGTGAAGGTTACTGGGTTGATTATTTTTATCATCTAATCATTCTTTGAATAAATGAATATTTGATCTTCATAAATGAAGGTAAAAACTAAATTTAATTTTTTCGAATTTCTACCTGGAAAATACAATATTTTTTAAATTGATAATAAAAGAGTTACAAATCGCTAAAGTCGATGGTACCCACAGAAAATCCAAAAATTTCACCCCCTTCTCCTCATAAAATATTTGTCCTAATAACTAGGAAAGAATATATCCAAATTATCAAATTTCATCCCTCAATCACGAAATATTTACTCTTGTTCTTGGTCCAGACTTCAATAGTAAGATTTGTACTTGATTTTACGAATTTTACCAATTTTTAGGAATGATTTTCCAGATTTAGTGATGAGTTGAATACGCAAGATTTCACGAATCCTGATTATGACGCAAAATCTTCTTCTAAACTTTCAAGTTATTATTTCAAAGACTATCTTGTCATTTAGTTTCTATCCATGATTAATTGGTAATTTTACATAATTTAACGACCAAATCAGTATATATAATGCATTCGAATACTGAAAATGCAGATGATGCTACTGCTTTTTCATTAAGAAATGTGATGAAATCAAGACAACCTTTTTACTGGCCCTTCATCTGTTAATCATTTGTTGAAAAAATAAACATTTGAGCTTTATAAATGGAGGTCCAAAATAATATATTCATTTCTAATCTCGACCTATAGAAGACAACATTTTTTTACTGACATTGAAAGAGTTATACCTCGCTAAAGTCGATGGTGCCCACCAAAAATCTCAATATTTTGCCCTCTTTCCTTCGCTAAATATTTGTCTTAATGAAAAAATCTTTTTCATAAATTACTATCCAATAGGACTACAGTCTTGTCTAAGTTTGAACCTGATCAATCTAACATTTTATCATCTTTTAAAAAATGTTCAATACCTTTTTTACATTTATATTCCAATTTCCTCAATATCATACATAAACTCCTGAAACTGCATTACTGTACTTTGTCCTAACCTCAATCTTCACATCGATAAAATTAGTTTCTCCGTTGCTTTGATTAATGTCAAAAAAGGCCTATTGTGCCATATTTATCATTTTTATGGGGGCAAAAGGATAAATTGTGCCTATATTTTATTTCAAGTAAATATTATTGTAAAAAGTTTACCATACGATGCTATAAAATCAAATTTATAATTTCATCTGCTTCTTTAGAATTCGATATCAAAATATTTTTTAATCACTATCCTTTTTTTTAATTAGCAAACGTATGTATGAAAAAATATTTTTTAATGTTATTTGGTATTGTGTCAACAATGCCAAATTTTTCGTCTTTACGGTTTGTCGTGAAATGTGATATGAAGGCCCCAGTGTTATTACAAAAATTACCTAATTTAAATTGCATTATTTCTGAATTTATTTGAAAATATGATTAAAGACATTCTCGTTGCACACTACGCGCGCTGTTTACTTTTTCGAAACTTTCAGCGCGCCTGGGGCTTTAACTTGGGTACTGTTTCATGACCTGGTGGAGGATTGATTTTACCTGGATTATTATTTGGTCTTGCTGGACGAATTTGATTATTTTGCCCTGCTGGTCCAAGGTTGGAGGTAATCGTGTATCTGTCTCTCATTGTTGTTTTGGTTTCGATTCGCAGGTCTCTGTTCACTTAGTTCTCTAAGAAGCAATTAAACATATAAAATTATTTTAAAAATTCTGCAGGGATATCAAGCTTGGACTGTGAGAATAATTTGATACTACTCCAAGTGTCGGGGGTTGTTTTCGGTCCCAAATCGGGGGGATGTAAACGTGGACACCCGTAGGCGAGAGAAGTTGCGACAAACTTCGCAATCGTTCTCTGACCTGAGACAACAGTTCTAGGAAGACGGAAACCAGTGGGACTGAAACCTTAAGTTGGGTGTAAAATATTGAATTCTACAATGAAGATAGAGACAAATATAATTCAGCGCTAAATTAATTTTTTTTTTAATATGGGAGCCATTCAAGTTAACCTTGTAACTGTCGAAAAAATTAAAGTTTTATTTTAAATGCTGTGTTTTTCGACCACATTCATAAATAAACTAGTAAGAGTATCTGTTTTTACCATCAAAATGATTATAGCGGCACGCAAACATTTTTTCTATCCTGCAAAAAAGAAAGGATTACTTTTTCCTCATTAGAAAGAAGTTTCCGCTTTATACATTTTTAGGTATTTGTCTGCATACTCTACTGCACAGAAAATATGTTTAAATGTTTACAACGTTGCAATTAATTAAAGCTTCATCATGTTCACTTTGGATTCTACAGTCGTGACTCTACAGATTTTTCTTGTGCATATTTTATTTGGTAGATTCTACCTATTTAGAGACTTTAGTTTACAATCAGATAAACCCTACGCGAAAAGATTGTAATCAACTATCTTTTGGTGTCATTAACCTAGTTTAGCAATAAAAAGAGTCAGAATTCACCATATGGCTTTAATGTCACGATATACTCATAATATTAAAAAAAGATTGTAATAAAAGAGATTTTTTCGGTCCAGCTTGATCTCTTCCGAGGCTCACACATTAGTGTCAGTTTCAAATTTAAAATTGTAAACTGTATAAGAGAACAATAAACTACCAAAAGTTTAATTTTACCATAATAAAGACTTTAAGCGCCTCTAAATATTATTTTCAAATCTTAAATCATACAGGATAACTTCGTCCGTATTAAAATAAGACGCCGTGTTAGGGTTTTAGGAAATCCTAAATCAAAATTTGTCTAGGTACTCTAATGTTCAGTGTTTACATTCGTATTTTAAGGAATAAAAGCTGAAAATACATGTTCTATTTTCTATATCGAAAAAATTATAATATTTCGTATTATTATTGAAATGATATAATATTAGATTATATTTTACTGCCACTTTCATATATAACTAAGGAGAACCACTATGGTCAAGAGAATAGTACCTTTCACCAATTTCCAGTATTTTTCTACGCCCTGCAGTAGTGTTCTATAGGTGGAATAAAAAACCTCTGAATCGTGGCAACAATATTTTTTTAGAGGAAATATTAAATGCAGCATATTTTCCCTATTTTTCTCATTTTATATAGTTTTCAACCACTGATATAACAAAACTAAAAGCCAGCCTGAGAAATATGTTTTCCTTTCTTAATTCTATATGACCAGAGCTTCAAATTGAATTATGATTCAATTTGTTCCAATGGTCTCAATGGAATTTATATAGAAGAAAGATTTTTTCCAGGGTTTTCAGTATTTTTTTAGGCTCCACAGTGGTTACCATATGGGTCGAAAATAGTCAAGGTCGTTCAAATTGAAAACAGAAGGAAAAACTGACCCTTGCAGGGGTCTAAAGACCTTATTAAAAAATATTTTCAATCAGAAAAAAATTTAAGAGTGTATATACACTATTACAAAGAACAATTGAAGCCTCGACAGAGATACAATTGGAGCGTAAAAATATTGTATGTGTTCAAGTTTATTATAATATAGCAGTATATTCTTGCTCATTAATCAAGGATAAACCTCTTATCATTTTAACGTTGGGAGCCCACTAGAATTTTCTACTGATTCTTATATTTTTTACTTGCATTTCTGTAATTGAGCGACTGCGACGGGGCACTAGATAGCACCTTGTGGTTCTACATATAGTTCTAGGGTTATGATATTCTCACAGTTGCAACAAGGATTTGTGCAAAACAGATTTTTCTTGATCCAGCTTTATCTCTTTCGATGCTTTATTTGATATTAGTCACCATTAAAATTTTAAATTGTAGAAGAGAAAAAAAAACTACCAGAAATGTGATTTCACTATAAAAACGAAAAATTGTAATATTTCCTAATCTTGTTGAAATAATATATCATCAGCTTATGATTTTATACTACTTAACAATAGAACTTAGGAAAACGACAAAGGTCAAGAGAATAGTACTGGTCACAATCAACATTTTTTTCGGGATAGAGGAAACCGATTCTGTTTAAATTTTGTGAATGGTAACGAGTTTAATCGCAAAATAGCAACACGAGGACAAGCTATGGTTATACATTGACTCTCCTGCAAAGTGCTAATCTGCGGTGTTGATGGCGGCTCGTGACGGCATATTCAAGCACACATTCACGACAGAGCATCACTTTCTCCCACTATTCCACGAACTTGTTCCCACTTCTTAGAAAATTTTTCCTCGCTAGTGGAAAAAACATGCTATTTTTCAACGCTCACCTCAACGACTGAGAAATCGCTAATTTTTTCCACTGTTTTCAGACGCAAAAAGTCGTCTTCTTTGCGTAGGTGTTGGACAAAAGTATGTTTAATTTGACTCAAATGAATAATGTATGAATGGGGGGAAAAAATATTTTTTCTGAAATATAGATCTAAAAAGCTTTTACCTTCTAATCATAAAATAGTTGTAATACGTACCAGAAATGAAATGTTGACTTTTCAACATAAAAACGTACGCAAATTTATAACCTACATAAGCTTTGTTTACGCAAGTAAATTTAGTACACAACTCGGTACGAGTGATGCAATAAATACATTATAAAACCAAACTATATATCGCACATATATGAGTGCGGTAATGGCTAGTATATCTAATTGAGAAATAAGGTTGAACAACCACCGCAGGGTCTCACTGGGAGCAACTGCCATCTAAAAATAACATCGGCTCCCAGTAGAACCGCGGGAGATCACACTTATGGCCACGTCTCACGACTGTGAGATGGGTGGCATGATGATTTCACGACAGGCCGGCGAAATCCTCGGGTGTCTTTAGAACACGAAGCGAACCAAGGATGACAGCTTCCTGCATCCATCTAGCAAGTGTCTTGGCATATTTTTGGCACGCGAGTATGGCTTTAAGGTTACGAATTAGTGATTAGTTGCAACTCCCTGTTAAGGTCTTGATACCTCTTGTCCTTTTCCTTCTCCTTGGCCTCGAGTGAGCAACGGAGACTGCTGTCCGAAAATCGTAGTTCCAGAAATTTGGCACTTCTCGTTTTGGGTAATTGACTCTATCTCTCTTGGAGCGTTCAGAAGGGCAGGGTCGCGGCCAACATCGTAAGAGCGACAACGATTGTAATGAAGCACTCTCAGGGCCGCATTATGTCTGTAGATATACGTTGTTTCCGCATGGATGGGACACCCAGATAGTATGTGTTCTAGGTCCTCTGTGTATGCATGACACGCTCTGTACCTATCGCTGAGCATTTCTTGACATAAAATGCGGTCACGGTATAGTAAGGTAAAAATGACACCATCCTGGCATGCGAAAATGAAATCTTCTGTACCTGAATTAAGCCCTGACGATCTGAGAAAACCAAAGGTTTGCTCCTTCGACAAGGACTGTTTTTCTACATTCCTGTGAAAATTTTCGTGTATTTTCTTGTGGAGTAGCTCTTGGTGGAATTTTTCAACTTCTGCTTTCTTCACTTTGGCTTTCAGAAGTGAAGCATCTAGATGGAGAAATGCACTTCCCTCACTTCTGATGATAAAATTCAGCTGTTTGCTTCGCTGCTTTGTGAAAGAGTGCTCCTTTGCTATTCATCTCGTTATTCCTGACCATTTTTAGGAGAGGATCTTTTCCATTTGCAACGATTTTAGCTGTACTTGGAACAATTCGGTTACGAAGATATTGGAGATTCAAAAGTCCGCGTCCGCCTTGACGGCGTGAAATGTATTAATTGCAGCACAGACGAATTTATATGCAAGCTTTTATTCATATGTATGATTTCACTTTTGTTGATATCAAGGGCCGTAAGCTCGTTCTTTGTCCAGTGAACCACCTCAAACAAATAGGGTAGAACAGGGACGGCCAGCATGTTAGTCGCAGATACCTTGTTCAATGCCGAAAGATGTAAAGACTAAATCTGCCGAAGAAGATGCTTGTATCTGCTTCAGAGGGACTCTTTAACTGATGGTACGTCCTGAATACGGCTCTGAGACACGCCCAGGTCTGTATAGTTCTCTCCAGTGTTAAGATGTCTAATCACACTTATATCCACAAACTCAGAGTCCTTGGGAACTCCAACAATCTTTCCTTCCTTCAGATGAATTTTGGCACATTTATCCAATCCGATGTCCATCACAATATCTCCTGTGTATTTCTTGACGATAATCATAGCAGTATGAAGTTTTCTTTTACCAGTGGCATAGACCTTCAGGTCATCCATATAAAATACATGAGTGACCTTATGGTCGCGATGGTTAGTGTCGCCACAGAGGTATCCAGAGGAATTTTTCAGTGCGTGAGATAGAGGCAGAAGTGTGATGCAAAAAAGCAAAGGGCTCATGGCGTCACCCTGAAAGACGCCTCTCTGGCAGGTGACGTTGTTTGCTGTCACACGATAATTTCCAGATGAGATCGTAAGTCTGGTTTTCCAAAGGGGCATCACTCTCTCTATGCATCTCACTATGTGTGGATTCACCTTCAAGTTTTCCAACAGACAGATGATAAGTCTATGAGAGGTTGAATTTAAAGCTTTTCGGCAGTGAATCCAGGCCATTGACAGGATGCGCTGATGGGCTGCAGCGTCTTCACAGTCGCACCTGTTAATCAGCAGTTTCTCTCAAAATCCTGCTACACCTTTTTTCGAGCTACGTTTTCCGTACATCTCTCGCCACATAGGCTCAATTCTCCGGACAATCCTGTTTATAATAGCTGTAAAGATCTTATACAATGAGTTCAAATAAGGTATTGGTCTGTAATACTCTGGGTTGGACAAGTTGCCTTTTTTCGGTAGGAGTATAGTGCTTCCTAATACTAGCCACTGTGAAATGAGCGTTTCCGACTTTAAATATGAGGTGGATATGCGGGCCAAATGATAGTGTGTAGAAGTAAACTTCTTGCAATAACAACAACAACAACTTCTGGTCCTGCAGCAAAAGGTTTTTCGTGCCTCTAAGTGCTTTTTTACTCCTCTTTGGCAGTGATTTTTGGACATTCCTCCTCAGATGTTATAAGGTTGTCCCAAAACTTCTTGAAACGGATGATGTTATCAGTATCTCCTTTTAACTACAGTGTTTTTTCGATCTTGTATACATCTCTCCAAAAAGTCTCTATCTCGTTGGGCTTGGGTGGATTTTTAAGAGAAACAGGTTAATCGCTGAAGAGGCGAGATGAGTAAGCGAGAAACTGTTGATTCTCCCTGATTCATCTCTACTTCTTCTGCATTTTCTTCCTTGCGTCAGATAACACCCGTATTTTGTCAACAATGTGCTGCTTGATTGTCAACAGCTTTGACTTAATCAGTGTATGATTGAAGATCCTCAGTTCTTGAGCGAACTTTCGAACCCTTTTCGTGAACGGCCTACCAGATGATATTTAGTCAATCACACACTGAATACGGGACGCACTCTATCTTGCCCATCCAATCTTCTCGTTCAGTTGATAAAAGCGTCTTTTGGTTTTTTGATCCATCCTCAGTTTTAGCCTTCAATTTTAATTAGCCAATGCTATCGCAGCACCATAAACTGAACAATTGACGGTCCAGAGGTCGGACTCCCCCGAGATATCATCATGAAGGGAGGCATCCATTTCAACCAGATTTTTGGGGCTTAGGTGGAACCTGCATATCAATGTTCCTCCTTGTCCTGAACTCGCTATCATCTTTCAGAAAGTGTCTTCTTTCCATGGTTGGTCCTAATGTCGCATCCTCATCTCTATCTGCAGCTTGTTCAAGCAGAGTTTCGGGAAGCGCTCCGCGTACATACCCATTTTTCAAGAGGTGAGCGTGTTCATTTCGCAAATAATACTGCGAAACGTGCTGAAGCTCTGGGTGCTTCTGTCACCACAGAGTATGCACACGCGCCATAAAGCCTCGATGAAGAGAGATAATGCTGGCATCGTAACAGTCTAGCAAGTCATCCTTGGTTGATTCGTCCACACAATGTGGGCGTTTTGCCGATTCGTCGTCGTGTTATTATCAAATTATTTTCAGCACCCCGAACTCTATGACGATCGGCATTGTTTGCCGACCCATCGTCAGGTGCTCTGTGCGTTTGATCGTTTTTGACCGCATCTACAACCTTTTGGTGTTTTGGTGGTGTTATTGTTGTTCCCACGAGCAGCTAGGGAAATGGTTTCTCCGCCCTTGTAGAGCCACGCATGCAAGGATAAGGCTGCATACTCTGAGAGGTTGCACTGTATCCCAGAGATACCGTTTAAGACACCTCGCCCAGGTGACATTCAGCTTTCGACACGGTATATATAGATATATATATATATACTCTTACGGTGTTGGCCGCGACCCTGCCCTGCAGAACTTCTGGTATCATGATTTGCTTCTATAAATGTTTTAAATGTATCAAAATTGATTGAATCTTGGACTGTCAAACTTTCCAGAATTATTGTATTATATAATTTTTATTTCACAATGTTCATATTGTTTAAATAAGCGGCAGTGATATAACAGTCTCTGTACCCCAGTGTATGAGGTTCGCTGACTGAAATGCAACATCCATTAGAAAATTAAATATCAAATAATGAAGTAATTAAAAAATGGTTCGAAGTAATAACATACGTTCCCTTGTAATGTAAGCTTCACCTCAAAAAATACACACATTAAAATCACATTGTAATCATAATTTATAGGGCATTTAAGTCAGAGAGAGACACCATACCCGTCAAGGCCGTGGTTTGCTGAGTCGTAAAACAATATAATATTGTAATATGCTTTTCAACCGTTTCAATTTTAGGATTGTTCCACTCCGAATACTTTAATATGAAGTTTTGTTATTAGCCTCAAAATCCACTTTTTCGAGAGAGAAAACGTATAAAAAAGATTTTTTTTAAGATCAAGTTATTTTTTTGTTTTGATTCAAAATAGTCTAAGCATATACGGGTGGGGGGGGGAGGATAAAACTAGACGATACAAAAAGTTGAATCGAACTCAAATCATGTGTAAATTAGAATCAAATAGTGTCTAGCGATTTTTTTCTTTCTGATCTTAAAATATTCAAAATGGATACTAGAAACGAAAACAAAAAAATTGCATTACCAGCACACTTAGATTGAGCAAATTTTTTGAATATAAATGAGATTTTTATTAATTTTGGCCACAAAAATTTGGTTAGTATGTATATTAAAGTTCCTAAAATAATTTTAAATTCGTAATACTGGATCTTTCAATTACCTCGATAAAATATTCTTTAATGTTTTAAAGTACATTGTTGGAAATATTCGGAAAATTCCGATACATTAACGATACTAAAGCAAGTGAAATTTACGAAATTGGGTTGCTGAAAACGAAATTCAGTAACTTTTATAGTGAGTCTACTAAATTTTTATTAACATTCAGAAACCGTTTCTGAAAATTACAAATAGTTTTCTAAAATTCCTGGATGGTAACAGTAATATAAGTTATCGTGACAGAAAGAAGGGCGCAGTTAGCAACTGTGCACTCCTCGTTTCGCGATTGCGTTCGTAGCGGACAAAGCACGGTGGTTGTGGTCATGGGCGACAATGCACTACAAAAAGTTATGTTGAATTAAAACAATGCAGTAAAATTATTTTTCCCGATATTGAATGATCTTAAGCGTGAAAATAATTTGAAATTTACACGAGAAGAACAAACTGAAAAAAGTGTTAATATTTCGAATAAAGGCAACGACCTAGAAGCTCGGTTGATGAGAGAATTATTTTCGCAATGAAATAGTTACAAGATACTGCGATCATCTGCCTCGTAAATGAACTTCTGAAAAGGTACATGGGGACCGCAAGTGACTAGCAGCAGCTGCGTAAATTAATAATTAACCCAGGTTTTAATCGACTAGTGAGTGCGCTCTTTAAGTCAAATGACGCCCTATTCGCTGGATATGTTATATCTAAAAGTTTGAGTCGTTCCGTTGGTTCATTAGTTTTAATATGAATTTGCGGTATATATTTGTCTTAAAAATATAAGTTACAGTCAGACTATATGTGAGCGCAGTTCATATGCGAAAGATTTTTCATATAATATAATCAATGAATCAAGTGTGTTTATATTAACATAACTTATATTTTCTTACTATTTATATGTCAGGACAAATGTAGACCACATATTTTATATTAAAATTAATTAGCACGTGCGTCTATGGCACTCACCAATATTGAACTCAAATTCAAAGATGAAATGTTGGAAATTTATCCGGCTACAAGCCTCCATACGTTACTCCATACCGACAAAATGAAGCTTTTCCTTGCGGAACGTCACATATTACTAACTAGATTGAAAATAATTAATTGAAATAAGCCCAAAGGACGCTGAACGTTTCTTGTCGAAATTACGGAGTCCTTTAAATTGGACTTTTATAATTGTCAATTAAGTATTACGTAACATGCTTGTTTAGGATTTTTTATCCCCTTGGGCCTTGAGTAACAGACGCCTGACCACCTGCCATCAGGGTGATCCAAATTTATGTACTTTAAAAATTCGACTTTTGATTTTTGTCGATCGATCCCCTTCAATTTGTTCGTTTTTCGGAAAAACAAATTCCCCATTTTTTGCAAATCGGCAAACATTAACCCGTGTCCCCAAGCTTTTCAAATTTTCAGGGGGGGGGGGGGTTGTTTAAACAGCAAGAAGTCGTATTTGAAACAAACCAACAAAAACAAAAAATGAAAAAAGAAGTACCTCTTAGTCACTGATCAGGAAATTTATTTTTCTGGAAAACGAACATTGGAGGGGATCGATCACCAAAAATCGTGAGTAGAATTTTCGGACAACCCTACGGACCATAGTCGGCACATACCACTTGCACCTGCGAAATGATGCGTCGTTCAGTGATGCAATACTGTTGTGGTCAGACGCTATCCTTTCTCCACCGTCCGCGCTCGGTGTACTTTAGAGAGTTAAAACAAAGTCGGTAGGCGCTCCTAGCGAATCCGACACTACCCACTTTCCCTGGGTGTCTTTTAGAAGATTTCCCCTCCTCGGCCCCCCTTCAAACAGAAAAAAAACTACGTTTATCAATTCACCTCCATGATGATTATGAAACAAATGACGAATTTTTCGAGATCAAAAAGTCTTTATTCTGTTATTTACTTTAATATTTTAGGCATAGATCATCAACAACCTTTAAATTCATCAGATTTAGACTTATCACATTCTATCAAATTTTAAATTGAATTACGAATAGAAAAAAAGGAAAAAATTTATTTCACTTGTAAAAAAGCTTGATAAAAAAGAAACTTGTGATCAATGCGGGTAATTGTGATACGAAATTCGAAACTTATATTTTGAATACTGATATTTCTAAATAGTTAAAATATTCTCGTTTTAAATTTTGCCAAAATTATCTTTTTTACCTTTAAGTAAACAAATATTTTTAAACATATTTGATAGTCAAAAATTCTGGATTTTCCATTATTACGGTTTAGTCTGTTACGGTTGAAATACCCAAATTTTCGAACTTTGGAATTCTTTGATTTCAAGCTTGAGTTCGATCACACTCGTCACCTTTTCCTAGAATTCTTTGGTGTTCACTATTAATTATTTGGAGTTCTTCAGTATTCCGCCAACATTGATGATAAAATATGCCAGAGGAGGAAATTAAAATCCTATTTTGCCGGAAGGCAATACTGCCGTTCTAATGAAGAATATATATAACTACATTTTTATCAAAAGATCGAGATAATTAGGTCTTGATTAGCATGAGGCTCTCGGCCATTCCGCAGGTCGAGTTTCGAGTTATTTTTAAAGCAATATCAATTAGAGTTGAATAATGGTATAATAATTCGTAAAAACTAAAAATAATTATACAAAAAAATATTATGTAGATTTTGGAGACCATCGTAACTCTTTGGTGATATTAGAAAAATATTTAGTTTTTAAATCAACTCTGAAGCTTTTTATCTAAAAACTCTGAGAAAATTTGACAAGGTTTCAAAACATTCACTGGAATATGTTTGTCGTATATTAGGAAAGGAAATAATTATAAATATTGTTTCAAAGTTACAAAAAGTAATATTTTAATTGCTATTTTTCAATGATATGCATTAACCTAAGATTTTTTTCAATTAGAAAAATAAATAATATATACTATAATAAAAAATATTATTCTGGCAAAGTTGTAAACAATTAAAAATAATATTTTAAACATTTGAAATTCAAAAAGTCCGCCCATGCGCTTTAGTTTAAAATTAATTTTGTTCATAGGAATTGAATTTGTGAACTAAAAAATAAAATTTTAAACCTGTCAATCATTTATGTCAAAAAATGTCGAGTTAAATTAACGAATTTCGTTTTCGAAATTCGATCATTTAACGAATATTATTCGTTGTTAGAATTTGCCGTTGTGCTTCAGAATCATGAGTTGTAGTAAGGATACTTTTAGGTGAAATTAAGTGATTTTAATTTGAATAAGCAATTCATAATTTGACCGAAGTATGTACACTGTTTTGCTTTTGTAGTTATACAAAGATTTTCGTGATGAAATTGATTTCTTTAGTCTAAATGTTTTTTGGAGTAAGGATTCTTTTGCATATCAATAATTGAAAAAACAATTTTGCTTTATTTTAATAAATGGAGCATGTACGATTTAGCCAATAATGGTATTATGGTTCCACTTCAAATGCAGTTGTATAGTTTCTTCAAAGACTTCAGGGGATTTTAGGAAATATCAAAGAATTTCTAGAGAAATTCAGTGAATAAATAAAATTAATGAAATTTTAAGGGATTGCTAGGGGTTTTAAATGGATTTTAGAGTGTTTTATGGCGTTTCGGAGGATTTTAAAGATTAAAATTTTTTTAAAGGAATTTAAAAAGATATTAAACATTCAAGACGCTGTACGGGATTTCACAAGATTTAAACGATTTCAACAATTTCAAAGGATTTCAAAGAATATATATGTTACATGCAAAGTATATAATCCCTTGGCATTATATATAATGCCTGGCTATTTCAGGCAAAGTATGTAATTGAATGCATACTATATACATTGCCTAGGCATTTTATACAATCCCTTGGCGTTATATATAATGCCCAGCACGAGATGGGTAAATAAAAACTTATTAAATTTTTTAATTTTCGTGAGTTGATTTTTTTTTAATTTCACAAGTGCCATTTTTCAAAGATTTTCGAATTTAAAAAAAAAACGTCTTGAATTAGTGCAAGAATAGGGTGATACAAATTTATACCTGTTGGTATGTCACGACAAAGCGGGTGGAGAACGTCGGAAAATTTGCATGAGAGCTTCGATTTTAATAACATGCTAATTTTGAACAAATTTAGAATAAATTGTAAATTTGAATTCAACTAAATTTTCATTAGAATAATATATATTTATTAACTGAGTTAGGTCTGACATTGCTTACAATGCCCGGGCAATTTGTGAGATGAGCAATTCCATGTGAAATCATAAAGTTCAACACGGATTTCCCAGAAGAAACAATATAAATTTTTGTAATAATATAATATTATTATTCACCACAATATTCTCTTAGAATAATGCCAGAAAGTTGCTGTTTTTTCTATAATTTTCCACTTTTTATCCACTTTTCAATTAGTGTTAGGTAATATTGGATGCAATTTAATAAACGTAATTGTTTGAATAAATAATTATTTTTTATAACTATCTTTTTTATTATTGCTTGTTAGTTGCGTTTTTTTCTGAAATTTTGAACTTTTTGTTCACTTTTCACATTTGCATTAATTACTATCTCATTCTAAGTAAAAAGTGAACTATAAGTTGAAAATTTCAGAAAAAAACCGCAACTATCTAGCATGACTATAGGGGAAGATGGTTATAAACAATAAAAATTTGTTGAAAAATATTACATTTGTTAAAAAACATTATATTTGTTAAATTGTATCCATTATTACCTTACACTAATTGAAAAGTAGAAAAAATGTCGGATATCTCATCAAAAACCACAACCTTTTAGCATTATTCAAAGTCATATTATTAAAAATAATACTAAATTGTGTAAACAAATATTTTTGTCAACTTGAATTAATTATTACTTCATTCTGAACGAAAAGCTGAAAATAAGTGGAAAATTCGGAAAAGCTGCGACTTCCGAACTCTATTCTAAGTGAAAAAATCCTAAAAACTATAATTAATTGTTTACTTAATGTATATAAAAATCTAATCAATAATATAAATTAGTATTTTATGCATTATGAATAATTAGCGCCAGAAACTTGCAAAACCAAATTTTCCACTCATTTGATTGTTTGAGGCCCTATAAAACAGACTTCTGGGGCGACATTTAAATAATAAGTTTTGATTCGTATTTGAGCAAATGAAAATGAAAAAAATGCCAATGCATTTTCATTTATTTCTCAGCAACTAAGGGAGATCCTATTTTTACATTTACCGGGCTTTTAGAGCACATCGTAAACTATCTTTAAACATTTTTTTAAAGAAAATTAAAAGTGGATTTTTTTTCATAAATTGAGTTGAATAATTTGTTTCTGAACAATCCAAAAATTTATTAAATTTCTGTTTTTAACAAATATATTTTTTCAACTGCGTCTTATTATGAATCATCAAAAAAAGACATCTTAATATGTGTAAAATGACCAAAGTAATGAAGGTTTAAAAAAAGGAGACACAGCTCAAATGAATAATGTTTATTACACACTTTTCCTGACCTCTTCTGGACATTATATATAATGCCTAGGCAATCTGTATAGTAGACAGTATCACATACTTTGCCTGGACTCAGTTGGGCATTATATATAATGCTCAGGAATTATATATATTGCCGGATTATATACTTTGCCTGAAACATACATATAAATAAAAAAAATGGTTAAACAACAACAGCAGAGTTCCACTGGGAACAAGTGCCATCTAAAAACGACATCGGCTCACAGTAGAACAGCGGTAAATCACATTTATGGCCACGCACACGAGCGCGAGATGGGTGGCATGATGAAATTATGGTGGCAGGCCGGTGAAACCCTCGTGTGTCTTGAGGACACGAAGCGACCCAAGGATGAAAGCTTTCTGCATCCTTCTCGCGAGTGCATTGGCATATTTTTGGCACGCGGGAATGGATTCAAGGTTCCGACCCAATGATAGTTTCGCACCTTTGAGAGCACAGATCACAAGTCAATTACTTCAGCCGTATATTTTGGGTAAAATCGTTGCAACTCCCTTGTTAGGTCTTGATACCTCTCCTTCATTTCCTTCTCCTTGGCAGTAATGTTGTAGACGGCCGGAGCCGAGAACTCAATCACGAATTTCTTTCGTTTTTTAAAGTCTTGGAAAACAATGTCAGGCCTCGAGTGTGCAACGGAGACCGCTGTCCGAAAATCGCAGTTCCAGAAAATTTGGCACTTCTTGTTTTGGACTGGGCAGGGTCGCGGCCAACACCGCAAGGGCGACAAAGATGGTAATAAAGCACTCTTAGGGCCGCATTATGTCTTTAGATATATACTGTTTCCGCATGGGTGGGACAACCAGATTTTATGTGTTCTAGGTACTCTGCGTGTGCATGACACACTTTTCGACAAGGACTGTTTTTCTATTATACATTCCTGTGAAAATTTCCGTACATTTTCTTGTTGAGTAGCTGTTAGTGAAATTTTTCACTTCTTATTTCTTCACTTTGGCTTTTAGAAGTGAAGCATGCAGATGGAGTAATGCACTTTCCTAACTTCTGATGTTGAAATTCAGCCGCCTGCTCCGCGGCTTCGTAAAATAACGCTCCTTTGCCAATCATCTCGTGATTCCTGACCATTTCAAGGAGAGGATCCTTTCCATTTGCAACGATGTAAGCTGCAGTTAGAGCCATTCGGTTATGAAGACATTGAAGATACAGAAGTCCGCGTCTGCCTTGACGGCGTGAGATGTATAATCGCGAAACAGACGAATTGATATGCAAACTTTTATGCAAATCTGGCAAAAAAGATGCCTGTATCTGCTTCGGAGAGACTCCTTCACTGATGCTACGTCCTGAACGCGGCTTTGAGGCACGCCCAGGTATGTATAGGTTCTCCAGTGCTAAGATGTCTAATAACACTTATATTCACAAGCTCAGGATCCTTAGGAACGGCAACAATCTTTCCATTCTTTAGAAGAATTTTGGCACATTTATCCAATCCAAAGTCTATCTCAATCTCTCCCGTGTACTCCTCGCCAATATAATTCGAATCATTTAAAAAATTATTTAGAAGTTTTGCAAACATATAAATAATAATTTTAAATCTAAAAAAATGGAAAAAATTTTATATAAAATGAAGATTTTTGAAAATTTGGAAATAAAATTTTTAAGTTTTTAAGGATTTTAAAGGTTTCAAAATAATGCAAAAAGTTTCTTGAGATATTTCTGGGAAAATTTTATATTAATCTTTATTTTAAAAAATTAATGTTTTGAGAATATTCAAAAATATTTTTAAAAATTTCAAATGATTTCCAAAATGTTTAAAAAGAATGTGGAAGACTTTAGGGCAATTTTTATAAATTTGGAGAATCTAAAAAAAAATTTGTAAGAAAAACTCGAATCATTTCAAAAGATATTTAAAAGGTTTAGAAGTTTTTAAATTTTTTAAAAATAATTTGAAATTTGAAAAGATTTAAAAAAATTGAAAACAAAATGTAGATTTTTCAAAATTTTGAAACAAAAAGGTTGAAGCTTTTAAGGATTTTTAAAGGCTTCTAAATAATACAAAATTTCCTCCAGATTCCTGGGAAAATTTTTAATGAATTTGTTTAAAAAAATTAATTGGAGGAGAATATTTAAGAAGATTAAAAAAATTTCAAATGATTTTCAAAATTGTTGAAAAGAATTTGGAAGATTTTGAGGCAACTTTTTTAATTTTGCAGAATTAAAAAAAATTTCTACGAAAAACTCGAATCATTTTGAAAGACATTTAAAAGGTTTAGAAATTTTCAAATGGTTCAAAAATAATTTAAAAGTTGAAAAGATTTCGAAAAATTAAAAATAAAATGTAGATTTTTGAAGATTTGAAACAAAAAGTTTATAAAGTTTTAAAGAATTTCAAAAACTTTCACGAAAATAAAAAAAATTTCTTAAGATTCCAGGAACAATTTCAAAACATATTTTATTTTGAAAAATGAATTTGAAGAGAAAATTAAACAAATTCAAAACATTAAAAATGATTTCTAAAAATAACGTAATAAAATCTGGAAAAATCTAGGACAATTTTGTTAATTCTAAAAGTTTTTTTTCCAAAATTTAAGAAAAAATTTAAATAATCTTAAAAGATATTTCGAAGTTTTATACATATTTCAAAAATAATTTTATATGTGAAAAAATTTGAAAAAGTTTTAAACAAAATGTATATTTTTAAAAATTTCGAAATAAAATTTTTAAGCTTCCAAGGATTTTTGAGGGATTCACAATGATACAAAAATTTTCTTAAGACTCATGGGAAAATTTTTAATGACTTTTTATTTAAAAAATGTAATTTTAGGAGAATATTCAAAATTAAAAAATTTATTTAACGATTTCGGAAATCGTAAAAAGAATTTGAAAAATTTTGAGGCAATTGTTTTAATTTTGCAGAGTTAAAACAAATTGTACAAAAAACTCGAATAATTTTGAAAGATATTTAACAGGGTTTAGAAATTTTGAAAAAATTCAAGAATAACTAGAAATTTAAAAATATTTCAAAAAATTAAAAATAAAATGTAAATTTTGGGAAATTTCGAAAAAAATATTTTGAAGCTTTTTAAGAATTTTCAAAGATATAAAGGTGAACAAAATTGCTTAAGACTACTGGGAAAATTTTTAATGAGATTTTTTTTTAATTTGTAGGAAAATTAACAAATTCAACTTTTTGTTGAAAAATTAATCTGTTTTTATTGAGGATTTAACTATTTTGCTGAAAACTCGTATTTTTTTAGGAATATAACTCTTTTTGATTAAAAATTAATTCAAAAATCTTTTCGAGTTTTTTCAAGAATCTTAGGAAAAATATATTTATATAGCCTTTAAAATAAATAAATAATTACACTTAAAAAATAAATAGTTACTGAAAATATTTATTATATATTAAAAATGCTATTTTTTTCTCTGACATCAAAAAACTATATTTAAAATATTTAAATATTTAAAACATAGAATGTTTTACTTTAAATATTAATTTTAATCTTTAAAGTCACATTTTTAATATTCCCTCTGAGAAAATGCAGGGCACATTCTATACACATTTTTAAATTTTTTTACGTGTGATTTTTTTTTTAACAACTCAATGGTGTTTTGCATAAAAGCTCTGATCCTTTTTCAGTTTATCTGCATTTTTACGACTCATAAACTTTAGGCATTTGCGCACGTTATAAAATTTTAAACGATGATTTAGTACATTTTGGTGTGAAAATGACGTTTTGAAAGCGGTCATTTTAGAGTAGTTAATAATTTAATTATTAATAAATATTAGGGCGTTGTATAAAATATCAATTTCAGAAAATGAAAGACCGGGAGATCCTTTTATTTTTACCCAAAAAGCAACTGTGTAAAATTTTGTCTCAATGAAAAAAAAATATCTGAAGAATTCTGCCAAAATTGCCCGGAAAAGAGGTTTTTCTTGATTTACTTAAAAATTATTGGTCTTTAAATAATAAGATTGAACAAAAGTTATAAACCTCTATCAAATACACCTTCTTTGTTGTATTTTTTTTTCATTTGAACAACCCTTCTCAAGAAAAATCGAAAAAAGGGTGAAAAAGAAAAATGATTTTTTATTGTATTTTCAAAATCATTGGAAATGTTCGATGTTACTAGTAGACTTCACAAAAAATATAAATCACCATTTTTGACCCCTCAAAATTCTAATTTGGTCGTTTTTATTTGTTATCCAAACTTCCACAAAAATTAATTTAAAAAAAAATTAAATGTTTTTTTTTTAATGCCTGGTGAAATATTGTTTACAAGTAAGTAGGAAAAACTAGAACAATTTTTACAAAAAAAATATTTAAAAAATGCAATAATTTACAACAAAAATCACAGAAAAAAACTATTATCTATTATTTGGTCGAATTTTGTACTATTTTATAAAAAAATTTATATTATTGTATTTTAATATAATTTTAATATTTCACAAGAAAGTATACAGGAATTTACCATTTTTACATTAAAAAAGTTCCTATTTTTGCACCTAGGATGATAAGATATATTTTTCACCCTAGGTTGAAAATTTAAAAAAAATATTTTAATGCAAAAACTTTGTTCTTATTTATTGTCTTTATTTGTATTTTTCTGTGAAAATGGTTCTTATTTTTCGAAGGTAAATTTATTAAAAATAAGTAAAAAATTTGTCAAAAAAGTATTGAAAAAAGAATAACACAAAATTTGTTTTAAATAAATTGTTGTGAAATTTTTGATAAAGTGGTCATTTATATTTTGCATGGAGTCCAATAGTAATCAAAATTAAAAATGCGCACTGATTTTGAAAAATAAAAAAAAAGTTTTCGAACCTTATCAAGAAAACCGTGTTTTTCGGATTTTTCAGGCAAATACAGAATTCCTCAGAATATTTTTTTTTGATCGGAACCAAATTGCACTGAGTTTATTTTTCGGAAAAAAAGGACCCTAGAGCGCCTCAGAGTATTTCAGTTTTTGAATTTTGTATTTTACGCCATACTCTAATGATAAATAGTCTATTTGTTAATTATTAAAAAACCATACCTCCATTATTATGAGAATAGATATTTGTATAATATATAATTTTTTCAATGGAGGGGAAGGGAGGGAGAATGTGTAGAGGGGAAGTAGGGAAAGTTAGAGGAAATAAGGTGAGGAAAGGTAGGGGAAGTGAGGGGAAATATCGGGAAGGAAAGTTGGGAAATGAGGGGAGGGAAAGTAGCGGAATTGAGGGAGAATATGGCAAGAAGACAGGGGAAATGAGGGGAAATGTCTGGAGGAGTAGTGAAAAAATAAGGTGAGGGCAAGTAGGGTAATTTTTGGGAAATAAGGTATATGAGGGGAAAGTAGGGGAGGTAAATTAGGGGGAGTGAGGGGAAATAAGGGAAGGGGGAGCAGGGAGAAAGAGGGGAAACGTGTAGAGGGGAAGTAGGGAAACTTAGAGGAAATAAGGTAAAGAAAAGTAGGGGAAGTAAGGGGAAAGAATGTAGGGGAAATAATAGGAGAGAAAGCAGCGGAAGTGAGGGGAAATGAGGCAAGAATCCAGGGGAAAATGAGGGGAAATGTCTAGATACAAAGTGAAAGAAAATGAGGGGAGGGCAAGTAAGGTAATTGTTGGGAAATGAGGTATATGAGGGGAAAGTAGGAGAGGGAAAGCAGGGGAAATAAAGAGAGGAGAAGTGGGGAAAAATAGGGAAAATGTGTAGAGGAGAACTAGGGGAAGTTAGAGGAAATAAGGTGAGGAAAGGTAGGGTAAGTAAGGGGAAGTCAGGGGAAGGTAAGTGGAGGAAATGAGGGGAGGGAAAGTGGATGGAAATGAGGGGAGGGCAAGTAGGGTAATTGTTGGGAAATAAGATAAAGTGAGGAGAAAGTAGGAGAATTAAGGGGAAATGAGGAGAGGAGAAGGGAAAAAGAGGGAAAATGTGTAGAGGGGAGGTAGGGGAAGTTAGAGGAAATGAGATGGGGAAAAGCAAGGGAAGTTAGAGAAAATGAGGTGAGGAAAAGTATGGGAAGCGAGGGGGAAATCCGGGGAAGGAAAATGAGGGAAATAAGGGGAAGGAAAGTGGAGGAAATAAGGGGAGCGAAAGTAGCGGAAGTGAGGAGGAATGAGGCAAGATGATAGGGAAAATAAGGGGAAATATCTGAAGGGGTGGTAAAAGAAAATGAAGGGAGGGCAAGTAGCGTAATTTTTGGAAAATAAAGTAAAGTGAAGCGAAAGCAAATGAGGGAAAATGGGGGAATTGAGAGGAAATGAGGGGAGGGTGAGTAGGGGAACAGAAAAAAATGTGTAGAAGGTAAGTGGGTGGAAAAGAGGGGAAATGAGGGAACAAAAAGTAGGGAAAGTGATGGGAAATGAGGGGAGAGAAACTGGGGGGTAGTTTAAAATCTAACCATTTTCTTAAAATGTCATGTATTTTGTTGAAAATTCTTTTATTTTTGGCATCACATTTTTCGCAAACAATTCATCTTTTTGGATGAAAATTCAATTAGTTGGTTAAAAGTTGAACTGATTTGTTAAAAATACACTTTTTTGGTTGAAGATTCGCGAAATGAGGGTATAAAAAGTGGGGGAAGTGATGGAAAGTGAGGAAAAAAAATTAGGGAAAGGGATGAGAAGGGAGGGGAGGGGAAGTAGGGAAATAAGGGACAACTAGAGGAGGAAGTGAAGGGAATGATGACACATGATGGGAGGGGAAGTGAGAGAAAATAAGGGGAAGGGGAGTAAGGGAAATGTGTGGAGGGAGAGTAACGGGAAATAAAGCAAAAGGAACTAGGGGTAGCGGAAGTGAGAAAGAATTAGGAAAGGGGGAAGGAAAAACGTGGGGAAATGTCTGTAGGGGTAGTGAAAGGGAAATGAGGGGAGGGCAAATAGGGTAATTGTTGGGAAACAAGGTGAAGTGAGAAGAAAGTAGAGGAATTTAGGGGTAATTAAGGGAGGAGGAGGAAAAGGAGCGAAACCGTGTAGAGGGGAAGTTAGGAGAAATGAGGGTAGGGCAAGTAGGGTAATTTTTGAGAAATAAGGTAAAGTGAAGGGAAAGTAGGTGAGGGTAAATAGGGGAATTGAGGCGAAATGAGGGGAGAGTGAGTAGGGGAAAAGAAAGAAAATTTGAAAAGGGGACGTGAGGGGAAATGAGGGGAGAAAAATTAGGGGAAGTGATGGGAAATGGTGGGAGGGGAACTAGGGGAAGTGGAAAATGTAACTATTTTCTTAAAATGTTACGCATTTGGTTGAAAATTCTGTTATTTTTGGCATTAAATATTTCCTCAAGAATTCATCTTTTTGGTAGAAAAATCAACTAGTTGGTTAACAGTTCAACTGATTTGTTAAAAATGGACTTTTTTGGCTGAACATTCGCCATGTTAGTTGAAAATTTATCTCTTTGGGGGTTAAAAATGAGGTAAGGGAAAGCATAAGTGAGGGAAAATAAGAGGAAGGGGAGTAGGAGAAAATAATGGGCAGGGAAAGTGAGGGAAAATAAGGGAAAATAAAGTAGGGGAAGTGACGGGAAGAAAAAGTAGGGGAAGTGATGAGAAGAGAAAGGAGGGGAATTAGGTGAAGTAGGGTGAAGAGGAAATATTAGGGAAGGGGAAATAAGAGGAATTCGGGGAGGTGAAGTAAGGAAAGTGAAGAAAGGGGAACTAGAAGATTTTGAAAAAGTAAGATTCAAAATAACGTGAGGGAAAGTAGGAGAAGTGAGGGAAAGTAGGATTAGTGAGGGAAAATAAGGGGAAGGGGAGTAGGTGAAAATAATTTGGAGGGAAATTGAGGCGAAATGAGGGTAGAAAAAGTAGGTAAAGCGATGCAAAGTGAGGGGAGAAAAATTAAGGAAAGGGGAAATATGGGGAAGGGGAGTAGGGGAAATGTGTGGAGGGAAAGTGAGGAGAAATGAGAGGAGACAAAGTAGGGGAAGTCAGGGGAGAAAAAGTAGGGGAAGTGATGAGAAAAGAGGGGAGGGAAAATAAGAGGAATTCGGGAAGGGGAAGTAGGGAAAGTGAAGCAAGGGGAACTAGGGAAAGTTGAAAAAGTAACTATTTTGTTAAAACATCATGTATTTTGTTAAAAATTTGTCATTTTTGGCAGAAAACTAATCTTCTTGGCTACGAAACTCTTTTGGTAGCCTTTTTTGTACTTTGACTAATTTTTTTTACGTTTCAATAAATCTTTTTTCAAGAATAATATAAAATTCCATTTTTCTCGGTTCTCTCAAAATTTAAAGGACAAGAAAGCAAGTTTCGGAAAGTGGAAATGCTTCGCCTACTCGGCAATGCACTTTATGGGAGTGGAACGCAAGCCTTTTAGATATAGAAAATGCGAACAAGCACTTCTTGCCGAGTAATGAAAATGTGCAGTCTAAGAAACGTGAACAATTGAACATTGACATTGCGAAAAATAAAAATGTGGCAACTCGTGTAAATGTAATGTGAGGTATAAAATAATATTCCGACCATTTTTTTCAATCACTAAAATCTGCAATTACGTATAATCAGCCTTAAAATTGAGGAAGTTGAACTAAAAACAGAAGAAGAAGAAGTGAGGGAAGGAGAAGTGAGGAGAGTGAGGTGAAATGAGGGGAGGGGGTATAGTGGACGCTATGGGAAAATAAGGGAAGGGAGAGTAGGAAGAGTGGGGGAAATGGGGGTAGCGGAAGGAAGGAAAGGAGAAGTAAGGGAAATGAAGGGGAAAGAGGCCCAATGAGGGGAGGAAAAGTAGGGGAAGTAAAAGAAAATGTGGGGAGGGGGAATAGAGAAAGTTATTGAAAATAAGGATAGGTTTAGTGGCGGTAAATGAGCAGTGTAGAAGTAGGTGAAATAGAGGGTAGGGGAAGTAGGGGAAGCACGGAGAAATGAGGAGAGGGGAGGTTAAGGAATGTGATGAAAATAGGAGGAGGGGAATTAGGGGAAGTGACGGGAAATGAGAGGTGGCGAAGTGAGGGCAAACAAAAAGAGGGGAAGTAGGGAAAGTAAGGGGAAATAAGGGGAAGAGAATTGGGGGAAGTGCAGAGAAATTATGAGAGGGGTAGTAATTCTTTTTTTTTTTTGTTAAATTTAAATGAAGAAATTTAAGAGTGTGTTGTCCAAGTTTGATCGTTGGACATATTTTTTTCAAGAATCTCGTAGTTATATTATAAACATTAAAATTTAAGAAATTAAATTTAGAATAAATGAAAATTTCAAATCTTCTTTAACGTCCGGGCTTCAAATTTAACTACAAATTTCTCGCAAAAAAAAAAAACACAGAAAAAATCCAGCGATCAAATTTGGGGACCACTGAAAAATCCCGAAAAAAAATATTCGAAAGAAGAAATTCCCGAAATTAAAAAATAAGCGACAAAATAAAAATCCAGGATTAGAAAATTCTTAAAAAATAAAATTTCCAACAATTTATAATATTACTGCATTTTCAAATCTTCGAAATAGAAAATTGTCGATTTAACATTGTTGAATTATAAAATTGAACACATTAGAAAATTCCCAAATTAAAACATTTCTGAATTGTGATTAATTTGTCGGTTTTATGAGTACAAATAACTTGTTATTCACTGTAGCCCATCACCCCATATATCTTGGTAATTTTTAAAAATGAAGAGGTCTTATGAAAATGATGAAAAGCCCAACTCTCTAGTGTAATTATCACACCCCTTTTGTAATCGTGATTAGTTCATCAGTTTTATGAATACCAATAATTTATTATTCACTGTAGCTATCCTCCCCCATGTTTTTGGAAATTATTAAAATTAGGAAAACTTATGGAAATGATGAAAAGCAACTCTCCAGTGTAGTAATCATATCGCTTTTGGAATTGTGATTAATTTATCAATTTTATAACCAGAAATAATTTATGATTCACTGTAGCCATCCTCCCCTATATCTTCGTAAATTTGAAAAATAAAAACATATTATGTAAATGATAAAAAGTGCAACTTTCTAGTGTAATTATCATACCATGTTTATGATCGTGATTAATTTACCAGCTTTATGAGTACAAATAAGTTGTTATTCACTGTAGCCATCCTCCCCTATATCTTCGTAAATTTGAAAAATAAAGAGATCTCATAGAAATGATGAAAAGCGCAATTCTCTATTGTAATTATCACACCCCTTTTGTAATTTTTATCAATTAGTCTGTTTTATAAATAAAAATAATGTACTATTCACTGTAGCCATCCATCTTAGTAAATTGAAAAAATTGCGAAGATTTTATAGAAATTATGAAAAGGAACAGTTTAGTATAATAAGTATACCCCTTTTGCAATTGTGATTGATTTATAGGTTTTATGAATACCAATAATTTATTATTCACTGTAGCCATCCTCCCCTGTGTCTTTGGATTTATTAAAATTAGGAAAACTTATAGAAATGATGAAAAGACCCTCTCTAGTGTAACAATCATACCCCTTTCGACATTTTGATTAATTTGTTGGGTTTATGGGTACAAATAATTTGTTAATCACTGTAGACGTCACCCCCTATATCTTTGTAAATTTGAAGAAAAAAATATCTTATGGAAATGATGAAAAGCGCAACTCTCTAGTGTAATAATCATACACCTTTTGGAATTTTGATTAACTTGTTGGTTTTATGAGAACAAATAGTTTGTTATTCACTGTAGCCATCCTCCCCTATATCTTGGTAAATTAAAAAAAAAGAGATCTTATAAAAATTATGAAAATCGCAACTATCTAGAGTAATTATCACACCCCTTTTAGAATTTTGATCAATTAGTCTGTTTTATAAATAAAAATAATGTATTATTCACTGTGGCCATCCATCTTGGTTAATTAAAAAAAAATCGAGAAGATTTTATACAAATGATGAAGAGGGACACTTTAGTGTAATAATTATACCCCTTTTGTAATTGTGATTGATTTGTCGGTTCTATATGAATACCAATAATTTATTATCCACTGTAGCCATCCTCCCCTCTGTCTTTGGAAATTAATAAAATTAGGGAAGCTTATGGAAATGATGAAAAGCAACTCTCTAGTGTAACAATCATACCCCTTTCGACATTTTGATTCATTTCTTGGGTTTATGAGTACAAAAAATTGGTTATTCACTGTAGACATCGCCCCCTATATCTTTGTAAATTTGAAAAATAGAGAGATCATTTGGAAATGATGAAAAGCGCAACTCTCTGTGTAATTATCAACCCCTTTTGTAATCGTGATTAATTTATCAGTTTTATGAATAAAAATAATGTATTATTCACTGTAGCCATCCACCTTAGTATATTTAAAAAATCGAGAAGATCTTATAGAAATTATGAAAAGCAACTCTCTAGTGTAACAATCATACCCTTTTTTGAAATGGTAATTAATTTGTTGTTTTTATAAGTACAAATAATTTATTATTCACTGTGGACATCCTCCCCTATGTCTTTGGGAATTACTAAAATTAGGAAAACTTATGGAAATGATGAAAAGCAACTCTCCAGTCTAGTGATCACATCGCTTTTGGAATTGTGATTAATTTGTCAATTTGATAACTAGAAATATTTTATGATTCACTGTAGCCATCCTCCATTATATCTGTGTAAATATGAAAAATGAGGATATCTTATACATATGATGAAAATCGCAACTCTCTAGTGTAACAATCATACTCCTTTTGGAATTTTGATTAATTTGATGGTTTTATGAGTACAAATAACTTGCTATTCACTGTAGCCATCGCCCCTATATCTTTGAAAATTTGAAAAATTAGAAAATCTTATGGACATGATGAAAAGCGCATCTCTCTAGTGGAATCATCATACCGCTTTTGGAATTTTGATTAATTTGTTGGTTTTATGAGTACAAATAATTTGTTATTCACTATAGCCATCCTCCCCTATATGTTCGTAAATTTGAAAAATGAAGAAATCTTATAGAAATGATAAAAATCGCAACTATCTAGTATAACTATCACACCTCTTTTAGAATTTTGATCAATAAGTCTGTTTTATAAATAAAAATAATGTATTATTTACTGTAGCCATCCATCTTAGCAAATTTAAAAAATCGAGAAGATCTTATAGAAATCATGAAAAGGAACACTTTAGTGTAATAATTATACGCCTTTTGTAATTGTGATTGATTTATTGGTTTTATGAATACCAATAATTTATTATCCACTGTAGCCGATCTCCCCTGTGTCTTTGGGAATTATTAAAATTAGGAAAACTGATGGAAATGATGAAAAGCAACTCTCCAGTGTAGTAATCATATCGCTTTTGGAATTGTGATTAATTTATCAATTATTTAGGTAGAAATAATTTATAATTCATTGTAGCCATCCTCCCCTATATCTTTGTAAATATGAAAAATGAGGATATCTTATACAAATGATGAAAATCGCAACTCTCTAGTGTAATAATCATACCCCTTTTGGCATTTTGGTTGATTTCTTGGTTTTATGAGTATAAATAACTTGTTATTCACTGTAGCCATCGCCCCCTATATCTTTGTAAATTTGAAAAATAAATAAATCTTATTGAAATGATGAAAATCACAACTCTCTAGTGTAATTATCACACCCATTTTGTAATCGTGATTAGTTCACCAGTTTTATGAATACCAATAATTTGTTATTCACTGTAACCATCCTCCCCTATATCTTCGTAAATTTGAAAAATGAAGAGATCTCATAGAAATTATGAAAATCGCAACTATCTAGTGTAATAATCACACCCCACTTAGAATTTTGATCAATTATTCTGTTTTATAAATAAAAATAATGTATTATTCACTGTAGCCATCCATCTTAGTAAATTAAAAAATATCGAGAAGATCTTATAGAAATGATGAAAAGGAACACTTTAGTGTAATAATTGTACCCCTTTTGTAATTGTGATTGATTTGTCGGTTTTATGAATACCAATAATTTATTATCCACTGTAGCCATCCTCCCCTATGTCTGTGGAAATTAATAAAATTGGAAAATCTTATGGAAATGATGAAAATCAACTCTTCAGTGTAGTAATCATATCGCTTTTGGAATTCTGATTAATTTACCAATTTTATAACTAGAAATAATTTATTATTTATTGTAGCCATCTTCCCCTATATCTGTGTAAATATGAAAAATAAGGATATATTATAGAAATTATGGAAATCGCAACTCCCCTTTTCTAATCGAGATTAATTTATCAGTTTTGTGAATACCAAAAATATATTATTCACTGTAACCATCCTCCCCTATGTCTTTGGGAATTATTAAAATTAGAAAAACTTATGGAAATGATGAAAAGCTACTCTCCAGTCTAGTAATCATATATCCTTTGGAATCCTGATTAATTTATCAATTATTCAAGTAGAAATAATTTATGATTCATTGTAGCCATCCTCCCCTATATCTGTGTAAATATGAAAAATAAGGATATATTATAGAAATTATGGAAATCGCAACTCCCATTTTCTAATCGAGATTAATTTATCAGTTTTATGAATACCAAAAATATATTATTCACTGTAACCACCCTCCCCTATATCTTTGGAAATTATTAAAATTAGGAAAAACTTATGGAAATGATGAAAAGCAACTCTCCTGTGTAGTAATCATATCGCTCTTGGAATTGTGATTAATTTATCAATTTTATAACTAGAAATAATTTATGATTCACTGTAGCCATCCTCCCCTATATCTGTCTAAATATGAAAAAAGAGGATATCTTATAGAAATTATGGAAATCGCAACTCTCTAGTGTAATAATCATAGCCCTTTTGGCATTTTGATTGATTTGTTGGTTTTATGAGTACAAATAACTTGTTATTCACTGTAGCCATCGCCCCCTATATCTTTGTAAATTTGAAAAATAAAGAGATCTTATGGAAATGATGAAAAGAGCAAGTCGCTAGTGTAATTATCACACCCCTTTTAGAATTTTGATCAATTAGTCTGTTTTATAAATAAAAATAATTTACTATTCACTGTAGCCATGCATCTTAGTAAATTAAAGAAAATCGAGAAGATCTTATAGAAATGATGAAAAGGAACACTTTGGTGTAATAATTATACCCCTGTTTGGAATGGTGATTAATTTGTTGTTTTTATAAGTACAAATAATTTATTATTCACTGTAGACATCCTCCCCTATGTCTTTATAAATTATTAAAATTAGGAAAACTATTGGAAATGATGAAAAGCAACTCTCCAGTGTAGTAATCATATCGTTCTTGGAATTGTGATTAATTTATCAACTTTATAACTAGAAATAATTTTTGATTCACTGTAGCCATCCTCCTCTATATCTGTGTAAATATGAAAAATGAGGATATCTTATAGAAATTATGGAAATCGCAACTCTCTAGTGTAATAATCATACCCCTTTTGGCATTTTGACTGATTTGTTGGTTTTATGAGTACAAATAACTTGTTATTCACTGTAGCCCATCACCCCATATATCTTGGTAATTTTTAAAAATGAAGAGGTCTTATGAAAATGATGAAAAGCCCAACTCTCTAGTGTAATTATCACACCCCTTTTGTAATCGTGATTAGTTCATCAGTTTTATGAATACCAATAATTTATTATTCACTGTAGCTATCCTCCCCCATGTTTTTGGAAATTATTAAAATTAGGAAAACTTATGGAAATGATGAAAAGCAACTCTCCAGTGTAGTAATCATATCGCTTTTGGAATTGTGATTAATTTATCAATTTTATAACCAGAAATAATTTATGATTCACTGTAGCCATCCTCCCCTATATCTTCGTAAATTTGAAAAATAAAAACATATTATGTAAATGATAAAAAGTGCAACTTTCTAGTGTAATTATCATACCATGTTTATGATCGTGATTAATTTACCAGCTTTATGAGTACAAATAAGTTGTTATTCACTGTAGCCATCCTCCCCTATATCTTCGTAAATTTGAAAAATAAAGAGATCTCATAGAAATGATGAAAAGCGCAATTCTCTATTGTAATTATCACACCCCTTTTGTAATTTTTATCAATTAGTCTGTTTTATAAATAAAAATAATGTACTATTCACTGTAGCCATCCATCTTAGTAAATTGAAAAAATTGCGAAGATTTTATAGAAATTATGAAAAGGAACAGTTTAGTATAATAAGTATACCCCTTTTGCAATTGTGATTGATTTATAGGTTTTATGAATACCAATAATTTATTATTCACTGTAGCCATCCTCCCCTGTGTCTTTGGATTTATTAAAATTAGGAAAACTTATAGAAATGATGAAAAGACCCTCTCTAGTGTAACAATCATACCCCTTTCGACATTTTGATTAATTTGTTGGGTTTATGGGTACAAATAATTTGTTAATCACTGTAGACGTCACCCCCTATATCTTTGTAAATTTGAAGAAAAAAATATCTTATGGAAATGATGAAAAGCGCAACTCTCTAGTGTAATAATCATACACCTTTTGGAATTTTGATTAACTTGTTGGTTTTATGAGAACAAATAGTTTGTTATTCACTGTAGCCATCCTCCCCTATATCTTGGTAAATTAAAAAAAAAGAGATCTTATAAAAATTATGAAAATCGCAACTATCTAGAGTAATTATCACACCCCTTTTAGAATTTTGATCAATTAGTCTGTTTTATAAATAAAAATAATGTATTATTCACTGTGGCCATCCATCTTGGTTAATTAAAAAAAAATCGAGAAGATTTTATACAAATGATGAAGAGGGACACTTTAGTGTAATAATTATACCCCTTTTGTAATTGTGATTGATTTGTCGGTTCTATATGAATACCAATAATTTATTATCCACTGTAGCCATCCTCCCCTCTGTCTTTGGAAATTAATAAAATTAGGGAAGCTTATGGAAATGATGAAAAGCAACTCTCTAGTGTAACAATCATACCCCTTTCGACATTTTGATTCATTTCTTGGGTTTATGAGTACAAAAAATTGGTTATTCACTGTAGACATCGCCCCCTATATCTTTGTAAATTTGAAAAATAGAGAGATCATTTGGAAATGATGAAAAGCGCAACTCTCTGTGTAATTATCAACCCCTTTTGTAATCGTGATTAATTTATCAGTTTTATGAATAAAAATAATGTATTATTCACTGTAGCCATCCACCTTAGTATATTTAAAAAATCGAGAAGATCTTATAGAAATTATGAAAAGCAACTCTCTAGTGTAACAATCATACCCTTTTTTGAAATGGTAATTAATTTGTTGTTTTTATAAGTACAAATAATTTATTATTCACTGTGGACATCCTCCCCTATGTCTTTGGGAATTACTAAAATTAGGAAAACTTATGGAAATGATGAAAAGCAACTCTCCAGTCTAGTGATCACATCGCTTTTGGAATTGTGATTAATTTGTCAATTTGATAACTAGAAATATTTTATGATTCACTGTAGCCATCCTCCATTATATCTGTGTAAATATGAAAAATGAGGATATCTTATACATATGATGAAAATCGCAACTCTCTAGTGTAACAATCATACTCCTTTTGGAATTTTGATTAATTTGATGGTTTTATGAGTACAAATAACTTGCTATTCACTGTAGCCATCGCCCCTATATCTTTGAAAATTTGAAAAATTAGAAAATCTTATGGACATGATGAAAAGCGCATCTCTCTAGTGGAATCATCATACCGCTTTTGGAATTTTGATTAATTTGTTGGTTTTATGAGTACAAATAATTTGTTATTCACTATAGCCATCCTCCCCTATATGTTCGTAAATTTGAAAAATGAAGAAATCTTATAGAAATGATAAAAATCGCAACTATCTAGTATAACTATCACACCTCTTTTAGAATTTTGATCAATAAGTCTGTTTTATAAATAAAAATAATGTATTATTTACTGTAGCCATCCATCTTAGCAAATTTAAAAAATCGAGAAGATCTTATAGAAATCATGAAAAGGAACACTTTAGTGTAATAATTATACGCCTTTTGTAATTGTGATTGATTTATTGGTTTTATGAATACCAATAATTTATTATCCACTGTAGCCGATCTCCCCTGTGTCTTTGGGAATTATTAAAATTAGGGAAACTGATGGAAATGATGAAAAGCAACTCTCCAGTGTAGTAATCATATCGCTTTTGAAATTGTGATTAATTTATCAATTTTATAACTAGAAATAATTTATGATTCACTGTAGCCATCCTCCCCTATTTCTGTGCAAATATGAAAAATGAAGATATCTTATGGAAATTATGAAAATCGCAACTCTCTAGTGCAAAAATTATAACCCTTTTGTAATCGCGATTAATTCATCAGTTTTATGAGTACAAATAATTTGTTATTCACTGTAGCCATCGCCCCATATATCTTTGAAAATTTGAAAAATAAAGAGATCTTTTGAAAATGATGAGAAGCGCAACTCTCTGGTGTAATGATCACACCCCTTTTGTAATCGTGATTAATTCATCAGTTTTATGAGTAAAATAATTTGTTATTCACTGTAGCCATCCTCCTCTATATCTTCGTAAATTTGAAAAATAAAGAGATCTCATAGAAATGATAAAAATCGCAACTATCTAGTGTAATAATCACACCCCTTTTAGAATTTTGATAAATTATTCTGTTTTATAAATAAAAATAATTTATTATTCACTGTAGCCATCCATCTTAGTAAATTGAAAAAATCGAGAAGATTTTATAGAAATAATGAAAAGGAACATTTTAGTATAATAATTATACCCCTTTTGGAATTGTTATTGATTTGTCGGTTCGTATGAATGCCAATAATTTATTATTCACTATAGCCATCCTCCCCTGTGTCTTTGGAATCTATTAAAATTAGGAAAACTTATGGAAATGATGAAAAGCAACTGTCTAGTGTAACAATCATACCCCTTTCGAGATTTTGATTAATTTTTTGGGTTTATGAGAACAAAAAATTAGTTATTCACTGTAGCCATCGCCTCCTATATCTTTGTGAATTTGGAAAATAAAGAGATCTTTTGGAAATGATGAAAATCGCAACTATCCAGTGCAATTATGACACCCCTTTTAGAATTTTAATAAATTATTCTACTTTATAAATAAAAATAACGTATTATTCACTGTAGCCATCCACCTTAGTGAATTAAAAAAAATCGAGAAGATATTATAGAAATGATGAAAAGGAACACTTTAGTGCAATAATGATACCCCTTTGGTAATTGTGATTGATTTGTTGGTTTTATGAATAACAATAATTTATTATCCACTGTAGCCGATCTCCCCTGTGTCTTTGGGAATTATTAAAATTAGGAAAACTTATGGAATTGATGAAAAGCAATTCTCCAGCATAGTAATTATACCGCTTTTGTAATAGTGATTAATTCATCATCTTTATGAGTACAAATAATTTGTTATTCACTGTAGCCATCCTCCCCTGTGTCTTTGGAAATTATTAAAATTAGGAAATCTTATGGAAATGATGGAAAGCAACTCTCTAGTAACAAAATCCTACTCCTTTTGTAATTGTGATTAGACGGTCGGTTTTATGAGTGAAAATAATGTATTATTCACTGTACCCACTCTCCCCTATATCTTCGTAATTTAAAAAAATGTGGATATCTTGCAAATTCGGACCAAAAATATACATTTTTATTATTTTATTATTATTTTATTTATTATTTTATTTCAAGGGAATCGACACAGTTGACGTTAGTTAGAAACTTTTTCCGAGGCATAAAGTGCTGGTCTATGGAGATAGACGGAAACTGATTGCAGCTTTGATATTATCGACATTGCAGCCTTTATATCGTGCGTGAGCATTTTTACGCCTGAAAATCCGCCCCATTGAGCACCATTCGAATGAATAAAGCTTTGGGAGAACGATGGTTGAAATAATAGCATTGAAAAAGTGTGCGTGAAAATACATGTACAATGGAGTAACAAAAAATACTCGCATTGTGCTCTAGAATTAAAGTCGGAATAAAAATATATTTGAAATTTTTCAATTTTTATGCAGACCAGTGATGGGAAAGTTAACCCTTCAAAATCCTGAAAATTGAAAAAAAATTTATTTCAGAGGATTTGACCAAATTCTATGAAAAATTCAATTCAGTTTAAAAGGTATTTCGAATTTTTAGAAAATTGGAAGAAATTCGGAAATATTTTATTCATTTTTGAAAATCTTTTCAAGTTTTACATAATTTTTAATCTTTTCAAAGCTTTCTAAATTTTTTTTAAATTGACTTGAATTTTTCCTGAATGTATGAAAAACATTTCATAATTAAAAAAATGGCCTTAAAATCATCCAAATTTTTTTTTTCGGCATTTTTAGAATGATTTTGAAATGTTTTTAAATTTTCTTTACAAATTAATCTTTCATAATAAAAAATCATTTCAAATTTTACCGCGAATCTTAAGCAATTTTTTTTATTCTCTTGATACCTTTCAACATTTATAAAAAGCTTCCAAATTGTTTTTCGACATTTTGAAAAATCATCAATTTGTTTACAATTTTTTGAAATCTTCCCAAGATATATTTTTTTAAATGATTTAAATTTTTCCTGATTTAAAAAAAAATTCTCCAAAATTAAAAATATTGCTTTAAAATCTTTCAGATTCTTTTTTGAAGATTTTGGAAATCTTTTAAATCGTTTAGAAAGGTTTTTGAATATTTTCTTCAAATTAATTTTCTCAAATAAAAAATAATTTAAAGTTCTTCCAGAATTCTTGAGATTTTTTTTATATTTTTGATACCTTTCAAAATCTTTGAAAAAACTTCAAAACTTAATTTCGAAATCTTAAAAAATCTACATTAAAATGATACAAAATCAATGTTTCTAAAAATCTACGTTTTAAATTGTTTAAAATCTTTTTAAATATTAAATTATTTTTGAAATTTGTTTAAAACTTTTCGACGTCTTTTTAAGTGATTCGAATTTTTCCTAAAATTTTATTAAAGTCCTGCAAAATTAAAAAAATTGACAAATTCTTCTGCGAAATAAATTTGTTTTTAACAAAGTACACCAATTTTCTAATGAATAGTTGTTTTTTCAACAAATAAATTATAATTTTTTTTCCCAAAAATAGAATGGATACATTTTCAGAAAAAAATTGTTACCCTAAAAAATGGATTTTCAACAAAAAAAAATTTATTTTCAACCAAAGAGGTGAATCTTAAAAGAAATGAATTTTTAACAAATTAGTTCAACTTTGAACCAATTAGTTGAATTTTCAACAAAGAAATATGATTTTTCGACCAAATAGTTAAATCTTCAACCAAAAAGATGAATTTTTCACACAAAAAATTAATATTCCACCATATTTCGACCAGAAAATATAAATTTTCAACTAAGATGCTGAATCTTCGAAAAAAAATTAATTTTTTAAAAAGAAGTTGAACTTAAAATCAAATAGTTAAATCCTCAACCAAAACAGATTACTTATATCCAAAAAGTTGCATTTTTAAGCAAAAAGGATGAATTTTCAACCGAAAAAATTAATTTTTATTTTTAAAAAATAACGAATTTTCAACAAAATACATCAATTTTCAAATAAATAATTGAATTTTTAACTGGAAAACATTAATTTAAAAAAAATGGAAGTTACTTTTTTAGTTCAAAAAATTAATTCTAAAAAAAACGAATTTTCTACAAAACAGTTACATTTTCGATCAGAAAATATGAATTTTCAACTAAGATGCTGAATCTTAAAAAAAAAATTAATTGTTTAAAAAGTAGTTCAACTTAAAATCAAATAGTTAAATCCTCAACCAAAACAGATTATTTATATCCAAAAAGATGAATTTTTAAACAAAAAGATTTATTTTTATTTTTAAAAAACGCATTTTCAACAAAATACATAAATTTTGAAACAAATAGTTAAATTTTTAACTAGAACAGATTAATTTAAAAAAACTGGAAGTTACTTTTTTAGTTAAAAAAATTAATTCTAAAAAAAAAACGAATTTTCAACAAAATACATCAATTTTCAAACAATTTGTTGAATTTTTAACTAGAAAAGATTAATTAAAAAAAATGGAAGTTACTTTTTGAGTTAAAAAAATTAATTCTAAAAAAAAACGAATTTTCAATAACATAATTAAATTTTCAAATAAAGAGATTAATTTTCAACAAAAATGGTGAATCTCAAGAAAAATGAATTTTCAACAAAAGAATTTAACATTCGACTAAAAAGTTGATTTTTTAACCCAGGAGATTAATTTTATAAAAATGCAATTGTTAAATTTTCAACCAAAGAGGTAAATCTTTAACTAAAAAAGTTAATTTTTAACAAAGTAGGTCAAATTTCAACAAAGCAGATGAATGTATGACTAAAAAATATGACTTTTTAACGAAATCGTTGCATTTTCAAAAAAATAATTAAATTTTTAACAAATAAGTAGAATTTTTAACCAAACGAGATGAATTCGGAACCAAAAATATAGTAGTAGACTCTTCAATCAAAAATAGATAATTTGCAACAAAAAATTTGAATTTTAAAATAAATAGTTTAATTTTTAGTCAAATATTTTAATTTTCTACAAAAGTAGTTTAATTTTATTTTAAATATGAATTAAAAAAAAAGTAAATTTGTTAACCAAAATTCTACAAAATTGTTGAATTTTCAACCAAAAAGATTAATCTTCCAAAAAAAGGATGAATTATTTTTAACCAAATAGTTAAATTTTCTACCGAAAAGTAGTTGAATTTTCAACCAGAGTAGTTGAATTTTGAATAGAAAATATGAATTTTCGACAAAAATTTAATTTTCAACCAAATAGTTTAATTTTCAATCAAGTTGTTGATTTTTCAAGCCAAAACACGAATTATCTACAAAACAGTTGAATTTTTAATAAAAAAATTAATTTACGACCAAATATTTAACTAATATTTAGCCAAATTTTTAATTAAAATGATGAATGTTCAAAAAAGATGAATTTTTTACAAATTTTCAATTTCAACAATATTTTTTTTTATTGAAACATGTAATAGTTAATATTTAAACAAAAAATGATTTTAATTTTAAATGAAAAACAGCTAAATTCAACCAAAAAAAAGTTGCATTTTGAACAAAGAAGGATGAGTTTTTAAGCAAGAAAATTAATTTTCTGCCAAAAAAGAAGAATTTTTAATGAAATAAATTAATTTTGAAACAGAAAATATCAATTTTCAACCAATAAGGAAATAGTTACATTCTCAGTGAAAAACATTAATTTTTAACAAAAGAAAAAGAAAAGAATTTTTAAGAAAATAATTAAATTTTAACCAAAGAAATGAATTTTCTATCGAAAAGTTTATTTTTTAACAAAGAAGATTAATTTTTTACGAAAAATATAAATTAACAACAAAATAGTTTAATTTGAAACTAAAAAAAAAAAATTTCAACCGCAAATGAAATAATTAAATTTTCAGCTAGAGAAATTGATTTTCAACCAAAAATGAAACATTTCAAAAAAATTGTTAAATTGTAAAGCAAGGAGATTATTCTTTCACAAAAAAATAAGTTTTTAACAAAATAGTTCAACTTTCGACCAAGTAGTTTATTTTTCAACAACAACAAAATAATTTTTTATCGAAACATGTAGTAGCTAATATTTCAACAAAAAGAGATTTTCAACCACAAATGAAATAGATAATTTTTCAGTTGAGAAAACTAATTTTTTAACCAAAAGTGAAATGGTTTTACAAAAAAAATAGTCAAATTTTCAACCAAGTACTTGAATTTTCACTAAAAAGATCAATTTTCAACCACAAATGGAAAAGTTGAATTTTCAGTTAAAAAATTAATTTTCAACCAAAGAGATGAATCTTTACCCAAAAAAGTTAATTTTTAACAAATTAGTTCAACTTTCAACCAACTAGTTGCATTATTGACTAAAAATATGAATTAAAAAAAAATAGTTGCATTATCAATAAAATAATTAAATTTCAACCAAATCGAATTTTAATCCAAACGAGATGAATTCCAAACCAAAAATATAATAGTAGACTTTCAATCCAAAATAATTGGATTTTCTTAATCGGTACTAGTAACTCATTTCGTATTTTAGCGAAAAAACGAGAAAATAGGGAAAGTTTCTTGAACATTTTTTTATAGTTGCAGTTAATGAAAAAAATTTAACTAGTTGAAAGAAACTAGTTATTTCTCATAAATGATGCAGACTTAAGGGGATTAAAATGACTGGCGTTTTCGCCACATCCAAAATACGTCTACTAGGATGCATTGTTTAATGTAATATTTAAACCACATAATCTAAAGGCAATTTTACTCGCAGGGACAAACCGATTTATTCGAAAAATGTTCTTTTTGTTGGTTTGTTTTGTAATTAAAAATTTAGCGTCCTTTTGCGCCTGTAAAATGCAACGCGCCAGCCAACAATGTATGCCGGGCTGCAGTCACCCGGTTAATTTCAAGTTGCACAAAATTTTGAAATAATGATTTTTCGTCGCGTAGAGTGATATATAATATAATAATATAATATAATACACTGGTAAAACTAAATAATAATAATATGTAATTAAAATTTTTCGAAAAAATTTATAATATCCTCCTTTCTGCCGGTAAGGAATTTTTTTTTCTTACCATCAAAGACACTTACAGTGTTTAAAATAATAAATTGAAAAATAATAACAAATTGCCAGTATTTATGAAGTAAAATAAGACAACTGAATTTTGAGGTTATAGCTTCTGACCGATACAGCCTTATAAAAGAACATTTTTCAAAAATAAACTTACCCACATTCTTCAGAAAGGTTTTAGAAATATTTGATGAATACCTTTTCAATTTATTATTATTTATCAAATTATTATTTTAAACAATATAAGTTGCTTTGATGGTAAAAAAAACTTCCTTGCCGGCAAAAAGGAGGATATTATATATATTTTCGAAAAAATTATGATTATATATGTTATTATTATTTATTTTTATCATTGTATTATATTATCCTATTTTATGTAACTTTAAAGTAACCGGGTGACTGCAGCCCCTGCAGCCCGACATGCAGTGTTAGCTGGCGCGTTGCATTTTACAGGCGCAAAAAGACGCCCAATTTTCAATTAAAAAAAAAAAAAAAACAAGAAAATTTTTCGAAAAAATCGCTTTGGTCCCGTGAGTAAAATTGACTTCGGATTATGTGGTTTAAATATTGCATTAAAAAATGCATCCTAGTAGACGTATTTTGGATGTGGCGAAAACCCCAGACATTTTAATCCCCTTAATCTCAGCTTTCCGCAATTCAGCGTGATTAAAATTAAAAAAATTATTCCCATCATTTCATTAGTTCGTTATGCGAATCGCATTGAATTATATAGAGAATGTGATTATTTGATGTGAATGAAGAGAAGATCGGATTATTGCAATTTAATTAACGAGAATTCTAGTAAATGTCGGTTTCTCATTAATGAGCGTGAAGCGTTGCCGTTTATCGGTTTACGAGTCGGTCTATTATATTTTTAATAAATCGAATTATTATAAACTTTTTCAATCATCAATTTTATCAATGAATAAATTTTATTTATTTATAACGAAATTATTTTAATGGTATAGTAATTATGTAAGGCGATTTGGCGGGAGGTTGATTTTTCAACCGAAAAAATTAATTTTTAACCAACAAAATAACTTTTAAGATACAAAATTAATTTATAAAAAAGAAAAAGAATTTTGAAGCAAAGAAATGAATTCTCAAACAAAATTATGAATTTTCAACTCAAGGTAGGAATTTTTAACAAATAGTTGAATTTTGAACTCAAAAGATTAATTTTCAACCAAAACAATATTTCAGTCAATAAAGAAAAAAATGTGAACCAAATTTTGGAATTTACAAGCCAAAAAGACAAACTATAAAAAAATGATTTTTTGAACAAAAAAGATGAAATTTCTACTAAAAGAGATAAATTTTCAAGTCAAGAAGACGAATTCTCAACGAAAAATGTAATAATTGATATATTAAAGAGAAAATATTTTAATAATAAATTTAAAAAGTTGAACTGAACCAAAATAGACGAATTAAAAAAAAGTTCAACTTTCAACGGAAAATATGAATTTTCAACCAAAAAGATTAATTTTCTTCAACAAGGAATTTTCAACCAAACATTTGAATTTCTAACTAAAACAGAAAAAATTTAACAAAAAATAGAATAGTTAGACTTTAGTTAAAAAAACTGTTGCCAACAAAGACAAAACTAATTTTGAACAAAATAGCTAACTATTGAACCAAAGAAATGAATATTCAAGCAAAAAAATTAACTTTAAACCGAAAAAGTTAATTTTCTGCTCTAAAAGTCGAATTTTCAAACAAAAAGTTGAATTAAAAAAAAGAGTAATTTTGAACCAAAAAGAAAAAAATTTTCAACTAAAATATGATTCATTAACCAAACGAATGAATTTTTAATAAAGCAGTTAAACTTTCAACCAAGTTTTAAACCTTTTTAAACAAAGAAAAATGAATTTTTCGCCAAGAAGATTAATTTTCAATTTTTTGAATTTTTAACTAAAAAAGATCAATTTTTAACAAAAACTAGAACAGTAACGTTTTCTATTGAAAGACAAAATTTTCAACAACAAAATAAATTTTTAACCAAATACTTGAATTTTCAACCCAAAAGATGAATTTTCGACCAAGAAGATTTACATTTTTTTTTTAAATGCGAATTTTTAACCCGATAGTGGAATTTTTAACTAACAAGTATAAATTTTTAACCAAAAATAGAATAGTTCAATTTTCAGTTAAACATTTTTTTTTCAACAAAAAAACTAATTTTTAACAATATAGTTAAGTTTTCAAACAAAAAATGAATATTCAATCGAAAAAGATTAACTTTAAACCAAAAAGATTAATTTTCAGCCCCAAAAGTAAAATTTGCAAACAAATAGTTAAATTTTAAATAAAAAAGAGTAATTTTCGCAAAAAAAAGAATTGTCAACAAAACATTTAAATTTTTAATCACTGCAATGAATTTTCAACTCACACGATGATTCATTATCCAAGCACTTAAATTTTTAAATAAAGACAAATTAATTTTTCGTCCAGAAGATTATTTTAACTATTTGAATTTTCAACTAAAAAATATAAATTTTCAACAAAAAATATAAAATAGAATAGTTATATTTTCAGTTAAAAAATTAATTTTCAAACAAAAAGAAAACTTGTTTTCGATAACATAGTTAAATTTTTAACAAAAAAAATTAGTTTTCAACTAAAATGATGAATCTTCGACCAGAAAAATGATTCGCCATTTCAGTTAAAAATGTATTATTTTGACTCAAAATTTAACAATTTTTTTACAACTTTAATTTTTTTTGTTGGGACTAATTTTCTTTAACTGAAAATTCAACTATTTCATTTCTGGTAAAAAATTCAGGTTTTTAATGTTAAAATTCAACTATTTGGTTGGAAATTCATGTTCATGTATTTTGTTGAAAACTCCTTGTTTTGGTATAAAATTAACCTTCTTGGTTGAAAATTCATCTTTTTATTTGAAAAATCAACTATGTGGTTAAAATGCAGTTATTTTGTTAAAAATTCAATACAGATTGCGATTTTTTCTGTCAATAATTAAAAAATATATACATCAAAAATGTCGAATTTTTACACTAAAAATACAATTTTTCCACAAAAAAGTTTAATTTTTAACCTGGAAATATAAATTTTCAACAAGTAAGATAATTTTGAATCAAATTGTTGAATTTTCAACCAAAAAGTATATCTTTTTAACACAATTGTTTAATTTTCAGCAAAATAATTAAAATTTCCGCCAAATAATAACATTTTTAAACACAAAAGATGAAGTCTCAAGCAAAAATATAATAGTAGACTTTTTAAACAAAAAAAATTTGTATGTACGCTCTTTCCTTGAGTTTATAAAATCTTAGTAAGATTTTTAATTGGTGGGGGGGGGGGGCTTCTGGGCAAATATTACGGGTTCTTAAATAGGGAGTTGAAGATTTCATAAAATACCTTACGTAATTTGTGGATGACCACTTAAAACAATTTTTTTTTTAACTTTGGGTTTGTCCCTCTTCGACGAAGAAGGTGTGGATCTCGGGACAGTGAAGGTGCGTGGGTTAGCGTTTGCAGATAAGGTTCTTACGGCAGAATCAATCGATGGCATAGAGAAAAAGAGTTTATGGGAAAAGTGTGATAAAGAGTATCAGTGGAGTGAGAGATTTCTGAAATGAAAGACCTTGAATACTAATCAGCCCTCGTGGAGAGCTTTACTTAGTGGATGCAATTGGAGAAAAGAGTATGGATCTTACTATGGGATTATGAGTCAGTTTAGATATTTTTGTGAGAACAATGACGTATGATAACTTTTTGAAGCTCTTCGCCTGGGGTGATTGCTAGAGAGATTGATTTAGTAGTCATCTTACCTCAACGAGAACTCCTTTGAAGTTTTGGCTCATCGTAACGCTGCCGAGTTTTACACAAAAGTCTCCAACTTCAAAACGAGGTCCTTTGGATTCAATTTTCGTTTGTTTTTTGCTAGTGTAGATGCTCGTGAGTTTGATCATAAGCAAATCAAAAAGACCATCCGCTATCAGTGGGACCATTTTGGTTCCAGATTCCAATACAGCGAAAACTGAAGCAGGTTGTTCTGAATTGTGCAGTACATGCACATTCCGGGGGTTACCTGAAAAAATTATATGATTTAAAATCTTTGAAAACCTTGGACTTTGAAAAAATACTCAAACATCTTCAAAATTCTTTAGAATTACTTTAAATGATTGAAATCTATTCAAAATACCCATCAATTGAAAATTCCTTGGAATCTTTTGAAATATCGAGAAACCTCATAGATTCTATCAAATGTATTTCTTTAGTAGAAATTACAGATTTTTTATTTAAAACGTGCTTGGTTAATTGAATCAGTTAAATTCGGACTGATTTAGATTTAGAGTGTAAAACTATATCGAGAATCTTTTTCCAATAATTGATTAAATCTTTATGTTTTATTGAAAATAATTTGTAAACATCGTTCCTGGGCGACCCTTTTACGCCTTTATGCATTCAATATCGAGTTGCGAATTTCAATTGAAATAAAAATGTCGAGCGTCGCGACGCGACGGTGCAACCGAAGCTGTGACAGAGCCCTGCTTAGTATGTATCACCACGATATTGTATGTATAAGATGAACTCGAGTTTAACTTGAACTTTCTTATAGTTTCTGAAAAGTTCGATTTGAGTCGATTTGTATCGCGAAAAGATCATACAAACTCATAAAATGATCCCTAAAGCGAAAAATTTCGAGGCGAAGTCAAGTTTCATCTATTATCTCGTATTTACGACTCATCGTACAAAATAAGCTTATAGAAAAGTATAGCATTGCTTTGTAAAATTGAACTATTCCTTACAGCAGGACTCGGAACAATTTAAAGATTAAAATGAAATATATAATTAAAAACATTACAAAAATGTTTTTATTAAAATATACTACAGAGAAATATAGTATGTATCATCACGATATTGTAAGCATAGGGTGAACTCGAGTCCAATTTGAAATTTTTTATATTTTCTCAAAAGAAAAGTTCGATTTGAGTCGATTTGTCTAGCAAAAAGATCATGCAAACTCATAAAATGATCCCTAAAGCAAAAATTCTCGAGGTGAAGTCAATTTTTTTTTGTTATCTCGTATTTACGACTCGATCTATAAAATAAGCTTATAGAACAGTGAAGCATTGCTTTATAAAATTGAACTATTCCTTACAGCAGGACTCGGAATCAGTTTAAAGATCAAGTAAAATATATAATTAAAAACATTACGAAAAAGGTTTTATTGCAATGTAAACGTCAATTTGTCTCGTGAAAAAATTATACAAACTAAACCGAAAAATGTCGAGGTGAAGTCAAGTTTCATCTGTTACCTCGTATTTACGACTCATTCTATAAAATAAGTTTATAGAAATAGGGTGCACTTAAGTCTAACTTGAACTCTCTTATAGTTTCTGAAGAGAAAAATTCGATTTGAGTCGATTTGTCTCGCGAAAAGATCATACAAACTCATAAAATGATCGCTGAAGCGAACAAATTTCGAAGTTATTTCGTATTTCTATAAGCTTATATTATAAAATGAGTCATAAATACGACATAACAGATGAAACTTGACTTCACCTCGAAATTTTTTGCTTTAGGGAACATTTTATTTTTATTCTCGCTAGACAAATCCATACAAAACGAACTTTTCTTTTCAGAAACTATAAGAAAGTTCAAGTTAGACTTGAGTTAACCCTATACGTACAATATCATGGTGATAATAATATAAAATATAACATAAAATAATTCACGATGAGCATAGGATGAACTCAAGTCTAACTTGAACTTTTTTATAGTTTCTAAAGAGAAAAATTTCTAGGTGAAGTCAAGTTTCATCTGTTATCTTTTATTTACGACTAATTCTATCAAATAAGCTTATAGAAAAGTATAGCATTGCTTTATAAAATTGAACTATTCCGTACAGCAGGACGCGGAAACAGTTTAAAGATCAAAATAAAATATATAATTAAAAACATTACAAAAAAGGTTTTATTAAAATCTAAATGTCAATTTATCTCGTGAAAAAATCATACAAACTAAAGCGAAAAATGTGAGGTGAAGTCAAATTTCATCTTTTATCTCATATTTACGACTCATTTTATAAAATAAGCTTATAGAAATAGGGTGAACTCAAGTCTAACTTGAACTCTCTTATAGTTTCTGAAGAGAAAAATTCGATTTGAGTCGATTTGTCTCGCGAAAAGGTCATACAAACTCATAAAATGATCCCTAAAGCGAAAAATTTCCAGATGAAGTCAGGTATTATTTGTTATCTCCTATTTACGACTCGATCTATAAAATAAGCTTATAGAAAAGTATAGCATTGCTTTATAAAATTGAACTATCCCTTGCAGCAGGACGCGGAAACAGTTTAGAGATCAAAATGAAATATATAATTGAAAACATTACAAAAATGTTTTTATTAATATGTGCTACAGAGAAAGGTAGTATCTATCATCATGATATTGTAAGCTTAGGGTGAACTCAAGTCTAACTTGAATTTTCTTATAGTTTCTGAAGAGAAAAGTTCAATTTGAGTCGATTTGTATCGCGAAAAGATCATGCAAACTCATAAAATGATCCCTAAAGCGAAAAATTTCTAGGTGAAGTCAAGTTTTATTTGTTATCTCGTATTTACGACTCGATCTATAAAATAAGCTTATAGAAAAGTATAGCATTACTTTATAAAATTGAACTATTTCTTAAAGCAGGATTCGGAAACAGTTTAAAGATCAAAATGAAATATATAATTGAAAACATTACAAAAAAGTTTTTATTAATATGTGCTACAGAGAAAGGTAGTATGTATCATCACGATATTGTAAGCATAGGGTGAACTCAAGTTTGACTTGAGTTTTCTTATAGTATCTCAAAAGAAAAGTTCGATTTAGTCAATTTGACTCGCGTAGAAATCATACAAAAACTAAAGCGAAAAATGTCGAGGTGAAGTCAAGTTTCATCTGTTACCTCATATTTACGACACATTCTATAAAATAAGCTTACAGAAATAGGGTGAACTCTAGTCTAACTTGAATTTTCTTATAGTTTCTGAATAGAAAAGTTCGATTTGAGTCGATTTGTATCGCGAAAAGATGATAAAAACTTTATAAAATGATCCCTAAAGCAAAAAATTTCGAGGTGAAGTCAAGTTTCATCTGTTATCTCATATTTATGACTCATTTTATAAAATAAGCTTATAGAAAAGTATAGCATTGCTTCATACAATGTTTTTATTAAAATGTACTACAGAGAAAGGTAGTATATATCATCACAATATTGTAAGCATAGGGTGAACTCAAGTTTAACTTGAATTTTCTTACAGTTTCTGAAGAGAAAAGTTCGATTTGAGACGATTTGTCTCGTCAAAAGATCATACAAACTCATAAAATGATACCTAAATCGAGAAATTTCAAAGTGAAGTCAAGTTTCATCTGTTATCTCGTATTTACCACTAATTCTATAAACTAAGCTTATAGAAAAGTAGAGCATTGCTTTATAAAATCGAACTATTTCTTACACCAGGACTCGGAAACAGTTTAATGATCAAAATAAAATATATAATTAAAAACATTACAGAAAAGGTTTTAGTAAAATGTAAATGTCAATTTATCTCCGGAAAAAATCACACAAACTAAACCCAAAAATGTCGAGGTGAAGTCAAGTTTCATCTGTTATCTCGTATTTACGACTTATTCTATAAAATAAGCTTATAGAAATAGGGTGAACTTAAATCTAACTTGAATTTTCTTGTAGTTTCTGAAGAGAAAAGTTCGATTTGAGTCGATTTGTCTCGGAAAAAGATCATACAAACTCATAAAGTGATTCCTAAAGCAAAAATTCTCGAGGTGAAGTCAAGTTTTTTTGTTATCTCGTATTTACGACTCGATCTATAAAATAAGCTTATAGAACAGTAAAGCATTGCTTTATAAAATTGAACTATTTTTTACAGCAGGACTCGGAAACAGTTTAAAGAATAAAATTAAAGGTGTGATGAAAAAATTAAAAAAAAAGTTTACTTAGATGTACTAGAGAAAGGTAGTATGTATCATCACGATATTATACCCATTAGGTGAATTAAAGTCTTGAGAGAAAAGTTCGATTTTTCTCGCGAAAAGGTCATACAAACTTACAATCTGATCCCTAAAAAATTAATTTTCAATCAAGAAACAACCAATTTTCAACAATATAGTTAACTTTTTAACCAAAAAGATCAATTTTCAAATATAATGATGAATCTGAAACTGAGACAGTTGTGTTTTCAGTTGAAAAATTAATTTTCAACCAAAAAAAAACGACTTTTTAACCGAATAGTTCAATTTTTAACGAAAGAGATTCATTTTCAATCAAATAGTTGAATTTTCAACCAAAAAGATTAATTTTTTACCAAGATTAATAATATTCTACCGAAAAAGAAAAAATTTCAAAAAAATACATGAACTTTCAACCAAATAGTTGAAATTTCATTTTAAAAAGATCAATTTTTACCAAAAAGAAAAAATAATTTTTAACCAAATAATTGGCTTCTCAACCAAAGAAACGAATTTTTAACTTAAGTGATGCATCTCTAACCAAAAAATGAGTTTTTAACAAAGTAGCTGGAATTTCAACCGCATATGGTTCAGTATAGAAAAAAAATTAATTTTCAACCAAGAAAATTAATTTTTTAACAAAAAATACAAATTTTCAACAAAAAATGAATTTTCGACAACAAAAGTTAATCTACAACAAAATATTTTAATTTTCTACCAAAGGAGATATATTTTTAACTCAAAAGACAAATTTTCATCCAGATTTTTTTTTCAAGCAGAATTTTTTACAAAGTAGAGTACTTTTTAACCAAATAATTGAATTTTCAACGAAAAGCTTGAATTTTCAACTCAGAAGATTAATTTTCTACAGTAAAAGACGAGTTTTCGGCAAAAAATCTGAATTTTCAACTATGAAGATTAATTTCGCCCAAATAGTTACATTTTTTAACAAAAAAGGTACATTTTTAACCAAAAAAGAAATAGTTGCATTTTCAATTAAAAAAAATGATTTATTTACGGAAAAAACGAATTTTGAACCAAAGATGTGAATTTTCAACTAACATGATTAATTTTTTAATAAATTAGTTAGATTTTCAGTAGAAAAATAAATTTTTCAACCAAAAAAGAACGTTTTTTCAACAAAGTTGAATTCTGAACCAAAAACATGCATTTTCAACGAAGAAGAATAATGTTCTACCAAAAAGTAGAATTTTTCAACAAAATGCATGAACTTTCAACCAAATAGTTGAATTTTCAATTCAAAAAAATCCATGTTTTACACGACAAATTTTTTGTAACAAAATAGTTAACTTTTCAACCACAGTAATTAATTTTCAACTAAAGTGATGCATGTCAAACTAAAAAATTAATTTTTAACAAAGTAAGTAAACTTTGAATCATCTAGTTCAATTTTCAACAAAAAAAATGAATTTTCAACCAAGAAGATTAATTGTTTACCGAAAAAGACACAATGTCAACAAAACAAAAAAATGAATTTTCAACCAAAAAAGTTCATTTCCAACCAAATGTTTGAGTTTTCTAACAAAGTAGTTACATTTTTAACCCACAAGACGAATTTTCATCTAAACAGTTGAATTTTCGGCCAAAAAATACATTTTTAACGCAAAGCTTGAATTTTCAACCGACAAGATTAATTTTCTACCCAAAAAGACGAGTTTTCAACAAAAAACATAAATTTTCAACCAAGTAGTTGAATTTTCAACAAAAAAGATCAATTTTCACCCAAATAGTAGAATATTGTATTAAAGAACATAAATTTTCAACCAAAAATGAAATAAGTACATTTTCAATCAAAAAAGTTAAATTTTTACCACAAAAAAAACAATGAATTTTCAACTTCAATGATGAATCATCATCTGTAAAAGTTAAATTTTCAGTTGAAAAATATATTTTTTAAATAAAAAAGAACGATTTTTCAATAAAATAGTTCAATATTCAACAAAAAAGATGAATTTTCAACAAAAATAATGCATCCACAAACGTTGAGAAAACATATAAATTTCGTAACCAAAAAAGAACGATTTTTTAACGAAGACGATGAATTTTCAAGCAAGAAGATAAATTTTCTAAAAAAACATACTTTTTAACAAAATAGTTCAGTTTTAAACCTGAAAAATTAATTATCAAGCAAGATTCTTAATTTTCTACCAAAGAAACTGAAACAGACAAATTTTCACAAAAAATGAAAAAGTTTAAAAAATTAATTTTCAACCAAAAAAAAAAACAGATTTTCCACTAAAATCAAGAATCTTCAACTAGGAAAAGTAATTTTTAACAAAGTGGCTCAACTCTCAACATATAACATAGTTGAATTTTCAACTAAAAAATATAATTTTTCAACTGAAAATGAAATATGTTTAAATTTTCTGTTAAAATCATAAATTTTCAACAAAAAAGAATTATGTTCTTCGGAAAAAGAAGAATTTTCAAAAATATACATGAATTTTCGAATAAAAAAGATCATTTTGTAACGAAAAGTGGAATAGTTAAATTTTCAGCTATAAAAATTAATTTTCATGAAAAAACATCAAATTTTCAACAAAATAACAAACATTTGTTATTTAATAACGAATTTTAAACTTTGTTTTGTCTAACTTTTCACTGATACCATTTCTTTTCAGATTTTCAAATTTATTGAAACAGGTAATTAATCAATGTAATGACTAACTGAAAATAATGTCCAGTAGGGTGGAGTAAGAAAAAAAATGGTTTATAATGTTATAAGCAAACTATTGCACAAAAGTAATTTTTTCGTAATTCGCAATGATTAACTATTTTTAATCAAAAGATTTTGATTGGAATATAATATATAATATTGTTCGCTTACAATTAGTTGAGAATAGCTGCTGCTTACCAATTATTTAAACAATTTTTATAAACAAATGCACATCTTAAACATTTTTTCATGAATAGGTTTTATTTTTTTCCAGAATTAACTTGAAATGTTTTGCCAAAGACTTCTTGCTGTCATATTTTTCATAGTAACAAAAATGGTTAATCATATAAACAATTTTTATAAACAAATGCACATTTTCACTATTTTTTCATGAACAGGCTTCATTTTTGTTGCGGAATCAACTTGAAATGTTCCGCCAAAGACTCCTTGCTGCCATATTTTTCATAATGATAACAATTGTTAATTATATAAACAAATGCACATTTTCACCATTTGTTCATGAATAGGCTTCATTTTTGTTGCGCAATCAACTTGACATGTTTTGCCAAAGACTCCTTGCCGCCATATTTTTCATGATGATAACAACTGTTAATTATATAAACAATTTTTATAAACAAATGCACATTTTCACCATTTTTTCATGAATAGGCTTCATTTTTTTCCGGAATCAACTTTAAATATTTTGCAAAAACTTCTTGCTGCCATATTTTTCATAATGATAACAATTGTTAATTATATAAACAATTTTTGTAAATAAATGCACATTTTCACCATTTTTCTATGAATAGGCTTCATTTTTGTTGCGGAATCAACTTGAAATATTTCGACCAAGACTCATTGCTGCAATATTTTTCAAAATTATAACAATTGTTAATTATATAAACAATTTTTATAAACAAATGCACATTTTAAACATTTTTCCTTGAATAGGCTTCATTTTTTTCCGGAATCAACTTGAAATGTTTTGCCAAAAACTTCTTGCTGTCACATATTTCATAGTAAAAACATTTTTTAATAATATAAACGTCTCCTCAATTTGATGTTTTTTTAAATTATTGTTATCATTATGAAACATATGGCAGCAAGGAGTCTTTGGAAAAACATTCCAAGTTGATCGATTTTGTAGCACGGACAATTTTCGAATCCAGTCGACTTAAAATTTTTAAAATAATTTTTTTAAATTAATTTTAACTAATTAATTTTTCAAGTCAACTGGATTCAAAAATTGTTTGTGCTACAAAATTGAAACTCTTATTATAAAAAAAAGAATTAATAGAATACGAATCAAAAATGAATTTTTGAATTTCAACCCCAATAAGTCTATTTTATAGGATCCAAAAAAACCATAAGAAAAATTGGATTCTGCGAGTTTTGGGTGCTAATTATTATTTTTGTTCAGTTTATTTTAGTACACATTGTTTGCAATACATAAAATATTATTCTATACTGACTATTAGATGTTTAAATGAATTTTTTAAACAAAACAAAATCATCGAAAATGAAAACTTCTTCCCTTTTATCATAAAAAAATATTCAAAATAAAGAATCTATCGTTAAAACTTTGTATATTGAACAATTAAAAAATAATAGATTTTAAAACTAACATTTTCGAATTCAATTTTTAAAAATGAATAAATTTGAATAGGCCTTCAAAATTATATAAATTAAACATTTTAAATTCAAAATCCAGAAAAAAATAGAAACCGTGATTTCCTCCCTTTCAACTCAACACAAATTTTAAAGATAAAGCATGTCTCTTCCAATTAAAAAAAAAAATTGAAAATAAAAAATTCCCTCTCCAAATTCAGAAACAATTTAAATACAAAAATCTATTCAATTAAATAAAAAAAATTCTACTCCGATAAAAACAAAAAATAATAATAAACACTCCTCTTTTTCATTTGAAGAAAAATGTCTAAAATAAAACATTTGAGCCTGTTTAATTTAATAAAAATATTGATACAAATTTTAGGAATTAAAAAATTCCTTCTTCCAATTCAGAAACAAATTAAACAACAAAATTTTTTCACTTCCAATTGAATAAAAATGTTGAAAATAAAAATTTCTCTCTTCCAATTCAGAAAAAAAAATAAAAACCACAGCGAAATAATTTCAAAATCAAACTCATTAAGAATTTGGGAAAAATATTTGGAATTAAATTTTCAAACTGAAAATGTGAATATACCATTTTTGTTTAAAACTTTATATTTTTAATTGAAAATTCATCTTTTCTAGTTGAACATTGAATTATTTTGTGAAAAAATCGTCTTTTTTGGTAGAAAATTATTCTTCTTGGTTGAAAATTCATATTTTTTTGTTTAATCCGATTTTCAGGTTACACCGTTACAAAAAATCAAACTTTAGTATTTTAAATTTTGTTTGTTTCCCAAATTCTGGGATTTCAACAAACCAAAAAATGAATTTTTAACAAATCAGTTCAACTTTGAACCATGTAGTTGAATTTTTGACCGAAAAATATGACTTTAATAAAATAGTTGCATTTTCAATAAAATAATTACGTTTTCAACCAAATAGTTGAGCTTTCAACTAGAAAATATCCAATTTTAATTTAAAATATCAATTTTAAACCAAGATAGAATAGTTACACTTTTAGTACAAAAATTTAATTTTTAACAAAATAGTTAAATTTTCAACCAAACAGATGAATTTTCAACTAAAATCGTCAATCTTAAAAATAATGAATTTTCAACAAGAGTTCAACAATTAATAATCCAAAAGATGTGTTTTCAACCAAGAAGATTAATTTTCTAAAATGTTAATACGTAATTAATTTTTATAAAATCCGAACCAAAAATATAAACAGTAACATTACCGCGTCATTACTTTTCACTATGGTAACGTGTCAATTAAGCACTGATGAAGACGTAGAAGATAAAAAAATATTCTTACGAGGTACATATAATTATCCTCTAGAGCTGGAAGGATTTGAATCTTCATGTCTGTTTCTTTTATTAATTCAGGCACACTGTGAATACCAAAAAATCCGTTCGATGTAATACTTCTTGCTGAAAATTAAAAAAAAAGTGAATTCAAATGTTTTTAATAACTCGCAATTCAATTGGTGATTGTTCCAAATATTAAATACACTGATTCACAAAAAAAGTTCCAATTTCTAACCTATAAATTCCGGCAAGTTCAATCAATTTAAAACTATTCCCATATTGGCGGACTTACTTTATTAATGAGCATCTTTTTTGAACTTGGGATAATTCTCATACTTATCTAATAAAAAATATATGCAAAAAGCAATGATAGAAACGCTATACAACAAGAAGCAAATACAAAGTTTGTATATGAAAACAAACCACCAAAAGTGCGCAGTTCCACAGAAAGAAAAAAATGGAAACACAATCAATAAAATGTGCTAGTTCTTATTAGCTGGTTACTTTTTGGCAAAAGCAAAATTAATGCAACTACAATATATATATATACCCCTGAAGTACGTAGATGTGACCGTATTTTCAAGCCAGGTGGGACATTTATTAAAGACCGCTTTGAACATGCTATGAAAAATTCACGAAAAATTACAAGTTGTTGATTTGGAAAGACGTTATACGTGCGTTCAATCGGACTTTGATTACACTTGATTACTTTGATACCCTGTCAGCTGATTCTAGCAGACGATAATTTAATGTTTTTTAGGTTATAAAATCATGTTGACCGGCGCGAGAGGTTTTTGTTTTATACTTTTCGCCGCTCCGTTTTCTGACATTGTTTTTATGATTTTATGAATAATTTTGATCATCAGGGACTTTTCCCTGTATATTAATGTTTAAGAAAATGTCGGCTAGTTCGTCTCAGGATTGTTTAATTGTCGATAGCGAAGATTACATACGTAAGTACAATTTTTCTATTGAAATTAACCTAAAAAATATTTTATATGAAAACCTGTGCAATAATGGTTTATTGGAAAAAAAGTTTCGTTTTATCGCTTTATGAGTTTTATTTCAAGTATTATTTTAAAAATATTCTATATTCACCTCATTTTCTCATTTTTTGACATTAATGTGAACTGAGTTGATAGTTAATAGAACAAAATTAAACAATTTTTGGTTGAAAGTTCATTATTTTCGTTTGGCAATTTTACTATTAAGTTTTTGGTTAAGAATTTTTCTTTTTTGGTTAAAAATGTTATTATTAGATTAAAAATTGAATTATTTTGTTGAAAAATCAACAATTTTGTTAAAAAGGCTTACTTGTTGATTGATAAGTCAATTGTTTTGTTTTATTCAAAATTCGTCTTTGGTTGGAAAAGTCAACAATTTGATTACGATTTTCATTCTTTCTCGACTAAACAATATTTTTGCTGAAAATTCAACTATTTTGTTGAACATTCATTTTTTTGGTTTGAAAATTCATCTCTTTCTGTAGAAAGTTGGTCTTTTTTAGTAGAATATCAATTTTTGGTTAAAAATGCAACTGTTTTGTTGAATCTGTTTTAGATGCAAATTCGAGTATTTTGTAAAAATTATTTTTTGTTGGTTAAATACAACTGTTTTTCCTTTTAATTAAAAATATTTTTTGTTGCAATATCAACTATTACATTTTTCGTTGAAAATTCATATTTTCAGGTGGAAAATTCAACTTCTCGGTTGTCAGTTGAATTAATTTCTTAAATTAAGTATTTTGGTTGCAGATTCACAATTTTAGTTGAAAATTCGCTTTTTATTTTTGGTTAAAAATGATTTTTTTAAACTGATTATTTAACTATTTTGTTGAAAATTCAATTGAGTGGTTGAAAATTAATTTTTGTTGTTGAAAATTAATATTCTGGGGTTAAAAATTCTACGGTTTTGTAGAAAATTTGTCTTTCTGGCTTGAAAATTCAACAATTTGGTAGAAAATTCATGTATTTGGTACAAAATTAAACTCTTTTGTAGAAAATTCGTGTTTGTTAAAAGGGGAAAAATATAAATTGAAAATGAATAAAATAAAATTTGGACTAACATAATATCCACTGTTCAAATCAATTTGTTGAAAATTCAACTATTTGGTTCAAAATTGATATATTTAGTTAAAAATTCGTCTTTTCTGGTAGCAAATTAATCTTCTTGTTTGAAAATTTAACTATAAGCAGAACAAAATATTAAAAATTTTCCAACATTTTTGTTACACCACGCAAGCCAAAGTTATTCCAAGAACCTTGGGAAATGTTTATCGTATTAGATTTGATAAAAGTTAACAAAAAACATTGAAATCGCACTACCTTTTCAATATATTTTTAAAAAATTGACAAAATGACTTCATCCTGTCTAATTTTTTAGAGAATTCCGATACCTTTCTACCCATTTAAGAGAAAAAAATTAATTTTGTTATACATAAATTGTTTATTTAACAATATTGATTTAGAGTTTTATATTTTTGTTCTCTCTTAAAAGTTGCAATTCATAATTAGTCGTAATGCTGTAGGGCTCATTTTATTCCTTAAAAGATTCTCTACAAATCTCTTCGGTACATTTTTTATTTCAAAAATTCTATTTAAGGAAAATATTGCTTATAAAAATAACACTTGTATAGTACATAAACATTTTTCTAAATAAAAAGGTACCAATGGGATTTGTAGAGAATCTTTGAAGGAATAAAAAGAACCCTACATCATTAGGTTTAAATAAGAATTGCAACTTTTACCTAAAGAGAAATCAAAAACATATAACTCTAAATAACTTTCATTAAATAAACAATTTTAGACTGAAATATTTTTTTCTGAAGTCCGGCTTCAGTCCAATTCCAAAATTAGTGACAGTTAATAATAAATAATATCTTTAGTACATTCCTATTATTTATCACCTCAGTCTACGATTGATGGTAAGTTTGGCACGATATAAATAAATAATTATTTTCTTTACTATATACATTATGTGTAAGTATATTATATTAAAATTCCTATTTATATACGTTGATTTCGGACAAATTACAAAAAGACATACTGACCATGATGTCAGAATGATTTGGTATTTTTTTTTAGAAATAGAAATTTTTGTTTAGAAATTTTGTTGTACCTTTCTTTGTTTTCAAGAAAAATTCAAAAATCTGATTTTTCCAAAATAGTTTTTTCAGTGTTTTTTCATTTTTTTCTAAAAAAAAATCTAAAAGTGGGGTTTTTTCGAAAATCAATTTTCAATAATTTTAGAAAAACAGCCGCCATTTTGTGATTGTTAACAAAATTGAAATTCTTTTGGGATCGATGAAAAGAAAAAGAATTCTTACGTCGAATAAAAAGAAAGAAAATCCCAAATACCTACTAAATTTTTTAGAATTCGCAGGTAATCTTCGAATGCTTGTAACAAATTTAAACAAATTTTTGTAATTAAACTGTAAAATACGAGTTCCTTTATTGTCACCAAATATCAAATCATTCTGACACCCTAATCTAGACCTCCCTGCCTGATTTGAAATGGAATTGGTCATCTTTAAATTAGTCGGGGGGAAAAAATTCGCTTGGCAATAATCCGGGATTTTCAAATTTACCTGATCACTAGACAGCAGACAAACTGAGAAATATTGTCCCAATAAGTTTCTTTCATACTATATTATTTTCAATATAAAACATCCAACGTTTTAGAATTATTTCTAGTTTACAAAGCAATCAATAAAAAATGCATTCATATGAACGTTCAGAAGAGCTTCAAGCACATGAATAAAAATATATAACCTGAATGAGAATCAGCAACTAATTTAAAAAAAATAAAACTAGGAAACCCCTATTTACTAAATAAGAATACTATACCTTAATGTTTTAATAATCTCCATTTTGATAAAGTCTGATTTGAATATTAAAAAGGGAAGGACTTGAAAAAACATTTGGTTTTCAGCTACGGAGGAGGAAGAGATAGCAGCAATTGACTACGAACTGCGACAAATCGAAAGAGAACAGCAAAAGCTGGCAGACCAAAAACAGATCCTGATACAAAGGAAAGAAAAAATACGAGACAATGCTCTTCTAAAAAAGAGCCTTACCCTCTCGAGGAAAAACTGGGAAACCGAGAACTTTTCCTGGTCCAAGACTCTAAGGAAAGCTGTCACCGAGGTCTTCAAGATCAAAGACATGAGACCATTACAACTCCCAACGATAAACGCCACCATGTCTGGTGAGGACGTCCTTCTAGTCATGCCAACTGGAGGTGGCAAAAGCTTATGTTACCAGCTTCCAGCCGTAATTGGTAAAGGAATAACAATTGTTGTTTCGCCCCTGATAGCTTTGATGGAAGATCAGCTTCACGGTTTGCATAAAAACAACGTAAAAGCGATGATGCTGAGTTCAAAGGCAGGAAAGGAAAATGTGAAAACGATCATGACTTCTCTCATCGACAGTAAATCGGGGCTTAAATTGATCTACGTGACACCTGAATACATGGCAAAGTCCAATCGATTCATGAGCAAATTGCAAAAGGCCCACGAAATGAGACGACTTGATCGATTTGCAATTGATGAAGTTCACTGTTGTAGTCAATGGGGCCACGATTTCAGGCCGGATTATAAATTCCTTGGAATTCTCAAGTCTATGTTTCCCGGAGTTCCAATTCTTGGACTAACAGCTACTGCACCTGCAAAAATTATTGTCGATGTTCAGAAGATGCTGGAGATTCAAGGCTGTCTTGTTTTGAGGGCCCCTTTCAACAGACCGAATTTATTCTACGAAGTTAGGAGGAAGCCTGCGGATAAGGACACGTGCCTTGCGATGATCGAGAATTTATTGAAGAACAGGTTCGATTCTTTTTCCATAATCAGAGTATCTACCAGATAGATGATTTTAAATTCCCGATATTCTGTCGTTCAATTTATTATTTTCCCAGTTTGGTAATTATACTTCTTTTTGACATTAATTTGTAGCCCCGCCATTTTGCATGTGATTTCCAATTTTTTTTTCGTTTGAATGTACAACAATACAACTTTTTCACCACAGACTGTTCATTTTATCAGTGTAAAAAATCACGACGCTACAACCGAAAATATTTCGAAGTTTCTCAATCAGAAACTTCGAAATATTTTCGATTGTATCTTTGAGATTTTTTACCGTGATCAAATTAACAATCTATGGTTAGCTGATATCAGAGCTTAACATTTAAATTACGAGAATGAAAACTGATATCTCATTGTCAAAAACGGATCTAAGTATCATGAAAAACAAAAGATTTCAATAAATGTCAATAATGAAAGAGGTTCAAAAAAGATTAAAAATTGTCTGAATTATTCAAATTTTTCTGTTCAGTCCTAAATTGAAAATTCTTATGACAAAAGAAGATTAAGGAAAATTAAAATAATATACATAAATAAAGGCAAGTAAAAAATTGACTTTCTGGCATGCTATCTCGGCCCCCATTTATCGAAAATGTTTCAAGTAGAGCTCAATCGACGCAAAATTTAATAACCTTTCTAATGTTTTTTTTCAACTATCTAACTTAATTCTTCTATAAGATATCCACGAAAAAAGGCAGGCATGTTTTTAATATGATTCTTTTAGTGGACATTCACTTTTTCTTACTTATTTCGAAATTTATATTCTGAGTGTTATGCCCCTTTTTGATTAATGGATTAAATTCTTTTCGAAAATTTCCTCTTCCAAGTAAGAATTATAATTCTTTTGGAAAATTCTTTGCTGAGTTATAATTGTTTTCGAAAATCCTCTGATACAATTCAGAATTACATATAATTTCTTCGGAAAATTTCCTGTTTCAACTCAAAATGATTTTTTTTCTTCTTAAAAAATGCACTGTTTTAAGTCAGAATTAGACTTCATTATACTTTTCTAAATTCAGCTATAACTTAGAATTATAATTCTATTGAAAAATACCCTGAACCAAATCAAAATTATTTTTTTTAACTCCCTGTTCAAAATCAGAACTATAATAATTCTCTTAGAAAAATCCTTTTTAAAATTCAGAATTACAGATCTTTTCCAAAATCCCCTGTTCCAAATCATAATTACAGCTTTTATATTTTTATTTCAAAACTTAAATCTTTCTCTCTCTGAGAAATTTTCAATAGATTTCAATAATTTGAAAGGATTTTTAAGATTTCAGGGTATTTTAAAAACTTCTAAGGTATTTTGAAGAGCTTTTAATTTGAAATATTTTCGGGAATTTTAAAAGATTCCAAGGAATTTTCATTTTATTTCAATAATTTAAAGGGATTTTAAAGTGTTTGAAATATTTTAGGGTAAATACTTTCCTAGAATTTCGGAAGATATAGAACGATTTTACAGGACCTATAAGGTTTTATGATATAAAAAGATTTGACGGGCTTTTATAAGATTTCCGATGATTTCAATGATTGTAAGGTTTTTTAATACTCTCAATGTATTTTAATCAATTTTCCAAGATTTCAGGAAATATCGCCAGACGTCATAGGATTTCACGGGATTTAATAATATTTCAGTGGAGTTTAAAGAATTTATTCAAGAGAAGTGAAGTGTTTCGTAGGGTTTCAAAGATTTGAAGAGTTTTGAAATTAGTTTTTGGAATTCACCCGGAATTTTTATTAATTTATCCTGAATTCTTTAAAATTCTTTGGAATTCTTTTGAATTAAAAAAAATTAATTTGAATTCTTCTAAATTTACTTAATTCAATGGATTTTTCGACTTTTAAAATGTTTTTATTTAATAGATCCTGAGGATCAATTGATTAAATGATTAAAAAATTTGAAATATTTGAAGGTATTTTTGTCAAATTCCTTGGCATTTTCAAAAGCTTCACAAATTTTTAAGCGATTTCAAAAGATTGTCAATATTTTAGGTTATTTTAAGAGATTGCAAAGAGATTTTAAACTGTTTTCAATAATTTAATGGCATTTCAAAGGATTTGAAATATTTGAGGATATTGTAAAAGATTCCTAAGCTTTTTCAATGGCTTTAAAATGTTTTAAGGGATTTCAAAACATATCGAAGGATTTTAAATACATATTACAGGAAATTTTTATTTATTTCAATAGTTTGAAGGGATTTCAAAGACTTTGAAATATTTTAGGATATTTTTAAAAATTTCAAGAGATTCAAACAATTTCAAGGGATTTCCAAGGGTTTCACTAATTTTAAGGGATTTTAATATTTTAGAAAATGAGATATCAATTTGAAAGTTGAAGAAAATATAGAAAAGGAACTAATAATCCAGTAGCCATTAACACTAATCTATGCACTAATAGTGCCACTCAGTATCTTTGGTTTAAAAAGTCCGCAAAAGTCTCCTGATTATGAATATCAAGGGTGCCTTTTCAATATCCTGGTAATTTTTGGTTTAAACTAGTTTTATCAACAATTTCATTATTTTAGAATAACATTTTTTCCAAAATTATATCTGGAAAGCTCATTGAAAAACAAAACTGTTATGTTTCATAAAATTTTTCATAGAGCTAACCGTTTCAAGTTAGAGTGTTATAAACAATTGAATTTGCAATAAAATTGACATATTTGCGGCTGGGTATCTCTACACCTATTGGATCGAAAAATTTCGAAAAAAATGTAAATCATTTCTCAGAACACTTGCTCCACGTAGAAATAAGAAATCTTCCGTCGGAGCCAAAACCTTATTTACTAGGTCGATGCTATAATTTTTGTTTAACTATTGAGGGAATCACGCTGATTATAAATACTTTTTTTGCATTAAAAAATCTCAATAGTTTTTTTGTTAGTAACTATTTTTATAAACAAATGCGTTTCTTTTTAATTCAAACCATTTGTTAACTATGGCCTTATCAATAATTAATTGCAAAATCGTCTTTGGTCTGTGCCAGCTGCAATTATGCAATTAAGATTTTCGTTTTTTTTTAGTTATTTATCTTGCAGTTTCCCAATAATCTTTCTCACTGTCACCACTCTGAAAAAATCGTTTTTTTGTTAATAACAATTGTTATCAGCAAAAATCCAGGTTAACAAAACCTGCTCCTTTTATTCGCGTTTCTTGAATCAGGCATAAACAAAAACCTTCATCTCTTTTAAATTTGCTCTTAATTCATACCATTTCTTCCTTACGGCTTCATAAACAATTAATTGCAAAATAAACATTGGTCTGTGCAAGCTGCAATTTAAAATTTAAGATTTTCGATTTTTTTTAGTTATTTATCTAGTAGCTTCCTAATAATCTTTATCGAAAGTCTTAAATATAATATTACAGCTTGCACAGACGAATGGTTATTTTGCAATTAATTGTTTAAAAGGCTATAATTAGCGAATGGTTTTAATCAAGAGCAAATTTAAGAGAGACAAAGGTTTTCGTTTGTGCATGATTCATGAAACACGAATAAAAGGAGCAGGTTTTGGTAACCTCGGTTTTTGTTGATAACAATTGTTATTAACAAAAAAACTATTGAAATTTTTGAAATTCAAAAAAAGTATTTGTAATCAGCGTGATTTCCTCAATAGTTAAACAAAAATTATAGCATCGACCTTGTAAATAAGGTTTTGGCTCAGTCGGAAGTTTTCTTATTTCTACGTGGAGCAAGTGTCCTGAGAAATGATTTTGTCGAAATTTTTCGATCCAATAAGTGTCTAGATATTCAGCCGCAAATATGTCAATTTTAGCTTTCCAAGTATAATTTTTGAAAACGAATTTGTTCATAAATAATGAAATGGTTGATAAAAATTGCTTAAACAACAAAATGGCCAGGATTTCGAAAAAGCACCCTTGATATTCATAATCAGGAGACTCTTGTGTACTTTTCAAACCAGATACTGAGCGGTACTATTAGTGCATACAGAAGTGTTACTGTGGCTACGAGATTATAAGGAATGTTTATGCCGTTTATGCACTACTAATTTTTTACTACTACGAAAAAAATTCCAAACATAATTTTTTTCCTGATTGTAAAGATTTATTAGTACATAAATGTTCCTTAGCCGCTTTTCTTCATTTTTCCAAACTTTCAGTTTGATCTCATCTCGTGTGGAATTGGTATGATCTATAACATAATGCCGGTAAAGTAGGAATCGGATAATTGTCACATGCCCTTAATGGATTGCAGAGAATTTATTCACAAGAAAGGGATTTCGCAGGGTTTCAAAGATGTCAAAAGATTTTCAAATACTTTTTGCAATTCATTTGGAATTCGACCTGAATTCTTATTAATTTATCCTGAATTTTTTAATCCTTTTGAATTCTTCTAAATCCACTCAATTTTACTCAATTAAATGGAATTTTTAAAAGTTTCATCAAATTCTTTTGAATGCCCATTTAATTTTTCTAAACTCATTTCAAACTTCTTCAATTCAATCAGTTTGTTCATGTTTTAGAATTGTTTTCAATTCACTTAATTCCTTTTTAAATTCAGCTTGATTTTTTTATGAATCTCATCGAATTTTTCTCATCTCCCTTAAATTCATTTAAATTTTATTGTCATCAAGGGAATTTTTTCGATTTCTAAAATTTTTTTCAATTCATTTAAATTCTTTTGAATTGAACTTGGATTGTTTTGTAGTCATTATTCACTTTTTTGATAAGAAATTAGTAGGGTTTCAAAGATTTGAAAAGATTTGAAATTATTTTTTGGAATTCACCCTCAATTCTTATTAATCTACCCCGAATTCTTTTTAATTCTTTGGAATTCTCTTGAATTTTTTTAATTCACTTGAATTCTTTTGAATTTACTCAATTCTACTTAATTCAATGGATTTTTTTTAATTTTCAAAAGTTTTTCATTTAATTGATTCTAAATTCTTCTAACCTCACCTAGAATTCTTATGTATTTCATCAAGTTCTTTTGAATTCCCTTGGATTTTTCTAAGCTCATTTTAAAGTTACTGAATTCAATTAAATTTTTTCATATTTTTAAATTGTTTTCAATTCATTTGAATTTTTATTGAATTCACCTTGCATTTTTATGAATTTCATCGATTCTTCTCGTTTCGCTTAAAGTCCTCTAAGTTCATTCCAATTTTACGCAAATCAATGGATTTTTTTGATTTTGAAATTTTTTTTTAATTCTACTTGAATTGTTTTGAAATCTTACGAATTTATCCTGGATTTGTTACCCTTTCGGCACGAATAAAGTACCATATGAGTGTGACAAAAAGTACCCTTTGGTCCCTATATTTTATCCCATAGGGACTGTGAGGCCTGTATTCATTTTAGTACAATTGAATGAAAAATCCCACGGTGAACGAAATTTCCAGCATTTTCCAGGATCCTCGGGCTGGTAGCCAACCCGATAATGAATATTTGTATATAATTTAACAGTTTTTCATGATTTTTTGACTTATAGGTTCGAGGGTAAGAGTGGAATAATCTACACAACAACGATAAAAGACGCAGAGCAGTTAACAACAGACCTAAGAGCCAAAGGATTGAAAGTGGGTTGTTACCATGCAGTTCTCGAACCCGAATTTCGAACCCAGGTCTACTCGAAATGGATATCTGGTACTTACCAAGCAGTGGTAGCAACGATAGCCTTCGGTCTCGGAATCGACAAACCAGACGTTCGATTTGTGATCCACCACTGCCTCTCCAAGTCGATGGAGAGCTATTATCAAGAGAGTGGGCGTGCAGGACGTGATGGCAAGAAATCGAGCTGCATTGTTCTCTACAAGCTGTCGGACGTCTTTAAACTCAGCACGATGGTCTTTCAAGATAAAGTTGGCTTACAAAATCTGTATAACATGCTAGCCTTCTGTCTTAATCAATCATTCTGCAGAAGAAGTATGATCGCGACTCACTTCGAGGAAACCTGGACGAAAAAAGATTGCGCTGAGATGTGCGACCACTGCAAGAAACCGAAAGAGAAAAGAGAAATAGACGTGGGACCTTACTGTCGACAACTTTATCAGATAATGACGAAAGCTGTTCAAAGTGAGACGAGACTTACTGCCTTAAAATTATTAGACTCTTGGTTTAACAAAGGTGCTGTTGCTTTGAGAGTTACAAGCGTTCCGATACCGAAATTTTCGAGGGAAACTGGGGAAGCTATCGTTGGACATTTGTTGGTTAATGGATATTTGCAAGAAGATTTTCACTTCTCGGCTTACTCGACGATTTCGTATATTAAAAGGGGACCAAAAGCGGGAGTGGCTCTTGCCAATGATCACAAGATTTTGTTTGAATATGAGAAATGTTGATTTGTCCAGTAGATTTTTTCTCATTTCAACGGCAGAAAATGGACATGAGGTTTGTCCAGTTGATTTAGTATATGACTTTCAATTTGTGTGAGGTTCTTATTCTAATTAGTTAAGTTTGTACTGATCGAGTATTAAAGTCCTTTTTATAAAAGGTCTTTTAAGATTAATTTTAGCAGAAGTTTTCCACGAAGGTCTTTATATCTGAATTTAATTCTCACTTAGTAAATTAATGAAGAGACTAGAAAAAGTTATAGAATAATTTTGTACAATACCTAGACATTTTTAATACCTATGAATCAATCAGTAAACTCTTATTACCTGAATAAAGTCTGAAGTTAATTTAACACTAAACTTGATTAAAAGAAGTTTTAATTTTTTTAAGTTGAATAAACAAAGCTGATTATTCAATTATTTCACAATCGATTTCCCCAAAATAGTTTTGTAATAAGTTCAAAGAAAATGAAAGGGAAATTGTAAAAAAATAAAATGGTATGAAAGTTGCAATCCTTTTGTTCTAAAGAAATACAAAAGTTTAAAAACTGAAAAATCAGCTGTCTCTTTAAATTAAAATAACTTCCACCCTCCACAAAGCAGGATCCACCTTACAAGTTTGCGCATGCGAAATAGCTAAGTTCTAAATGCGCCTGTGCAAAAATTGGCGTCAAGTAGTGAATGGTAATGATAAAAATGGTCAATTGTCACTTATTGCAAAATAATGAAGAAATAAGAAAAATGATAAATTAGAGTTTAAAACCGAGTAAGTGCCAACTAATGAAAAAAAAGTGCGAGTAAAGAAAGGAACGATATATCGTTGGGTCGGATAGTAGGCCAACGAGGGTTCGTGATCAGATGGAAATATTGATCCTGAGCAAGTTCCGTTCGCTTACGATATGTTGTCAAAACACATTTTCTTGACTGTGGAGCGCGTCAAACGTGCAAAAAGAAACCTTATTGTGTGAGTTTTTTTTTAATCATAAAAGAAAAGAATGAAAATGATTCTTGAAAATCGATCAAGGAATTCCAAAATAAAATAGACATTGCGGAAAATGTGACATTCGTCTTGCACGGTATCCGTAAATTAGAACAAAAAAACCAGCAGCTGTTTGCAGAATGGATAAATTTGAAAATAAGCTATCAACCTTGAAAATAAATTAAGGAATTTTCATTAAATTTTAAATTACGCAAGAAAAGAATAGGATATACGGCATTCAATATGGTACGAACTAGGTATGCATTTCAAATATTTAACAAAATTTTTATTAATGAAATATAATGTATTTTAAGTATTCATTCACAGAGGAGAAATATCTGATATATAAATTATTGTTTAAATTTTTTCGTTTTTATAGAAGTTATCTATTCTATATGTATTTACAGTATTTTTACAAAATTTGTTCTAAAGTTTCAAGTTCCATCAGTACTTCGTATCAAATGAGACATTTTTAAATATATATCAGACATCCGGTTGAAATATCCGGTTTGACACTAGAAAGCAGATATCTTAAATCACGTGTACTAAATATAAATGTCCGTTACTTTTTCTAAATTTAAATTATAGTGAAATTACCATTTTTGAAAATGGTACTTTAATGTAAATTGTATATAACGTACCCAAAGGGATTAATATCATTTTATTAAATTCGTCCTTTGACCTAAACAGTGCTTCTAACGTTTGTATTTATCGTTACTTCGTCTAACGTTTCACACAGATATCCAGGCTAATTGGATTGTAGATAACAACACATTTCATCTTATCCACGTGGGTGCAATTCTGATAGTCATTTCGTCTTTTGAAACATTTATGATTTTTTCATTTAGTCTTCAGAATTTCTTATATGAACATCGGATCTTTTTATTGTTAACACTTTATTATCAAATCAGATTTTTAATTTTATTTTCAAAATTCCCTGATTTTTCCCTGACTAATTTTCTCCCCCTGGCTATTAATATTTAAAGACTAAAATCTTGTAACATTTTTAATATAGAATCATTCATAAATTGATTTAAACCATTTTAAATTGAAATTTATTATTCTCAGGGCTGCCATAGCCTAATTTAATTGAAAAAGTGACCTACTTAAACCGTAAAATTTACCAAAATGTGACTAATTTTTAACCCAAAAAGTGACTAAAAGTGACTAACTTGAAAATGCCTTGGCATTTTTGTAATGCCCTAAAATATTTTAAATCCGTTGAAATTCCATTAAACTACTGAAATCAACTGAAAACTTCTTGACATCTTTTAAAATACCCTCAAATATTTTAAATCGTTTAAAATATTTTGAAATGCCTTTAAATTTTATAAAGCTCTCGAAAATGCATTGGATTTTTTTTTAATTCACTAAAATATTTAAAATCCTTTCAAAATATTTTGTAATACATTGATATATTTGAAAATATTTGAAATCCTATGAAATCCCTTAATTCTTGTGAATCAATTCTTTGAATTCCATTAAAATATTATTCAATCCCGTGAAATTCTATGACATTTGATGATATTACCTGAAATTCTGAAAATTTATTAAAATACCTTGAGAGATTTTAAAATCCCTTTAAATATCGTAAAACCTTGTAGGTTCTATAAAATCGTTCCACACCTTCCAAAATTCTTTGAAACCACATGCAAAATTTGTACACACTCCAAAATCCTTAAAATCTTTGGAAATTCCATGTAAAATTTGTAAATCTCTTGAGAATGCCTTGGGATCTTTTAAAATATCCTAAAATATTTCCAATCCTTTTAAATCTTTATAAATCCCTTGAAACTTTTTAAAGCTCTTTAAAATTCCTTGGAAGTTTAAAAAATCTTTAAAATCCTCTGGAATCCGTTCAAATTATTGAAATCCATTAAGAATTTCATCGCATCTTTAAAACACAATTAAAACATTTCAAAAAAATTCAAGAAAGTTCAGAAAAAGGTATAGTCCTGAATTCAATAGTGGTTAACCCATGGGCTAGTTTATTGAAAGAAAAGTAACTAAAGTGATTCATTGAAAAAAGTTACTATAGTGACTTTATCTTAAAAAAGTGACTATAAAGTAATTTGAGAAAAAAGTGACTATAAGTGACTGTGTGGCAGCCCTGATTCTTCTTGACAGTTACTTAATATGCTTCTTACAGAAATTCCCTGACTTTTCACTAATTTCCACGTTTTCTCTGACCTGCGGCCACCCTGATATATAATTATTATTGCTTAGAAAAATAAGCGTTAGTCCACTTATCCAAATACCAAATATCATAAATTTTTCCTTCACTTCTCAGAGGCAATCACGATCACTTGTCAATCATAAAGATGACTATTTCGGACAATGTCAGAGACCGTTTGCAGCTTCCGGGTGGAGCTATTCTCAAAGATGCAGAACAAAAGATAAGAAGATGTAGGGATAATGAGATCGTGAAAAGGACTTATTGAACGTGATAAAAGTCACGTGATAAATTTTAAACTGGAGCTCTTCTGCAAAATGCCTCTGCCCAGCATCCTGAGAAAGGCGAGTAGTTACATCCTAGGGGATGGTTGTCAGGACTCTCGCCGGGTGATGTACCAGGATGGAGAGGCTCTCTTCTGTAAAAACAATGTCTGTGTTCATCCACCTACCCTGATGAGACAGCATTGCGACGTTGTGCATCACCCAGGATATATGACTCTGACTTGTAAGATCAACAAGAATTCAAATGTACCGACTCTACATCTTAGTTGGATTCCTAATAGTACTTTGAGGAAACATCCCACCACTTTGGAGAATATCATCAGAAATCGAGAGAACTCTAGGGATGTCAGTCCTCATCAAGTCGAGGAGGAGAGAGTTGATGTCTGTTTAGAGGTAAAATTTGTTGGTTAGAAAATATAATTAATGTGTTGAAAAATTCAAAAAAAAAACTCTAGACGCAATATACTAGTAAAGCTAATTTAGTATAATTCAATTTAATACTGGCCAAATACCCTAAAAATTTGAGATTTTCCTTTACAGGCCAAAGAGCCGGTAAATTGTGGAGATTGTGAACGAGTCTGTTCCGGTGGGAATTCAACCTCTACTCCACTAGAGCCATCTCAGCCACTTATGAACTACACTGAAAATTCTCAAGAAGAATTGGAACCAAGATGTGCTTCGCCTAAAACTTCAGAGGCCTCAACTTGTCCAGAAACGAATGGTGAAGTGACATTAAAACAGCGAGAGAGTAGTGATGAAGGACCAGCAATAAGTAATTCTTTGGAAAAGAGCAATGGTATCCACGAGGAACATGATAGTTTCCAGGAGAGAAAATTTCCTGAAGTCTTCGAACAAAATGAGAAAATGACCGATGAAGAACCCCGGTATTTGTACAGCGATAATACAAGTATCAAAAGTCGAAGTCTCTCCCTCACTTCAAATTGTAGCTTGTTGGTCATTGCATCAAATGATGGTGAGACAGCTGTAGTAATTTTAACGTAATTTCTATTTAAGACGAGCAGACTCTATGATCTTTTTTACTAAATTACTTTTTGAATATTTGAAAACAGAAGAAATACCAGCATGGATGAGAACACCAGAGCTTTTAGCTCTTCAGCACAACTTGACCTTCCCAGAAAGTGCAACAGCTTCTCCTATAACTTTAAGAAGAGCCCATCGTTGCAGAAGATTTTCTGTGGATCTAAGTCAGATGAGATCTCTTAGATTATTTTTTTCAGACCCAGCATGTACCAGCGGACAATTAGTAGTTGCGAGTAGAGAAAGTCAATATAAAATCCTACATTTCCATCATGGAGGATTAGATAGGCTAGCAACAACTTTACACCAGTGGCATCAACTTCTGTATCCGAGACTAGATACTGAGGCTGAAGAAACTCTGCCCTACAGGTATTTATCCATTAACTATATCAGGGGTTATCCAAAAATTCACCTCATCAATCTCTTTAGCAATCATCTCGGGCACAGAGCTTAACGAAGTCATCATATGACATAGATCACACAAACATACGCGAACTGACTAACAATCCCATTACATAGTAAGATCCATACTCTTAGTCTCATCACATCCACATACACTGGGGTCCTACTTTACCGGGCGTTTCGGGGACACCCTCAATGGCCTGCATGGTAAATTGGGACTCTCCAAACCATTATTCTTCTCCTTCTTGCTTGTAGCTTCTTATAGTATCGAACCGTAAACTGCGCAACTTCGCTGACCTTGCAAGCGCCTCTCTCTCTATCTCTCGCCCCCTTGGACCACCTTATCCGATATATCAGGTTCCAGTAAAGCGGGACCCCAGTGTAAAGCTCTCCACGAGGGCCCATCAGTACCTAAGGTCGTTCGTTTCAGGCGTATCTCACTCCGCTGACACATTTCATCACACATCTTTTATCAAATATTATTCTCCACACTTTCCCGTCCTGGCATACAACTTTAGCTTCCTTCACATCCATACATCTATTCATGCAAGCTCTTGTATTTCTATGGCTTCTTATATCTTGTCGCTTCAGGGTCTCATTCACACATTCTCATACAATTCTTTTCTCGGTCTGCCTCTGGCATCTCAACAAATTTATCTCACTCTTATCAAACAGTGTTTCCTCTATACCACACTTTTTAAAAATCCTCTTATTAATGACTTTGGCCATTAGCGTTTTACCGCAAATATTCCGCAGGAATTGCAAGTCAACCGCATTGCATGTATTTTTATCCTTTTCTTGTTATGTCGAGGTCTCGCTACCGCACGGCACAGTGGGTGCAAGTACAGAATTATATATTGCAAATTTAGCTTTATTTGTTACATTTATACTTCTGGTAATAGCTCCCACACTGCCGATAACCTTGCTACCCTCGTTTATACGCCTGGCACCCGAGACACGCGAATTACCAAAGAATTATAAGCTATTAAATTGAAAAGAAAGAAAATTAAAACAAAATGGAACATGTAAAAAGTGAACTATACACTCCTCGAAAATTAAATTATATAAAAAGCCGTGTCATCTAGTTCTAGTTCAAAAATATTCATCAAAATCTTGATTTTTTTCAATTTCTTTTTAGTTACTAGCACATATCTCCAATTATTCAATATTGGTTATGCATTTTTCTAGATTTGTCGACAAGCTAAACGTGGCCTGAAATAGCCTAAACATTTTTAAGGACGACTGCGATCATAGTAAATGATAATAAAATATAATATGAAACGAAATTATACAATTTTCTCACATTTTTTCTCAAATCACTTAAGTTTATATTTTTAACTCAAATCTAGAAAAGTAGATCACCAAATCTAACTTAAAAAATGTTGATTTTGTTGGGTAGCAGTAATTTAAAAAATTGTGAAAACATTTTTCTAATCTTTTAACATCTTTGAAATCCTTTAAAACCACTCAATTCTTGTGAATAAATTCTTTGAAATTCCATTAAAATATTATAAAATCCATTCAATTTCTGTGAAGTTACATGAAATCTAATGATATTCCTTAAAATTCCTTGAATTTCTTAAAACTAAATAATCAGGATATACGAGTATATAGGAAACAAAAAAATAAACTTGCTTGGAATCCTTTAAAATATCCAAAAATCTTTCTTTGAAATTTACTGAAATTCATGGGAATCTTTTAAAATATCCTAAAATTGTTCAGATGTTTTAAAATCTTTAACAAATTTAAATCTTTGCAAATACATTGAAATATTGAAAATGTCTTTAAATCTTTTAAATGTATTGAAATCCCGTAATGCTTGTGAGTAAATTCTTCAAAGTTTCATTGAAATATTATAAAATCCATTCAATTTCCGTGAAGTTGCATGAAATCTAATGATGTTCCTTGAAATTCCTTGAATCTTTTTAAAATCTTGAAACTTCCTTGGAATTCTTTAAAATATCCAAAAATTTTTCTTTGAAATTTATTGAAATTCATGGGAATCTTTTAAAATATCCTCAAAATTTTCAGATTCTTTAAAACCTTTAACAATTTTTAAATCTTTGGAAATACCTTGAAATATTGAAAATTTCTTAAAATCTTTCAAATGTATTGAAATCCCTTAATTCTTGTGAATAAATTATTTGAAATTTCATTAGAATATTATAAAATCTCTTCAAATTCCATGAAAATGCATGAAATCTAATGATATTTCTTGAATGTTTTAAAATCCTTTAAACTTCCTTGGAATCCTTTAAAATACCTTGACATTTTTTTTTGAAATATATTGAAATTCCTGAGAATCTTTTAAGATATCCTAAAATCTTTCAAATTCTTTGAAATCCTAAGAAAATTTAATCTTTGGAAAAACTTTGAAATATTTGAAATCTCTTCAAATCTTTGAAATTTTTTGAAATCCCTCATTTCTCGTGAATAAATTCTTTAAAATTGTATTAAAATATTATAAAGTCCCTTGAAATCACATGAAGTTATATGAAATCTGATTATATTCCTTGAACATTCTTAAAATACTTTTAATCTCTTGAAACTTCCTTTTCGAAACCTTTCAAATACCCTAGAATATTCCGAATACTTTGAAAACTTTTGAAATACCTTGAAATTTCATAAAGCTCTTGAAAATTCCTTAAAATTTTGTAAAATCTCATGAAGGTACATGAAAGCAGATGATATATATCTTGAAATTCCTTAAAATCGCCTGAAATATTTGAAGTCCTATGAAAGCCTCTAAAATACCTTAAAATTACTGAAATACTCAAAAATTTTAACAAAACCGTTACAATCCCTTGGAATCTTTAAAGTATCCTACAACGTTATAGGTCCTATAAAATCCTTCCAAATCTGCCGAAATGCTAAGAAATTCTTTAAAACCACATGACATTTTTTTAAATCCTTTCAAGTCACTCAAATTCTTGGAAATTCCTTGTCATTTTTTTAATTCTTTGAAATCTTTTGAAATTCTTTAAATTTTTTTGAAGCTTTTGCAAATTCCTTGGAATTTTGCTTAATTCCACAAAATCTTCCAAATTTTTTGAAATTTCTCGAAATCTGTTGAAATGTCCCGGGACCTTTGGAAATACCTTGATATATTTGAAAAGCTTTTTAAATCTTTGAAATTCATTGAAATTCCTGAATTTCTGTGAATAAATTCTTTGAAATTTCATTTAAATATTATATAATAGTCCTTGAAATCCCATGAAATAAATGTTGGAAATCGTCTAAAATCCCTTGGAATATTTTCATATATCTTACCTTAACCCGATAGACTTAAAAAATGTTGAACGATTTTGCGGGTGGTAGTAATTTCAATAATTGCGAAAAAAAACTTTGTTTTTATGGATGTTTTTTACAGAATGATGGAAAGAAAATATATTTATCTAATTATGCCCTAATTATACCGATATGAAGTTTTGATAATATTATTACAATATTTTATTGCAAAATCACTAATCTTTGAGGTATCGACTAGTATCACGGATTTTTCCGTCAAACTAACCGATCCAGTATTATTATTATTATTATTGTCTTGTTAGGCTGGTCCATTCAAGACTTGTAGCACTGCGGTATAACCTATTGTACTATGCTTTTATTTTAAAACCCCTGTGAAACAAAGTTCTATACACAGGTCAGCCTCGCTGCTAAAGTATCATTCAAGTCCTTTAGAGGTAGGCTTAGAATCACTGTATGAATTTAATTTACCAGGGGAGAGGAAAACTGCAGCAAACCATCTCCAGATTTCAGCCGGTCTTCCGACTGTTGATAGTTCGAACGTTGAAGGTAGACATTCGCTATGTCCTACCGTCGAATGTAGTACCCAAATATTAAGACGTCTCAAACGAAAAGAAACCTAATCACCCTTGAATTTGGGTTACAGACACTTTATGGTGTGCAGACCAGAAGTGAGTCGAGATGAACTCCACCCGGAAGAGGGTCAAGTACCAATGATTACCTCCTTAGCCTGGAAGGATTTGCTGAACGAAAGGGGACAAGTAGAGGATGACTTGGCTCTCCGGAAAGGAATATTTTTCGGGGGCTTGGAGCCTGCCTTGAGAAAACTAGTATGGCCTTTCCTCCTGCATTGCTACTCATATCAAAGCACTTACGAGGATCGGGAACAAATTGATGCGATAAGGAGACAAGAGTATACGGAAATTGAACATCGAAGACGCAACATGGGACCGGAAGAGGCTGAAAGATTTTGGAGAAATGTCGTGTGTATCGTCGAGAAAGACGTTGTTAGAACCGACAGGGCGAATCCTTACTATGCGGGGGAGGATAATCCTAATATCGAAGTAATGAAGTGGGTATTAAATCGCATTTAGGTATATTAACAAGCTGTAATTTAAACTCCGTATTTGAATTAATTTAGCCTCCTTTTCAAAAATTTAAACTTCCTCTTCAGGAACATTCTACTCAACTATGCTGTCTACAACGGACCTCTGGGCTACACGCAAGGTATGTCGGATTTATTATCACCTTTACTGGCAGAATTAAATACGGAAATTGACGCTTTCTGGTGTTTTGCGGGCCTAATGCAAAGATCGGTGGCTGTATGCACGCCTACTGACACCGATATGGATAGAAATCTGAGCTACCTCAGAGAATTGATTCGAATTATGGTCCCTGATTTTTACTCTCATCTTCAAAAGCACACGGATGCTTCGGAATTGTTGTTTTGCCATCGATGGATTCTATTGTAAGTATATATTTCAAAGTTGAATAAACCAATAAAATTGATAGAGCCTACTAACAGTAGTCCGTCCCCTTCTTTAACTAATCTCTTTTTCCCCTATTTTTCAAGGTTTCGATTCATTTTTTAAGAATCATAAACAGTGATTCAAGACATTAGAAAAGAATTTTCAATTAAAATTATTAATCTTTAACCAAAAAAAAAAAAACAGGAATTTTTCTTAAAGTAGTTCAATTTTCAACACAAAAATATGAATTTTCAACCATAAAGTTAATTTTACACCAAATACAATGAATTTTCAACCAAGTAGTTGAATTTTCCAGCCAAAAAGCCGAATTTCCTGCAAAACAGTTTAATTGTCAACCCGATAATATGAATTATCAACAAAAAAGTTCATTCTCAACCAAGTAATGGAATTTTCAACAAAACATATGAATTTTCAACCTAAAAGGAGGAGATTTTAACAAAATTATTGAATTTTCAACCTAATAATAAAATTGCTAACCAAATAAGGTTAATTTTCAACCAAAAATATAATAGTAGACTTTTCAACCAAACCAAGCCTGCCATAAATAAATAAGAATTTTGATTCATTTTTAAAATATGTAATAAAATACGTAAAACGGCGTATCAGAGAATAGTATGTTGTTTGAAGGGTTGCAGTACAGAACTAGATAACCAACATTTTTTCCGAAAATGTACTTTTTGCATAAAACATTCTTAAAAAATGAAATATATGTTGTATTACAAGGTTTTGTTCGAAATCTTATTTTTAATATAGTAATAAAAATATTGGTAATTCAAAACCAGATAACTGACTCTCTGTACTTTTATCCCATCTTCTGCTTTTTTAAATTGCCTAACCTCTTAACTTCTTTATACCTTTTTTTGACTATATTCCTCTTCCAAAAAGTTTTTAAATACAGTAAAATAATAAAATACTTTTTAAAAAAAGCCCTTAAATAAAACTATTTGCCACTTTTTTCAGCACCAAAGTACCAATCAAATTACAACCTAAAATCTGAAATTTTCATTTTCTTCAAAAAGCCACTTTTATAAGGTTTTTTTCACTTAACTTTTTGCATTGGATGAAAAACGATTTTTTTAAAAATTAATATAGTTTATTTATAAAGAAACATACACGTTTCTTTTTTTATAAATTGTTCAGCGAAAAATCGACTCTTTCAGTCTCTAAACTAAATCTTTATTTTCAAGAAAAAGAATAATTTTTTTGCATGATAACTTGTATTCTTATTCAGCCTCCTCATATCTCGAGGGCAAGTTTTTATTATTTTTTAAAATTGAAAAATAGATTTTCAGTCGCTACCTAAAGACGATTCTAAAAACCCATGAAATTTGAACCTCAAAATTCTTAAATGATTTACTCGGAATTGGTTAACTTTTTCTAATCAAACTCATGTTTTCCCAATTTAGCAACTGAACATCTCGGGAGTAGGTTTTTATTTGTTTTAACTGAAAAATACACTTTTTAATGTGATCCGCAACAAAGTCTGTTCCATTTTTGGTTCCTGTCACTTTTAGATTTTAAACTTCCATATTCTATTTCTCGGAACTGGATAATTTTTTGTGATCACACTTTTTTGGCCTTAATTCAGAAACACTTCAGCTCGACAGCAAACTTTTTTTTTTATCTTTTAATGGTGATTTCGATTTTACATAACCTTATTTCGCTCTACTGAAAAATGTCGATTTTGTTGATTATCTGGTTCAGTACTGCAACCCTTCAGTTGTGGTTGTAGAAACAAAATTTTGGAAATCGAAGATAATATGCAACATATTAGAGTATATTAGGACCCTCTAATAAAGTATAATTAATTTGGCGTTAATTGTTATATGGCTTGTTTTACATATTAGCAAACTGCGTATTTTAAAACATTGCTGTCTTCATAATTTTGTTATTTTCGTGAATACACTTTTTGTAATTTCTGTTTTTTACACTATAATTTTTTCAGCTTACATTTTAACTGATAAAAATACATTAGAAACAATTTTAAATGTGTTAGGTAACAAAAACTGAAAAAGTAGGCTTTTTAAAGTCATTTTTGTGTTTTTCAAATTATTTTTTTCTAATCTAGAAAAATACTTTGAACAACTCAGAGTTTTGTAGCGCCTTTTCTTTTCAAGTTTTCTAGTCATTTCTGTATACAGATAAAAAAATCAGGCATGAGCCTTTTTCAATTATGTCATTTGTCTATTTTTCAATCTTTTTTCTTCAATATTTTTTCTCGTGTATTTTTATCAGTGGCAAATACTGAAGTGTTCAACCGATTTTCCAAAGCTAATTAAAAAAAAATTTGCAACACAAAAGTTCAGAATTCGGTAAATGTTTTGCTTAAAGTTGAACAACTGGACCGCTACCTCTGATGCCTGAATTAAAAAAGATGTATAATAATATATTGTTTTGCTTTTTTCAGATGCCTAAAACGTGAATTCCCAACAGAGGTAGCTCTAATTATGTGGGAAGCTTGTTGGGTCAACTACCTAACTGATCATTTCCATCTATTCCTTTGTTTGGCAGTAATGTGTGTCTACGCAGACGACGTAATAGCCCAAGACCTAAGAACGGATGAAATGCTGCTACACTTTAGTTCCCTAGCAATGTACATGGATGGAATCGTAATCCTCAGAAAAGCTAGAGGATTGTTGCACCACTTTCGTCAACTTGATAGGTTGCCCTGTACCCTGGCTGGGTTGTGCAGACAATGTGGTCCTGGAATGTGGGATAGCAGTCACGATCCTGTGATCGAGTGCATTGGACACCTCAATGAAAAATGTCCCTTCGCTGAAAACTACGAGTAACGACCTAAGACCAAAGTCTTATTTTCAAAATATAAAAGACACCCTCACAGCAATAGGATATCCCTGGAAATCCTATTCGATACCATTTGTCTCCCGAGTTGTCCCAGGGATATACCCAGGATGTCTATAAGACATTTTTGGGATATTCGAATGTCCTAAGTAGATATTCAACTTTTTATATATTCCACGTGGAACATTTGAATATCCCAGAACCGTCACACAGACATCCTGGATATCGTGGATAACCTAGGATATCAAATTTTCTGCCTTGAAAGATATCCATACGGGTTATCCCTGGGATAACCCGGGACATAAACGGCATAAAATGGGATATCCCGGGATATCCTTTTGCTGTGAGGGCATCGTCTCGAAATCAGGTAAATGGATTTTTAGACAAGATTTTTTATTCATAAATGATCCATATTCAGGATGGCTGCTGAACCAGAAAACCACGGGAAATAATGGTGAATTTATTTTATAACCGGGATTTTAAAATCATTTTTAGTGAAGTTTGTGAAATTATGCCATTTCTAGTTTAAAATTCTGTTGAGTTTTAGTTTTAATTTCGAATTGATTAATTTCAAATATTTTAAACTAATATTTGAAATTTTGAACAATTAAAAATTAAATAACAACAAACATCAAGCATTAACATAAAAAAATAACGAATGTTTGAAATTCAACAATTTTGATGAAACTTTTCAAGACGATTAATTATAAAAAGATATTAAAGATTTAAAAATTGAACTATAATATTTAAACTTGAATAACAATTGAGCGTGGAAATCTTTAAGAACAAACAATTCTCAATCAGATCAAAATTAAACAATTTTCAAATTGAAACAAAAATTGCAATCGTTCGAAATTGTAGTGCTTCAACTCGAAAGCCTTCATAGGTAAACAATATTTGTAAATTTCGGATTGAAGCTGCCTGCATAAAGTATTTTCAAATAATTTTCAATTAGTAAATTTGTGATAAGATGACAAATTGAAAACGTTTAAAAATGAACAATTTCTAATTAAAGCCTTCGAAGAAATATATATATTTTTTAATTGAGCAATGTTTAACTTTTTATTAGTTACATGAAATTATAATTGGAAATGTATGTTTACAATAAAATAAACTACAATAAAGTATAAAAATGTGAAAATTATAATATTTTGTAAAAATTTGTAACTAAACTAAATGCTTAAAAATTGTAGATAATTACAAAAAATTATATTAGAAGCTAAAAGTTTTTAATAGATTTTAGGCACTTTTAGAAATGTTTACAAAAAATCACAATATTCTCATTGATTTACTTTATTGTAAAAATAGATTTTTTCCAGGGATCTTTTAAATTTTTAAGGTTGCAATTTAAAATTTATCAAAATCTGAAAATTTTAAGTTTGAAATTATCAATTTATAAAAACTTCAAGTTTAATATTTATTGTGCAGTTTTGAATGCCTAATTTTAAAACGTTTCAAAGTAAATTTACAATTTTCAATATGTAATTATTTCCGCAGAATTGTTAAAATGTGACGGCATTCATCAACTTTTCAAGATTATTACAATTTAAAATTGAAGGATATTGATGATTACTGAGATAATGTCTAATTTTGAAAAAGAGTATTATTTTCTCGTATTTTAGCAGTCACCCTGGTAAACTTTTTAAAATTAAAAATCTAAAAGCAGAGAGTTCAAATTTAAAGGCTCTAAATTTTAAACTTTCCCAAATATCGGGAACCAAATTGCTGTTTTAGCAAGAAATATAAGGAAATGTATTTATTCAAGTTGTGAAAGTTTTCGTTAAATTGTCTAGATGTTTGTTTTAAGTGCCACTCTCATTCTCTCTGATAAACTTTATTTGAAGTGTTTCTTCCTGTAGACTGGGCAGTAGGATGGTCCAAATTTTGTTTTTCTTTAAATTTTCATGCATATCGCCCCCAAATTTGCACGAATTCACAAAAAAACAAATGCGTTTTTTTTTTAAATTATATTTAGAAGTTCCGCAAGCCCCATGGAGTTTAACACGTATTTGCCATAATTCAGAATCTACAATATTAAACGATTCGAGTTTAAATTCAACAATTCTCTTCAAAATTACCCATATAAATCGAATAAAAAATTATTTGTTATAAGCACCCCCATAAATTTGTTTTACAGGGTCCCAAAAATCCCATCGTTTTTTTTTTTTTTTTAATTTCAATAACAAAAATTGGGTTTTGCTCGTTTTTGACGCTAATTATGATTTGTTGCGTTTTTTAAATGCAGATTGTTTTTGATATATAAAGTATTACTTTCTATTGGTAATTAGATGTTTAAATAAATTGTTTAAACAATTTATTACTGTTTATAACCATTTTCTCTTAGAATAGAGTTAGAAAGTTGCGGTTTTTTCGAATTTTTCAACTTGTTTTCAACTTTTCATTTAGGGCGAGGCAATGTTCAATTAAATTTCACAGAAATAATCGTTGAAACCATTTATTATTATTTATAACAATATTCTTTTAGAATAATGTTAGAAAGATGCAGTTTTTTTCTAAAACTTTCCACTTTTTGTCCACTTTTCAATTAGAGCGAGCTAATAATCAATGAAGTTGAATAAACATAATTGTTTAAACATGTTATTATTCTTTATAACTGTCTTTTTCAAAAGTAATGCTAGATAGTTGCGGTTATTCTGAAATTTTTCGTTTTTTGTCAACTTTTCACTTACAGCGAGGTAATAATTAATGCAATTTTTTTCTTTTCTTCGAATTTTGAGTAATGAAAAAATAATAAGTCAATATTGGAGAAAATGAATTTTTAAACAATCTCTTTTTTTTAAATATATTTTTCTTAAATACAACAAATATTTGAAATATCCTTAAAATTTTCTGTATGGACCATATGAATTTCCTTGAAGCAGTTACTCAAAGTGAAAAAAGTTATAAACCATAATAAATTGCTTAAACAATTATGTTTGTTGAGTTGAATTAATTATTACCTCACTCTAGCTGAAAAATGGACCATAGTGGAAATTTTTAGAAAAAACTGCAACTTTCTAGCATTAATCTCAGAGAATATTATAATAAATAATAATAAATGGTTTAAACCATTATTTCAGTTGAATTTAATTGGTTATTGCCTCGCTCTAACTGAAAAGTTGAAAACAAGTGAAAAAATTCCGAAAATCCACGAATTCTAACTCTTTTCTAAGAGAAATTGGTTAAAAACTATAATAAATTCTTTAAACAATTTATATAATCATCTATTTATCAGTAGAAAGTAGTATTTTATTTATTGGAAACAATCGGTATTTAAAAAAATCATACTTAGCGCCAAAAACTCGCAAAACACAATTGTTCACTTATGGGGTTTTTTTAGGACCCTACAAACCAGACTTATGTGGGTGAAAACATTTTTTTCAACGCATTTATTTTTTGTGGATTCGAACGAATTTGAGGGCAATATGCATGAAAATTCAAGAACAAAAATTTCCAATACATTTTTGGCCCACCCTTACTGGACAGGCAGAAAATCGTATTCAATTGATAGAATCTAATAGTATAAAAAATCAAAGTATTGATGGCGATTGTAAGACATTTTGTACGAATCGTCGCTCACTGATGAGTGATGGAGAAGCTCATCGTTATTACATACGTCGTATCATTATTATATAATTATTATAAAGTATATGTACAAGCGATCGAAACTTCTGGTGCCATGACCTTTATTTGTTCAGGTACAAGCAACAGCTCTCTGAAAATTAAACCAAAAAAGGATTTTGGTTTAGATCTCTACCTTGGAAGGCTTTAATTTACAATTATAAATAAAAATTGATAAATTATATAATCCGTACCAAGCTGCGGTTATCAAACCCAGCCTAAAGTCGATGGATTTCCGATTCGACAGTCCGAAGCATATCTCGAAGTCCGATTTTGTATATTTTCGAAGGCTTAGACCGCGAAAAAAAAAAAAAAAAATTTCGAGAACAGATCCTGTAGATCTTGTTGTACAAGATAAGACTGACATACGAACGAAAGCTTGATAAGGGAGTATGTAAAAGTATTTTGTCAGACCCTATACTGGCACTAGTTGTTCTGTGACACAAAATTCTATTTCCGGTTATCTTATACATGTGCCAATACGTAATGGAAAAATTGTTGTTTGTGAGATTTAAACTACGTTAATTGTTCCCTGGATAGTTCCTGACGATTGGCATCAATCAAATTTTCTGCGACAAGCACAAGGTCACAAACTAGAATTAGTTTAGAGCTTTGTCAATTAGGCTACCCTTTCAATTCTAAGACCTGGATATACGATCTGACTCGATCTCATTATAGTAGATTTTTTTATTTTGCTTTTGCACAGAGTATTTTCTCTATTCTAAGGACATTCGCATTGTTTTCTTAGACAGTTTTCACGTACAAATCTGTACTATAGGAAGATTGTCATGTCGGTGATTATTAAAGCAGAGTGATTTTAAAACTATTGAATTTATTCGATGAGGTTTCTCTCCGACACCCCTAGAGATTTATGTTATTTAGTTAGGTATTTATTATAGATTTTTTCTGAGATAAGGAATTTTAAGGAGATATCAAATCTTCGAAGCTTGGACGCATTTCGAAGTTTGCCTTGTATTTTAGTATTTTGTATGTCTGAAGTGAAGAAAGCTGCAAAACAATCGGGAAGAGATCTAGCGGTTTTAGTATAAGATGTGTTGTTGGATCAATGAAAAGAAGTCTATTCGTGTTAAGATCTATCACGCTTAAATCTAACGAATTTAAAGATGTGGATAATATAATATATATATACATTATACATTATACAATACTAAACGTAACAAAAGAGACCAGATTTTTTTAATCCTTCCTTTTATTATTACTAGTATCGTCAATCCTGCGCTACGCTCTCGTGTAGTATTTTTTACTTTGAGAGGAACAATAATTTTTAATAAAAATCAACGTTTCGAAGAACTATTTATTCGTAGAGAAGTTTTTAAATACCTAAATTTGAGCTAAAATTAGATTCTGAGATTTGAGAACAAAAAAATAAGTACTATTATCAGTTTGCTTTAAAATTATATAAATATAATTTTCCTGAGGTTGTTCAGAAAATAGAAAAAGATTTTCAAAGATTTTGGATGTGGCGAATAAGAATCTAGAAAATTTTAAAAATAATTTTTTTATTTTACAGGATTTTATAAAATATTAGGAAAGTCTTCTTTATTCATAATGTGTCCCCTAAGGGTTTACATGACTTCCATTTCTTACAATACTTCTGTCTACATATTTTCTAAATCTTATCCTTACTATTTACATTTATTTACACCTATTTACTATTAGGAAAGTCTCGAGTCCGTTTTAAAGATGTATAGGACTTTTAGAAGTTTGGTAGAAATAAAAAAATATTTGATGAATTTTCGGAAATCTTTCTAAGTTTTAAAATGTTTTTAATCTTTTCAAAACCTCTTAACTTCCTAAGTATCTTTTAAACTGACCCGAATTTTTCTTAAAATTTTGAAAAATCAGTCAAAATTTAAAAAATTGCCTTCAAATATTCTACACTTTTGGAAATCTTTCTACACATTTTAAAGAATATTCTTTAAGCTTTTCAAGTTTAAAATTATTTTTGATTATTCTCAAATCTTCTAAATATCTCCTGAATTTACTCGAATTTTTCATTTTATTTTTATTCTATACAAAATAAAACGTTTTGTTTTTAAAATCTTCTACAATCTTTTTCGAAATTTTAGAAAATCATTTGAAATGTGTTAAAACTTTTTTAATTTTCTTTTAAAGTTCGTTTTTCAAAATAAAAAATCATAAAAAATTGTCCATGAATCTCAAGAGAAAAAATGAAGAAAAAACCACTGTTTTTTGGTGTTTTGATCTTCAAAATTAAATTTTCGGGGATTTTTATTATCATTTTCGTAATCAAAGATTCAAAATAGGTGGGTATATCTATTTTCAAATCAATCGGAGGTAAACACGTTTCGGGAGAAACCAACGAATGTGAAAAATTTCTTTCAAATTCTTTTTTGATAATTTTGGAAATATTTTGAAAGGTTTTGATATATTTTTAAATATTCTCTAAAAATAAAATTTTAAAAATAAAATCATTTTACATGTTCCTATGAATCTAATGAAAATGTTTTCATCCTCTTGAAACCTTTCAGAATCCTTAAAAATAATTTATTTCGAAATCTACTTGTTTTTTCATTTTTTAAACCTTTTAAAGTTTATATTTATTTTAAAATCTTTTTAAAACTTCTAAATATCTCTACAACTTACTTTAATGAATTCTAAAATTTTGTAATCTTGCAAAATTTAAACATTTTGCTTTAAAATCTTCTACATTCTGTTTCGAAAATTTAGGAAATCATTTGACACCTTTTGAAATCTTTTCCAATTATCTCTTAAAATTAGTTTTTTTAAATCATCTGCAATTTTTTCAGGAAGTTTAAGAATTTTCTTTTTTTATTCTCTTTAAATTTTGAAATCTTTAAAACTTAAAATTAATTTTGTTTATAAAAAACCTAAACCATTAAAAAAATTTCCAGAAATCTTAAAAAAATTTAATATCCTTAAATTGTTCAAAACTATTTTAAATTCTTGTTTGAAAATGTGAAAAAGTTTACAAATTATAGTCTGGTCGCAAAATGTTAAGAACGAAATTATTTCCCAATATTATAAAATCAGTTACAATTAAAATGTTCTCTTTTTTCAATAATGATTAGAAACATTTAGAAATAAGTTTTTTTAGACAGGAAATAAAGCTTGGATTTGGAATGACCTGGTTTTTTGTTTTTAGTCAGAAAGAAAAAAATTCTGGATGTAAAAGTTACTAATGAGATTTATAAATCTTGGTAAAAATTAGAATTAAAAAAACGAATTTTTTTATATAAACTTATATTACATTCTTCGTAAAGTTTTACATTACAAGAAAATATATAATATGTATATCACACACAATTTTTAAAGCCTAATTTCCTGCGACGAGCAATTGACTTAACACTACGAGATATTCCTCAAAAATAAATGCCACGCAAAACGAATTAGTATCAATAGTGAATATTTGTTAAAACCTTAAAACCACCTACATATCTTAGGTACAGAAGACAGTTTTATTTTTATGGCATTTAAGGTATTTCTTTAAGAAAAATATATACCAATAAATATTTCAGTATTTCATTTTCCTGTAGTGCTAATTATTGCCACTGTAACTTCATAGCCTGTAACAATTAATAAGTCTTTTTGTAATATTCACTGTACCCGCTTTAATTATAGCTGCCTCTAAATTTTATATATACATTATAATAATTCATTCAATGAGAAGAAAGTTAAAAAAAAATGAGAGGCAATACAATTGTAGATTACTTATTAGAAACTAAGAATAATAAAGAAAAATTAAATTAAATTATAACCTATTATTTTACGTTCTTTAAAAAAAGAAAACTGCTCTAAAAAATATTTATTACTCAGTTTTGTGTTTTAAAATATGCAGTAAATATTGTAAAAAGTCCTTGCTTATATTATTATATATCACTTATTCTGACTTGTGCCAGAGTATTGTCTATTTAGTTTCACCTTTTTGCAAGGAATTTTGAACATTAAAATGGAAATTCCTTTCCCTTCAAAAACTTTTGATTCACTTTCAACTAGCATGATCTAATTCTAACCTTTTTCAAAACTTAATATTTATAAAAAATGTTTACTGAGAGCAATTGTATGTACAGTGTATGGTATCATAGCCATTTTCCAAAAAAGAAACAAAACACAACAAATCACTCTAAGTGAAAATGGTAAGTATTTCGAACTAAAACCAAATTGACGACTTGAAATTAATCCTTTAAAACCTCTCGAATTGAGTATTGGCCAAATTTGAAAATATTTGAACTCTAAATTTCCGCATCTTCGATTTTTTGAAACCCAATTAAAAGTTTCACAAAAATTTTACTCTTCGACCGACCTATCGCCTAATGCTCCTCCATTAAATGTACAGAGACCAAAATCATACAAGCTATCGCCCACACGAAGACAAAAACGAGCCAATAAGTTTCTTTAAAAGGACTCGCAAACGTGTTAATGACACCTTGTCCAATGACATCCTGAGTCTTTTTTCTCGCGTGATAAACCAAAAAAATGGGAATTAAATACTGGATTCCAGCACCCGCATAAGATCCCGTAACTTCTACCAAAATTGACAAATCTTTCGTACTCATCGCGATCAGGTAAGGTGGCACTACAGCTAAAATGGGGAAGATCAATTTTCGAAGACAAAAGTTATAGGTTTCATCTTCTTTTAAAAACAGAGTTTGCAAATTGTTTCTCAAAGTAATTGCGATGATCGGAAAACTAGTGCTTAGTGTGAAAACGGGGAATAACGCTAGAAAGTATTCAATGATGACCATAAAAAAATTAGTGAAGGCCTCAGGTCCGCCTGGTCCAAAATCTAAAGTATATAGATTGTCGAGTTTCTCAAAAGCAAAAGCTCCGGTAAATGCTAAGATAAGATAGAAAAAGGCGATTATAAAGTAGTCGACTGCTAAGGATCTGTTGAGTGTTGTCTTGTTGCTAATTGGAGCGACCAAAGCTGGCAGAGAATGATGACACATGAAGGAGTAAACACATGCCCCGAACAATCCCGGGACTCCTGAAGCGGGAAATTAATTTTGAGTTAGATTAGTGCCTTAAAAAATATAGATCAGGGTTGCTACCCAAGTCTAGTTTCAAAATTGCATGACTTCCAGGTTTCTCAGGTCCACTTTGGAAATAAACAGTCAATTCTATTCAATTTCAAAATACTCTACTAGTTCACCAACAATTTCTTGTATTAATCAATAGCATATTTTCCATCAACTTGTTATGGATTTTACATTTAATCTTATATGATTTGAGAACGTTGCATATGGTTTACAGAAGTTTCTTTATTATAGCGAGACAATTCTAGTAAATTCCATATGAATGACACAACTTTCTCCACTTACTTACAATTTCTTTAAAATTGGCACATTTTATTTTTTAATTTGCAAAATGTAAACTCTCTGCGTGTGTAATAATCTGACATCGTACTTTTAATATTTTTTTAACATTTAGAAAACATAAAAATTACATTTTCAAGGTATTTACGGGTGAACTATTCATCAAGGTAGAATTAAATTCGACTATTTGAATTTTATTTTCTATAAGATTCCATTTTTCACATTTTCTGGGTATATTTGTCACATAGATGTATTACATTATTTTGTTTTCATATCAAAATTTTATTTTTAAAGTTCAAGAGTAAGAAAAATATGACATTTATGTTCATGATGAAATTTAGCAAAAACGGTTAATTTCTTCTAGTTTTATTAAAAATTTGAGCTTCTCTTTACATATTGAACCTTTAACATGATAAATTGCAATTCACAACTTTACATTTTAGTGATTTTCCATATTTTTCAAGATGAATATTTACAAACGGAAGAATCTGGAATTTACAGGGTATTTAAATCTTGCTCTAATCATTCTGTAAAGTTGACTTTGCTCCCAGGATTTTTCTTCTAATATAACTATTTTATTGAATTCTCAAGATTTTCGCTAATCGTGAATAGAGACTGAAAAACCTGTTTTGGTTCAAAATTCAACTACTTAGTTGAAAGTAAAACTAAATACTTTTTTAAATATTTATTTTTTTGGTTGATGATTTACCATTTTAGTTGAAATATCTTTTTTTAATTTTACTACTTTGTTAACATTTTTATTTTTTTATATTTTTTTTTTATTGAAAATTTAACAATTTCATGTTTGGTTGAACATTTATCTTCTTCAGTTGAAAATTCAACTATTTGGTTGAAAATTTCTGTATTTTGTTGAAACTTTGTTTATTGTGGCAGAAAATTAATCTTCTTGGTGACTAATTCACCTTTTTGGTTAAAAATTCATGGATTTTGTTAAAAATTATTCTTCTTTTGTAGAAAATTAATCATTTTGGTTCAAAATTCATTTCTTTGGCTTGAAAATTAGTTTTTTAATATGGAAAATAATTTTTCAATTGAAAATTTAACTGTATCATGTTGGTTAAAACATCAATCTTCTTCAGTGGAAAATTCAACTATATGTTTGAAAATTTTTGTATTTTCTTGAAACCTTGTCTTTTTGGTTGAAAATTCAACTATTAAATTAAGAATTCCATTAAAAATTGAAATATTTGGTTAAAAATTTATGTATTATGTTAAAAATTATTCTTTTTATCAGAAAATTAATTTTTTTGTTGAAAATTCATTTCTTTGGTTGAAAATTATTTTTTTGTATTGCAAATTAATTTTTTTTTTAACTAAAAATGTATCTAAATTTTTCTGTATATACATTTAATCTTTTTGGTACAAAATTCATTTGTTGGGTTGAAAATTTATTTTATTCGATTACAAAATTATTTCTTTTACTGAAAATTTAACTATTCTATTTCTTGTTGAAAAATTATATTTTTTAGTTGAAAATTTGTCTTTCTTTCGTAGATTATTAACGTTTTTGGTTAAAAATTTAATTAAAAATTAAAATATAAATAAAAACTAAAAATGTAACCATTCTATTTTTTGTCAAATTTTTTTTTATGGACATTTAATCTTTTTGTTTGAAAATCATCTGTTCGGTTGAAAACTCATCTTATTTAGTTGAAAATTAATCTATTTTGTTGAGAATTTGTCTTTTTTGGTAGAAAATTCATCTTCTGAATTGAAAATTTAATTATTTGGTTAACAATTTTTTTTTCAAGAATTCGTCTTCATGACTCTTCCAAAACGTTGAGTTTTCAAGACAAAAATACGTTTAAGGGGTTTTATATTATTTGTTATATATATATATTACATTTTATTTTATTATTACAAAGAATTTAAAAGAATTCAGAATAAATTAACAAGAATTCAGGGTGAATTCGAAATAAATTTGAGTGAATTGCAAAAAAATATTTGAAAATATTTTAAAATTCAAAAATTTCTTTATATCCATAAAAATATTATAAAATCCCATAAAATTTTGTGAAATCTGACATTTCCTGAAATCCTTTAAAATTTATTAAAATACCTAAAATATTTCAAATTCTTGTCAATATTTTGAAATCCCTTGAAATTTATAAAAGCTACTGAAAATTCCTTGGAACCTTTTAAAATACACAAAAATATTTCAAACTCTTTAAAATCCCATCAAATTACTGAAATAAATTGAAAATTCTTTGGAATGTTTTAAAATACCTTAAAACAATATTTTGAAATATTGAAATATATTAAAAATGCCCTAAAATATTTTAAATAATTTAAAGTCTATTAAAATTCTTTGAAAATATTCAAAAATAATGATAATAATAATAATAATTGAAAAAAATTGTTGTTGGTTCAACCATAGAATATGGTTATTATATGGACAGAGCCAAATATTTGGTTGACCAAAAAAAATTTTTTGTTTCTTTCAAATAAAATATTTTGGTAGATGAAGCATTTGGTTGATCCAACAAAAAAAATTTGGTTGGGTCAATCAAATATTTTGTCGAATCAACCAAAATTTGTTTGATTCAATCAAATTTTCGTGTATATCCAAAAAAAAAACAGTTTATTGGTTCAAGAAAATTTTTTTTCTGCATGTATGAAAGTAATATCCTTGTTTTTCTGCGAAACAGTTGAACAAATGAGACAAAGATTTTCCTGTCGCATATAATGTTGCATGCACTTGGCTTCTGCGTAAATGTGTAACCGATAGTAAGAAGATCGGTATTTTCTGATGATTCAGAAATATCGCGAATGACTGTGTTTTTATACTGGACTTTTTCCTTTGGATCGAAATGAGAACTCATTTATCTTATGGACTGTGAGGTTGACGTCAGTCCAAATTCTTTGAAAATAGTAATATATTTTCTGGAAACATTTACGCATAAAAAAAATTGTTTTTTTAAGATTTGTATTAATAGTGTTCTTTATAAAAGAAAAAATAATAATTTGAATAACTAAACTTGATAATGAAATGAATTAATAATAAGAAATTGTTTAAAAAATTGTCTTACGTGGGCCATTCAAGTTTCGAATCACTTCCGACTTTGATTTCAGAATTTTTTATTTTTTGCTGAAAATTTTATTATTTTGTTGAAAATTCAACAATTTTATTATAATCGTCCCTTTTCCTGAATATAAAAATGTCACTTGGACATTCTTTTTTTTTTCTTTTGAAAATTCAACCAACAGGTTGAAAACGATTTTGTTGAAGATTCTTATTTACGTGATGAAAAGTCAACGATTTTGTAGATAATTTGTCTTCTTGATTTAAAGATTTTTTATTTTTTCTGGAAAATTTTAATATCATCATCCTTTTTCTCGAATATTGAAATGTGATATTGGACAATTTTTTTTATGTTGAAAATTCAACCAATAGGATGAAAATATTTTTGTTGAAGATTCTTATTTACGGGATGAAAACTCAAAGATTTTGCAGATAATTTGTCTTCTTGATTTGAAATTTTTTCATTTTTTGTGGAAAATTGTATTATTTTGTTTAAAATTCAACCATTTTGTTATACTCATCCTTTTTCTTGAATTTTAAAATGTCACCTTGGACATTATTTTTATTATTTTTTTTTTTGAAAATTCAACCAATGGGTTCAAAATCATTTTGTTGAAAATTCTTATTTACCGGATGAAAACTCAACAATTTTTTTGGTAATTTGTCTTCTGGATTTGAAGATTTTTTATTTTTTGTGGAAAACTTTTATTATTTTGTTGAAAATTCAGCAATTTTGTTATAATCATAATTTTTCTTGAATATTTGAATGTCACCTCGGAAATTATTATTTTGTTGAAAATTCAACAATTTTGTTATAATTATCCTTTTACCTGAATATTAAAATGTCATTTCGGACATTATGTTTTTGAACTTGAAAATTTAACCAATGGGTTGATAATGATTTGGTTGAAGATTCTTATATTTATGGAATGTCGAAAACTCAATGGTTTTGATAATTTGTCTTCTTGATTTGAAATGTTTGTATTTTTTCTGAAAATTTTTTTATTTATTGTTGAAAATTCAACAATTTTGTTATAATCATCTTTTTCCTTGAATATTAAAATGTCACCTGGGAAATTATTTTTTTCTTGTTGAAAATTCAACCAATGGGTGGAAAATTATTTTGTTGAAGATTCTTATTCACGTGATGAAAATTCAACGATTTTGTAGATCATTTGTCTACTTGATTTGAAGATTTTTTATTTTTCGTGGAAAATTTTATTATAATCATATTATTTCTTAAATATTAAAATGTCAACTTGGATTTTTTTTTTTTTTTTTTTTTTTTTTGAAAATTCAACCAATAGGTTGAAAACGTTTTTGTTGAAGATTCTTATTTACGGGATGAAAACTTAACGGTTTTGTAGATAATTTGTCTTCTTAATTTGAACATTTTCATTTTTTGTGAAAAATTTTATTATTTTGTTGAAAATTCAACAATTTTATTATAATCATCCTTTTTCTTGAATAATAAAATGTCACCTTGGACATTTTTTTTTTTTGGTTGAAAATGATTTTGTTGAAGATTCTTATTTACGTGATGAAAAATCAACGATTTTGTAGATAATTTTTCATCTTGATTTGAAATGTTTTTATTTTTTGCGGAAAATGTTATTATTTTGTTGAAAATTCAACAATTTTGTTATAATTATCCTTTTTCTTGAATATTAAAATGTCACTTTGGACATTGTTTTTTGTTGTTGTTGAAAATCCAACCAATAGGTTGAAAACATTTTTGTTAAAGGTTCTTATTTACCTGATGAAAACTCAAAGATTTTGCAGATAATTTGTCTTCTTGCTTTGAAGTTTTTTTTTTATTTGAAAATTTATCTTTATTAGTGTAGAAAATTCAACTACTTTTGTAAAAAGTTCTACTATTTGTTTGTAAATCAATTTTTTTTTTTTAATTCATATTTTTGGGTTGCAAATGCAACTTACTCGTAGAAAATTTGTTTTTTGGACTCTTAGTGTTGAAAATTCAATTATTTTGTTGAAAGTTCATGTATTTTTCTGTGAATTCTTATTTTTTGGTAGAAAATGAATCTTCTTGATTGAAAATTGATCTTTTTGATTGAAAATTTAACAATTTCATAGAAAATTCGTTACATTTCTGGTTACAAATTAATTTTTCTAACTAAAAATTTAACTATTCCTTTTTTTTGTTGAAAATTTATCTTCTTTTAGTTTAAAAGTCAACTTTTTTGTTGAAAATTCAATCATTTTCTAGAAAATTCTTATTTTCTCGTGAATTCAACAATTTGGTTAAATTTTTTTTTACTATTTGGTTAAAAATGTATGCATTTTATTGAAAATTCATCTTTTTTGTAAAAAATTAAAATTTTTGTTTGTTAAAAATTCAACTATTTGAATGTAAATTAATTTGATTTAGTTGAGGATTACAGTATTTTGTGAACACAAATTTTTTATTGGTTAAATCCAACTTTCCTTTAGCTTAAATTAAAGTATTTTTTTTTAAATATCAACTATCACATTTTTCGTTGAAAATTTATCTTTTTAGGATGAAATTTTAACTTCTTGGTTGAAAGTTGAACTTCTTTGTTAAAAATTCATTTTTTTGGTTGAAGATTCATGATTTTCGTTGAAAATTCTTTTTTCTTTTGTTGAAAATTAATTTTTTTCAACTGAAAATTTAACTATTTGGTTGAAAAATAAAAATTCAATAAATTAGTTGAAAAATGGTTAAAAATTAAAAAAGTTTAAACTAAAAATTAATTTTTTATTAAAAATTCCACTATTTGGTAAATTATATTTTGGACTTTTGTTGTTATCTTTGAAGTGGAGCGTCGAAAGCTTCTTGAAGAGTGAACTTGATGATACTATATCGGTTGGGTTAAGAACACAAACGAACTTTGGAAGACTGTCGAAGAGCAGCGTGGGTTTCATCAGGTTGATTTTTAAAAGACACCACCCGGCTTTGAAGACCGAAATATATATTATATATATGCAGCTATTTTGGTGAAGAATTTTTTTCGGTTTAAAAGCTCACGCTAGAAGACAATCACACTTCTAGAAATTTCTTTAGCGATTTTACTATAAATTTAATGAAAGTAATGTTCAATTATGAAATTTAAAATAAAAAATATTCGTGCCCCAAGTGGTCGGTACATCGTACCCACAGCGGTCAGTACATCGTGCCCAGAGCGGTACATGGTACCCAAAGCGGTCGGAACATCGTACCCAGAGCGGTACATCGTACCCACAGCGGTCGGTACATCGTACCCAAAGTGTTAGTTTTGGTAATGTAATTATTTAAGACTGGAATGTCGAAAGTAGAAGAATTTCTGCTACCCTAGCATGTGTGAAGAAGTCAGTTTCAAATCCCAAAGTCGAACAGCGGGTGGATTATATATGGGGTTCCCACAGAAACCCCCATGTACGTGTTGGGACACTAATGAGAGGTCTCTCCGGTACTTTTTGTCGATTTTCGATTTTCGAAGGTCTTTAGAAATTCGGACCCAAAGGTCCTAAAGACACGTGAGCATCTGGTAAGCTGTGAGCACGTGGTTTGCACACGTTTTGCCCGGGCGCCGCCCGGTGTTAACTGGCACAATGAAATGGGGATTTCACCTTGAATGTTCCACGTACGGTCTATTCGAAAAATTACCGAACGGCCGCTATAAATTAAGACCTCTGGGAATAGGAACTGTCGAAAGGGCCTAACATGTTCCAATTTTCGGAAACAGATTTTTTCAAGTAACAGGCTACACATACCGAAATTCTCTAAAATCAGGAGAGGATAAGAAGATTTTTTACAAAAATAGGGGAAAAAATTTTTTAATAATATTAATGTGGGTAATTCCTCTACAAAATAGGTGTATCGCGAAAATTTCAAAAACGAAACAAAATTCGTTAAATTATAAACCAAAAAAATGAACCTTCAACTAAAATTATGCATCTTCAGCCAAAAAATCAAATTTTTAACCAAATAGTTAAATTTGCAACCCAGAAGAAGAATTGTATACCAAACGGAAAATATTTCAACAAAAAATAGAATAGTTTAATTTTAAGTTGGAGAAATAAGTTTTTAACAAAATAAAATAAATTTTCAATTAAAAAGTTAAATTTTCAAACAAAGATGAATTTTCAACTAAAAAGATTAATAATGTCTATCGAAAAAAAAATTTGAAGGAGAATTGAATCGTTAAGTCTTTATAGTTGAAAACATTAATTTTCAATAAAACAAAGCTAATTTTTAACCAAAGAAATGAAATTTTAACCAAAAATAGAATCATTCAATTTTAAGATGAACAAATAACTTTTTAACTAGAGAAAATAAATTTTCGACGAAATAGTTAAATTTTGAACCAAACAGATAAAATTTTCTAAAAAAAAAGATTGAATGTCTACCAGATAAAAAATCGACAAAAACTGGAATAGTTAAATTTTGAGTTTTTTGACAAAATAATTGAAATTTTGACCAAATATTTTAATTTTCAATGGAATTTTTAACGTAATAGTTGAATTTTCAACCAAAAAGGTGAATTAGAATTTTTAGCATACGTTAAAAAATTAATTTAAAAAAAAAAATTCATTTTCAAGCTCAAGACATGAATTTTGAATCAAAATGATTAATTTAGTTACATTTTTAGTTGAAAAAATATTAACTTTTTTTTTAACAAAATAGTTAAATTTTGAAAAAAAAATTTTTTTTGACTGAAATGATGAATTATCAACCAAAAAAATTGTCGATTTTTCAACCGAGATAGACTTATCAGTCAAGACACGAAAATTCATAAATATTTTGGAAGATTTCAGATAAATCGAAAAAGTGTCCAGAAAATTACTAAGAATTTATTTTATTTTATAGGGATTTACAAAATTTAGAAAAAAATGGTATCACTTTAAAAGATATTTAGGACTTTTTGACCCTAAAAATATTCTCTTAAAATGCATTTTTCAAAATGAAGAATAACTTTAAACATTCCCAGGAATCTTTGAAAAAATTTGTTTATTATCATGAAATCTGTCAAAATCGTTAAAAAAAACAAAAAAGGTTTTAACCCAGAAAAAAAATTTAGGCAAATTATAATTTCAAGGAACAAATAATTATTACTAAAAAATAAAAAATTCGAATAACTATTCATTGTTAAATTGTCTTTGTTTATTTGCTTTAAGGTTATATAAATATAATTTTTCTAAGTTTGGTGAGAAAATGCAAAAACATTTTTGAATTTTTTCGAAGCTTCTAAATATCTGCTAAAATGATTCGAATTTTTCCTAAAATTTTGAAAAAAAAATTGAGAAATGGCCTTCCAATATTTCAGATTCTTTTTTGATAATTTTGGAAATCTTTTGGAATGTTTTGAATTATTTTCAAATATTCTTTTCAAATAAATTTTGTAAAGTAAAACATCAATTGAAATTTTCCGAGAAATTGAGTTTTTTTTTAATTTGCTTGAAACCTTTCAAAATTCTCAAAAAGCTTATAAATTTTTTTTTCGAAATCTTCAGAAATCTATATCTTGTTTTTTTAGCTTTGCATTTTTTTAAAACTTCTAAAAATCCCTGGAGCCTATTCGAATTAAAAAAAAATTTTTTTAGTTCTGTGCAACAGTATAGAGTGTAAAATATGGCTCAAAATGAAACATGTTCTCAAAATATTATTTTTGCTTTTTCTTTCGCTTTAGAAAACACCACTTCATCTAATTACTTTGATTGATTAATTTTGGAAACGCTTCCGAAATGCAAGTCAAGCGAGAAGCACACACTTTTGCATAGCGAATAAGCGCAAGGCATAATGCGCAACGCATAATGCGCAAAGCATAACGCAGAAAAGAACACGCTTGAGCGCACACGGATCCGCATAGTTGCTTCCTATGCACGAAGCTTTAGCGGGCTAGCACCAGGTGGCGTCGACCAGCGTTTTGTAACCTCAATCTGCTTTTGTCGTGGAAAATTATTCTAACATTTCCAAAAGTAAGTGATTTTATGTGAAAGAACTTCTTCGTCTGTCTTTGAATATGAAACAGAAAATTTGATATTATCTGCTACAAGCAAGAATCACAGTGATTGAAATGGAGGCCTGTGATTGGCCGAGAACCCTGTACGTGACGCATTATGCGCTGCGCAAAAGTGCGTGCTTCGCTCTTAAACAACTAATTTCTAACGTCAGACGCAGAGGTTAAAAATTCACGGTGGAACGTTTCGCAAGTTAATCGTGATTAAGTCCTTGATTAAAAAATAATCATGATTAGTTAACCATGGGTTTAATCAGAGATGTTGGAATCGACCCTCAGTGTCCAAGCCTTTTGGCTCATATTACTATCGGCAATTTGATTCCCACTGAAAGAGTTGAATCCCCGACTTCCCGTTGTGTAGTCTACTACACCCACCCAATGGCGTAACCCAAGAGGCCCAACTTTCACAATTTCCATACCTAATGAGAAAAACATTAATTAAAAAATATCTACAGTTGTCAAAATTTGAAGGAAAGAGTAAAAAATTGAGTATAATGAGGCTTCGAGCTCAGGGAAGTTTTTTTCATCCTCTTCTCGGAATTCACTGTGATCAGTAAACTTTCAAAAAGTACTGTTTTTTTTATTTTTTTATTAAAAGAATATAGGGGTACTTCCGGTAATCTAGAAACTGAAATGCCGACAAGCCGGTGAATATATCAAAAAAAAATTGTTGAGCAGCAGGGTGGAATGAAGTGTCTCAAACCATATGTTGCCCATCACTATAAGACCCTCTCGATAATGAAGGGTCTCTAAGTAGATTCCAGATTCAAGAAAGCCCCTAAAATGTTAATGGGATCCCTTGACCACAAGAATGCATTCGAGCACCTTACAGAGTTCCGGATAAATTTACATCGTATTCGCGAATTTTACTGTCCTATGATCATCAATTACTGTCCTATCGTCATCAATTACTGTCCTGTCATCCACAAATTAGATACTCTCTAAATTTGAATCAGTGAGAAATGGCTAACAGAATCTAATCAGTAAGAATTTTCACTGATTCACATTGCAACCTCGCTGATTCAAATGGCTAGAAATGGGTCACTGATTGCAATCAGTAAGGATTTCTATTGACAATTAGTAAGGATTTTTATTGACAGTCAGTAAAGATTTAATGGTTTGCAATTATATTTTTAGAATTCAACCTTTGTAGTTAAAATTTTTTATTATTTGGTTGAAAATTTAATAATTTTGTTAAAAATTCAACAATTTTGATACAAAGTCATCCTTTCTGGTTGAAAAGTCATTTCATTGTTTGTTTTAACTTATTTTTAAATCGTTTCATTTTTTGTTAAAAATTAATTTTTAGTTGAAAATTCGACTATTTGGTTGTATGATCATGTGGTTTTATAAAAAATCGTGCTTTTTGTAGAAAATCAATTTTTTTAGTAGGAATTTTATTTATTCATTGTTAAAAATGCAATTTTGTTGTTTGAACATAACAACTACTGCTTTTTTTTTGTTAAAAATTCCTATTTATTGATTCAAAGTTTATTTAATTTTTTCAAAATTCATTTTTTTGTTAAAGGATCATCATTTTAGTTGAAAATTCATTATTTTTGCTTCAATTTTTTGGTGGAAATTTGTTGTTTTTTTTTTGTACAAAATAAATTTTTTTGACTGAAAATATAATTTTCTCATCTTTGGTTCAGTTTTTGCGAACACTGAGCTTTTTAGGAAAAAATTTAAACAGTTGCTAATTTATCTATTTTGTTGAAAATGAGTTCTTTTGTTGTTGAAAGTTCAATTATTTTATTAAAAATTCATCTTTGTTGGTAAACAAATAATCTTTTTGGTTGAAAATTCAAGTATTTAGTTAAAAATTAATTTTCTTGGATAAAAATTCATCATTTTACTTGAAAATTTATTCTTTTTGCATACATTTTTTGGTAAAAATTCCTTTTTTTTTGGTAGAAAATTAATTTTTTCAAATGAAAATATAATTTTCGCATCTTTGGTGAAAATGTACCTTTTTTTAATTCAAAAAGTTAGTTGATAATTCGTGTACACATTTTGTTGGAAATTAGCTTTTTTGGTTAAATATTGATTTTTTTTTCTTCGAAATTTTTTTTTCACTATATGATTGAAAATTCATGTATTTTATTGCAAATTTCTCTTTCAACTAAAAATTCCCCTATTCCATTTCAAGTTGTAAATATATCGTTTTTAGTTCATAAATTAATCTCATTATTTAAAAATTTATTTTTTTGGTAGAAAATTAATTTCTTTGGTTGGAAAATTAAGATTTTCATAGTTGAAAATTCATTTTTTTTGTTAAAAATTCAAGCATTTAAAAAAAATCATATTTTGCGATTAAAAATTGAACTATTTTGCTGAAAATTCGTCTTCTTGGCTTAAAAATTTAATATTTTTCCCGAAATTTTTTGTTATTGACTGAAAATTCTTTATTGCTTGGTAATTCAACTCTGTTGTTGAAAATTCCTCTTTTTAGATTGAAAATGAATCTCTTTTTTATTTAATTAATTCATTAATCGATCTTGTTTAACTAGTTTGTTGAAATTTCGCCTTTTTTGTCAGAAAATTAAATTTCTTGTTTAAAAATTCATCTTTTTTGTTGAAAATTAAACTACTTTGTTGAAAATTCATTTTGTTTGGGTTGAAGATAAATCATTTTAGTTGAAAATTCATCTCTATATTATTCCACTTTTCGTTCTAAATTGATTTTTTTAATTTGAAAACTACACTATTTTGTTGAAAATTCGTCTTTTATGATAGAAAATTAATCTCATTGATTGAAAATTCAACTATTTGGTTTGAAGTTTAATACCCCCTCCCCCCCCTCCAATTTATTTTTTCGAATAACATTTAAACGAAAAATGTTGGAATTTATTTTTATAAGTTGTAACACATTACGAATGATATATATTGACCCATTCCTCTCCATTACTTTTTATTGCTACAAGAGTTGAGCTGGTAAGCTCTTAATCCGGAAGCATTAGGATCAGAAGAGTAAAAGATTCTATTATTATCGCTCGTAAAATCGTGATAAATTCATTTCGTTCCAGCTGATGCTTGTTAGGCTTTATCTACATTTTCCAGTGCATAATTTATTTTTATAATTTATTTAATATTTGAAATTGTGTTCTAATGTTATTATTAATTCATTAAAGGATGACTACTTTCAGCGTACAGGACGAGATACGGTTGCAACTCTCGCCTCGGAAGGGCCGCAGTGCGCGAGTACTCAGTCGAGCATATTGCGCAATATTACTCAATATTGCGCAATATTGCGCATTTCAATTGGAAACGGTTCAGGGGACTCTGACTGTTTAAATTTGGATTCCCCCGACTTGTGGCCAAGGCTGTAATACAATACATTTTGTAGAGATGAATTACTTTTTTTATTATGAATCCAAGATTTTTAAAAACTCATTTTTTATAAAAAATGTAAATAGAGCCTTTCTTTAAAAGTACGGCAGAATGCTCATAACCGATCGTGTTCTTATTTCTCACGACTTTTCGCCAGTATCATGTTCTCGTTAATTAATCGAAACCAATTGTAATACTGCGAAAATAGCAAGAACCTCAATTGTGTGAAAGATATTTGAGACAATGAAACCTAATGCGCAAATTTACTTTATTCAGTCGCTTGCACTGTGAAAAAAAGTAGTGGAATTAAAGAACATTGTTTTGTTTCAATTGTTTTAAATAAAATTAATGTTGGTATTATATTAGGTTCAATTTAAAATAAATAAATGCTTTCAAACAAATAGTTGAATTTTGAACCAAAAGGATGAATTTACAACCTAGAAAAATAATTTTTTACCAAAATATATGATTTTTCAGCAAAATACATAAATTTTTACCTAAAACGTTGATTTTTTCAAACTAAAAACAAAACAGTTAAATTTTCAACTGAAGGAGGTTTTGATTTTAAATTGAAAACTGATTTAATTTTTGAAAAAGCGAGTTTTGAACTAAATAGTTGAATCCTACAAAGAAACAGATGAATTTTAAACAAACAAAAACAAAAAACAAAAAAAACTTATTTTTAACGAAACAGTTGAATTTTCCACACGAAAGTTAATTTTAAACAACCAAATAGTTGAATTTTCCACGAAAATATTCCACCAAAAACGAATTTTCAACAAAATAGTTAAATCCTTAAACAAAAATAATTAATTTAAAAGAAAAATGTGAACGTTGATGTTTCAAGCAAAACCGATTTTGATTTTAAATTAAAATCAGTTTGAACTCAACAAAAGAATTAAATTTTCAACCAAATAATTCAATCCTCAACTAAAACGGATTATTTTTCAACCAAAGAGTTGCATTTAAAACAAAAGATGAAAATTCTGCCAAAATACATGAATTTTCAACCAAAAAATTAAATTTTCAACCCTAAAGGACGAATTAAAAAAAAAACAGTTGAATTTGCAAAATAAAGTTAATTTTCTATTAAATAGTTGAATTTTCTACCAAAATAATTTATTTTTCAACCGAAAAAAAAGAATTTTCAACAAAAATTTGAACTTTCAACCAAATAGCTAAATTTTCTACGAAAAAAAATTAAACGTTCAGCTGTAAAGGACGAATTAAAAAAATATAGTTTAATTTGCAACAAAAAAGTTAATTTTCTATTAAATAGTAAAATTTTCTACCAAAATAATTAATTTTTTAACCCAAAAAGACGAATTTTCAATAAAAAAATTGCATTTTCAACCAAAAACGATGACTTTTTAACTAAATTCTTAAATTTTTAACAAAATAATTAGATATTCAAACAAAAAAGAATCAACTTTCAACCAAAAATTGTTGGATTCAATTATTATCTTCTATTAATTCAAATCGCGTTTAAGTTTTGAAAAAACGAGAAAGACTGCGACAAATAAACAGGAATTTTTATCATTTATTGTCTAAATAATAATAGTTTAAATAAGCATTTCATTTTATTTTCAATACTTTTCAAATATTAGGTTTAGAAAACTGTACATTTTTATTAAATAATAAAGTTAATTTTCCTCCTGACACTTTTTGATTTCGGTAATAAAATTAAACTTTTTGGTTGAAAATTCATCATTTTTGTTGAAAATTTAACTATTATGTTGAAAATTCGTATTTCTTGGTAGAAAATTACACTTTTTGGTTGAAAATTTATAATATTGGTTGAAAATTTAACTACTGGATTGAAAATTAAAGTACTGGGTTGAAAATTAAAGTATTTTGTTGAAAATTCATTTTTTTTTTGGTTGAGGATTTATCATTCTAGTTGAAAATTCATCTCCGTAGTTGATATTTTAACTATTATGTTGAAAAGTCGTATTTTTTTTATAGAAAATTGAACTTTTTTGTTGAAAATTCATAATATTGATTGAAAATTAAAGTTCTTTGTTAAAAATTAATTTTCGTTTGGTTGAAGATTCATCATTCTAGTTGAAAATTCATATCTGTAGATGATAATTTAACTATTATCTTGAAAATTCGTATTTTTGGTAGAGACTTGAACTTTTTGGTTGGAAATTCATAATTTTTGTTGAAAATTTAACTGCTAGGTTCAAAATTAAACAACTTTGTTCAAAATTCAATTTTTTTTTTTGGTTGAAGATTTATCATTCTAGTTGAAAATTCAGTTTTATAGTTGACAGTTTAACGATTATGTTGAAAATTCGTATTTTCTAGGTTCAAAATTAAACAACTTTGTTGAAAATTCATTTTTTTTTTTGGTTGAAGATTTATCATTCTAGTTGAAAAGTCATTTCTATAGTTGACAATTTAACTATTATGTTGAAAATTCTTATTTCTTGGTAGAAAATTAAACATTTTAGTTGAAAATTCATAATTTTGGTTGAAAATTTAACAACAGCATTAAAAATTAAAGTACTTTCTTAAAACTTAATTTTTTTTGGTTGAAGATTTATCATTTTAGTTGAAAATTCATCTTTTTGGTGGACAATTTAACTATTATGTTGAACATTCGTATTTTTTTGTAGAAAATTGAACCTTTTTGTTGGAAATTCATAATTTTGGTTGAAAATTTAACTACTGGGTTAAAAATTAAAGTACTTTCTTAAAACTTAATTTTTTTTTGGTTGAAAATTTATCATTTTAGTTGAAAATTCATCTTTTTAGTGGACATTTTAACTAGTATGTTGAAAATTCATATCTTTGATAGAAAATTGAAGTTTTTGGTTGGGAATTCATAATTTTGGTTGAAAATTTAACTACTGGGTTGAAAATTGAAGCACTTTGTTAAAAATTCATTTTGATCTGGTTGAAGATTTATCATTTTAGTTGAAAATTCATCTCTGTAATTGACATTTTAACTATTATGTTGGAAATTCGTATTTTCTGGTAGAAAATTTAAATTTTTGGTTGAAAATTTAATTTAACTACTGGGCTGAAAATTGAAGTACTTTCTTGAAAATTCATTTTGATCTGGTCGAAGATTTATCATTTTAGTTGAAAATTCGTATTTTTTGGTAGAAAATTCAACTATTCGATTAAAAATTCATAATTTTGGTAGAAAATTAAACTACTGAGTACCGTATTGAAAATTAATATTGATCTGGTCAAAGATTGATCATAGTAGTTTAAAGTCCAACTCTGTAGTTGAAAATATGACAATTTTCTTCAAAAAAATTCTAAATCCAATTAATAACATTTTAGGGTCAAATCGGCTCTATCAGAAAAATAAAATTCCATCACGAGTCACGAATGACAACCAATTTAAACCAGCGAGACATCCAAAAGCCGATTCGAGATAAATAAGATAAATGTCTGTTTATCGAGCCCAAGCCAGATGAAGTGGGACAATGGGCCTGGTATGTTCTGCATTTTGATGTGGGAGTATAAATTTATAAAACATCATAGTACTCGGTATCGAGGAAGCAAACGATCTTTCCTTTGTATAATTTATTATATGGCCCTTATCCCAGAAGCCCTTTCAGCCCCGCGACAGGATCCACACGCGGCATCAGCGTTTCAGCTGGCATCTTCAGGTGCTGCTGATGCAGCCTCTATAGCAGAGGATTGAGCACGCGTCCACCTCTCCCGCTCATTTCCGGCCCAAAAAAAAAAAAAAAAAAAAAAATGAAAGACAAAAAAACTCCCCCTCACTGGGCAAGAAAGACCCTCTGAAATCATCATTCCACTGTCTTTGGACCGACGAACTAGATCGACTAAGAAACAATGGGCAGACTCGTGGTCGAGGTAATTAGAAACCATGGCAAATCAGAGGTTTCCTTTTTTCTGGGCTTTGCTTCTCTCGAGAAGGAATTTCTTCCGATTTTGTTTTTTCAATATTTGTGGCTGATTCTGATCCAATCTATTCAGATTATTACATTTTCCAAATGGGAAAAGAAATAATCCAAATAGGAAAAGAAAGATCCAAACAAGAAAAGAAACAATCCAAATAGGAAAAGAAACAATCCAAATAGGAAAAGAAACAATCAAATATAGGAAAAGAAACAATCCAAATAAATAGGCGAAGAAACAATCCAAATAGGAAAAGAAAGATCCAAATAGGAAAAGAAACAATCCAAATAGGAAAAGAAAGACCCAAATAGAAAAAGAAACAATCCAAATATAATAATAAACAATACAAATAAATAGGAAAAGAAACAATCCAAATAGGAAAAGAAACAATTCAAATAGGAAAAGAAAGACCCAAGTAGAAAAAGAAACAATCGAAATAGGAAAAGAAAGACTCTAATAGGAAAAGAAACAATCAAAATAAATGGGAAAAGAAACAATCCAAATAAATAGGAAAAGAAACAATCCAAATAGGAAAAGAAACAATACAAATAAATAGGAAATGAAACAATCCAAATAGGAAAAGAAAGACCCAAATAGAAAAAGAAACAATCCAAATAAATAGGAAAAGAAACAATCCAAATAGGATAATAAACAATACAAATAAATAGGAAAAGAAACAATCCAAATAGGAAAAGAAACAATCCAAATAGGAGAAGAAACAATCAAATATAGGAAAAGAAACAATCCAAATAGGAGAAGAAACAATCAAATATAGGAAAAGAAACAATCTAAATAAATAGGAAAAGAAACAATCCAAATAGGCAAAAAGGAACAATCCCAAACCATTTTTAATGTATTTCTAAAATTGCTAATATCCAATGCATTCTTTTTACCAAAATTTAAATAAAAAGATTTCTGTCAAGAAATTGAGGTACAATATTATTTTTAAGCCAAAGACTTGTAAATAATGAATTTTCAAGACAAGAAAAAGAATTTTCTACAAAGTACATAAATTTTGAACCAAATTGTTAAATTTTCAAGGAAAAAAGATGACATTAAAATTTTTAACTAAATAGTTAAATTTTCTACCAAAATAGTTGACTTTTAAACCAAAAAGAATTAAATTTCTTCAAATAGAAAAATGAATATATAGAAAATTGTCGAATTGTTGAAAACAAAAAAAGAGTTTGCAATCAAGAAAGACATTTTTTTTAAAGAAATGGTTGAATTTAAAAAAACAGAAAGAGTTTTCTACAAAACAATTCAATATTCAACGAAATAGTTCAATTTTTAGAAAATAATTCATTTTTAACGAAAAAAAAACGAATATTCAACAAAACTGTTAAATTTTCAACAAACGCTGTGAATCTTGAAATAAAATGAATTATTCACATAGTTCAACTTTTGACCAATTAGTTGAATTTTCAAGCAAAATCGATGAATTTTTAACGAAATATTTACATTTTTCACCAAAAGTATTTATTTTCCACCAAGAAGATTACGTTTCTTAAAAATAAATTTTTTTGAATAAAATACCTGAATTTTCAACCAATTAAAAAAATTTTTAACCAAATAGGTGAAACTGAAAAAAGTAATTTTTTAGAAAATAGTTCAACCTTCAAGAAAGTAGTTGAATTTTCAATTAGAAACGATGCATTTTTAACCAAATGGTTAAGTGTTCGACCAAAAAGACTAATTTTCTAGCAAAAAGGACGAATTTAAAGTTCAAGTCCAGAAAGGAAATTTTTTCAAACAAATTTTTGAAAATCAAAAAGAGGAATTCATTACAAAATACCTGAATTTTCAACCAAATTTTTTAACCAAAGAGGTGAATCTAAAAAAAAAGAATTTTTAAGAAAATAGTTCAACTTTCAATCAAGTAGTTAAATTTTTAACCAAAAACGATCATTTTTCAAACAAATTGTTAAATTTTCTTCAAAAAGGATTAATTTTTTACCAAAAACGACGAATTTTGAACAAAATACCTGTATTTTCAAGCAAAGAGGTAAGAATTAAAAAAAAATAATTTCTAAGAAAGTATTCCATCTTTCAACCAAGTAGTTGAATTTTCCACGTAAAGGAATAATTTTTAACCAAATAGTTAAATTTTTCATCAAAAAGATTAATTTTCTACTAAACAAGACGATTTTTTTACAAAACAGTGGAATTTTTAACCAAACGTGATGGCTTTATAACAAAATTGTTGAATTTTCTACAAACAAAAAAAGAGTTTACAGACAAGAACAAATTTTTTTCAAACAAATTGTAGCATTTAAAAAAAAAAAGAAGATTGTTTTTACAAAATACATACATTTTCAACTAAATTTTTAAATTTTCCATCACAGAGGTGAATCTGAAAAAAGAGTTTTAACAATGCGGTTCAACTGTCAGCCAAGTAATTGAATTTTCAACCAAAATCAGTGTATTTTTAACCAAATAGTTACATTTTCTATAAAAAAGATTCTTTTCTAACAAAAAAGGCGAATTTTAAACAAAACATTTGAATTTTCAACCAGAAAAGATTAATTTTTCACAAAATACCTCAATGTTCTATGAAAAAGATTAAATTTCCACCAAATAGTTAAACTTTTGAATCACTAAGTTAATTTCCAATCTATCAAGCGCAAATTTTAACCAAAAAAGATAAAATGTTTACTAAAAACGATGAATATGTTATTTTTCAACAAAAAAGTTAATTTTCAACCAAATAGTTTGATTTTTTACCAAATTATTGAATCTTCGAGCCAAAAAGGTAAATTTTCATCCGCGAAAATATGTATTCTTAACGAAACATGTAATAGTTGATATTCAATCAAAAAAATATTTTAATTTGAAATGAAAAACAGTTGACTTCAACCAAAGAAGACAAATTTATAACCAAATTGTTGAATCCTTAACCAATTGCATTTTTAACAAATCAAGATAAATTACCTTTTTGCAAAATAGTTGAATTAAAAAAAAAAAAAATGTTAACCAAAGATGAATTCAAAAATAAAAGTTTGATTTGATTGTACAGTATTTTTCTGTTTGAATTAGAATTTATCTTCCAATAATAAATTTTTCTTTTTACAAAAATATTCTATCCCATTTAAATATCGCTTTCGAAATGTTCTAACCTTCAAAATATTTAATTTAAAATTCGTTCATTTTTTACTCAAGGTGCTTCAAACCCTTCGGTTTTTAGAATAACACAAAATACGGCTACAAGGTTGAATTGTTTCATGTAATATTTTTACCACATAATCTAAAGGCTTTGACATGTGCACAACTAGAGCCCTTTTTCCGAATTTTTTTTTTTTTTTGTAATTTAACCGCACTTTGAAACGGTGAGCTGCTTTCGGTTCACCATGGGCACACTCCCAGTGGCGCGTTGCCCGTTTCCAAGTGCTGAAAATTCAGCATATCTTCAATTAAGAAAAAAAAATATATCATTTTTCAAAAAAAGGGCTCCAGTCATGCACATCTATAAACCTTCAGATTATGTGATAAAAATATTACATCAAACACTTCATCCTTGTAGCCGCATTTTGTATTATTCTAAAAACCGACTCGTTTGAAGCACCTTGAGTGTTTAATATTATTTGAATTTTTCTTCCATCTCTAGTGCCTTTGAGATACAGCATTTATTAAATTATTGAGGAATCATCTCCAATGAATTTATCATGTTTTGCTCGCCTACTCCTCAACTCAGTGTCAAATTCGACTCCTTCGAAGATTTAAAGTCATCCATATTCTAATCTGAATAAGACGAGACACAGGTTTTTCAAAAGGTGTCAGGTGGCACTGAAATAACAAAGGTTTTGCTGAGTGGGTATAACTCGAGTTATCAAGACATCGCAATGGTTAATCGGACAAGGATTGACATCAGTGCAATTGTAATGAAAATGCATTGTCAGTAAGAATCAGGTGTCATTTGACTCTTATGAGTTTTCTGAAGGCACTGCGTCTGATGATTGCGCTAATTAGAATTATCTATCTCACATGTGCTAATATTAAACCAGACATCAATTTGTAACCGCAGATTTATCAAGTGCTTCAGACGATAAGACTGGTATCGATTTAATTTAATTATTTGCAGCCGAGCTTCGCTGACTTGTCTTCGAAGGATCAGTAAACATCGAAAATCTTATCTATTTGTTGATTAAAAAAATGGAAGCTAATCAGATATATGTTAAAGAATGTGTATTCAATCGATAACAGCAAGAGAGACAAATTTCGGATTTTTTATTTGATCAGAAAATTGCGCATCAGAATGATCCGATTTTCAACATCAATCGTCTGTCACGATTCGAGCTTTCGCCGTTGAGACTTAATCTTCTTTTGCTGAAAATTAAACTACCTTGGTGCTTTTTCGTCGGAAATACAAATTTTTATTAAAAAATTATTAAATTTTAAGGATGATTGGAGTTTTTTTATCGAAAATTAGTATTTTCAAACACAACTCATTATGATTTTAACAAAATTTAGAACATTATACAATTTTGGATTATTCTATTTTTGTTCTTCGTCATTTGTGTACAATTTTTGGTTTTGTCAATAAAAACTGATTAGATTTCAAAGAAGATTCAACATTAGGTTTTGCTCACATTCTTCACCAGAAATTGATAGATTTCAAAGAAGATTTATAATCTTAAAGAATTTTTGGTTGCGTTATATAAGTGTTTTTCGCCTAAAATTGAACAATAATAGGCTGTTAGCATATGTCACCAGAAATTGGTTAATTCAAATTAAATTAAAATAATTTTAGATTAAACTTGAAATTCTTAACAAGATTAATTTATATTTAAATTTAGAAATTCTACGAGACAATAAAAATAATCGCGCGCATAGCGCGTGTTTGTTTTCTCGTAACTGTAAAAATTCAGAGTGAAAATGCTTAAAATTCCTATTCTAGAGCATTAGCACAGAAACAATTATTTGAGAATTCTGTTCTACTTCTAGGCGAGACTGAAATGCTCTCTCGTCGCCTTTTTTTCTCATGAAATTAGGAACTTCACTACACCTTTCAGAAGCGACGCCACGAGCGAAGAACTAATTGTTGAATGACATAGCATCCGGATGACGAGCCACTGATGAAATATAAAATTTCCGGTGGTTTTATACTTTCGCGGCGCACATTCTCGACACCGACAATGCGTTAAGCCTGGGACGATTCCAGCGAGACTGGATTGTTATTGTTTTTACCAATAGAAGAGAAGATAATTCGCACGCTCGATAGAAAACCTGCTGTAAGGAAGTCGTAGGAGTGAGCGGTACCCTTTGTTTCTGAATTGTCGCACGACCCGGTTTACATAACCAGACCGGGATTTTTCAGATTGGGTAATACCCGGCTCAGGTTTTCTGCCACCGATTTCAAGCACTTCCGCGTGGATTTCTAGGCTCTAATATCCAGTAATCACCTGCTAAGACAAACTTTATCTCCCTTCTAAATGATTTTTGTTCTAAACATTTTTCTTACGTAAGCTCTTCCAATTCCTCGCCTGATAAGTAACAATATGGCTGTACCAAACTCCTCTTCCTTTAAAATCATCTTACGTAATTTGTGGATGAGCCCTAATGAAGAGTTATTAGTTATCAGTGTGTCATCTAAAATGCAGGCCACCTCTTCGTGCTAAAACTTGACGCTGCTAAATTGAGCTTTTTGGGGTCAGAGGCAAAAGTCTGAGAAGGGTTGAGATTGTCAGGAATGCATCTCCACTCCACTGAAGAGTGACTCTTCTCACAGCCTCTGTTTCGTTATTCTGCTTAATAAGCATTCACAATTCCACTTTGTGAGCCCTACATAATTTTATTTTACTCACATGAGTTTCAGCATCTTATTTTGATCTATCATCGCATAAATCGAGAACATAGAATCAAAAATTTGTGATTTTTACAAATTGCAACATAATTCGATCTTGCACAATCTTGAACTTAAGCCGGAAGTGAGATTTTTTCAACGGTATCGCGACCTCTTCTCTCTTGTTATGCATGTATAGCTCTCCAAAGAAAGAATGCACTTGTGCTCCATTTACAATGGAATGCAAACGAAGCAGACTATTAAATAATAGAAGAAATCGAGTGTACAATGTGCTTCGCAGAAGTACTAATGTAACGTCGCTGCAGTAATTACTCTGATAATCAACGTTCGTTCTTTCCGGGTGTAATGCACGTTCGTCATATATGCCAGGCCTTGTTATCAATCTATGCGCTCAATTTGTGGTGAAATATTTACAGAGAAACTCGAAGAGATCAGATCGGAGGAGTGCATAACTTGTAAAAAGACACGTTCTTTGAAAACCCGACAACGAAGAACCACACATAGTTTGTCCTCAGGTGAAAAATGAATCTTTTTTTCAAGGAGGAACCTATTGTTTTCTGAATCTTTAGATCGGCAACATCTTAAAATTTAGTTCGTCCTTTAGACTGAGATAGATCATCTACAGGTACTTTAGTTTACCTTAGTGTCTCTCAAGAGACCAATTTACTCGGTTGGACCACCAAAATCTACCTGTTGAAAAAGATCCAGTTTTGGGTATCTACCACTGTAATGTATTTACAGAGGAGGACCACACAGCAGGGTGCGATGGAGGCTCGAGTTCACCTCATCGAGATCGTCCGCTCTGAGGACCGTAAAAGAGCTCGACAATTGACACCTGTTTCCGGTCCGGGTTAGTTCAAGACAAGAGGAGAGCAAAAGAAAAGCGGCCCTGGATGGAGGATAGCCGATAGCGGCTACTGTCTGGAGCACGTGCCTTCCATACTCTTCTTCGCAATATTTTTCCTATGATGAACAGGGAACATAATATACCATCATACATGCTTCCTTCCTGTCTTTGTGCAGAACCTTTCGTCTTTAGTTTAGACTTTTAGAGGAACCATCTGGCATATTAAGAGGGGCTTCACCAAGGACCTTAGCACAAGTCAAACCTTTAAAAAAAAAATACGTAAAAATCTCGACACTTTTTGTGACCATCTCGTATGTTAAGGGCACAGGAAACAATTTAGCAGGAAGCCCAAAGTGTGAGCACGTGCACTCCGAAATTCATTGGAACCAGATCAAAGGAATAGAGAGACAGTATTATTAATTTTATCAATCAGGTGGTTCCGAGTTGTAAATTATACTTTTTAATAATATTTCTATTACTTTGTTCGCAAGCTATACACCGAGCTATAAAGTGACTCTTTCACACGAGCATAATCCTTTACTGCGGTTGTGTTCAAATCGTTTTCACAACTCACTTTTCATTACAGTGGTTACCATTTTTATTCAACCTCATCCTAAATTTTCTGCTTGAGTAATTCCGAAGATGTGCAATTGTTTAATATCCAAGGTAAAAGTCATTTTCCCATGTAATATGAGTTTAAAGTTTTGGATTTTGTTTTCAAAAAATAGATTCTAAGGGATTTAAAAAGATTTTGTTTGTTTTCTAGTAATTATGTCCTGCACCATGAAAAATAAAGAGAACTTGTCTTTATGACAAAATCGTGACCCTCCCAAAGGGAGTACTGCGCAGATTGATAAATTTAAATGCCCGCCTCCAAGAAGACAATTGATCCTCTTCTTCCTGTTAAAGCACGTAGGAGGATGCACATAGTAGCCGACGCGTGCCGCTTAAGAAAAAACGACAGCTGCTACATACTTAGAAATGCGTTGCTCCTGCAATACGAGATCCCTTTATGGAGTAGGAGAAGTTAGTTGACTTCAGGTCACTAAAAACTTGAGGACACGAACTGTGGATAAACAATCCGGAGAGCAATTCGGGAAATCAGCGGCATGGACCTTAGAAATGGTTCAGCTGTTGACTTGGTTGTAAACTGATCCCACAAACATAGGAAAACAGCCTTATTTATGTTAAGAACCGTTTCAGGCCAGTTCCAGTTAAATGCTGTTTTATTTCAGACTTATTTTACACTGACAAGTTATATTTGGGCTGGCAATTTCAGGCATTAGAATTACCCTGTAAATATTTTGTCGCATGGTTCATCCCGAACCCTAATCACCTGAAACTCGTTGACAACTTCTATTTTGTAGATCAGGTCTGGAGAAACTTGTTGGGGGTTTGTTTCAACATCCCTTGAAGATTCAAGTAAAATCGGCAATTTTTAACAATCAAAACCACGGGAGATTTTTGGATTTAACTATTGAGGTCGGAAACCAGTTCAAAATAAGTGCGCGAAAATTGAGAAATCTATTCTTATTAGATGGTCTTTGTTTTCACAAATAAATGGTTTCCGAATATCTTTAAATAAGGTCGCGGAGCTCATCCGAGTCCTAATCAGCTAAAAGTCGTTGACAACTTCTGCAAAGCATCTCCTAGGGGCCCAATTTTACATAAGTTGTTTCCAAATTTATGTGTCGCCGAGAGCCTGAGGCACTTGATGTCTATATCTCTGGCTATATTCGGCTGGCGCCTCTGAGTGGCAATGAAAATTTCGAGTGAAGTTTATAAAACAGAAGTTCTTTGCGGCGTTTGGGTTAGTGGTTAGCCTAAACATATTTTTATTCGAGTCTCGACAGAGCTGAGTATACGGACGCTGGCTGGTGGTCTAATTGGGCCTTCCTCTGTTGCTGATTGTTTTAAACGAGAACAACTCGTCCAACTTCAAGTCCCCCGGTTCTATACGACCAACACGCGCGTGGTTATTAGAATTAGTCGACACAACAGCAGTAACGCCGTGTGTGGAACATTGACAATGACATCCGGCTCCGGCAGTGCTGAATGTGTAATTGTGTACGTGCAACAATGCAACCATCGCTCCTGGTATTTGTTGGTGACAGGAACGGTCAAGTGAGAAATGATGGAGACTCGAGGCGGCACGCGAGTCAAGAGATTCCATGGCCTCGAGAATTTACGGAGATCAACCGTAGAGAGAACGGTAAACGTAGGTTATGGTCAGATTAAGTACCTCAATCAACGAAAAGCGCTATGAAAGCAAAATTAGTTGTCTTTCCGTCATCAAGATTAAGCTCGTAAAAAGCACATCCGTCTAGGGTAACCAAGGCTGAGATAATAGGATTACGTCGTAGTAAGTGGCAAGGCTTCCTGTCACGGTACATATGAAGAAAGTTCAAGTAACGAGGAAAACACGGCGGAATTGCTAAAACATGCTATTTCTTCAGTCTGGATTATCAATCATTATTACATTGTTTTTATTTCAATTTTACACAGAAAAAAAACTAAAGAATTTAGCAATAATTTTTGTTCATTTGGAGGGATCCGAACATTAAAAACAATTCAGTTGTTTTTCAGTTTTGACACTGATCATGAGAGCGAACACAGCTAAAGTTCAAAATCAGTTTGTAAGAAAATGAGCTGAAGCAAAATTGAAACCCCAGTCGTTTTTGTATAAATTAGCATCAATTAATATGCTTGCTGTGTAAGAATCTTGGTAAGAAAGTAAAAAGCAAGTTAACGAAGGCATAAAGAAAAAAATTCGAGGTGGTGGAAGCAGATTTATCAGTAAGAGGAGAATGTAAAAACAATTAAGAGGAAAAAATGAAAAAGTGCATGCATGTTTTCAAACATTGCGTGAAGTCGCTCACGAGTTAAGACCGTGTTATAGCGTCTTTGACACGATTTACACCTGACTACGACTAGCTGCTAACGTAGCAACGAAAGCGATAAGGTTGTGGCAAGGGCGCCTTATGTGGCCGAGGTGCAGGTACAACTTTTCATGAATAATGCAAACAAGCACTCTTGGACGTTCGCCCGTCGATGCTGGGCCTCTCTGGGTCCTCCGGAAACGATAATCCCGTACTATGAATTTGAATTTCTTCATTTCTTGACACCAACAAGTATCGTTAACAATCTGTTCCTTAGGTTGTAGTCTCTCAAACTAGGGCCTAAAATGTGCTGTACATATTAAATTAAGTTTTTAGCAAAATTAGCAAAATAGATATCAATTTCAAAGATTAGTAGCTTAATTACTAAAGCATGATACCATCTCGTTCCGTGCAAATTGCAGGATTATTACTTATAGGTCAAAAAAAAAAGCCGTCAAGCGATGACGCTGCTTTCATTTAACCCGTTCTCTTGACTTCACTTGACCAAGTGTCAATAAGTCATAGTGCTGCCTCGTATCATCTCCAAAATCTGACTACGAAGAATTAAGGGCAGATTGTTTCTCTAATTAAAAAGAAAAACAGTCTTAGACTCGTACACAGAAAAAAAGAAAGTTTCATTTTGAAAATAAAGACGGCGTCAAAATTTGCTAACACAAAATTGAACCGCAACTGGTATCTGTTGAGGAATAGAAACATTGCTGAAGTTGAAAATCAGTTTGTTACAAAATTAGCTGGAACAAAGTTGCAACCCTAGATTTTCTTTTGTGCAGATGAAACTTTTCATCCCATCAGATATGTTCTGATACCGAAACCGATGAGGTAATTTCTGGTTACACTTCCGAACATTACTGAAATTTAAAATTAGTTTTGAAAACCACAACTGGTTCCTGTTGAGGAATAGAAGCACTGAAAGCTGCACAATTGATTGCTGAAGTTCAAAATCAGTTTGTAAGAAAAATAGCTGCAACAAAATGAATAACCTAATTTTTTCTTTGGGGATGAAACTTTTTATCACATCAGGCATGTTCTGATACCACCATCGATAAGGCCATTTCTGGTTACACTTCCAAATATTGTTGAAATTCAAAATGAATTTGTAAGAAAATTAGCTGAAACAAAATTGAACCACAGTTGGTTCCTGTTGATGAAGAGAGCCATTGAAAGCTGTTCAATTGATTTTACTGTGGCATTGATCATTATAGCGAACACTGCTGGAGTTCAAAATCAGTTTGTGACAAAATTAGCTGCAACAAAATTAAAACCCTAGTTTTTTCTTTGGGGAAGAAACTTTTTATCACATCAGACATGTTCTGATACAAACATCGATAAGGTCATTTCTGGTTACACTTCCAAACATTGCTGAAATGCAACATGAGTTTGTAAGAAAATTAGCTGAAACAGAATTGAACCACAATTGGTTTCTGTTAAGGAATAGCAACGTTGAAAGCTGTTCAATTGATTCTATTTTGGCAATGATCATTACAGCGAAAATTGCTGAAGTTCAAAATCAGTTTGTAAGAAAATTAGCTGAAGCAGAAAGTAGTTTTTTCTTCGTGGAGGAAACTTTTCATCACATCAGACATGTTCTTATACCGACACCGATAAGGCAATTTCTGGTTACACTTCCATTTTTAAATGACGAATATCAGATGACTCACAATCACGTTGGCAATTAAGTAGATAATTTGTTTTTTAAAGAATACCTTTCATCTGTTATCCCCTGGAAAATAAACAGGATGTTCTTTTTGTATGATTGAAAATAGTCACTGAATCGTGCTTCAGTAACAAGGGTACAAATGACAGTACATGAGAATAATAGAGTATCAGTCAGAGCTATTACATTGATTTGATTTAATAAAGCAAATAAATAGAGTTACTGAAGCACATAATTTTTTGAAATGGACTTTGAGTTACTTTTGTGAGCACATGTGTCACTATAATTTCACGATTTCGCCCAACTCGCTGCCTTCAATTAACAACTTTATGGAGTGACTCGCACATGGTGGAGAGAAATCGGTCGAATTAAACGCGACAAAGTGTATAATAATGATTACTGGAATTTCTCATGCGTCACTGAGTCGCAATGTTTCATACTATGAAATTTCTATTGTGAAATGTATTAAAGCGAGCAGGATTACGTGATTTAGAGGATCCTACGTGGCTCTCATTTCTTAATGAGAATTTAATTTATTAGGAAAAAAATAGTTACAAAAACTATATTCAGGAAACTTTGAACAACAATTTTAAATTAGGCTTGGGATGAGAATGAACTGAACCTCTGACTTTACAATCCAAATAACTAATTACTTCAATTACAGCTCTCGTGTCATTAATCACCATTTCGTAAGAAACATGTCAATGATTCTGTTTAAAAAATCCCATTTGGTTAATTTAAAAACATTAAATATAAGATTTAGTTTTTACAAGGAGAAAATTCTATATAATGCAAAATTTTACCACGGATTTAATGATGTTTGCAAAATATGTCGGGAACTCTTATTAACATAATGACGAGGCTATATTCTAAGACAGATTTTTAATGAGCCATCTTTAGGAATATTTATTGATAATTTATTGTTTTCTTCAGAATATCTTTTACACAAGATATTCTAAAGAACTTTTTTATCAGAGAAATGCATACAACATGAAGACACAGAAAAGATATAAATTCTAGGAAGGTACACAATCATAAAATACATCCTGTTTCTCTCTTTATCTCTACACCCTTCTACTATATGGGACTTTTAAAATAAATTTTCCTCAGTGACCTGCGACTAAACTAATATTTTTGTTATAATAATTTTTTTTCCTAGATATGTAACAGATTCTTTCTTAGAAAAAAGTTGAATTTAGTCCCAAAAAGAAGAATTTACAAGCAAAAGTGATGACTTTTAAATATAATAGTTAAATTTACAACCAAATAGTTTAATTTTCAAACCAAAAAGACGAAATTTTAAGACAGTTGAATTTTTAAATGGAAAAGTTAAATTTTCAGCAAAAAAATTAATTTTCAACCGAGAATATTAATTTTCTACAAAAACAGACGAATTCTCAACAAAAAGGTTGAAATTTAAACTAAGGAAGATTTTTCAGCCAAGAGAGAAAAAAAATATCAACTACCGCACAGTTTCACTTTCAACCAAAAAGCATTGAATTTCTATGAAAGTAGATAAATTTTTAACCAAATTTAAATTTTGAACTGAGGAGATTAATTTTCTACTAAAAAGTAATTTTATACTAAACTGTTGAATTTTTAATCTGAAAATATTAATTTTTAACAAAAAAATTATTTTTCAGTCAAATAGTTCAATTATCAACCAAAAGAGTTGAATTTTCAACCCAAAAAACGAATTTTCAACAAAATAGTTGAAACCTCAACTAAAGCAGATTAATTTTCAATAACACAGTTGCATTTTTAACCAAAACAACATTAAATTTCAATCGAAATAGATGAATTTTCAAGCAAATTTGAATTTCCGACCAAGGAGATTAATTATCTATAAAAAATATGAATTATACAAAGCGGTTCAATTTTCAACCCGAAAGTATTAATTTTCAATAAAATGTTGATTTAAAAAAAAATAGTACCATTTTCAACTAAAATAGTTGAATTTTCAACCTAAGCACATATTTGAAAATGATTAATTTTCAACAAACAAGTTAATTATCAATCAAATAGTTCAATTTCCAAATTGAAATAGTTTAATTTTCGACCCAAAAATAAATTTTCTACAAAATAGTTGAAACCTCAATTAAAACAGATTAATTTTTAACCACGCAGTTGCGTTAAAAAAAAATTCCTATCGAAATAGATGAATGTTTAGACAAATTTGAATTTTCAACCAAGGGGACTCATTCTCTATCAAAAATATAAATTTTATACAAAGCAGTTGAATTTTTAACGCGAAAATATTAATTTTCAATTAACGAGTTAATTTTCAATGAAATAGTTTAATTTTCCACCAAAATAGTTAAACTTTCAACTAAATTCTCAATGAAGCAGTTGAATTTGAAAAACATAATTAAACTTCATACCAAATAGAATTTTGAACCAAATAGTATAATATTAAACCAAAAGAGATGAGTTCTGAACCAATAATATAATAAGGGACTTTTCAACCAAAAATAGTTGGATTTTATTATCAGGTTCGATCAATTCAGTTTGCATTTAAGCGGCAAAATAAGAAACAGGGGAAAAAGAGAAAATTTTTTTTAATTGTAAAAAATTATTATTTTTTAGAAGGAATCTGTATTATCATCGAAGTTGGTAAAGATCGATCATATGCAGATAACTTTCACGAACTGTGAAATTGGAAATCAACAATATCGATCTAATGTAACTCCTTAAATAACACAGATTCTTAACGTCATTTCAGACTAGATGGAGTTTGAAAATTTATAAATTAAAAATTTTTAATTTCTGAAAGAAGATCTTTCTTCTTCGTGAAGACGTGAGGTTCGATTCCCAGCTTAGCGAAGAAGAAAGATCTTTTTTGAGAAATTAAAAATGTTTAATTTCTGAAAAAAGATATTTCTCCTCCGAGAAGACGTGAGGTTCGATTCCCATCGGAGCGAAGGAGAAAGATCTTTTTTCAGAAATTAAAAATTTGTAATTTCTGAAAAAAGATCTTTTTCCTTCGCTCCGGTGGAAATTGCAGCTTACGTCTTCACGAAGGAGAAATATCTTTTACCCGCAATTAAAAATGTTTGATTTCTGAAAAAAGATGTTTCTCCTTCGTGAAGACGTGAGGTCCGATTCCCAGCTTAGCGAAGGAGAAAGATCTTTTTTCAGAAATTAAAAATTTTCAATTTCTCAAAAAAAGATCTTTCTCCTTCGTGAGGACGTGAGGTTTGATTCCCACCGGAGCGAAGGAGAAAGATCTTTTTTCAGAAATTAAAAATGTTTATTTTCTAAAAAAAGATCTATCATCTTCGTGTAGATGTGAGGTCCGATTTCCTCCGGAGCGAAGGAGAAAGATCTTTTTTCAGAAATTAAAAATTGTTAATTTCTGAAAAAAGATCTATCATCTTCGTGTAGATGTGAGGTCCGATTTCCTCCGGAGCGAAGAAAAAAGATCTTTTTTCAGAAATTAAAAATTTTTAATTTCTGAAAAGAGATCTTTCTCCTTACTGAAACGCGAGCTTCAATTTCCACCGGAGCTAAGGAGAAAGAGCGTTTTTCAGAAATTGAGTTTTTTTAATTAATTGTTTATAATGTTGGATGTTAATTTTGGCTTTAGGGTCAGAATAAATAATTCAGTCAATTTATAATTTTTATTACTTTTTAATCTGAAAAATGTTAAAATAATTGACTGAATTGAATTCGACCATCGCCATTTATTAGAGTGTATAATACTACTGCAGCTGCAGAGTTATTCTTATCGAATTGTATACAAACCGAAATCCGGTATCGAATGCCATGACGAAAGAGATTTATTTTCTATTTCCGTGATTTTTGCAATTGATTTTGACTGTGCGAGAAATGCAGGTGCATTGCATGTAATACGAAAATAAGGCAAGGAACGACGAGGGTGCAGGACCGGCTTTTTCGTTACGTCGTAACGACGACTATTTTCAGAATTTCTTCGTAACAGTCCAAACTGGGTATCGCAATATGCACGTAACTTCGACGGACTTGTCGAGCGGAAGTCGTCGACGTCGTCAAGCCATAAGCTTTGACGTGCCCCTTCCTTTCTTGGAAAAAACTTTTCACACTTATGAGAAAAATGAAGGGGTTTCTAAAATTGTTTTATTACTTTTATTTATAAATACATATGTATATTTAGTGTTGGCGAACTTGTTACAAATTGTAAGAAAATTAACACATTTTATTTCATTACATATACTTGAAACTATTTTTCAAATTTATTCAATTTCTACAAGAAGAAGCCAAAATCATTTTTTTTCAACTTTATCGATAACAGACTTCGCAGGCCGAAATTATATAAAATAGGGGAAATAAGAATATATTTTACGAAACTGCCTTCAACTTTCAGAAAAAATTCAAATTATTGAGTTTCCAATCCAAAAAGACAATTTTTCAACAAAACAGTTGAATTTTCAAGAAAAAAGTTCATTCTCAACCCAGCAGTTGAATTTTCAAGAAAGACGGATTTTAATAAAACAGTTGAATATCCAACAAAAAAGAATTAACTTTCAAGCAAAAATAGTTGGATTTTCATATTGAGTTCTATTAATTCAGTTTGAATTTAAGTGGAAAAACAGGAAAAAGGGGAAAAGAGGGGATTAGTTGAAAGACTATGAAGACTGCGATAAATAAACAGGAATTCTGATAATTTATAGACTAAAGAATAACACTTTGAATGAACATCAAAGCTTTGAAAACAAAGCCCTGTCATATTCCCTGAAAGTTCAACCAACCTTTTAAAAGTCAATAAAGGTCGCAGCCTTTGCCCGGTAAAGTTGAACTATCAAAGGTCTCCACTTCCAGAGCATAAAGTCCAAGACAGGGCACAGGGGTCTATGCAGTTAATGAGCAATCATGTTTTTTAATCAGAGGCCTAAAGGCTTCCGTTTCGGTGATCAAGTCGGTCACCATAGTCTAAGTGCCAACGACACTGGACCTTGCGCCAGCGACACTGGACCTTGCGTCAGCATGGATATTGATAACCAAATTAGGAATGATAGTTTGCATGCAGGGTAATAACGAACCGCCATGCTGACCAAGCCAATCCTGAACCCACCCACCTTGATGAATTATTGAAAAATTAATTTTCCCTCAAAATTACCATGATTTCGTTGTTTTTTTAATTCCGCCATCATGCTAATTTTGAGGGAACATTAATTTTTCAATGATCAATTAACGTACGTGGGTTCAGGATTTGCTTGGTCAGCATGGCGGTGACGCAAGGTCCAATGTCGCTCGCTCTTAGACTACCATCAGCGTCAAATTGGGACAGTAGTCCGGGAATGAATAAGTGACCAGTCAGGCACTCATTGCATGAAACAGGGGAGATACTCGTACAATTGTGACACTGGCGCCGCTCCTATCATTACGTTGTTTAACTCATGATACATCATAGCGGATACATAGAGACCCAACTAAATGTGAAACTACCGTTTAGACATTAACGTACTTCGTACTTGAAAGCGATGCTTCCAGAGTAGTAATGTGAACAGCGTTTAACGCTTAGGCGGATATTGCTCGATGTAGATGTAGAATGAATGCTACTTTTGTACTTATGCTAGTGACAGAGTGACCATTCGTTGAGTTGAAAAAAATTTTATCATACAAAAAATACTCAATGAGTAACTGAATCTGAGTATGAATGAAAATTTGATGTGTGATAAATTAATAGGTCATTGAGCCATTGGCTTTAAATACAAAGTGGATTAAAAACAGGGGAAATGGGTGGATTTTTCACGAAATTAGGGAAATAATAGAAAAATAAGTTATTTTAATTAAATAAATAGCACATTGAACTCAATATGAAATACTCAAAATTAGTAGATAAGTGAGGGGGTTTCTAATCCAAGATTCCTGTTACCGACATGTTACCGACATTGAAATTATTCAATAGCTCAAGTGGTTCGTGTCCGTGCTAAGTTTCGGTAACCTTCTAGAATATTTTAGAAACATGTCGGTAACATGTCGGTAACAGGAATCTTGGATTAGAATGATCTTACTTATCTACTAAGATTTCAAGTTGAAATTTATTGAATTTTTAACGAAAGAGTTGAGTTTTAGAGCTAAAAAGTTAAATGTTTTAGAAGCCAATTGACGTTTAAACACGAAAAGATAAATTTTCAACAAATAAGTTACTTTTCAACCAAGACCAAACAATTTTAGAAGACAGTAGAATTTTCCATCCAAAAGAACGAATTTTCAACAAAACAGTTAAATCTTCGAACAAAAAAAATAGTTTATCAACAAAATAATTCAGTAAAATAATTGAATTTTCAACAAATGGTCGAACTTTTAAACAACGTAAAAACAGTAAACTTAAAAAAAACAGTTAAATTTTCAACAAAATAGTTGAATTTCAAACAAAATAGATGAATTTCAAACAAAATAGTTGAATTTTCAAATAAAAAGATAAATTTTCAACCAAAAATGGAATATTTGAATTTTTAGTTAAAGAAATGAATTTTCAATAACAAAAAAAAAAACTAATTTAATAAAATCAAATTCCAACATACAAAAAAATGAATTTTTAACAGATTAATTTTTAACCAGTTTTATTTTCAATTGAAAAAGATAAAGTTTCTACCAAAGGAGATGCATTTTCAAAACAAAAATACGAATTTACAACAAAAGAGTTAAATTTTCGAACAAATAAGATGGGTTTCAACAAAATTATTTAGTAGAATGATTCGATTTTCAACAAAATAGTTGAATTTTCAACTAAAAAGATAAATTTTCAACCAAAAAATTGTTTTTTTTTTTAATGAGTGCATATTTCAACCAAGTAGTTTAATTTTCATCTGAAAAAGATAAATTCTCAACGAAAAATGTAATAGTAGATACTTTAACTTGACAAGATTTTAATTTCTAATCGAAAACAGTTTAATTTAACCGAAAAAGATTTTTAAGTAAAGAGGAGATTTTTCTACTAAAAAGTTCATTTTTAACCAGCAAATATCAAATTTGAACAAAAAAGTTCATTTTCGACCAAGTAGGTGAATTTTCAAATAATAGTTAATATTTCAACAAAAAATATTTTTATTTTAAATTAAAATCAGTTGAAATGAATAAAATAGGACGAATTTTAAATAAAATAGTTGAATTTTTAACCAGAACAGATTAATTTGTAACCAAAAAGAGATGGAGTTTCAAAACAAAAAGACGAATTTTCAACATAACACTTAAATTTTCCAGTGAAAAAAGACAAATTTTCTATAAAACAGTTGAATTTTCCACGAAAAAGATCAATTTTGTACCATAAAAGACGAATTTTGAACAAAACATTTTAATTATTATATAAAAACAATCAATTTTCAACAAAAAATGGAATTGTTAGGTTTCAAATAAAAAAATTAACTTTTGACCAATACAAAAAGGAATTTTCAACAAAATATTTATGTTTTCAACCACAAAGATGAATTTTGACCTAATAGTTTAATTTTCAACTTGAAAAATATCAATTTTCAATCACAAATGGAATAGTTAAATTGTCACTGAAGAAAAAATAATTTTCAACAAGATTAAAGCCTGATTAGCCTGATTAGCCTGAGTAGCCTGATTAATTTTTCACTCAAAAAGGCGACTTTTAAACAAAGCAGTTGCATTTTCAACAAAAGAATTAAATTTCCAAGTGATTAGTAGATTTTTTAACCAAAAGAGATGAATTCCTAGAAAAATAACAGTAGACATTTAAATTAAAAAGAATTAACTTTCAATCAAAAAAAGTTTGATTTTCTTATCAGGTTCTGATAATTTTGATCATATTTAAGCGAAAAAACTCAGAAAAAAATTAAATATTGATATCAAATATTTTAGCTGAATAAAAAATCTTTTTAGTTGAATCAAAAATTTTTTATTGTTTCTGCCATATAATATGTTACTTATATGGACAACAAAATATTTGGTTGACACAACTAAATTTGTTCGTGGCTTTCCTCAAATCTTTTGGTAGATTATTTGGTTGATTAAACGAAAAAATGTTGTTCGGTCATTCAAAACGTTTTTTAAACAAAGAAAAATTTGATCAATTTAACCAAACTTTCATGTAAATCCCAGAAAACAATTCTTTTCCTTTAAAGAAATTTTTTTTTTTCTGGGCGTAAAAATGTTATTATCTGACTTGCTAATGGTAGAATCATTATCTCCTTCCGATAGCCTATCAGTACTCCTGGCGATATATCTAAATTTAACTCGCAGAATTATATAGTCTGCTTTCCAACTCGGAAGTTAAAAATACTTTTTAAGCCATGCGAATAACATACAATACATAGTTAAATAATTTTTTTTTTTTTTTTGTAAACAGACAAGAGATTCATAACCCTGGAACAATCTCTTTCCATGAAACAAAGGAAAACGAGGTGATTTGGTGAACATATTTACGAGGTAGGTAGTATCAAAAAAAGGTAGATCGACTGATAAAGAGCGTGTGCATGAATATGCAATGCTTCCGGTCAATCAACTTGGACTCGTGCTCGAGTGTTTACTATGCATCTCACTTCCGGTTCAGTGGGCCCTACGACCACTTGCACGAATTGAATTTGAGCATCCGGGGATTTCACGAGTGGGTCGTATCCCGTTTAATTCATCCTTTTAAGAAAGCATCAACTAGGCATTCTCACCCAAAAATTTGTTCAGAAAATTGCTTATAACTTCACTATTCCTATAATAATACACTTTATCACTAATTTGCGAATTGTCTAGCAGATGGCGGCACTTCAGATTCGAATCACGAATTCTCACGATCACTCTTCTGTAAGCAGTCACTAACACTCGTATTTTTAAAGGGATACTTGGAAAAGAGTTTCCAGATATAACAGGCCACTCTTCTGTGAGCAGTCACTAACAATCATACTTTTTAAAAAGAGACTTGGAAAAGAGGTTCGAGATGTGACAGATCACTCTTCTTTGACCAGTCACTAACACTCGTATTTTTTAAAGGGATACTTGGAAAAGGGGTTCGAGATGTGACAGGCTTCTCTTCTGTGAGCAGTCACTAACACTCGTATTTTTTAAAGGGATACTTGAAAAAGGGGTTCGAGATTTGACAGATCACTCTTCTGTGACCAGTCATTAACACTCGCACTTTTTGAAGGGAGACTTGGAAAAGGGTTTCCAGATATAATAGGCCACACTTCTGTGAGCAGTCACTAAGACTCGTATTTTTTAATGAAAGACTTGGAAAAGGGGTTCGAGATGTGACAGGCCACTCTTCTGTGAGCAGTCACTAATACTCGTATTTTTTAAAGGGATACTTGAAAAAGGGGTTCGAGATTTGACAGATCACTCTTCTGTGACCAGTCATTAACCATAACATTCTACAAAGATTGGTAGCTCTAAAAAAGTATCCAGAGGTGAAATTTTCATCTCCAACTGTCCCGTCTGCGGCGTAAGGCCATCCACGGCTAGAGACCTGACTTCAAGGAATAGTGTTGGACGATTTTTTCTCGCGTAAATTTCCCGTTCTTGCTTACCTTCTAGGACAGAAGGAGCAAAAGTGGATGACGTCCACGTTCCAGTTGCGTCGGGATTGGTTGCTTTAAGGAACCATGATCGTAGCTTCCGGAGGCTAAAACTTCTCTCATAAAAATAATACAATACATAATACAATTGCAATGTACAAAACAGTGTTCCTAGGTAAAATGTATAGTTGGAAATCGCATTTCCTTCTTGAAATTATCTGTCACACAATAGAATATTATGCGCCAAGGTGCATAATTAGGGTCGCATATACTATTTTATGTGACGACGATGCATTTACAAGTTTTGTTGCGTCAGCGTAGAGTATCGTAATGTTGTACATTACGATACAGCGGAGTGTAATGTGAAGAGTGATCGTCCGCTTTATCGTAATGTACAGCATTACGATACTTTACGCTGTCGCATAAAAACACGTTTATGCACCGGAGTCACATAAAATAAAATAAAAGGTTTGTTTTTAGAGGAAGGACGAGAACTTCGTAGGCACGCTTTTGACAACGAAAAATTTCGTTGTTTGCCAGCATGCTTAATGAAAAAAGAGGGTTCCGTAAGTTCACAAACAAGTTTTTACTCTAAATCTAACATAATGTATATTTAAACAATTTTTTGATCATTTTTGGGCACCTGTATAGCATGGGGCCGTCAGTGAATTACGTTACCAATTTGGGGGGTGGGGGGGCGGTGAAATCCAAAACTTTGATGGGCAACTACAGGGCCGTCTGAAAATTGAGTCGTGAAAACATACGACGGACGTGGCAGTCATCTGCTTGGGCTGTGATTGGTAATCTCGTATGGCGCGAAACTTTAAATGTGGTTCGGTCCGAGCTAGAGTGCCGTCTCGTGTCATTATTTTTCTTAACAGTACGGTTAGAAAGAACATTGTGCGTTATTCAGTGGCCATTTGTGGAACTATTTACGTGTCAGTGAGGCGCTTTTGAAACTAATTACATGTCACCAGCTGACACTATTCGGTAAAGGGCTATATAACGCTCACTTTTCAGGGGGCGTTGTAGGATCATAACATGGTGGTTTCGAATAAAAGCCACTAACATTATATGACATGATGAACCACATCATAATTTTTGAACTAACTAGTTTTTGAAGTTATTCTTCAAATATTTAAATATTTATGAAAGTTAATTTAAAAAAGCGTCAGAAATGAAAATCTAGAAGGGTGAAAAGCAGAAATATTGTGTTCTATTTGTAGCTGCAAGCAGGCAACAAAATTAACACAGAAAAGGTGTCCAAAGATCAACATGAAAGATATTCATATCGCATCAAGGACATAAACGAGGATGATATTCAAGAGTGTGCAGAAAAAGGTAAGCATGTAAAATTATCCCAAATAAATTACGTTAAAATGATTCCAATAATTAAAGATTCATTAATAATATTTCAGCGGAAGAAGAGGAGGATGAATGTGAACTTGTTCTAAGTTTCCGCCACTGTCTGTATACAAGGATAATGTATGGACACAAAAATTCTAAAGAATCTGAGGAATCTGAAGAAGCAGAAGAAGCATAATAAAATATGGGATACGAAATTTACCTGATAAAAAATCCAAAATAGTGGTAATTTTTCTATTATATTCCACTGTATTTTCTTTGTATGTGTTAAAAGTAATAATTAAAAGTATAGATCAGTGGAAAACTGGTTTGTGAAAACAATGTTTGATTTTTGAAAAATGTTCTCTGAGTCACTTTCTTTTATATGAAAATTTCAGGGATCACAGCGGTTGATTAGTTTAGATTTAGGTAAAAAAGCATTTAAAGGGGATTTCATCTATTATTAAGAAGGAAGTGTCTAATACATACGGAAAAAATTTGGCTATTTTTACCGAAATTTCGGTGCAAATAGCCCCTTTTCCAGCTCTATTTGTACCAAAAAAATCCGGCTATTTGTTTCGGTTGAAAAGTCTACCATTATATTTTGGTTTAGGAATTCATATTTTATTATTAACAATTTTATCATTTGTTTCTTTGTCGGCTAAAGAATCTTCCTTGATTGAATAATATTTTGTTGAAAATTCGTCATTTTGCTTCGAAAAATCAACTTTTGTGGTAGAAATTTATTCATTTTTGGTTTCGATTCATCCCTTAGATGAAAATTCATCACTTTGGTTAAGAATCTAACAATTTTGTTAAAAGTTCCTCTTTTTGTGTTGAAAATTAACTTTTTTGTTGAAAATTCAAATCTTTTTTAGAAAAGTCTTCGTTTTGGCTTGAAAATTCAACATTTTTCATGATTTTTTTTTGCTGTATATTCATTGTGAGCTGAAAATTAAACTCTTTTGTTGAAAATTCACCCTCTCTTTTTTTTCAAGTTCATCTCTTTGGTCGAAATTCCATCCTTTTTGGGTAGAAATGCAACTGTTTGGTTTACATATTCATCAACTTTTGATTGAAATGAATTTTTTTAACTGGAAACGTAAACATTCCTTTTTTGGTTAAAAATTGGTCTTGTGTGGATGAATTTAACTTTTTTTAATTTAAAATAAAACTCTTTTTTGATTGACCTAACCTTTTACATTTTTCCTTGAGAATCCGTCTTTTTTGGTTGCAAATTCAAATACTTGGTTGCAAGTTGAAGTATTTTGTTAAAATTTATTTTCTTTGTTGAAAATTTTTTTCTTTACCTGGAAAATTATTTTTTTTTTAATTGATAACTTAACTATTGCAGTTTTGGTTTAACATTATTTTTTTTTTGAAAATTTTTGTATTTTGATGAAAATTTGTCTCTTCAGGTGTAAAATTGTACTATTTGGATAAAAATGTAAATATTTTGTTAAAAATTATTTAATTTTTATAATTAAAAAGTAATTTTTTATATTTAAAACGTAACTATTCAATTTTTGATTAGAAAATTGTCTTGTTAGGATGAATTTAACTGTTTTTGATTTCAAATTAAAAATCTTTTTTGGTTCATATAAAATATTGAATTTTTTATTGAGAATTCATCTTGTACTGGTTGCAAGTGTAACCACTTTGTTAAAAGTTGAATTCGTTTGAAAAAAACAAAATTTTTTTGGTTGAAACTTCATATTCTTTTTGTTGAAACTTAATTTGTTTAACTGAAAATTTAACTATTTCATTTCTGGTTAAATAATTATCTTTTTAGTTAAAAATTCAACTATTTTGATGAAAATTCATGTATTTTGTTGAAAATACGTCTTTTCTGGTAAACAATTCTGTTATTTGGTTAAAAACTTAACTGCTGTTGAAAATTAAATTTTCAAATTGAAAATATAACTATTAGATTTTTCGTTGAGAATTCATCTTTTTTGGTTGAAAATTTAACTTTTTGGTTAAAAGTTCAACGACTTTGTTGCAAATACTATTGATACAAATAATATTTTTACTTGAAATATTAGGAATTTGAAGCAAATAAATCGTTTAGGCCATATATATAATAAGTATCATAAAAAAATCTCTGCAAAGGCGTCTTGTTTTCTATTGTCTTAAATTTCTCTTTGTAGTTCTTAAAAAATGACTCAAACTTTTTAAAAAAGGGGAACACGATATAGATCTTGAAAGTAGACTCTCCCTTGAATTTTATTTTTTTCAAACGTTTTCCTGAACATTCTTAGAATATTCCAATGGAAGGTTAGGAGAATTCCGAAAAATGTTCCAGGAAGATTCCCAAGAAAGGTTCGGGGGATATTCGTGAAAAAAATTATATCTATTGAATTAATTTGATGAAATCAGTTCCTCACGAACATTCCCCCCAGGCCAAAAAATTATATATAGTGTGAAGCATTATATATAATTTTCATTTGCTTCATACAATTTTTATATAAAACAAATGAAAATTATATATAATATTTCACACTATGTATAAACTATATATATAATTTTTCCGCCTGGGCCCGAACCTTTCTTGGGAACCTTCCTGGATACGCGGACATTTAACTACTTCCGGGAACCTTCCTGCTACATTTTTAGGAATTCTCCGAACATTCCATTGGAATATTCCAGGAATATTCAGGGAAACTTTTGTGCTATCCCGAAAATATGCAAACTTATGGGGTCGGTACCAGAACATAATTACAAGTTGTCTGGAAAGCAATAAAGCTACATAGAATGGGGAATTAGTTTGAGATACAAACTAGCAAGTTCTGGTTGTCCGTTTGACCCGACGTGATGTTTATGCATAAGAGGTCCTACAAGTTCAGTAGATACCTAATGAATTTTCTTACTGTTACAGTTTGTAGTTGGAGTTTCGCAATCCAATCCAGGAAATTGTGAATAAATTATCCTTTTGTAAAATAAATTTGTATAAAATGTATACAGTGACTGTTGAGAAAAAAGTTAATTTGAATAAGGTTTTAATAGTATTTAGTGTTATAGTTTCCGACAATTATTGCATTTATCTCGTTCACGGATTTTGATTTATGCGGGTATACGAACTTGAGAAGCCAACTAGCAGTAATTTGCAAATAGAACTATAGTTAACATTGTTCTGATTGGTTAATGATACAGAATTCATCTATAATTCCTGTTTTTGAAAATTGAATCGTTTGCATAACTTTGCATAACACTACAGGAACTAGATAATCAGATAATTGCCAAGCAACAGGAGAAATAATATTCTATCTTTCTGTTTATCCTAAAAAAAATGAATTTATTACTTTCAACATGCTTTTACAGCATTGGAATATTTTTAAAAGCATATAGATGTCTCTGATCATATATAATCAAAATTATGGTTCTAATACATTAAAAAATCTCCTATATTAAAATTTTCATGACCGAAAAAGTCAACTTTTTTCAAAATTGTTGACTTGACATTGATTAAATACAAAAATCTACTTGGATTGTTAGGAAGCAACAATAAAAAAAAATTGCATTCATCTTTCGGTGAAAGTTCGTTTGGCTATACTATTGAATTTTTAATTTTTCAGAAAATAAACCTCCCAGGCGGAAATATTATATATAGTTTATATATAGTGTGAAGTATTAGAGATAATATTCATTTGTTTTATACATTTTTTATATAAAACAAATGAATATTATATAGAATACTTCACACTATATATAAACTATATATAATATTTCCGCCTGGGCTTTTAATGACACACTAAACCTGAAGGTATGAATTAGTTCTGCAACAAAATGATCCAAGAATATAACAGTCTTTTTTTTATATTAATAAAGATTTTCGTATCAATTGAATACCGCTGCAACAAAAACGATACCTTCCCCAAGAAAATTAGGCTTCCCAATTATATTTTCATTACTGGTTATAATTTGAGTTTAATGTAGTATGTTTGTTTGTTTTCATATATGTGTTAGGGTTTGTAACATTCAGTATCATATTTTTAGTACCTTTTACGGGAAATTTAAGAAATTGGTTTGTGACTTATTCGATGATTGGCACTTCCACGACCATTCTTATCTTCTACAATTGCCGGATTTGATAAGCAGATATGATTAGTAGTTGCTAAATTATATGATTCACTGATCACACCCTATATGAAATAATTTTTCTTGCTTACAATTTAGTTTTTGTAAGAGTTTTATGTAATAAAAAATGGGTAAATGACATTTATTAAGGACTAAAACTGCCAAATAGAAAGCATATATCTAAAAAAAGATCCTTTCTAATTAATATTAACAAATTAGTGAAAGTATGCGGCATGCGCCTACAAGAAAGAATGAGTCTGTAGACTATTTAAGTGTATTACCAAAAATATTCAAATTTTATATTTTTATTTTGAATTATTACTGTATAACTTAATGATTTCAATGGACTAATAATGAAACTAATAATGAACCTTTTTTTAATTTGTTTACCCCTAATCTCAACCGTATAGATACAAGACCAACAACTGCAAGTCCAAAACCATAAAACCCGGAACCATCAGTACCAAAAATATAAGACTTAAAATATAAGACCGAAAAATGGAGGGACCCACATAATGATGAATATCCTATTAAAATGATTTCATGTTAACTGGTCTTTATGCGTGAAAATCCCATCATTTAGACTTTTGGTTACGAGTTAAGCTTCAAGAATTCACCTATTTTAAACATTTTCTTTTAAAAATCCTGACTTAATAACAAATTATTTGACATTTTCATAACCTTCCACTTCCCCGACGGATGGATTAAGTCGTAGAATTTTCTAATTCAGGATGGAAAATTATCGAGGTTGTTTAATGACCACCTCACTAACACAATATTACACAATTATGGGCCAGATGCTTTATAAGGCCTTGTTAGAGAAGAAAATCTCTAAGATTTTATTTTTCGTTAACAAGCAAACACATCTTGAACATCATGTATCCACGAATATTTGTGCTTTTAATTATTACTGTCCTTTGTATCTTTAAAAAGGCAGAATGTGTTAGTAACATTTAATTATAGAATTAAATTATTCAAAACATTTTTTTTATGTGCATAAACTTAATTGCAATTTACTTCTAGGGGATGAGTCAGGACCAAGTGGATAATATGGCAAAGGGAATGCGGAAATCCTGTATATCGAAAGTACCAGTAGATTTGGGTAAGTCAAAAAATATAGATAAACATTATTTTATTGATATGATTTGATGTGATAATTATGGAAAAGTCAGGGAATAAAAAAAATGGTAAAAATCAGGGAATTTCAGTGAAAAGCACCTAAAGTAGTGATGAATAATCAGAGCTCCTACACAGTCCCTATTTCCGAATTTTCTTGAATTCTTTTAAAATATTTAATATATTTCAATAAATTCCTGGAAAGTAACAGATTTGAATAATTTAAGGGGATTTCAAAGTATTTTAAGGTATTTTTAAAAATTCCAAAGAAATTCGCAGAGCTTTAAAAAGTTTCAAGGGATTTCAAAAAATTTTAAAGAATTTTAAATATTGTAGGGTATTTTAAATGATTCCAAGGAAATTTGAATAAATTTCAATAATTTAAAGGTATTCCAAAGGATCTGAAAGATTTTGTAGGGTATGTTTGAAACATCCAAGGAATTTTCAAGATCTTTAAAAAGTTTTAAGGAATTTGAAAAGATTTCAAGGGATTTAGAAAGATTTTAAAGGATTTGAAATATTTTGTGGTATTTTAAAAGATTCCAAACTATTTTCAAGTGATTTAAAAATTCTCAAGGAATTTACAAGGATTTGAAAAATTTTAAGGGATTTCAAATAAATGCCAAATTTTTTCAAGGTATTTCTAAGGATTTTTAAGAATTTTTAAGATTTTATGTTATACTTGAAGACTTCAAAGAAATTGTCAATGAATTTTCAATTGTTTAAAAAAATTTCAAGAGATCTCAGAAGATTTGAAAGGATTTGAAATATCTTAGGGTATTTTAAATATATTTCAATAATTTAAAGTGATTCCAAAGGATTTTAAAGAATTTAACGGATTTTTAAAATTTCAATGAATTTTCAAGAGCTGTAAGAAGTCTTAAGAGTTTTAACAATTTTTAAAGGATTTGAAACATTTTAGGGTATTTCAAAAAGTTTCAAGAGATTTCCAAGGACTTTAAATATTTTAGGGATTTTTTTTTAATTCCAAGGAATTTTCAAGAAGTCACACTTTTTTGTGAACGCGATAACTTGAAAACGGTTGCAGATCAATTGATGAAATGTAGAGGGCTTATTTTCACCACTAATATCCTGAAACTGACCGAAGGATTTCTAAAAATATTTATTGCATTTTTTTCAGCATTAAATAATAATTCAAATATCGATTTTTCATAGTAAAAGTTTTTTCATTAGCATAATTCAAAGTTGATGCAAAAATAAAATAGATTCCTTGGTTCGAGACGAATCGATTGACCTACAATAGTAATACATTTTATTAAAGAGTAGGGAAGTTATGGTGATTTTCATATTTTGAAAATCAGTTTTTTATAGTCAATCTTTTTTCATTAACATAATTCAAAGATGATGCAAGAATATAAAATATTCCTTGGTTCGAGACGAATCGATTGACGAATAATATCAATACATTTTAGTAAAGAGTAAGAAAGCTAGGTTAATGCATACTATTTGAAAAAAAAGTTTTTTATAGTAAAACTTCTTTCTTTAACATCATTCAAAGTTGATGCAAGAATAAAATAGATTCCTTGGCTCGAGACGAATCGATTGACCTATAATATTGATGCATTTTATTGAACAGTAAGGAAGCTATGGTAATACATAATATTTGAAAAAACGGTTTTTTATAGTAAATTTTGTTTCATTAACATAATTCAAAATTGATGCAATTATGGAAAAAATTCCTTGATTCGATGCAAATCGATTGACCTATAATATTGATACATTTCATTGAGGAGTAAGGAAGCTATGGCAATGCATAACATTTGAAAAAATGGTTTTTTATAATAAAACTTTTTTCACTGAAATAATTCAATATTGATGCTAGAACGGAATAGATTCCTTCATTCTAAGCAAATCGATTGGCCTATAATATTAATACACTTCATTGGGGAGTAAGGAAATTATGCTCATTTATAATATTTGAAAGATCTGTTTTGAACAGAAAAACTGTTTTCATCGACATAATTCAAAGTGAATGCATGAATAGGAAGGACTTTTTGATCATAAATTTTCAAATAAAATATTTCTGACAATGTTTGTAAAAAAATCATAAAGCTGGGAATGGGACCAACTTTTCCGTTCCCTTTTCCATCTCGTAAAATTACCATTTCAAATACAAAAATCTATTTGTCTGATTTGTCATTGTATTTAAAAAATTGTTTGTATTATTTTGTAATTTTGTATTTTTTGTAAATTTGTATTTTTAAACTGATCGAAATGAAAACTTTATTTTGTCTATTATTTAAAATATCACTAATGCTTTCTCTATGAGGAAGCAAAAACATTTGCTAACGGAAAGCAAAGTGCTCGTGAAATGAGCACAATATAATTATAAATACAAACAAAGTAGAAACACTCGAGATCGAATTTACAGCTAGTTTTGAAAATTCCAATGAATTTGCACTACTTTTTTAAAATTTTAAGGAATTTCAAAGATTTTCAAATTTTTCAACATATTTCCAAAGATTCTACTGAATTTTAATAATTTCAAGGGGTTTTATAGGAGTTTATCAAATTTACAGTATTTTTAGAAATTTCGAGGAATTTTCAAAAGTTTAAAAAAATTTCAAGAAATTTCAAAATATTTTGAAGGAATTGAAACATCTTAGGATATTTTTAATATATTTCAATACTTTAAAGTGATTCCAAAGAATTTGAAATATTTTAGGGTATTTTAAATAATTCAAAGGCATTTCCAAAATCTTAAAATGTTTCAAGGGATTATATGGAACGATTTCATTAAATTCTTCTGAATTTCATTGAATTTTTATATACCCATTTCAAGTTTATCCTTAAATTTCCCTTAAATTTCTCTAAAATCACTTAATTTTTACTGAAATCAATTGAATTTTATACATTTTTTGAATATTTTTCTGATTAATTTGAATTATTTTGAAGTCTTATGAATTTATCCTCAATTCGGTAAAATTCACCTGAAATGCTTAAAAAATTCATCGAATTATTTTGAATTTTTTTCAATTCAAAAGAACATTAGTCACATTGTTAATGCACATTAATCACTTTTAGTCATTTTTTGGGTCAGAAATTAGGCACTTTTGGTGCACTTTTGGTAATTTTAGAACCATACACTTTTCATCTAGTAATTGTTTACATATTGTAATTCCAAGGAATTGCAACTTAAATTTAAAATAGTTATAAGGTATGGAAATTGTTAACACTTTTACAGCATTAGTTGAAGGATTAGTCAGAGGTGAATTTCCGGATGACCCAAATCTCAAATGCTACACACGATGTGTTTTGAAAATGACAAAAGGGGTGAGTATATCGATAAATGCTGAATAAACTATAATCTCTTCAAACTAAGTTATAAATCATTACTTTCTTGCGAGGGTTTTATAGATCAAGAACGGAAAAATTGAACCCAATATGTTAATAGCACAAATGAATTTGCTGCCAGCAAATGGCGATAGATTGGTTGAAGGCGTAAAAAAATGTGCAGGTGAAGGTACGTAAATATCGTTCTGTATTAATTAACTGTGAATTACATATATTTATCATATTTTTGCAAGAATTTAACCATCTACTTGAAAGTAAAATAGAGTGCCCGGATCAAAGAACCGGTAAGGGATGTCCAAGGAAAGATCAAATATCTGTCACTCGTAAATCCTCTCTCTTACCGCCTTTGGTAGAGAGATAAAGAGAGAGCGAAAATTTGACTATTTTATTGAAAATTCTTTTTTTTTATTACATTTTCTTTACTGAAAATGTAACTTTTACATTTTCGGTTGAAAATTGATCTTAGTTGCAAATTCGTCTTCTTTGGTATAAAGCTAATCTTATGAATTTGAAATTTCCTCTTTTTTGGTTAATAATGTAAATGTTTGATTAAAAATTAACTGTCTTGTTGAAAATTCGTTTAATCATGGGCGATAGTCAAGCCCGCCCCAGCTACCTACGTACGGTCCCCCCACTACGCGGCTTCCTCTCGCTCAGCCGAACTACTGCCGCGCCGAGCCTGGTCAGCAGTAGTCTTTTGTACATAACAAGAACTAAAATTCGGAATATAACATTATTTTAATTTAGCACTTGGTATATTACAAATATAATATTCAAAATATGTAAATTATAACGATTCCACCAGTAGCTTTAATTTATTGGTGCAATATTTTACTTCATTTGGGGAAATTCCGGAAGCTAAAATGTGGCCAAATTTGGAAAATCATTAACAAACCTAATAAATTTTGTTTATTGATTCAATAATAAGAATAATATTTTAACACATAACAAGCAGAAAAAAAAGGATTCTCATAAATATATTTTCAGTTACAAGTGCGGGAATATCACTCGCAGTTACCAGTACCTGAAATTTAAGTTACATTTGTAATTTGAAAGTGCTTCAGTGTAAAAAATTTAGCAAATCCGAAAAGAGCATGAAAAAATTATGTGAATTTTAGTTCGCACAAGTTGCCGTTATTCACGCATGTAGTTTGGAAATCTAATTTTTATTTGTGAATTTGAAAAATTGGACTGAACTGAAAAATTTTCCATAAAATTTCACATAAACTTGAACATTTATTCTTTAATTTTTAACTTTTTAAGTTAAATAACATATCGTTGGAATCGCTATAATTCGCATATTTTGAATACTATATGTGTAAATTACCACGTGCTAAATTTAAAAAATGTTGAGCGGTAGTAACCGGTTCTTTGATCCGGGACCTCAATTCTCTTACGATTATTTAGTAATAAGTTCATAAATTTGCAAATTAAAAAAAGTTATTTACAAACCTAACAGTTTTCATTTACATATAATGCATGTAGGTTAAAATAATGTTAAATGAAAACTAACAAAGAAAATTATCGTTTTTTTTAGTTGCGGCTGATGAGGAATGTGAACTTGCCTTCCGGTACACTAAATGTCAATATGAATTCGATCCATCAGTATTCTTTTTCCCCTGAAAGAGAAAGAATGACATTTTTCGATCAGAACAATCTGTTCATTAATATATTTAAGTCTAAAATTCAATATCTTGTTCCAAAATATAGTTCATCTATTATTTATATTTTATTTATTGTCATTGGGCGTTTAATAAATATTTAGAAGTTACGAAACATGCATTTTATCATATGAATAATATTCATTTGTGAAAATTCAAGTTAATTTATTGAAGCTTCCGAGTGCTTTAGGTTAAGCATTATGATACCACGGGTGGTCCAAATTTACCCCTGTAAAAATTCGACTTTCGATTTCTGTTGATCGATCTCCCTCAATTTGTTCATTACCTGGAAAATGGAATTACCTTTTTTTCAAATCAGTCAATATCAACCCGTGCCCTCGGGCTTTTGAAATTAACATAGAATTTCAATTGGGAAAAGCTACTTTTTTCGAGAGAAAAAGTACTTGTTATTAACTTTTTGTAAATTAAAGTTTGATCACCTATTGCAAAATGTTCAAGGAATAATTCACGCTTAATACTTTACCAAAAACTTTATTTTTGACACTTTCAACCCCCTTATATTGTCACTTATAAGTCACAAGTTTCTAAGTATTTTTCAACTAATTTTCTAATGTTTCAACAATTATTATTTGTTTAAGCAATTTTTTTCGCCCATAAATCGTGAAAAGTTATTATTTTGCGGGATAAATTATACAGCTGATGAATTTCAAGAATAATATTATATTTGGTATTTATTTAACAATTTTAATTTGCTTAAACAATTTTTCTCCTGCAACTAGTTAACTAACGATTATTGAGATTAATGTATTTCTTTTAACAAGATTTAGCAATTATTTAAACAATTTTCATTTATTTAAACAATTTTTCTCCTGTCAATCGTAAAAACTTATTACTTTCTGGAATTTATTACACAATTAACGAATGTTAAGAGTAATATATTCTTTGGACGATATTTGACAATTAATTATATAATTCACATTTATTTAAAAAAATGTTCTCCTGTAAATCTTGTAAAGTTACTATACTTTCTGGAATCGATAACGCATTTAATAAATGCTAGAAGTAATATTTTAAATGAAAGACAGTTAAAAACTAGTTGAACAATTTGTATTTTTTTATCTCTGTTGAAGATTCATCATTTTAGTTGAAAATTAGTTGTTTTTTTTTCATTAGAAAATTAATTTTTTTAACTGAAAACTTAACTAATTGAGTAAAAGTTGAACTGCTTTGTTAAAAATCTATTTTTTTTGTTTGTTTAAAACGTGTATAATTCAATGAAAATTCATTTTTTCTGATTTAAAATTAAGCTTTTTAGCTAAAAATGTAAATTTAACAAATTTGGTTGAACATTGATCTCTATTAGCTGCAAATTCCTCATTGTTAGTAGAAAGCTAATTCATATTTGCGGATTGATAATTTAACTGTTTTACAGCAAATTCATCTTTTAGCTCGGAAGGTCCACAATTTGAATGATCCTTTTTTTCCTTGACTGAAAAATCTTGATGTGATGAAAATTTGCCTTTTTTTTAACAATCCAACATTTCAGTTGAAAATTCATCTCTTTTGTTCAAAATTTGACTATTTTGTTGAAAATTCTTTTTTTTTTACTGAAATTTTCTTTACTGAAAATGTAACTTTTACATTTTCGGTTGAAAATTGATCTTTGTTAGTTGCAAATTCGTCTTCTTTGGTAGAAAGCTAATCTTATTAATTTGAAATTTCCTCTTTTTTGGTTAATATTGTAAATGCTTGGTTAAAAATGAACTGTTTTGTTGAGAATTCATATTTTTGTGTTAAAAATCTTGAAAAATCAACAATTTGGATGATCTTTTTTTTGGACTGAAAAATATTTATTTGTTAAAAAATCGTCTCTTTGACTGGAAAATTTATCATTTTAGTTGAAAATAAATCTCCTTGGTGGAAAATTTGATTCTTTTGTAATTGAACTTTTTGACTAAGAATTTATTTTCTCCATTTTTGTTTAAAAGTTTGTCTTTTTTTGTTTAAAGATCATCTAGTTGTTTGAAAATTTATGTATTTTGTTGAAAATGCGTCTTTTCGGTAGAAAATTAAACTTCTTAGTTATTATTATTAAATATTATTGTCTTGTAAGGCTGGTCCATTTCAGTCCCGTAGCACTGCCGTTAACACTTCACTGGGTATGGGCCTGTGAAAACTCTTCTTTTACTAAGGTGGGCTTAGAATAATTGTATGAGTTTAATCACAACCAGTGATAACCCGCGACTGCAACCGACTTTATTAAAAGTACTCGCATTTGCCTGGACGTTCGGCCAGGGGAGTGGAAAACTGCAGAAAACCACCTCCCGAGTTCAACCGATTTTTCGACAGACGAGTTTGAAGGCAGAAATTCGACCCGACCCTACGAAGGCACACAATCATCCTGGGCAATGAACCTCCCGCTCGACATTAGTTAAAACCCAGAGAATACACAAACCGGTCATACGTCGCAGATGGTCACCCATCCGAGTGCTATCCGCGCTCGCAATAGTTTGACATCAGGACATCTTCTTGGTTAAAAAATCGTGTGTTATGTTTAAAAATGTATCCTATTTCGTAGAAATTTTATTTTTTGGACTAAAATATCGACAATTTTTTGAGAATCAATTTTTCATCGAAATAATTTTCATGTGAGAACATTCAAGTTAATTTAATGAAGTTTGCGAGTGTTTAATAGGTATATGCATTAAGTTACCTATATTGTAAGCCTGTTCTCAAGTTTAGACCGAAACGACAGCTAATAAACCCAACTGCCATAAAGAGCTCGGGATAATTTTCCAACTCCGACGACATTCGCACCCACCGCAGAATTTTGACCATAATAATTTGCGAGTAAAACGATTACGGCTGACCATAAAATTAAGAGCGTGTTTAAGGCACCCAAGGGAAACAGTCCCCTCCAATTTTGGCACTCGAGAAATGTCTGCTATAGACGTACTCATTATTTACCCTTTAGCCTGAGAAACTTTGGTCTAAAAGTTCACTGAAATGGAAAAACGGGAAAAAATGCGCCGCGATAAGATTCAGGAAAAAAGACTCGAAAATTTTTTTATTTTAGAGTACAAATTTTCAAAACTATAAGGAGGAAAGCTTACACGGTCTCAAAAATTCAAGGTTATCTCTACATTTTCTATTCCTCTTCAGAAATTTTAAATTTTTGAAACTAGAAAGTGTATTTGCAAAAGAGCCTTCACAAGATAAAATATAAACCGAGATATAAACCAACATAATCATTATGTGTGAAAAAAAACTTTGCCGAGAACCCCCATGACTTTTAATATGTTATTTATTTACGTTAAAGGTAATCAAAGTTGTGTCTGTAACTTTAAGAGTTTGTTTTATTTCCCTAATTATCAATTTATTTTTCTGGTCAATAAAAAATATATTTTTTAAACTAATTCATTGAACTAATTCCTTTTATTAAAAAACACTTCTACTCATAAATTTTCTAGTATTCTGCAGATTACTCTAATTATCAAGTAATATTACTTAAACTTACAGATTAATGATTGTCAACCATTTTCGTCAAGAATTAGGTAAAAATCAATATTATTCATAATAAGTGTGTTTCTTAATATTTTTTAAATCGTTAATAAAAAAATGCAAAGCTTACTCTGTGTTATTTTGATGGAAAAAATATAAAAAACATTAAATACAAACAATACAAATTTTAAAAAGATTCTCCTTCCTAAAACCTGCAAAAATTTATTTTTTCTAATAATACATAGGTATTTTTTTAATTTATTAAAAAACAAAAATTTGTATCCATAATTACCCCATCAGGAGTGTAAACATGGATTCAACTTTGATTATTACAAATAACTTCGAAGGAGAATTTGTTGTTTAAATTACATTTGCAGGATATCTTTAGAAGACTATTATAAGAACAATTATACATGGTACTAAAAAAATTGAGTACATTTTCTAATTTTTGACGAAGTTGCGATCTGAAAAATTGGCAAATTTCGATCCATAATTTTAGGGGGGAGGGAGAGTTCAAGAGGAGCTGTTTAAAAAATGTTACGTAACGTTTTTGAAAATGCTGTCATTTTTTTTAAACTAAGATAATTTGAGAGGGTAGGGACGAGCGAAAAAATATATTTTTTGAAATCTTTATAAGAATTCTAAAACGTTTCAAGAGAATAAACCATTTTTCTTAAGATTCCCAGACAAATTTCAAAATGATATTTTATTTTGAAAAATTAACTTTGAGAGAAAATTTTGTAATTTTGCAGAATTTTAAAAAAAATTTAGGAAAATTCGAATTATTTTTAAACATAATTAGAAATTTTGTTAAATAATTAAGAATTTGAAAATATTTCAACAAATTTTAAACAAAGAGTCGATTTTGAAGATTTCGAACAAAAAAATGAGAAGCTTTTCAGGATTTTGAAAGGTTTCATTATGATAAAAAAAATTGTAATTCCTTGGAAAATTTTTTATGATTTTTTATTTTGGAAAATTAATGTGGAGAGAATATTTTTAAAAAATTTTTAATATTTCAAACGATATTCAACATTTTTGAAAAAGAGTCTGGATGATTTTAAAGCAATTCATTTTTAAGGAAACTTTTTAAGGATTTTGAAAGGTTTAAAAAAAAATTGTAAGACTCCTGAAAAAACTTAAAATGATTTTTTATTTTGAAAGATTAATTTTAGGAGAATATTTAAAAAGATTCAAAAATATTTTTCAAAAGATTCCTAAAATTGTAAAAAAAGAATCTAGAAAATTCCTGAGCACTTTTTTTTTAGTTTAAATAGATTTTTGGAGGTTTCGAACAAAAAATAGAAGCTTTTTCAGAATTGCGAAATGTTTCAAGGGAACAAAAAAATTTCCTTAAGATTTCTAGGAAAATTGAAAGTGATTTTTATTCCGAAAAATTTATTTTAAGAAAATATTTAAAATGATTCTAAAACATTTCAAAAGATTTCCAAATTTTTGGAGAAATAATCTCCAAGGCTGTAAGGCATTTTTTTTTATTTTGAAGCATTTTTTTTAATTATGAAAAAATCGAATCATTTCAAAAGATATTTAGAAGTTTTTTTATTAAAAAAAAAAGATTTCAAAAGCTTTCTAAAAATGTAACGAAATGAAAATTCCCGAAAAATGAAATTCTCGACACTGAAATTCCCGAAAAATAAAATATTCGAGAACAAAATTCCCGAACTTATTAAATTGCTGACAATTTAAAATTCCTAAATTGGAAAATTCCGGAATATTAAAATTCCTTAGTTTATAATATTACCGAATATAAAAATTCTCGATTATAAACAATTAAAACAGTTTTTAAATAATTAATATATAGTAAAATAAAAAATACGTGCATCAAATAAAAGTTCTTCATTTAATTTATTATTTCATTATTTATTAATTTTTCAATTGTTTAGATTAGGAAATTTCATCATTAGAGAATTTCCCTGTGTTAGTAATTCTACATTATCGGATATTTTATAACGTCGAGAAAAAATGTGGAAAATTTTCAATTTTTAAAATTTTGAAAGATTATACAAAATTTGAGGAATAATTCAAGTCAAGTTAAAAGATATTTAGTAACTTTTGAATTTTTGAAGAGCTTAAAAATATTTTCAAACTTTGAAGGATAAACGAAAATTTATATATTATTTTTTAATTTCCTGCAAACTTCTAAATGTCCAAAATATCTTTTCCTATAAAATTTGGTAAAATCCTGCAAAATAAAAAAATTATCTTGAAAAGTTTCTAGATTCTTTTTCGACATATCTGAAATCTTCAAAAATCTTTTTAAATTTTCTCAAGAATCTTAGGAATATTATATCTATATAACCTTACAAGCAAACTGATAATACTTTCCTAAAACAAGTAGTTATTCCAAATTTCTATATAGAATTAAAAATGATGTTTCCCCTTAAATCAAAATAATACAGGCGCGATTAGCGCGCTCTTGAAGATGATAGTTTTTAAAATTTTGAGATAAGTGTTTCATTACACAAATACAAAAAAATTTCATATTTATGTTAATATTTTAAATAATTATAGCTTGATGAAAAATTATTTTTTCTAAAATATGATTTTATAATTATTATTTGTGATGGAAAACTTTGCAGATACAAAATTGGCAATAATTTATGCACACATAGAAAAGGTTGTGTTTATAATGAGAAAATCTTATTACTGAAAGTTAAACAGAAAAAAAACTGGCGGTTCAGAAAATTTGCACCATTTTTATGCACCCCGCTCTAATAGCCTTAACGTAAAAGTTTGATTAATTACCTAAATAAAATGTCAAAGTGGGCAAAGCGAAAAATAGGTTCTTTGGAAAAAGTCTCTATTAAAATTAGGTTCCTTTGAGAGGTTCAGCTGGAGTCTCCTCTGGAAAAAATTCATCATTTTGGGTTCCTTTTCAGCAAGAGGGGTTCCTTAGGAACCAAAAATTGGTTCTAATAGAAATAGTAGTAAAAAAATGAAGAGGGGGGGGGTCGTTATCTATTGTTATGGTAGCGTTATAAAGGAGGAGGGAGGGTAAAAAAATCGCCCAAAAAAACGTTATGTGACCACTTTATTGCAAATGTTATTTGCAGTTTTCCTTTCAGTTTGGAGTTACGAGGAATATACTATAGAGATAAAGGTTCATGCCCCGTCTGTGTCTCTCTCAATCGATTTTAGGCGCATGGACCACTAGAGACACGGACCTTTCCAAGCAGAATTATTATCCCAAACGAAAATAAAAATGTACCGCTTCATGCAATTCAAGTAAACTAGATTCAAATGATTCCCGGAAAAGATTCTATGCATATTGCATGAGACATGTTTCTGCAATATCAAAGATCTGGTCTCAGAAGCATGAATCAATTTTGATAGATTCTTAAAAAGTTATAAAAAAGCGTTGATCGGAATGAAACAAAGTTTTATAAATAAAACACTGAAACTAAATGTAATTTCTGCCTCTGGAATACCAAGCCTTAAAATGTCAAGACTTCTATTTTTATTTATTGTAATCTTCTTTTTAATATCTGAAAAATAAATTTTCCTGCTATTTTTATTGGGTATAAGAACTTAGGTGACGATTCAAAATATTATCACAGACCTTTACTTTAGCCCTTAAAATTGCAATTTACTTTGGTGGCCACTTACTTTTATTGGCAGGATTTTTATCGTTTTATTATATCTTCCCATTTTGTTCGACTATGTCCTTTTTACAGTTTTATGATCAAGATATAGCTTGCAGTAAAATATACGATCCTCTTTACTTCTGAACGTTGAAGCATATTATTGAATGCATTCTCTTGAACAGTTTATTCGCTTTTAATAAATATGCATATATGTTTAACGATAGAAAAATTTACAATTATTGTAGCTGAATTTTGGTTGCACCCTTTCCTTTATTTATTAAACAGCTACATGAACAAATACTTACTAAGTCAGTAGTTTGAATATTTATTTCAAGAAAAAGATCCAATTATTTAAAAGGGAACGTCCACATATTGCGTGACACTCTAAGGCGGGGGGGGGGCTCAGCCCCAGTGTCACAGAGTCACATAGGAGGGGGTTCGCAAAGGTTTTGTAACAAGTGAAACTTCTCTGATCCAAAAATAAAATTTAAATCCGTGTCGAAACATTGAACACCAATATTATCATATCATTTGGTTGCATTTTCAACCAAACAGTTGAACTCTTCGGCCAACAAGACGAATTTTTTAGAAGACAGTTGAATTTTCAACCCAAAAAGTTGAATTTTCGACAAAAAAGTTCCTTTTTAGCAAAGAGAAATGATTTTCAGCTAAGAAAGATGACCTTTCTACCATGAAAAATGAATTTTTATTCCAAAAGGATGAATTTTCAATAAAACGTTTAAATTATCCACCAAAAAAAGATGACTTTAACAAAATAGTTGGATTTTCAACAAAACAATTCAACTTTCGACAGAATGTTTGAATTTTTTACCAAACAGCTGAATTTTTAACTGACAAAGATGAATTTTCAACCAAGAAGATTAATTTTCTACGAAAAAAAGACGAATTATCAACAATATGTATGAATTTTCAACCAAATAGTTGAATTTTTAACTAAAAAAGATAAGTTTACAACCAAAAAGGGAATATTTAAATTTTCAGTTGGAGAGAATAAATTTTTAACAACAATAGAAACGAACTATGAACAAAATAGTTTAGTTTTCAAGCTGAAAGGTCGAATTTGTTAGACAATAGTTCACTTTCAAACCGAAAAAGAAGAATTTTCAACAATAAAGTTGATTTTAAATCAAGAAAGATGAATTTTCAAGGAAATAATTGAAATTTGTTAACCAAAAATGGAATCGTTTATGTTAAGAAACTAATTTTCAAAAAAAAAAAAGAATTTTCACTCAGTTGTATTCAACTGAAAAATAAGAATTTTTAAAAAATAGTTGAATTTTTAACTTGTAAAGGAAAAATTTCCAAGCAAAAATGGAATAGCTACATTTTCAAATAGAAAAAATTAATTTTACACAAAAAAGCCACATATTCTCAAATAAAAATTTTCATTTTTAAACAAATAGTTTTTTTGTACCACAGTAGTTGAATTTTAAACCAAAAATATGGATTTTCAATGAAAAATATGAATGTTTAACAAAAAAGTTAATTTTCAACCAAATAGATTCATTTTCTACCAATTTTTTTTTATTTTTAAGCCAAAAGGATGATTTTTCTATAAAACAGTTGAATTCTCAATAAAAAAGTTCATTTAAGACCAAATAGTTGAATTTTCAACTAACATTATGAATCTTCAGCCCAAAGAAAAAATTAATTTTTTAAAGCTGTTCAACATTAAAATAAGTAGTTGATTTAAAGAAATGAATCCTCAACAAAATATTAAATACTTAATATTCCAATGAAAAAAAAATTTAATTTAAATAAAAGACAGTTTAATTCAACCAAAGAAGATAAAATTCCGACAAAATAGTTGAATTTTCAACCAAACCAGAATATTTTTCAACCAAGAAATTTAATTTTTAAAGAGAACGGATGATTTATTAAATAAAAATATTATTTTATAGCAAAAACAAAGAATTTAAAACAAAATACATGAATTTTTAACCAGAAAAGTTAAATTTTCAATTTGAAATATCAATTTTCAACCAGAAGTGGGATAGTTACATTTTTAGTGAAGAAAATTAATTATCTGCTCGAAAGAGCAAATTTTTTCAAAATACAGTGAACCCTGGCGTACGGCGTGACAAATATAACGTCTCCTTGAAATAGTACAATTTTCCAACTAAAACTCAATATAATAGAATCAAAAAACGACTCAAACATTTCACGAAATATTGAGTTTTGTAGCATGACGTCATGGTCATGCTAGGATGGGTAGAAATGTCAGCAAGGTTAGCATAGTTGACACATCTTGACATGAGACCGCATACGCCTTTTTGGAGGAAATCTTCAAAACGTAAAAGTAAGTTATAAACGTCTGAATAGTAATACACCAGACTTACGGTTTAACTTCAGTGTCGGGGTTTGCCAGCAAGAGCCATTTTGGCTAAACCAGGGGGATCCAAACGTAAAAAGTCAGGGTTGGAACTGTTTCCAATCGGAATGCATAATATTGCGCAATATACTTTACTGAGTATTTTCGCACTGCGGCCTTTCCGAGGCAAGTGTCGCAAACATCCCTCGCCCTGCTCGCTGAGAAACTGCGTTGGCCAGCAGTTCTAGGAATTGGTAAACCGAAAATGGTTAAACAGAGAGTCTGGTGTATTTTTCAAGTGTAGAATGCATTTGCCCAATTCTGTTTCATGCTTTTATCGGTTAAAGACCTTTCAGCTTCATGAAATATAATCAACTATCCGAAATTTGAGGTTAGAGTACCCGATTCTGATCAACTCGATCTGATACACTAATTTTCAGATTTGGGCTAGTTTTTTGTTTATTTTGTGACACTGAAAGGTCGTTAGTCGACCAAAGAATGGAACATTCGTACATTTATGAGTTACTTTTGCGTTTAGAATATTTTCTCCAAAAAGTCGTATGCATTCCCATGACGTCATGCTAAAATACTCAATTCAAACCAACGAGGGCTTCCGGCTCTTCGGCTCTTTTTAATTGGTCAGCCACTAACGCGGCCGAGGTCTGTAATTATAATTAGTTTTTAATATATTTAATTTCCGAATTTTTTTTTAAAGAATGGAATTGCTTGAAAATCAAGCAAAGCAATACAATTGGGAACAGGACCAAATCGCGCACATGAAGAACTACATAGCTCGTTTCGGTCACGGTTCTGCAAAATTAGCCAGACAAGCTCAGTCCAAAGAGAAGACTTTGGCGAAGATGGTGGCTCAAGGCTTAACCGAAAAAGTAACTAGTGACAAAATTTTGAACTTCTACTTCCCCTCTTGTGGAGGAATTCCTCCTCCTGTTATCATGGTTCAAAATGTAAGTTTCCGGTACAGCGAAGACGGTCCATGGATCTACAAAAATTTGGAATTCGGTATTGATTTGGACACGAGGCTCGCATTGGTCGGTCCCAATGGAGCTGGAAAGAGTACGTTGCTGAAATTACTTTATGGAGATGTGAGTTAAATTTTATCAGTATTAATCACTGCGGAGTCAAAAAATTGTATTGCCCATTTGTTGGTTTACTAATTTAAAAATATAATTTTTAGTTGGTGCCGTCGAGCGGAATGATCCGGAAGAACAGTCATTTACGTATCGCTAGGTATCATCAGCATCTGCACGAACTTTTGGATCTTGATGTGTCTCCTCTGGATTACATGATGAGGGCCTTCCCGGCTGTTAAAGAGCGAGAAGAGATGCGGAAAATCATTGGTCGTTATGGCTTAACGGGTCGTCAGCAGGTATGCAAGTTTTTAAGAAGAATATTTAACGTTTTAATACTTAGATTAAGTTCCATGCAAATTAGTTCGAGCTTCTGAAAAAGTTTTGAAGGGTGAAGGTGTTTATTTTAGATTTAAAAAAATAGAATATCAGTGTGGCCGTTTTAATTGAGAAAATAAATTCCCGCTCAAACTTCAAATAAAAACTCTAGAAGTGGAAATCTTTGAATCTTAAACTTTTAAAATTGAATCTTAAACAGATTTATTCAAACGATCAATAATTTACATTTTAAACGTATAAAATGAAAGCCTTTAACACTTTTCAATTGAACAATTTAAAATTAAATGCCGTTAAACGGCAAAATCTAATTTTAAACTTTTCTATATCGAATAGTTTAAACGATTTCTGGTTAAAAAATATAAATCCACGCTATCATTTTTTTAATCTGATTGAAAGACTGAATCAATAAATTTTTAAACTTTCAAAATGATATAATTTTAAGAAATTTTAAGTTTAAAACATTAAAAAAATTAACGATTAATTTTTTTTAATGAACCTATTTTAAATTAGAAGATAAATTGTTTTAATTTTAAATCGTTTTAAATGATTAATTGTTCAATTTTTATTTATACATCGAATTCCTACACTTACACTCATAATATAGAAATGGAAACATTAAAATTGTAACGTTTGAAGTATGAAATTTTAATGATTCAAGGCTTATTTCAAACCATTCAGTATCAAATTGTACAGTTTTTAATATTTAATTTATACTTGCTTATTTTAAATGATCCGTCAAATATTTCTAAATTTAAAAAAATGGTTCTTTCTTGAATTAAAAAATTTCAAATTTATTGGGTTGAAAATGGAGTATTTTAGAACTTTAGGTTGAAACAGTATTTTAATAGGATTTTAAATGGAATAAAAGAGTTTGATCATGAATCTATTAATTTTAAATTATTGTCAAATTAAAAATAATTTGTTAAGTATTTTTCAACTTTAAAATCCGAAAAATTGTTAATTTTAAAAAAATTCCGAATTGTCTTGTGAAATCCATTATTGTTCAAGTTTTAATACTCGAACTACAATTTGATTTTTAAAACTATTTATATTCACAGTTGATCAACTTAAAAAGTTTTTTATCAACAATGTTCAATTTCAAACACTTTTAGTTTTTAATTGTTTAACAAGGAGATGGCAAGAGTAGAGATTTTTTTTAAATCACAAATTCCCTATCTGAGAGTCAATAGGATGACAATTAATTCGCCAAATCTTTATTTGCTAATGGCAACCAATTTACGAAAAAATCGACTTTTCCAAAACTTTTTTATCGATTGAAATGTTTATTAAATTCTCATGTAAAATTATGTAAACATAACATTTTTTTACACTTGTTTTTAGTACAAAATTCGCATTCTTCTTGAATTTTCAATACTTAAAAATGGGGAAGAAAGTTGAAATTTGAATTTTCAACAGTTGAAAATTGAAAAAAAAATGAAAATCGAATTTGCAACTGTAAAAATTCAAGAAATTCAGAATTACGCATTGTAAGCTGAATGATTTCATAATTGGAAAAGTTAACAATTGAATTTTACATTTAAAAAAAAAAGTTGAAATCAAACTTATTTTAAATTGTATTATATCATGTGATTGGATTCCAACGAGAATCTGAGATTAAAAGAGTTCGCTTTAAAAATTTTTTAAATTGCTACGATTCTGCAATGGGAAATTTTACAGTTTAAAGCACTTCTAATTTTAAATTGTTTGATTTGCAAGACTAATAATTATAAAATCGCTTATTTTCAAGATTTGCATTTAAAAATTTTCATTTTCAATTCTATATTTTTAGTTTTTTAATTCGGGATGTTCATGTTTATATTTAAATATATATAAAATTTTGAATGTTTAAAGTCAAATCTGTCAGGGGGTGACTAACTTTTTAAAAATCAATATTTTTAAATGAAAATTACAAAATGTTTGTTTTCAAATTTAAATTTCTCAAAATTGTATAATTTAGAAATTAAGGCATTAATAGTTAACAAATTTTTAAATCATAACGTTCAAAATTGAATAATTGTGGGTCGAAATTTGATTATTTAAAATCTATAGTGTTTGAAATTCAACAATATTGTTATGATACATTTAAACTAAATATTATTTTTAATTTATTGTGTTTAATTATTGCTTGTTGATTATTATTATTTCAAAACGATTAAAATTAAATAATTTCATATACAATTTTTCTAAATTTAACGATTTTCAATTACTGGTACTTGACATTTTTGCAATTTGAATAAAACATTATTGTGCAATTTTCAATAGCAATCCTTCACAGTTAAAGAATTTTAAATTGAATATGTCAACACTTTTATAATTTCAATTTGATGCTTTATAAGTAGGGCCATTTTAAACTAGTAACTTGTGAAAGTGAATAATTTTGAATTGAATCTTCCAAAATATAAACCATTTTGAGATTGAAACATTAAACATTTTTGGGTTCAAATTCCAATGGTTCAGATCTGTTGTACGATTAAAAAATTACAGATTTTTAATAATTGAACCATACAAAATTCACTACATTCGAAAATTAAATAGTCAAGGTTGAAATTGTTTTAAGTTGTATAATTTTTAATCCAGACATTACAAAATCTGGTTTAAAATTTTAATTTGTTCAAAATTGCACAATTTTCTATTGAAAATCTCGGTTCGAAAATGTCTAATTTAAATTATTTTCACTTAAAATAAAAATTGTTCAAATGGCTCTTCAATTGGCTTCTACTTTGGAATTGTACATTTTTAAATGTTTTCTATTTGAAGATTGTCTAATTTTGAATACCTACTTAAAATGGAATATTTTCGAATACTTCCAATTTAAAATTCTTTTGTTTGTAAGGCTTGAATATGAAAAATTAAATAACTAGGACAATTATTTTAAATTCGAAAAATGACCGGGAATTTTTTTCTGAGTCTTGCGAGGCATTTCAAATTTTAAAATAGTTTGAGTTAAAAAACTCTTGTACTTTCGATCTCGTAAAAATTTAAAACGTTTGAATAATTTATTAATAATTGTTATTCTTCATTAGGTCTGTCCTATTCGTCAACTTTCCGATGGACAACGTTGCCGAGTTGTATTTGCCTGGTTAGCCTGGCAAGTTCCACATTTACTACTTTTTGACGAACCTACTAATCATTTAGATATGGAAACCATCGATGCTCTGGCCGATGCCATCAACGAATTCGATGGAGGAATGGTTCTAGTTTCCCACGACTTTAGACTTATTAATCAAGTAAGTAATCCATCATTTATAGGGATTTACAGAGTACACAAATCTTGAAATTCAACTTAATCAAGTTTTAGATTTCAAGTTAATCTAATAATTTGAAACACCCCAAGTCTAGAACCAGAGTGTCTACCCGCTGGATGATTTTAAATTTCTGGTTTTCCCCGGCCAAATTTTCATTTTCTCGGTCTGGGAATTATAATCCTTCTCGAAAATTTCCTATTGCAAGTCGGAATTATAATTCTTTAGGGAAATGCCCTGTTTCGGGCCTGAATAATAATTTTTTCCCAAAAATTCTCTCATTTATACTTCATTATACTTCTTTTAGAAAATTATTTCCAAATAAAAATCATAATTCTTTTAGAAAATTCACCGTTCCAAGTCAAAATTGTAATTCTTTTGGTATATTCACTGTTCTAAGTCAGAATTATGCTTCATTACAGTTTTTTTTATCATGGCATAACTCAGAATTGTAATTCTTTTCGAAAATTCCCTGTTCCAAACCATAATCATAATTGTTTTCGAAAAGTCCCCGTTCCAAGTCAAAATTGCAATTCTTTTGGAAAATGCACTGTTCCAAGGCAGAATTATACTTCATTATACTTCGTTTTTAAATCCAAGTATAGCAGAAAATTTTACTTCTTTTTGAAAATTCACTGTAGCATGTCAGAATTATATAATTCTGTTCGAAAATTCCTTTGTTCCAAATCAGAATCATAAGTTTTTTTCGAAAATTCCCCGTCGGGATTATAATTATTTTTAAAAATTCCTTGTTTAAGATCTAAATTATAATTTTTTGTCGAAAATTCTCTGATTCAGTTCAAAATTACTTATAATATTTCTTCGGAAAATTTCCTGTTCCAACCGAAAATTATCATTTTTCTCGAAATGAATGACAAAGTTCTCTTAATTTCAATTATGTCAGAGCTAAAAGATTTTCCCTTTAAAGTGTTGAATGCTCTCAAAATTCTGTATGAAATGAGCCCAGGATGAAGCCAATTTGTGTATTTTTTGAGTAGATATTGCAAAAATAGTGTAAATTTCAATGTTTTCTTACATTTTCAGTAACTTGCGTAATAATGAATATTTTTTAATGCTCTTGGGCATATTTTAAATATATTTTTCTAGTTTGTAACTGTATGAAACATATAACCATAAAGTTTCTATAAAAGTCCCTTAAAATATATATTAATTCCCTTTTCAAATTTAGAATTATAGATATCCAGGGATCATAGGAGCTCAAATAAGGAGAAGTAGGGTAATTTTTTATGAAAAAGGGGAAAATTTTTTTTATTTACTTTTACTTGTAGAAAAGGAGAAACAATCTTTTCATAAGAAATGTTATATTTTTGAATAATGTTTTAATGATTTCTGCCATAAAGAATTTATTTTTATAAGATGGATATACTTAGGTCGTTGTAAATCAATTATTGGCAATATAAAAAAGTTTGAAAAAAAAAAAGTTGGTTGAATAAGCAATTTTTATGTTTAAAGTCGATCTCATATTCAAGAATATTTTCTCTATTTTTAATTCCATCATTAATAATGAAATCGTGATAAGTATTATATATAATATAATTTAATATTTCTTTTCAAGATTCGTCATTTTGTCCTTACTATAATTAATATTTCCAATGTAAATTTGAAATTACACTCTTCAATGCTCGTAAACTCAAATTAAAAATAGTTTGAGTGCCTACAATATTTTACGTTTCAAACAAAATTTAATTTGTGTAGGTTCAGCGAACGAATATTTCAACTTTAAAGTTTTATTTAAATCCTAAATAGTTTAGTTTGAAAACGGTCAAATAAACCTTGTAAGTTTTGTATGGAAAGTTTTAAAAATAAAATTTGAGACTGCTCAACACTCCTATACAGATTTAAAATTAAAGTGGCTCAATTTTAAACGTTTGACTTAATTATTCAAGTTCGAACATTTAACTCTAAAAGTTGATAACTTGGACTAGTTCCGGTATAAATTAATTTACAGATGAAATAACAAATCTTCGAAAGAAATATTAAATTATACTTATAAGCATCACAATTTAATTATTAATGAATTTCATTTTAGAAGAGGAAATATTCTTTAATATGAGAGTGATTTAAAACATACAAATTGTTTATTTACCAAACTTCATTTTTTCTCAGACTTTTTATATATCGCTCTGAATGGATTTCCAACGACCTAAGTATATCAATTCAAAAAAATAAATTATTTAATGGCAGAAATCATTAAAAAAACATTTAACATTATTTAAAAACTATCAAGTTTCTTACAAAAAGACTGCTTCTTCTTTTCTACCTATCGACCCCTTTTCGAGCTCCTTTTGCTCAATATTTTAAAAGACAACAAACAAATTAGGAACATCATCACTTATATTATCGTCATTATCGATGTTTTTTTGAACAAACTGAGAGTAATAAAATGTCAAAACACTTTTAATATTCATTGGTAATAACGGTAATTTTCGCGGTGAACAAAATTCCCTATTTCTCGGTCAGGTAGACACCCTATTAACGCACGGCCTCATCTAAATATTTTGAGTTATTTGTACACTCTTTATAATTTGGCCAGTGGCCATTTGATCGCCGTCTACCAGCTTGCTTTACCTCAACTTCCCCCCGTATAGCTGAGGGATCGCCAGACGCTGTCACCGACCCCTACTAGCAGGGTGGTTCTTTGTACTAATGAGAAATAAAATAAGAAACATAAAATAATTTTAATTTTTGAAATTATTAATTTAGAAATATTATATTCGAAATCTACGTTTTTTTTGCGATTCCAATGATATGTCATTTGTCTTGTTTTTCAGGTCATGATGTATAGGTTCACTGTAATTCAACTGCATCAGTTGTAAATGTCCGAGCCCTGAACTTGTGAATGTTGAAAGTTTAAAAATGTCTACTACGGAACGCTAAAAATTAAAGAAATCGGAACTTCATTTAAAACTGGAAAAAAAATTGTATTCACCAAGAATTATTGTTTTAAATTTAATAATTTTTCATTCAAATATTCTAAATTGTTTGGTTTCAAGTTAAAACCTACAAAATTGTCTGATTATTAATTTTCTTGTAAATCGTAGAATATCAACTTGAAAGACTTGATAGTAGCACAATTTTCAATTTCAAGTATTTGTGATGAAACAATGAAAAATTAGACAATAATTTCTGAAATTCAATTCTTAAAAATGGGATGATTTTAGAACTGGGCATTTAAAATTTAATTCTTGTTTATTTGAAAATCATATATAGCAATCTTACCGCACCTATTCTAATTTTCAACTTACTAAAGCAAGTAAAATATCGTTGGAATCACCAAAAAACGTAGATTTCAAATATAATACATATTTCTACATTACTAATTTACAAATTTTATTTTTCTTATTATATTCCTGATTAGTACAGCGTCTGGCGATCCCTCAGCTACCTGGTAGAAAATTTGGGTAGAGGGGTTAGAGCAAGCAGGTAGCCGGCGATCAAATGGGCATCGTCCTTGTAATTAAAAACCTTTGTCCTTGTTCCCAGAGATTTCAAATTGTTCTAATCAAAATCTCTGAATCAAACAGGTAGCTGAAGAAATTTGGGTGTGCGAGAACAGCACAGTGACAAAGTGGCAAGGTGGCATTTTAGACTACAAGGAACACCTGAAAAACAAAATCTTAAAAGACAATCAGAAGAGGGCGAAGGACCTCGTGAGTCGTGGCAAATAATTAAATGAAGTGTTCCTTCAACTCCTGGTTTTCTTACTTTATCCACGTACTGTTCGTCATCATCACTGTAGCAACGATTTCGATATTTCGTATTCTACAAACTGCGATCTCAACTCGCGCTGCTGTGTAGCGCGAAAGCAGATTGAGCCGCTTTAGTTAATTTATTTAACTGACATAAACCAGGTATTAATAAAATTAATAAAAATAAATAAACAATCTAGGTGGAATCCCTAAGTTTCGCAAACTTGGGGGACGCTGCGAGGAAATTGTGAGGTTCGAAAGTGTATGCCAATCACTAACTGTGAATTAAAATATTTAAAAAATACGCATAATTAAATATCCATACACCAATGTATTTGCGTTCGCTACTCGTAGATTCTCGATTAAAAAAAAAAAACACTTCTTAAAATTTTCTTAAAAATATATAATTTGTTTTCGGATAAGTAGACTATAATAAATACATGTATATTTGGCGAATTTCGCTGTAGAAAAATGGCAGATCGATCATCGCGAAACTATGAAGAGAAACGCCAGTTGCGATTTTTTTTCGTGACTCCGACGCGTGTAACGTGCATTTCAGATTAATAAAAATTGCATCAATTTTTCAACGAGCTTCGATTTTTTTCATCGCTAATTTCCTTTAATTAAATTATTTTAGTGAATTTGACCATTTACGGCGCTTACGCCTTCATCTTTAAGATGATCAACCTGATTTAAATTTGTAATGGGTTTATACAATATGGAAGACTTAAAACTGGTCTACGTTTTTTTTTTTATATAAATTCGTGCTGTTTAGATTATTTTAGATATTGCAACAATTAGTTTTCCTGAGATCCATAAACACTTTCGTCTTTATCTGTTAAAAATGCTCCAAAAATATTTTATTATATCATATTTCAGAGATTAATGTTCAATACTTATAACAACTTGAAAACTATTTACAACTGATACGATGCCTTGCTCGGTTTTTGATATTCGAGCTAGATATGTAAAATTACATGAATAAAATGAGAACTTCAGAAAATTATAATCTTTTTTTTTTGCACCTGAAATATTTGATCGTTCAGGACTCGGGTCGTGCGACTTTTCTCGATTTTTTTTTTTTTAATGCGACTAATCAACTTTTTTTTCGTTTTCTCAAAATTTTTCTATGTTTAGTTCCAATTTCAATCACAATAAAACTTTTAAAATTCAAAACTAGACAAAATTATACTGTTTAAAATTGTATTGTAAAAATTGCAGGCCTCGGACTCACCACACTATTGACATTATTTGACACTTTTTTTGAGTAATGATACTATTTTGCTACTATTTCGAAAAAAATGACACACAACACACTATTTTCTCACAATTGTTTGCTAATGCCACTATTTCTTGACTTTTTCTTAACAAATATTTTTGAATTTCCTTTGCTAATTGGCTACAAAGTGTCTCAGTAGCTGATTAGGGGCCTTCCAAAATGTTGAATTTTCAATCCAGAAAGATGAGCTTTTAACAGAATAACTAAATTCTCAACCAAATACTTAAATTTTCTATTAAAAAGATGAATTCTCAATAAAGTACATACATTTTTCTTAAAACAATTGCATTTTCTGCCAAATTGTTGAATTTTCAAGCCAAACAGACGAATTCTCTGCAAAACAATTGCATTTTCAACCCCGAAATACTAATTTTCAACGAAAATGTAATAGTTGATATTTTAACCACGAAAAGTTTAATTTAAAATAAAAAACAGTTGAATATAACCAAAAAAGGTGAACTCTTAACAAAATACTTGAATCCTTAACTAAAACAAATTAATTTTCAATCATGCAGTTGCATTTTTAACCAAAAAATTGATTTTCTACCAAAAAAGATTAATTTCCAACAAATTAAATTATGAACTTTTCAACAAAATAGTTGAATTTTCAGTTTACAAAAATAATTTTTAAGCAAAAAAAAAACAAACAAATTTTAAATTTAAATTATGAATCTTCAGTCAAAAAAACAAACTTTCAACCACGGAGTTGAATTTTAAGTCTAAAGAGATGAATTTTTTACCAAAAATATAATTAAAAATAGAGAACAGTTGGATTTAACCAACAAAGAATTTTCAACAAAATAGTTCAATTTTGAATCATATAATCAAAATTTTCAAAAATAGAAGATAAATTCTTGACGAATAAATTTAATAGTAGACTTTTCAATCGAGAAGAATGAACTTTCAATCAAAAATGGTTGGATTTTCTTTTTAGGTTCTGGAAGACTGTGAAGCCTGGCGATAAATAAACAGTAATTTTTATAATTTATAGACTAAAGAATAACATTTTAAATAAACATTGAAGTTCATTTTTAATGCTTGAAAGATTTTATAACATCATGTTGACCCTATTTTTCAAAATTTGTGACACTACACTATTTTTTATGTCTAAAGTGAGTTCGAGGCCTGAAATTGTCTTAATTTTTTTCAAATTTCAAGCCTTAACAGATGAACACTTTTAAGTCAAAAACATTTAAAATCGATTAATTTCAAATTCAAACTGAATGACTATTGTTAAAACATTGTTTGTTCTACCTTTCAAGTTTATTTTGATTGTGCAAAGAATATTTGAAAATCAATGAGAATGATCTAATCTATATTTCTAAACAAATGAATTTATTATTTCAGTCATTTAGTTTCTGATACTGCTTTTTTCATTATCTTCGAAATTTTGATGCGACTTTTTGTAGACTTTTTTTCGAATTTCCATGCGACTTTTTTTCGCATGAAAACTGATCGTTGACAAATTTAAATAACTATTAAAAATTTGATAATTATGTACCCCCTTTTTATGGTCATATATATAAATATAAAACATATTTTTGGATAAAAATGTGTTCTTTAAGAGTAACTTTTATCACAGAAATAGATAAAAAATTTAAGTATAATATAGACTATTTTTAAAATAGTTTCAGATTATATAACATTTAACCTAGTACTTAATCCTGTAAAAGTGAACATAAACACTATAAAATACTTTTTGTTAATTGCCGATTTGATTCTCCTATAATTACTATAAATTTTCATCTTTGAAAATTTTGTAGATTCATATAAAAATACTCTTGGGTCGTTAAAATATCTCTATGGAGTTTTACATCTCTACTGTATTTGGGAAGTAATGGGAATGAGCTTTTTAGAAAATACTCTAAAATGTAAAATTGACCTTTGTAGAAGCAACTTCCGAAATTCGCCCATTACTTTAGAATATTTTCAAGAATTGAAATCTCAAACGGGAGTGGAAGCTGGAATTGAACAAGCCGCTTCTTGGGCTAAAGCTGCATTTCGTAAAACTAATAAGTGCGAATCCATATCGTTGAGGGCTTGATCGATAAAAGCTAACTTTCGAGCCTGGCTTTTGGGAACACCATGTTTTGTCACCAATGCTAAATGCGTTACTGCCAGAACGAGAGCAGCAACTCTAGCTTCTAATAAACGAGCGTCCAGAGGAGGATACAAACTGCGAACGACATCGTCTACCCTTGGGGGAATTCGTCTTGCAACCTATGAATATAAATAAATTTTTAATTAAATGGAAACTGGCATTTTTAATTGTAAACAATTCTTCAGTATTAATTCGTAATCAAAATATCAGAGTTAAACAAATAAATGAGTGGATTTGCAACTTACATCTACAATTTCAAGAGGAACAGTATTGCTGTTAACTGTTCCAGCAATTGCTGTCAAACTAGCTGCCAAGGAATGACAGGAGCGAAGAACCGCTATGCAAGGTGGAGCCAAACCTGTAGCATCATCGACCCACCTGATAAATTTTGTAAATTTATGTTTAGACACCTGACTAACAACTTTATGCTATTCTGTTATTAAATCATTATTTAATAGCAGTAAATGCATGCGTGCGTTCACGTCTATGGATTTTTATTGCCTAACATTAAAGATATAAACAATTTAAAAATCAGGGTGGCTGCTGGACCGGGAAATGACTGGGAATTGTATGGGATCGGGAAAAACCGGGAAATGACAGTGAATTTATTTTTTGACCGGGAATTTCACAAACGTTTCGAAATAAAATCTGTCCAGCTTTGATTTCAAACGTTTTTTAAATAATGAGTTGAATTTTTATATTTTTCAATTATGATAGCATTCAGTTTAGAAGGCGTAATTTGAAGATCTTTCACTTCAAAAATGTTCCATTTTAGATTTTCATTTTTAAGCGTACATTTTATATTAAATATTTTTAGTTGATCAACTGTGAATCAGTTCACAATTTTAGAATTTCCAAATTTTAACGTAAAAAATTAAACTGTTTCAATTGGAAAGTTTTATGAGTTAAATAAATATAAACGATCGATTGAAACTTTATAAACTATTTTCAATTTTAAAATAACTTCAAAATAATATATTCATAATTAAAGTTTTTTAATAAATTTAAAATATTGTTTTAGTCTAAAATGTTCCATTTTTAAACCATTCAATTTGAAATTTGTCAATTAAGAAAAAGGACAATTACTTAATATTGCGAAATTTCTGACTGTTCATTTAAAACCAGTGATTATACATTAAATCTTCGAAACTAAAAACAAAAAAACTTAACTATGAACGTTACATTTTTAATTGTTCTATTTAAAAAACACCAAATTTGTGAGTCAAATGGTTGAATTTGAATGTATAAATAACAATTAAAGAGATTTTTAGAAGTTTTGAAAACATTAAAAATGGTTTAAAAATTTGAAATGATTTCAAATAATTTAAGCGAAGTGTCTACGTGTACCAAAAAATCAGTTCTGAAAAAATTTCAAAAATAACTTAAAATGTGAAAAATGTAAAACAACATGTAGATTTTTCAAGATTTTGAAATAAAATTTTGAAATATTTAAAGGATTTTAAAACTATTTACAATAAAAATAATTAAAAAGCTTTTATATAAAAACAAACCTTTAATAAATAAACTTTTAATTTAAGAAGTGTTCAACTAATAAAAAAATGTAACTGTTAAATTTTTAATATTTCTAGCTTAAAATTGCTTAAAATGATATAATTTAACAAAAAATTTAATTGAATGATTAATACTTCAATTTAGAGCATTGAAAATTATAACGTGGGTTTATATTGTTTGAACTGAATATGCATCTTCGAACTCTACGATTTCTAAAAGTTTAAAACTTTTAATTTGGCAGTTTGACTGAATTTAATTGAAAAATGTTCAGTTGAAAGTGTTAGTAGCTTCCATTTTATACATGTAAATTATTGAAAATTTGAATACAACATTTTTGAAAAACTTTTAAACTTTAATTTTAAAAGTTTAAAATTCAAGAGTTCCTCTTTGGGTGCTTTAATGTGCAGCTCAAATTTTATTATTTCAAATGGAAAAATTTTCAGTTTTAGAGATCGAATTTTTTTATTTCATTGAGCGTGAAAAATGTTTGCGATCAGGGAAAATATATATATATATATATATTTATTGAAGAATTTGGAATTGAAATTTTTCAAAAATATTGCCGTTCATATGAACCCCCCCCCCTCCTATCTTCCACTTCTCTCCTCCCATATTTACCTGTTCTCCTATTAATCCTTCTTTTTGTTCTTTCCTCTCTTTCTTATCCTTCCCTGTTATACATTCGTTCCCTACTCCTATCACCATTCCTCCCATTACTTTGCCTTTTTTATTCTTTCTCTTTGCATTTTGAACTGGCCATTTGTAACCTCTTGGTAACCTTCCCCTTACTCTTTCCCATCCCTTTTCATATAGCCACGTCTCCATCATTACTACTACATCCCACTGTGTCAAATTTTTCACAAACTCTATATTTTCTCTCCATTCCTGCTATATTCCAGTAACATGTCTTCCATTCTTCCCTACTTTCGTTTCTCGTCTCTTTTTGCTTCTTACTATTTCTTATTTTCCTATCTCCCGTTCCTTTCTCTCCTAGTTTCCGGGCACCTCATTTCTTACTATCTCTTCCCTTTCTTCGTCCCAATCCCACCATACACCTTCTAGCTGTATTCTGCCATTCTTAACCCACGTTCGTTTTCCCTTACTCCTTTCCTCTTCCGCTATTTTCCTTAACTTATACTACATATTCCGTTCTACCCATGTTAAATCATCCTCTATTCTCTCTGAACTTCCATATAACAACCTCTTCTTTGTCATCATTTCCCTGTTATGTTCCCATTTCCTTAGTTTCACTTGTACCATTTTTTCTCCTCTTCGCGTTTCCTTTCCTACAATTCGCATTTCCTCTACCTCTACTTTAGCATCTATTCTTTGTAGCACATCTTCCACTCCTTCCTTAAAAATTTAACTATTTTGTTGAAAATTCAACAGTTTTGTTAAAAATTCGTTCTTTTTGGTTGAAATGCATCTATTTTGTTGAAAATTTGTCTTTTTTGATTAAATTCAAAATCTTTTTTGGTCAGAATTTACCTTTTTTATTTGAAAATTAAACTACTTAGTTGAAGGCTGAACTGATTTGTTAAGAATTCCTTTTATGAATTGATGATTTATCATTTCGTTGAAAAACCTTTTTTTTTTATTCAAAATTTAACTATTTTGTTTGATGAAAATTAATTTTTTTGTTAACTGAAAATTTATCTTCTTCAGTTAAAAATGCAACTATTTGGTATCAAATTCCTGCATTTTGTTGAAAATTTGTATTTTATGGTGAAATATTAATCTTCTTGGTAACTAATTCATCTTTTTGGTAGAAAATTAATCTTTTCGTTTGAAAATTCAACTATGTGGTTGAAAATTAATTTTTTTCCTGTTGACATCTCATAATTTTAGTTAAAAATGCATTTCTTTTGTTGAAAATTTAACTGCTTTGTTGAAAATTCTTTTTTTTTTTAGTTGAAAATTAATTTTTTTACTGAAAATGTAATTATTCCATTTTTACATGAAATTTTACCTTTTGTTTGGCAGGAAATTCGTCTTTTTGGCTTGAAAATTCAACATTTCGGATGATATTCTTTTTCTTTATTGACTGAAAAATCTTTCGTGGTTGAAAATTCAACTCTTTCTTTTTTTTTGTTAGTCTGTTTAATTGGTCAAGGATTCAAATAATTTGTTGAAAATTCGTATTTTACGGTTTAATTCGACTGTTTTTGATTGAAAATTAAAATTCTTTTCGTGAAAATATCAACTATTGCACTTTTGGTTGAGATTCATTTTTTATTGGAGATTTATTACTTTGGTTGAAAATTTAACTATGTTTGAAATAAATTCAGAAACAAAAATGTTTTGCATTAAAATTATTAATCTCCTAGGTGTAAGGTTGTTTTCATACATGAAAGAAAAATTTAGAACTGTCAGGAAAAATGAAAAATTGATCAGGGAAATTCAGGGAATTACGAGATTGGGATTTTATAGCAACCCTGATTAATTATTTTACACTATTATTAGATGTAAGCATATAGTGAACGTCTATTTAATTATCCTGTTTTGCTAATCTTTAGTAATACAAATAATTACATTTTTCCCTTTTATATTTTCTAGTCTGGGGCTGAAGCACCGGTAAACATTCCATCAAGACCCAGAGCTCGGAGTCCGCTACCCAGACTTTCTGACGAAATGGCAAAGAACAAATGGCAAAGAAGCCCCCAACGTTCTCCCAACGTCCTGAACCGATCCAACGAATATAATTATTCAAGTTCATCTTCTTCGTCGCGATCCCCTTCACCTGAGGTTCGCAAGAGAATAAATCGGTTTCTTACTGCTGGCATTCCAGAACATAATTTGGAATATTTGGATGAATTTCTACTAAAGTATCCAGATTACGAAAATTTTGAGGATGATGATCTGAGACAAATAAAAGAAGAATTTCTAAACCGCAGTCAAAATCAAAGACGCGAATCGCTGTCTCCTCAACTAAATGATTCTATTTCTGGGAGTACTTCAATTCTCACCATCTTGTGTATAATTCTCGCTATCTCTGCAGTAATTTGGGCATTTGTTCCAAATGCCAACAATGCAGTTGCTACAGGAGAATATCGTGAAAAGCCGAGCAAGAAAGAAATACTCAAAAGTGTGAAAGAGGATTTACTTCTACTGAAAAAGGAATTTCGAAACCAGGAGAAGAAGATTTGGGAGGAAATATACTCTGGGATTATTGAAGTTATTTCTAATCCTACAAAGCCCTCGATTTTTGTTTTGTTCGCTGATAGTAACGATCCTATGAGTTGTCTGGCTACAACGATAGGCGAACTTAGCAGAAAAGCTTTAGGAAGTGAGAAAAGTCTTATTTTGAAACCGGCACAAATGGACCAGGACACGGGAGACGTAATTGATAGCTTGCGATGGAAGATTCCCCAGCGGAAAGCTGTGGTACGTATAATTAAAAAAGTTACTTCTTTCAGGGCCTAAAATCAGGGTGCCGCTAGACCGAGAAAACGGGAAGACAGTACATTTATTTTTGGACCGGGAATTTGACAAATTTCTAGAAAAAAAGTCTATGTAATCACTTGAAAAATCACAAATTTCATATCGCATGATCTGAAATTTAGAATAAGTTCGATTTCAAATTTTTTCCAATCTTGGGTTCAATTTAAAAAAAAAATTAATTATGAAATCGTTTAGTTTACCATGTGCAATTCTAAAATCTTTTACTTTAAAATTTGCTATTATAGGTCTTCATTTCTGAGCGAATATTTTCAATTTAAAGAATTTCAAAATGCAGCTTTTGAGGTCTTAAGCAATGAAAATTTTAAAGTGTTTGAAGTTTGCATTTTTTTATGAAAAACGTTTCAAGTTGATCATCTGTAAGTGTAAGTTAATTAATGATGTTTTAAAATTAACTGCAGTTTGAGTTTTCCGAATTAAACCATAATTTATTTTCCAATACGACTCTGAATTTATTTAAAATTAAACAATTTACAGCTTAAAGAAAAATTTTAATCGTTCAATTTTTAATATTTCTAACTTAAGTTTGCCTAAAATGATATAATTTTAAATATTTACAAATTTAGTGAATTATCCTTCAATTGTGAATTTATATTTTCTTATCAAAAATCTTTGAATTATTCAATTTATAAAAGTTAAAAAAAATTTATTTTGCAGTTTAACGGCATTTAATATAAAATGATATAAGTTAAAAATGTTAAAATATTTCATTTTATACGTGTAAATTATTGAGCGTTGGAAATAAAAGTTTCGGAATTGAAATTTTTTCAAGTTTTAATTTTAAAAAGATTTTAATTCAAAAGAGTTTCACTTTGAGTACTTAAATTTGCAGCTCAGTTTTGATTACATCAAATTTAAAACAATTCAGTCTTAAAGAGTTCGAATTTTTTATTTCAATGGTCGTGAACATTTTTTGTAAAATGTTTGGTTAAAACTTAATTCCATTTGGTTAAAAAGTCTTCTATCATATTTTTGGATGAAAACTCATCTTGTTTGGTTAAAAATTTTATTGTTTGGTTGAAAATTTAATTATTTTGTTAAAAAGTCATCCTTTTTGGTTGAAAATTCAACAGTTTCGTAGAAAATTCGTCTTTTTTGCTTGAAACTTTAAAAATTTGGTTAAAAGTTTTTTTTCTTCCTTGACTGAAAAATCAGCTTTTTTATTGAAAATTCGTCTTTTTTTTAATTCAACTCTTTTGCGAAAATTTTGATATTTTTTGGGTAAAAATACAACTGTTTGGTTGAAAATTACTCTGCTTTGGCTTAATCCACAGGGTTGCTACAGGTCAGAAAGTTAAACACTGGTCAGAAAATATATGAAATTTGCAAACAAATCGGAATTTTCGATAAACTGAAATTGATTTGATTATTTTGTTGAAAATTCGACAATTTTGTTAAAAGGTCATTCTTTTTTTATTGAAGATTGGTCTTTTTTGCTTGAAAATTCATCCTTTTTTGTAGAAAATGCATCTTTTTTGGCTTAAAATGATAAATTTGTTGTTGAATTCAACAGTTTTTATTTAAAAGTAAAATCTTGTTTTAGAAATATCAACTGTTATATTTTGTGTGGAGAAAAAATACTTAACCACAAAAACTCAATATTTAAACAAAATATTGATTTAAGATCGTGTAGAGAAAAACGATTATCAATTGTAATTACTTGGTTGAAAGTTGAACTATTTTGTTAAAAATGCAACTGTTTGGTTGACATTTAATGATTTGTTTGGTTGAGGATTCAACTATTTTGTTAAAAAAAATTTTTTTTTTTTTTTGAAGATTCATCATTTTTTGTTAAAGATTCATTTTTTGTTATTGAATATTTCACTTTTTTGTTAAAAATTCGTCTTTTTGGATTAAAAATTCAACTCTCTTGCTAGAAATTTAATCTTTCTTGGTTAAAAATGCAACTTCGTGGTTGAAACTTAATCTGGTTTGGTTAGGGATTCAACTATTTTGTTGAAAATTCGTCTTTTTTCGGTTAATTCATGTGCTTTTGATTTAAAATAACAAATTTTTTTGATTGAAAATTCAACTACTTAGTTGAAAGTTGAACTACTTTGTGATATAAATTCATTTTTTTTAAAGATTGTCATTTTAGTTGAAAATTGAACAGTTTGTTTGAAAATTCCTGTTTTTTTTTTTGTTTTTTTTAAATTAATTTTTTTGCTTGAATATTCATCATGTTAGTTAAAAACTCATCTCTTTGGTTGACAATTTAACGATTCCATTTTTGATTAAAAATTTATCTTTTTTATTCATAAATTAAACTTTTTGGTTGAAAATTCATGTATTTTGTTGAACAATTATACTTTTTTTAGTAAAAAATGTTCTTATTGATTAAAACTTCATCTTTTGGTTGAAAATTCAACTGTTTGGTTTAAAATTCATCTATTTTGTTAAAAATTTAATGTTTCTGATTGAAACTTTAGGAATTTAAAGCTTTTTAATTGAATTCAAGATGGTAATCACACTAATTTTATATAAAAGAATTTATTTTCCTACTTTCGTTAAAATCTCCCTATTTCTTGTAATTGGGGGGGGGGGGTCGACATAAAGAAGGTTGTGTAGTTCGAAATTTGAATTATTTTAGGCCCTGACTTCTTTTCATAAGTCAAAGATGAAATACGATTTTTTATTTACACCCATTGTTTAAAAAACAAGAAAAAAGCATTACAAAGAGGTCAGTAATTAACATATAATTACACTTTAATTTTTTTTTCTCTTTGCAGATCGTGTGGGATTTGCTGAGCATCAACAATGAAGCACTAAAAGCTTTCCACAATTTATGCGATAGGGAGAATCCTTTAATTAAAGAAGCAATTTACATAATTACTGTAAAAACCGCAGGTTATAACAGATCGCAATCCCCATTGTTTTTCATTGAAAACCAATTGAGGTCCAATTTATCTGGAAGAATGGATGAAGATTCTATAATGCCTTTAGTAACCCGAATCACTGATGGACCGATTATTTCAGTTAAACCCGAATCAAATATTCAATGCCCATTTAAAAATACTATAACTTAACAAACAAAAAAAAACTATTTTTAATAATGCGAAAGTTTAGTTAAGGAATTTGTTTATACTTTATACTATAAGAACGATGCGAATTTATGAAAACGTATTAGGGAGATTATATGCAATGAATGTTTTGTGGAATTGTTACTAATTGTTTAATCATTGTCTGAACTTGTATAAAGAAATAGTCAAATTGAAAACTTTTAATTTATTTTTGGAATAAACGTGCCTATATTATTTTGTATAAGAAATGTTTTTTTTACGAATCACCTCTCCTATCTTTTACAAAAATTTCCAAAATGTAATAATAAAAATTGAAACATTTATTGTTCAATCGATATTTCTTCGTTTTTATGTTTTTTTGTCAATCATAATAAAAATATAAAGTTTAAACATTCCTTTTTTTTTGCAAAATAAATTTGCATTTAGAATTAGAATTTAGACTACATTGCAAAAGTAAAAATGATTGAAAAATTTTAGATTGAAAAAATTTCGAAATTCAGATTTTCAAACATATTTTCGAATTTGAGGATTTCGTCAGATTTCATTAAAATTTCAGGGAATTTAACAAATTTCCAAACATATCACGCGATTTTAAGGGATTTCAACTAATGTCGAGGTACTGCTGCTACACGGTTTTTAAGACTTTAAAAGGATTTCATGGGATTTACAAACATTTCAACTAATTTAAAAAGATTTAATCGGTTTTCAAGAGACTTAAAAATGTTTCCACGTAATTCAAGGAATTTCGAAATATTTTAAGGGATTTTACAAGAGTTAGATTTCCAAACATTTTCGGGTATTTCGAGGAATTTCAAGAGATTTCTAGTGAGCTTAAGAAAAAAGTGAAATGAAATTTCAAGGGATTTTAAGAAATTTCACAAGATTTAAAGGACTTTGATAAATCACCAAAGATTTCATGGCATTTTTTTTAGAGAACTTTCATGAATTATACCTATTTTTAAAATTGATTTTTACACTTTTCAATGATTTCATGAGATTTTAAACATTTCAAGGAACTTGATAGAATTTTGAGGGATTTCCAAAAATTTCAAGATATTTCTACAGAACTTTGAGAAATAAATTAAATGAAAATTCAATAGATTCCTAGCGATTCTAAAGATTTCAAGAGATTTTAGGGTATTTCGCAAGATTTAAAGGACTTTATTTGTCCCCAATGATTTCAAGGAACTTCAATGAATAAGTTTAATTTAATTTATATTCAAGTAATTTCAAATCATTTGTACCTAGTTTTTTAAATGGATTTTTACGTTAAAGAATTCAAAGGAATTCGGACTTTACAGTATTTAGACAAATTTCACAAGATTTAAAGCATTTTAATAGATCTCCATGGATTTCAAGGGATTAACCGTTTTTTAAATAACCTTGTGAATAAGTTTAATTTATCTTATATTCACATGGATTTCATTTCAAAACCAAGGGAACAGTTTCGATTTTGTGAAATCCTACTTTGAAGTGATTTAAGTCGCTTTGAATTTTTCTCAAATTAAACTCAATTTGGTAAAATCCCATGTTCCAAGCATTTCAACTAATTTAAAAAGATTTCGTAGATTTTTAAGAGATTCAAAAATATTTCCACGGATTTCAAGAGATTTTAGAAAATTTTAAAGCTTTCCGGATATTTTGAGTTATAATATTTTAAGTGAACTTTGGAAAAAATTAAATGAAATCAAAATTCAAGGGATTTCATAATATTAAAAGGATTTATATTCAAAGGATTTCAAATTATTTATATCTACTTTTTAAAATGGATTTTTACGTTTTTCAAATATGTATTTCAAGATATTTTTACTGAACTTTAGGATTTCTAAAGATTTCAATTATATTCTAGGCATTTTAAATGATTTATACCTCCCTTTTTAAAATCACTTTTACGTTTTCCAAAGATTTGAAAAGAATCGAAAGGATTTCAAGAGATATAAAAAATGTCAAGAGATCTCAAATATTTTGTAAAATTTCCAAAGATTTGAAGGGAGTTTTAGAGAACTTTAAGAAAATAAATTAAATTTCTAAGAATTCCAAGAGAGTTTAAGGTATTTCAAAGAGTTTCGCAAGATTTGAAGCTCTTTAATAAATCTCTGAAGACTTCAAGGGATTTAAATTTTTTTTAGAGAACTTTAATGAAAAAGTTTGATTTAATTTATATTCAAAGGATTTTAAATGATTTATACCTACTTTTTTAAATAGTTTTTAACGTTCAGGATTTCAAGGAATCTAAAGGAATTCAAGAGATATACAAAATTTCACGGGATTTCAAAGAATTTGGTTGGATTTCCAAAAATTTCAAGGTGTTTCAAAGAATTTCACAAGATTTAAAGCATTTTATAAATCTTTTTAGGTAACTTTCATGAATAAGTTTAATTTAATTTATATTCCAACAATTTTAAATGATTTATAGCTACTTTCTTGAATGGTATTTTACGTTTTTCAACGATTTCAAGGATTCAAAAGGATTTCAAGGCAATAAACAAATTTCAAAGAATTTTATAGGATTTCCAAAGATTTCCAAATATTTCTACTGAACTTAAAAAGAAATTAAATGTAATTTAATAAATAAAAAACTTGAATAAATCTCCAAGGATTTCAAGGGACTTCAAATGGATTTTCACGTTTCCCAAAGATTTTAAAAAACTTCAAAGGATTTCAAGAGATTTAAAGGATTTTAATCAATCTTCCATGAATAAGTTTAATTTATATTCAAGGGATTTCAAATGGATTTTTATGTTTTCCATAGACACATAACTTTGATGAAGAAGTTTAATTTAATTTACATTCGCGGGCTTTCAAACGATTTATCATTAAAAATGAATTTTTACGTTTTCCAAAAAATTCAACGTATTCCAAAGAATTTCATAAGATATAAAAAATGTCAAGGGATTTTACAGAATTTTGTCAAATTTAAACTGTTTTTTAGAGAACTCTAGTGATTAAGTGTAATTTAATTTACATTCCAGGGATTTCAAATGATTTCTACTTTACGGAATAAATAACATTTTATATCAAGGGATTTATACGAATTTCAAGGATTAGGAAGGAATTACAAAAATGATAAAAGTTTCAGTCCTCTAACTAAATGAAAGATTTTAGGTGATTTTACAAATTTCAACAGATTACAAAGATTTTAATGGCTTTAAACATATTTTCAAATGTATCAAGGGATTTCAAGAGATTCCAAAAGGTTTTCATGAATTTCAATTACATTTTTTAATGGGATTTTAAAGATATCACGGGAACTCACAGATTATGAGTAATCGAAAAGAAATCGTTCCCTTCCAATATGTAATCTTTTTCAGTCACATATATGCAATCCCATGCAATCTAGTCTACAACAAAAATACGAGTAATTAACCCCTCAGGGATTTCTAATTTTTAACGCATAAAACTCAACGCGTGAAATCACAAGACCCATTTTTAGACGAATTGTTTACTTTCAGTAAGGCATTATTACAAATAATATATAACTTTTATCGAAATCTATTACTAATTGCACAGTCTAAAATTAAAAATCTAACGCAATATAATCAACTTTATTTCCTTCATGCCAAATGATCATACAGAGAGAACGCAATGCCTTCGAATTGAATACACTGACAGTTCGCATTTTTCCAAAAAGTGTAAATAGAGCATAATCATCGAAAACAAACTACAATAAGAATTTTATTTTTCGACTTTAGTTGGTAATGAAAATTAATTTGTAAATGACATTTCTGCAGAAAACAAGAAAGAGTATTGGAAAACAATTTGGAACGGTCCTAAATTTATTTCGACTTTGAAAGCCGTCATACTTGAATTTTAAATCGTACAAGATTAGAAAATAAAAATTTACAATTTCCAGGCGTCCCAAAATTATAAATCTTTGAGACTTTAAGGCGCCCAAATTTAAAATGTATCCAAATTTAAAAGCAAGCAAATTTACCGCTAAAAATTGGAATCCACTAAAATTTGAAAACATTAAAACTAAAAACTTCCAATTTGTCTTTCTCAATTTTCGTAGACGTCGATTAAGGCCATGTTATATTTAAACGATGCCTACCTTACCGACATGTCGGTAAAGTAAAATAGGAATCGGAAGAGTATTACATGACCTTAAAAAATATTATTTGAATCTGATCGAACGAACTATTGGCGTTGTGTAACAGTCAGCAGTCCTTGTAATGTTACAGATACCGTCTTAAATCACATAAAATCGCCTCGTTGCCAGTTAACAACTACTTTGTACAACGAAATTATTACCTAGAACTAGAAAATTAGATTAAAAGTCACTGCATCGGACGAGATCCAATAACACGATAACAATCTTCTTTTTTCACCGGAAGACAAAAACAAGCGATTCGAACAGTCTTCCGAAATCGACATTGTGAATTGACAACGAGGCCTCATTACTGTCAGCAGTACTAAGAAAACAGTTTAGCAAAGCAACAGACAACGAGTGATTCCCTAGTACAATGATTTATCTCCGTCAGAATAAAAGTCGGTAACTAAAAGTAAGTTTGTTTATATGTATAGTGCTTGCATAATATAGTATCGTCGAACCTAAATAATAAATACATTTTATACAGTCGCAGACCTTTCATACAGAATGTCCAAACTCACGCAGAACTTCATTCCGCCGACGAAAATACAATTGTAAACATTTTCGATCCTTTTCATCAGTGGACGTTATTGAAAGCGGATGTCTTGAAAATCATTGGAATATTATATCAGGCCCTGTATCGGGAATAACTAAACTGCGATACGCCATCTGCTGTCAAAAATCAGAAACTAAAATTAAGGTTGGAATTCATATTTCAATTCCAATCATCTATTACTCAAATTGGTTGCATAATCTGGGTCCAATTTTTCGCTATGTTCATTCTATCAGATGGAAATTCCATCTTAAACTCTTTGTATTTGATAAATATTGCATGCATAAATCAAAATGGATCTTACAACTTTTACCTATTCTTTCTAGTTCGAATTTGTGGCACCAGATGGCGAAATGTTCGACCGCCATTCCAAAATTCACGAATTTTGGGAACGCAGCTGGATTTCGATTCGTTGATGTAAATTGTATACTTTCGAGGGCATTCTGTATAGAATGGCCTTTAAAATTACGAGATATTTACAGTAAAAAAGTTTAATTGGTCATGTTCCTACTTAGTGTAGAGTTGAGTACCGCGTTGCGTATTGTTGTCCGTATTGGCTACGTAGTCGCGTACTTCAGTCGTTCAGTGTCTTGCAAGTCATGCAAGTTTCCGTGATTCTGAGTCAGTCTAACGTCGAACTGGGTGTGTCTCTGCATCTTGCTTTCTTCATCGATAATCGCTATTCAAATGAATCATCGATCCAATGGCGATATTTTAAAAGACAAGCTGGATAGCTAAATTACATTTCGAAATTGGAAAGGTTTTCAATTTAAAGTTACTTCCATTCTTCTCTACGTCTACAGAGTTTGGACGCCTTAAAATTTCAGACTCTACAATGTTGGTTTGCAAGTTTAGAATTTTTCCAATTTCCCAATTTAGGATGGAATTTTGTCGGGCCGGAAATGGCACGCCTTTCAATAGAAAATATTATAATTGAAGCTGCCAAAGACATGCAAAATTTAAAGCGTCCCAAATTAAAAAGGCCAAAAACAATCGTAAAATCGCCATTGTAATCTACCGATCATTCCTCTGCGTATGAATGTTTGTTTTTAGTTCCTAAGAGTATCTACTTAAGTCTAAGGTTTTTACTGAAACCTTCCGTTAAGCCGAGTCTCTCATGCAAACCCGAAACCAAATAAATCAAAGCGGGAGAGCCAATTACAATTTGACGGTGGTCATTGTAAAATTACAATAGGTCTACCAGCTTCGGCTAGTAGAGAAAGAAAAGAGATACCTTGGCATAAAAGATGATGTTTCTGAAATGAAGGAACCTAAAGCATGGCTATAAATTTACTTAACTGGTAAAAAAAAAACGATCCTGGATTGTTCTCTCGGTATTATTTTGGGTTGAGTCGCGCGCTTACGGAAAGTGCGAGACTGTTTTGTTTTGGATTCACCAGGTAGTGAATTATATTTTACGATATATTGACACATCTTGGATATCAGGATCGGTGGATTAAAATTGGAAGCCTTGCATCGGTATCTGAGAGGAATCCGGGGTTGTGAATTGAAATTGTTGGCTCTGGGTGTCCACTGAAGGAGCGATTCTTGTGTCTTCTTCTTCAGAACCGAAATAACGTTCGATGATATCGAAAGCTTTTTGATAGATGTCCAGATTCTGGTGCGACTGGAGAAATTCGATCTTGTCTAGGCCTGGAAAAAAAAGATTCAGATTCATCCACTGTTCTCGCATTTGTTTCGCAGATTTCGAACTTTTAAAGTATAAACAGAAAAAGTTTTATAAAACACAATATTAGGATTGGAAGTAAGTCGCTCAAATTTCAGCTTTGAAAGCTGATAACTTTTTTATTTGAACCATTCAAAACTAAATGGAAAATTAAAGCATTTTAAGTGGAACTCTTCCGAACTGAACAATTAAAAACTAGGAGACTTAAAAAGTAACCTTTTTAAATTCAAGATTGCAAAACTAAAGAATAGGGTGTCCTGTGGAGAACTACGATAAAATTCCCGTACAATTCCCGCAGGCTTTTTAAAAATGCTCGTACAAATTTGATTTGAAAATAACTATGTTATATTAATGAACAACATGTCAATTTATTATGTTATTAGAAAAATAGGCTTAACCTTAGAAATTATACGAGATTTTTTCCGATACATTTCAGGACTCTCTGCTGATACAAATCCATTACAAACAAATTGCATATCTCTAGAAAATAAAAAATGTAAATTCAACAAATCTTAGGTAAACTCAAGATTGAGCATTTTTAAATTCTGTTTATCTATTTTTCAATCCAAGTATTTTATCAGTCAAAGTTCTGAGGTACTCAAAAGTCTTTTTAAAATCAGCTAGAAAAAAAAATAATGTTAAAAAACTGAAAATGACTGTACTATGGAGCATTGGTTTCCTTTGCACTTTTGATGCCTTGTGCATATCAATAATCAATAAATCTTTTATAGTTTTTTTCTTGTCAGTAGAAAGACCTGAGTTTGTTGAACTGATTTTTCAAAGCGACCTAGAAAAATCATAAATAGATGTTCAAAATATCTTTTTGAGCTCAGCTACATAAATATAATTTTGAAACACAAAGACATATCAAATTTTTTTGTAGAAAATTTTATCAGCAAAAGGCTCTCAAATGTATCAGAAAATCCTTAAAAAATAATACATGGATGTCCAAAACATGGGTTAAGGTTAGCTAAAAAAATATCAGTTGAATATGAAATAAAAGAATTAGTGTTTTATTTTCATTTTTTCAACTTCTTACTTTTTCTCTATAGTTTTTTTATCCATAAGAAGTTCCGAGGTATTTAAAATAATAATTTTTAAAGCTATAGCTATAAAATAAAATATTTAAAAGCCCATGAAAATGACTATGCATGAAACACGTTTCTTTCCGTTTTTTATTCCTTGTACTTGACATTTTTTAAAGGTACTTTGATAAAGTGGATAAGCGTTAGATGCTCAAAATATCTTTTTAAGCTCAGCTATAATTTTTTCTAATCGTACACATTTTTATTCTCTAGGCCTATCAAATTTTTTTGTAGCGAATTTTTATTAGCAAAAGTCCTCAAATGTATAAAAAAAACTCTGTCATCTCCAACAAGAGGTGCAATGTCTTATGGTGCAGAGTATAAAAAGGAATCTTTGGGAAGATTTTATACACTCCCGAAACAATACAAAAAATTAGTAACTATACAAATTAGGAAAATAATCACTTTATCAATCGCATTTTTACAACGGGCAAAACACCATATTTACTGTACCCTAGTAATAAAATTTTATTTTCCTAACGAAACAACTAAATAAACAACGTATTTCTTCAATACGTTTTTATTATTTTTAGTTTCAATTTCCATTCTGCTCCATATATGGAAGACAAACAATTCCCGCTACAAAAATAATATCCCGTACATTTCCGTACCAATTAATTTTCCCACACGCTGGACACCCTGAACAATTACACTAAATACTTATTTCATATTAAAAAAATCTGAATGCAATACTTCAAATTCGAAATTTTTTTATTGAAATAATATATAAATAAATATTTAAAAATATTAATCATATTACTCTTAATATGATCAAATATTACTCATTTTAATTTTAAACATTTAAAATAATATTTTCAAAATGGTGCCCTATACTTTTCAAAATTAAAACTTACGAAATAAAACAATTGAAATTGTAGCGTTCACAATTGAAAATTCAGCACCCTTAAATTTTAAACATAAACTTTTGAACATTTTTAGTTAAGGCTTTCGATTGAAAATAGTTCATTTTCCTAAATAAATATATAATAAATAAATAAATTTCCCACACGCCCACATGCTTTTCCCATACGCTGGACGCCTGAAAAATTACACTAAATACTTATTTCAAATTTAAAAATGTTCTGAATGCAATATTTCAAATTCACAGTTTCACAAATTCGTAATTTTTTAATTGACATAACAGAAATTAATTGAGAAATAATCATTCATTGCAATACCAGATTATCGATCAAAATGTAAATTCACTTTCATTTTCACCGGTTACAGTTAAAGAAATTTAGCCCGCAAGCCTTTAACATTGAATTTTTTTAAAGTTAAAAATGTAATAATTTAAATCAGAAATTAAAATAATTTTAATTTTAAACGTTTAAAGTAATATTTGTCAAAAGGTGCCTTATAATTTTCAAAATTAAAGCTTACGAAATGGAACAATTGAAATGTTAGCGTTCAAAATTGAAAATAGTTCATATTCATAAATCTTGAAAAATCTATTGCAATTTTTAATTCAAGCAGAAAAAAAACATATAAAGGTTTAAACCCTGAATTTCCAAATATCCAAAATCCAGAATTGTTAGACTATTTGTTAAAAATTAAAAAATGACATACCATAGCATTCCTCGATCAGGACGGCGTAGGGATTCACTCCATTGTGAACTGTCGCGTCTTGTTCTCCGAGTCTCAGGATGTTTTCCAAGCCGTTCAAAGCAACTTGCACGATCTTCGAATCCATGACCGTGAGAAGATCGCACAAGGGTGAAATACAGCCTTGTTCTGCCAAATAACGAATTTGTTCGGGTGTACCGCCACTCGTCGCGTTAGTTATGGCCCAGGCTGCTTCTTTTCTGGTTTTGAATTCGGCTTTTCCCAAAATGTCTATCAAAACTGGGAAAATATTCCCTTCGATGACAGCCTAAACAGAATGAAAGGAATGCTTTCTTTGAGCCGTAATTTGATAAAGTTAAATAGAATGCGAATCTAAAATCAGAAAGAAAGGATATTCAAACGAAGCTTTCAAATTTTGAAAGCATCTAAATCCAAAGTTAAATAGTTCCTTTACAATTGACATATCCAGGGCTCGGATTCACTTCAGAGATCGAAAATAGTATTTATAGTGGCATAAATTTTGAAAAATAGTAACCAAATAGTATCATGAATTTTTTTAAATAATAAACTTGTAATATATATCACGCAGACCTCGGAATGACTAAAATAATTTTTAGAAAAATCGCAGAAGTGACATAAGTCGCATGAACGTCCAAGCTTAACTTGAATTTTCTTCTTTCTAGCACAAAAACCTAAGAATTTGCTAATTACATTTGCACAAATGAAATTTTTTGATAAACCATTCATGTTTTTTAAGTAATGAAGCATCCAAAAATTGAACAAAACAGTATTATAAAGAAATTCTATAAAATTGTACTGATAATTTTGCATTCTATGGAGGTATTTTGCATTTCTAAAAGATTTTATTATGTAAATTCTAAACCTAATTTATAAATAAAAGTGCTATTTTTCTATTTTGTTACCATTCGATGAAATGTTAAATAAATGTTTTTAAGTCAATTTCTTATAAAGTAGCTACAGAATTTTTATTTCCAAATTCAAGGTTTTTTCAAAGGTAATTAAAAAATCTAATCCCCACGCTTTCAATTCCATTCCAGAAAAAATAGAGACTTTTAGAGGAAGAGAAATATATAATTAAAGAAGAATAATCACACAAAATGAAACTAATGAAACTCTGATTTAAAATATTTGCAAGGATAAAGATCCAATAAAAGACCCAATAAAATTAATAAATTTTCTTGAAAACACGATCAATTTAATTTGGTAAGTATTTTTGAACCCCAAGAACCAACCTCTCAAATAGTTCTTTCTAAAAATGTAAGTTATCAACATGCATTATTTCCAAATAAGGCAAGTTTATAGTTTAAATACATTTAAACTGAATTTAAAAATTATGCTAATTTAAAGTTTTTTCAATTTAATTTGGAATAATTTTTAGGTTTTAGTTCATTTTTGTTCGTGAACTTAACATCTTGCAACGCAACTACTTTCAAAACAGAAAACATTAAAATTTTTTAATTTATAAAAGATGAATGTTTTTATTTAGCACTGTAAGTTTATTCTTAAAGCCACTTACATTTAAATATTAAGGGTGGCCATTTTAATCGAAGAAAAAAATTCCGGGTTTTCAAATCAAAGCACTCAAAGTAGATATTTTTAATTCAAACGTCAATAATTTACACGTATAAAATGCAAGTTTTTAATACTTTTCAATCGAAAAATTTAAAAATAAATGAAGTTAAACTGCGAAATTTACAATTGTAAACTTTTATAAACTTTGAAGTTCAAATATTCAGATTCCGATGAAAAAATATAAATCCATGATATCTCTTTCAATGCTCTAAATTGGAGAATGAATCAATAAATTGGTAAATTTGCAAAGTTATATAATTTTAAGCAAGTTTAAGCTAGAAACATTAATAATTGAACGATTTCAATTTTTTGTTAACCGAACCCTTTTTAAATTAGAAGTTCAATTATTTTTATTTTAAACAGTTTGGAATTAATAATTGTTCACTTGTTGTTTATACACAAACACTTGATTTTTTGTGAAATATTTTTAAATATTCCCTTAAAATTATTTTCACGAAATAAAAATTAATTTTTTATTTTCCCAGGAATCTCAAGACAATTTTTTTATTATCTGAGAATCTTTCAAAATCCTTAAAAAGCGTAAAAATTTTATTTCCAAATCTTGAAAAATCTACAGTTTGTTTTAAATTTGTTGAAATCTTTTCAAATTTTAAATTATTTTTGATTTTTTTTTAAACTTCTAAATATCTTTTTAAAATTTTTCGAATTTTTCTAAAAAAATCCTGCAAAATAAAATAATAGCTTTAAAATCTTCCAGATTCTTTTTTGATAATTTTCGAAATCTTTTGAAACCCTTTTAAATATTGTCTTAAAATGAATTTTTCAAAATAAAAAATCATTTTAAATTTTCCTAGGAATCTTAATTCAAAGTTCTTTTTATGAAACCTTTCACAATTCTAAAAAAGCTTCTAAATTTTTTGTTCGAAATGTGCAAACATCTACATTTTATTTTAAATTATTTGAAATCATTTTTAAATTAATTTTGAATCTTTTCAAAACTTCTAAATATCTCTTGAACATACTCGAATTTTTCCAGGTTAATAAGTGCTAATTGAATGTGTTAACTACTAAGGCTTTCGAATTGAAAAAGTTCCATTTTTAACGTCAAAATTGGTAAATTATTAATTTCGATCGTTTAGAACAGTCTTGTAAAATCAATTATTGTTTACTTTTAATATTCAAAGTACGTTTTTTATAACAAAATTTCAAATTCAAAGGCTTTCAATTTTTAAATGTTTAAGTCTTTAAAACGGCATTTGAACATTCTTTAAATTAAAAAATCTACACTTAAAAATGAAAATCTAAAGTGAAAAATGTTTAAAGTAAAAGATTTTTAAATTACTCATTGTAAATTGAACGATATCATAATCGAAAAAGTTAACAACTGAACCTGACATTACAAACAAAGTTAAAATTGAACTTAATTTAAATTTGTACATAAATTCTGAAAAAAGAGAAAAGGTAGAATGATTATTCCAAATTGTATTGTATCATTATATGCAATACAATTGGTGATATTTCAAGTGAATGGGTACATTTTTCTTATAAACATTTTGTAAAATTCCGGGTCAACAAATAAATTCACTGTCATTTCCACGTTTTCGTCCGAGCCCTGTAAATTCTTTTGTAATTGAGACACAAAAAATTGGATTAGATTTAACTAAACAAACCTGAATCTGTTGAGGATTTCCGGCAGTGATATTAGAAACTGTCCAGCACGCTTCCTTGCGAACGCTTTCGCGATTCGATCCCAGCAAATGTAGCAGACATGGTAGTGCTGAACAATTCAATACCACCTGGGTTTGGACGTCGTCTCCTGTGACAATGTTGCCCACAGCGCGTAACGCTGCGCTAATTACGTTGTTTTGCTCATGCCTTTAAATCATGGAAAATAATCACCTTTCAAATTTTTTTCCTTTCATCAAATCTTAAATTAATAAATTAATTATTTTTTAATTTATAAAAATCTATTAATTTTTTCATATATCATGAAAACTAAAATTTAAAAAAACTAATGTCAGAATTACTAAAATATTAAATTTTAATATCGCAGACACCACAGCCTAAAATGCTCTCCGAACAGGGTAAATAGGGTGATTTATCACGAAAATAGGGGAATAATAGAGGAATAAATTCTTTTAAATAAAATTAATATAGATACCATATTTAATTCAAAAAGAAACGCTCTAAATACCTAACCTTTTCAGTAAAAATACTGCAATTTCAACAAAATAGATGCGCTTTTACAAAACAAAATGAATTTTCAACCAACAAGATTAATTTTCTACTCAAAAACTCGCAATTCCGACAAAATACATGAATTATCAATCAAATAGTTGAATTTTCTAATAAAAAGGTAAATTAAAAAAAAAGTATAGTTAAATCTTCAGTTAAAACCATTATTAAACCAAAAAAATGTCAACAAATTAGTTCATCTTTTAACCAAGTAGGTAAATTTTCAAACAAACAAGATTTATCCTCGTCGAAAAATATAATAGTTAATATTTCAACAAAAAATACGAATATTCAACAAAAGAATTGAATCCTCAACCAAACATTATTATCAATTTTCAACAAAACAGTTGCATTCTTAACAAAAAAGATGAAATTTCTAGCAAGAGATGAATTTTTAATAAAATAGATGAATTATTAAGTAAAAACATTCCTTTTTAAACAAGAAGATAAGTTTTCTACCAAAAAGTACTACCCTTAAACAAAATAAATGAATTTGCAACCAAATAGTTCAATTTTCAAATAGAAAGATTAATTTTAAATCAAACAGATTAATTTTCTACCGAAGAAGACGAATTAAAAAAAATACATGAATTTTCAATGAAATAGTTGAATTTTCTACTAAAAAAAACATAAATTTTCAGTTAAACATTTAATTTTCTATAAAAAAAAACTAATTTTCAACAAAATACTTCACTTTTTAGCCAACGAGATGAATTTACAACTAAAATGATTAATCTTTAACAACAACAAATTCATTTTTTAACCAAATATTTTAATAACTTCAATAAAATTTTAGTAACTAGATTATTATAATGGCAAAAAATAACCCCTGTAATTGCTTGTATAAACTGTTGGGTGATAAGATAATAAACTTGAATTGAATTAAAAGTAGTTGAATCCACAACCATAACAGATTATTAAATATCAACCAAAACAGTTGCATTTTTAAACAAAAAATATGACACTTTTCAGAGAAAAGAGATGAACTTTCGAGAAAAAGTTTATTTTCGACCAAAAAAGCTAAGTTTTTAGGAGTCGAATGTTAAACTAAAACAGAATAATTTTCTAGCAAAAGTGATACATTTTCATCAAAGGAGTTAAGTTTTTAAGATGCAAAGTCGGATGTTTCCGAAAACATTTGACTTTTAATTCCGAAAAGATGAATTTTTAACAAAAAAAGTCATTTTCAAACAAGACAGCTGAATTTTTAACCAAATATGTAGTTGCGTTTTTAACAAAAAAATATGAATTTTCTATCGAAAGAGATGAATTTTTAACAAACAAATTAATTTTTCAAGCTTAAAACTCGAATGTATTAGAAAAAATTGGACTTTCAATCCCGAAAAGATAAATTTTAAATTAAAAAGTTCTTTTTTGACCAAAAAAGATTAATTATCAACCAAATAGCTGAATTTTCAACAAAAAAGTTAATTTTCAAGCAAGAAAGATGGCTTTTCTATCGAAAAAAATATATTTCCTGTTCAGAAAGACGAATTTTCAACAAAATAGTTGCATTTTCGACCATAAAGTATAACTTTATAAAAAAAGTTGAATTTTCAATCAAATAATGAAAATTTCAACTAAGTAATAAATTCTGTATTAAAAAAAAACTGAATTCTGAACCAAAAAATATAATAGCAGACCTTTCAACCACAAATAGCTTTTTTCAGACCATAGATTACTATAGATTTCACACATAGATTAATTAAAATTTTTTTTTTTTTAGACACAATCTAAAATGAGATGTATTAAAGTAACTAAAGTGGCGTTTTCTTTAGAAAGTGACATGAATGAAAAAAGTGCTAAAAGTTACTTAAGAGGCAGCCCTGAAAATGAACGAAAAATGTAGTATAGATATGAACGATGACCATCTGTCTACTCTCTTAAAAGCTGAATCAGAATGTGTATTAACCCCAACGGTCATTCCAATTTTTTTTTAATTCCAGTCAAAATTCTGCAAGACTATGTCAGCGATTTAGATGGCCATTCTTTCCTAATAGTAGGTACCCAAGACCCCTCAAAAACGAAGTATTAGATTTTTCGAATCAGAACTTGACGTGACCTTTTTTTCTTGAAATTGGATTTTTTCGTCAATTTTACTTTTCTTTCGAACCTGCATAAAAAAGGCAATTCATAACCGATTTTTAAATTTAATGGCTGAGTTTATCCGTTGCAGAGAGTAGTTTTAGGGGAAATATTTACGATACATTCAAGTCGAAAACTAAAAAAAATAAGGACATCTTAAAGATTTTTGATAAATTCCCTAAATTTTACGAAACCTTAAAAAGCTGCTAATTTCTAATTTCCAAGTTTAGCGATCTTGGTTTTGTATGAAGTTATAATATATAGTATACTAAATAAAATTTTCATGGAAATAATTTTAATGAAGCCTTTGTTTTGCTTTTACACAATATTTAGAAGGCTAAAAAACTACTTTTCATCAAGTTAAACATTTTCACATAGATTTAATTGCTTCAGTCCAAACTTTATATGTGAATATATGCAAATGCATAAATTCTACCCTGTTTATAAAACATTTGCATTTGTTTAAAAATATTCTACAGAAAAATTGTGTATTTCGTAATGATACAACTTTTTTGTGTACAACATTGTGTAGCGAAATCATTATTTTTTTAAAAAAGTCAACCAAAAAATAAAATCACGCTGATTTTTCATGATTTTTGTCAGAAAACAAACTATACCTTGTAAAGTGTGCTTTACAGAGAAAAATATTGCACAAAAAAAATGTAGATCTCAATAAATTGCACATTTCCTCCATGAGAAACTTTTCATATAGTCAATAGTTTAAGAGTGACAATAGTTTTTACGATGAAAATAAAAAGTTTCGTGTAATTTTTCTAATTTATGAAGAGCTATTTTGTGTTCAACATTTTGCTCTAAAATCAACAGTTTTCGAGAAAAAAGTGAATTTAGATTTGATAATTGTTGACTTTCATTCACTTTTTTCGTGAATATTCAGAAAATAATATTCGAACTTACATTAATAGCTCTACGAGACGCCTGCAGACTCCAGCGTCAATAACGGCCTGAATCTTGTCATTTGGACCATCACTCAAGTACGACAGCGCCCAACAAGCGTCGGCAAGGACGTCGCTATCGTCATGATTGAGAAGGTGAGCCAGGACTGGCAAACAGGGTGCTACCTGTGCAAACGTCGGGGCCGGATTTTTACCACGGCAAAGATTTGACAAGGCCCAGACCGCATTACGTGTCATAGATAGACGCGTCGTTTTCGACAGAATCCTGCAAAGAATGAATTTTGTTTATTAATATTACTCATTTTAAATGCGGTATTAATTCTTTGCTTATTTTATATCAGGATTGCTACAAAATCCCAATTTCGAAATTACCTTAGTTTCCCCTGACCAATTTTTCATTATCTGACTGGGAGAATAATATTTTTAATGCCAAAATAAGGTTTATTTCAAAATTGATCTTAAAGACTTTTAGTGACAACAGGCAACCAGAATTTCGGAAGGGGTCATTCACAAATTACGTAGAGTGATTTGGAGGAAGGAGGGGTTTGTTTAAACCTTACTGTTTATGATAAGGATGGGGGGGGGGGATTTGGAAGATCCTACTTAACAAAAGGTTTACTAAAAAAATAGTAAATTCACATATATTAACATTAAGATGTTTAACGAAATAGCTGAATTTTCCACCAAGAAGATTAATTTTGTAGCAAAAAGACGAATTTTCAACAAAATACATAGTTAAGTTTACAACTCAAAAATATAAATTTTGAACCAAAAATGGAATAAGTAAATTTTAAACAATTTTCAACAAAATAGTTCAACTTTCAACCAAAGAGATGAATCTTCAACAAAAAAATGTGCATTTTTTTAATTTTCAAGACTAAAAGACGAATTTTCCACAAAACAGTTGAATTTTCAAGCGCAAAACATGAATTTTTAACCAAAAAAATAATTTCCAACAAAATGGTTGAATTTTAACGCCAAAAAAGCGAATTTTTGGCATGAAAGCTCAATTTTCAATCCAATAATATGAGTTTTCTACCAACATTATTTAGATTCAACCCGAAAGATGATTTTTCAACCAAATAAATGAATTTTCAACTAAGAAAGATCGATTCTCAAGCAAAAATTGAATAGCTATTTTTCCAGTTAAAAAAAATTAATGTTCAACAACAAAGAAGAATTGAAAAAAAGAGTTAAATTTCCAACCAAAGATCTAAATTTTTAATTAAAATGATGAATATTCAGCAAAACAAAAGTTTAACCAAACAATTGAATTTTCAACCAAAAAGATGGATTTTCAACCAAAAAATACAATTTTTGAACCAAATACATGAATTTTCAAATAAAAAAGATACATTTTCTGTCAGGAATAGAATAATTAAATTTTTAGTTGAAAAAAATCAAATTTTAACAAGAACAAAAGTAAATTTTCAACAACATAGTTAAATTATCAAACATAGAAATTATCTTTCAACTAAACTAGTGAATCTTCAACCAAACAAATGGAGTCGATAAATTTTCAGTTAAATAATTGATTTTTAAGAACAAAAATAGAGGACTTTTCAACCAAAGAAATCAATTTTCAACAAGAAATGATCAATTTTTCGTCATACATGGAATAATTATACTTTCAGTTTAAAAAAATAAAATTTTAACAAAAAAATACATTAATTTATATAAAATAGTTAAACTTTCAATCACAAAGATGAATAAGTAACTAAGAAGAAGAATATTTTATCAGAAAAGACGAATTTCCAACAAATTACACGAATTTTCAACCTAATAGTTGAATTTTCAGATAAACACGATAAATTTCCAATCAAATATAGAATAGTTAAAAATTCAGTTTAAAAAATAATAAAAAAAAAAAATTTTTTCGACGAAACTGTTAGAAAAAAGTTTTACAATTAAAATGCAGAATCATTAACGGAGAAACAAAATTATTAGCAAAGTAGTCCGAGTTACAACTAAACTGTTTAATTTTCAACAAAAAATATGAATTTTCAACGAAAAATGCGATAGTTGGTATTACAATCAAAAAAGTTTTTATTTTAAATCAAGAACAATGGAATTCCAACCAGAATTGACGAATGTTCAACAAAACAGTTGAATCCCTAACCAAAACAGATAAATTTTCAACTAAACTGTTAGATTTTTAACCAATGAAGATGAAATTTGTACAATAAGAGATAATTTTTTAAATAAGAAATATATTCAACAAAAGTTTAATTTTCAATGAAGAAAGATTTTTCAGTCAAACCTAAAAGACGAATTTTCAACGAAAAAAAGATTGCTTTTTAACAAAATGGTTGAATTTTTAACAAATTACTAAAATTAACTTCAACTTCAGTTTTTCCACAAAAATTACCTGACCCTCACCAGTTTTAAATGCCCTGATTTTCCAGAATACCTTAGCCTGTGGCAACCCTGTTTATCTTACAAATTCGTTTGAAACATTTGTTTTTAAATACGAAACTGATAACGTACTGTAAAAGAGGCATAAGAATGCCACTGTTGAGTACATGATCTCTGCACTCAGGACTATCTCCTGCGATGTTTCCCAATGCCCATACAGCTTGTTCCTGGACGTCTGCGTAATCCGAAGAGCCGAGCAACGCTATAAACATAGGCACTGCACCGGCTTCTATCACGATGCGTGTTTGCTGAGATGTTCCACTCGCAATATTTGTCAACGCCCAAGCGGCTTCAAACTGTAATGAAAATAAGTTTCAGTTCATCTTTCCATTTTGGTATCTATTCAGGGTGGCCGTTTTAATCGAGGATCAAAATGTCCGCTTTTCTTCCAGTTCTGAAATTAAATCACTCGAAGTGGAACTATTTTGAACTGTAAAATTCTTAAATTGAGTTAAAAAAATTTTAATTCAGAAATTTGTATTCAAATGCTCAATAATTTAAACGTGTATAAAATGGTAGCTTTAACTCTTTCCGAAGTAACAATTTAAAATTAAATGCCATTAAGCTGTACAATTTTAAATTTTAAACTTATTAAATTGAGTTTAAAACATTTTAATTCAGAAATGTTTAATTCCATTGCTCAATATTTTACACGTATGAAATGGAAGCTTTTAACACTTTCCAAATTAACCATTTGCAATTAAATGCCATTGAACTGTAAAATTAAAAAATTTTAACTTTTATACATCGAATAGTTTAAAGAATTAGGGTTTTAAAAAACTAAAACTAATCCTCCCTTTCAACTCACATTAATAAAAATAAAACATGCCTCTTTGAATTCAGTAAAAAATTGAAAATGAAGTCCCACCCTTTCGTCAGAACGTTAAAAATACCTAATTTGTCCCCCTTTCAAATCAATAAAAATAAAAAATTATCCTCTTCCAATACAGATAAAAATTTTAAATAAAAAGTTCCTCTCTTTAACTAAATAAAAATGATAACAAGAAAAAATTACCTTTTCCAATTCAGAAAAAAGAATTTCGTCCCTTTCAACTCTATAAAAATCTTAAAAATGAAAAAATGTTCCTCTTCCGATTCAGACAAAATTAAAGTCAAAATTTTATACCTTCCAACTGGATAAAAATCTTAAAAACAAAAAAATGCCCCTCTTTCAATTCACAAAAAAAATACAAATCGAAATTTCCTCCCTTCCAACTCAATAACATTATTAAATATAAACAATTACCCTCTCCCAATTCAGAAAAAAACATTTAAAATAAAAAGTTCCCCTTTTCAACTCGATAAAAATAATAAAAACAAAAATGGCCTCATCCAATTCAGAAAAAAAATCACCAAAATTTCGTCTTTTGCAACGCTATAAAAATCTTGAAAATAAAAAATATATATTTCAATTCCGAAAAACTTTTAACTAAAATTGCCTTCCTTGCAACTCAATGAAAATGTAAAACTGAAAAAAATTCCCTCTTTCATTTCAGAAAAAAATTAAAAACAAACTCAACAAAAAAGGTTAAAAGAAAAATATCGGAAAAATAATAAGTAACCAAAATTTTATCACTTCCAACTCAATAAAAATGATAAAACAAAAAAGAGTCTCTTCCAATTGAGATCAAATTAAAAAATTTAATTTCCTCGTTTCAAACTCAATAAAAATCTAAGAAAAAAAGTTCCTCTTCCAATTCGGATAAAAATCAAATATCAAAATTTCTCCCCTTTCTTTCAAAAGTTAAAATTGTGATATTCAAACGTTTTTTATACATAAATCCTTTGAAGTTGAAATACTTTTATTTAAAGTTATTCCAAATTAATAATTGTTCAACTGTTATTTATACATTAAAATTTAACACTTTCTCTTACGAATTAAATTTTAAAAAAAGAACAATTAAAATGGTAACGTTCAAAGTTTAAATTTAGCACACTATATTTTAAACTATTCAAGGTTGTCTATTTTAAAAAATTCCTTTTCAAATTGTTTAGTTTTCAATATTTGGTTTATGATGTCTTAATTGAAATCGACAGTTAAATATTTCTAGATTTTTAAAATTTTAACTTTTTTTTAATTAGAAAATTTTTAATTGAATGGGTTAAAAATGAAATACTTTAGAAGGGAAAATATTTGAATAGGATTTGAAACTTAATAAAAGCGTTTAATTATGAATCTATTCAAATAAAATGATTTAAAAATAGAAAATAGTTTATAAAATTTTAATCGAACGTTTAAATTTGTTCAACTACTAAGGCTTTCAAATTGAAACAGTTCAATTTTCAACTAAAAATCTGCTATTTGTTTAATTTTGAACAGATCCCGAATCATCTTGTAAAATTAATTATTGTTCAATTTTTAATACGCGAACTACAATTCAGTGTTATAAATCATTATATAATTTATATTTACAGTTAATCATCTTATAATATAACAACGCATTGTAAACTGAATGATTTCATAATTGAAGTTAACAATTGAACTTAACAGTAAGCAAAATTTGAAATCGAACTTATGTTAAATTGCATTATATCATGTGATATAAAAATTATGATATTTCAAGTGACTGTATAGATTTTTGTCTGAAAATATGTACAATTTTCAGTCAAAAAATAAATTTACTGTCATTTCTCGATTTTCCGATCCAATGGCCACCCTGTTATTACTGTATAACTCGTAAATATAACTTCAGGCTTGCTACAAAAGTCCGGTTTCAAAGTTCCATGACTTGTCCAGGTCTTCCAGATATAGTTTTTTTTAAATCAAGTCAATTCTATTCAGATTCAACATATTATTCTTCTGATCGCAAACTAATTTACTAAAAATTGCTGGTACACTGATTAATCAATGAAAATCGAAGGGAACTTTCAATAGATATTGAATTCTAAATAATTCTTGCTAATATTATTATACAATTTTTTTAATTACGGAATTTTAATTATATTATTTTTTTTCGTAAAAAAATAAATCCGTATCAATTAGCAAATTTTAAATTCGTCGTAAAGTAATCATTAATAATTTGAAATATGTGCAACTAAGAAAATTCCAGTAATTTTTTTAAATTCCATGACCTTTCTAGGTCTTCCAGAACTTTATCAAAATGCCATGAGTTTTCCAGGTCTTTCAGGTTTTGTAGCAACCCTGGACTTAAGAAATGGCTAATGTTTACCTGTAAGGTGCTACTTTCGTTATTTTTAAGGAACTCGACAAATCTTGGAACAATTCCCGTCTGTATGACTTCGTCTATGGGTGGATTTGGCTCTCTTGATAACAGCTTTCTAAATTTCTGTGTCGCTGTCAATTGATCTTCTACATTAGCACTGTACAATGCTTGCACCATCTCTTGAGTTATCACCGGCTGCTGCAACAAGTTTGAGATTATTGGCACCCGTATGAAGATTTTAGTACAGGCCTCGGACTCACTTCAGAGATTATAAAAATTATAAAAATAATAAAAAATTAAAAAAATGATTAAAATATTGTAAATAGTGTCACAAATTAAAAAAACAGTGGCAAAATAGTGTCATAAACTTTTTTAAGTATTAAACTTATATATTAATGGAATAAAAAATAGGAGATGTGGTGTGAAAATGAACTATGTTTTTATTATATAAAATTTCTTGGTTGGAAAATTATTACACGATTATCGAAAACTTCCAGTTTTCTAGCCTAATATTTTAAGAGTAATAAAAATGAACTTCAATGTTTTTTTAAATGCTATTCTTTAGATTACGAATTATCGAAATTCGTATTTATTTATCGCAGTATCTTCTTTTTCTTATTTTTCCACTTGAATGTGAAGTAAATTAATAGGATTAATATAATCCAATGAGAAAATCCAACTTTTTTTGGTTGAAAGTACATTATTTTCGGTTGAAAAGTCTACTATCAAATTTCTAGTTAAGAATTCATCTTTTTTGGTTAAAAAATTGGTTAGTTGGTTAAAAATTGTATTATTTGGTTCAAAATTAGATTATTTTGTCGAAAATTCAACAATTTTGTTGAAACATCATACTTTCTGGTTAAAAATGCAACTGTTTTATTAAAAAATCGTCTTTTTCGATTGGAAATTGAACAATTTAATTTTTTTTTAAATTTCTTTCTTGATTAACACATTTTGTTGTTAAATGTACAAGTATTTTTTTGAAAATTCAGCTTTTTGACTTAAAATTTAAGCTCTTTCTGTAGAAATTTAATCTTTTTTTGTTAAAAATGTAACTATCTGGTTAAAAACTAATCGGTTTCGGTTAAAAATTTATTTATTTGGTTACAAATTTATGTATTTTTTTTTAATTATTCTTTTTTGGTAGAAACCCCAATTTTTTTACTGTTAAAAATGAAACTTTTTGGTTAAAAATTAATCTGTTTTAGTTGTGGATTCAAGAA